>OX457030.1:53067694-53672017 GCA_949752745.1 Protula sp. h YS-2021 | reverse complement strand
TTATTTTTTCCTCGTTATGTACTGCATTCGGACGATCAATAAACTTATAAAGGCCCAGTGCCAGCGTCAGGACTATGTGTTTTGTCTATCTTGTTTGGCTGGCTATTCTGACGCCATGAATTAGGCTGGCTTGAGACGACTAGACTAGTTGAGGGAATGTTAGCACTACCATAAGCACAGAAAAAAAACTTATTCCATTGTGAAGTAAAGTAACCTGCAAAAAAAAAAACTGCAGTGCTAACTCAGCTCACTAATATTTCTCGGTTTGTTCACAGTACTCGCTGACATTATTTCAGCAATGGGGAAAGGTTCAGAGCCCCCACTGACAGCATATAATCAAATATACTTCCACTTTTCTTCGCATTTTTCTAGCAATTAACCCCATTTTATACTATTAATCGGTCCTTTATTTCTGTACAGCTTTCTGGTTATTAATGATTACAGTTATTACAGTTGTTTATTAATGAATACAAGTTGTATTTTCTCACCTGCAGTGTTTTTTTTTTTTTTAGATTATGATGAAAACTGTGTTTGGAATATTTCATTTGAGCGGTATTGAGACATTTTTTTTTTTAAATTCAACAGCTTTCGCATTTTGTAACTCACTGAAAGAAGCTTCGATTTTTAAGGTGGCAGCGACAAACATCACTTTTCTTTGCCATGTTTTTAAAATGAGAACTATGGTGGCGATATTATATGACATAAGTTAAGCAGGTAACTGGTCAACTGGGCGACAGTCAACTGGGCATAGGAGCCAGACAAACGGCTACGACGCCTTCTGTGGCTCAACACTATGGTTAAGTCTTCAACGTGAAGGACTGGGGCCCCTGGAGTGTCATCTGTGGCACAGAATTAGAGGGGGTTTCCTGTGGCACAGGGCTAGGGGGTGACACAGGACTAGGGGTGTGCTCACAGCACGGGATAAGGGGCTATTCTGTGGAACCGGACTGGCGGTGTCTTTCATGCAACGGAACTAGTGGTGCCTTTCGTGGCACGGGACTTAGATGTGTCTTCCGTGGCAAAGGGGTGGGAGGGATAGAACTTGACACAGGGCTGGGGGTCTCTTCAGAGCCAAAACTGGCCAGAAAAAAACACATTTCAGAGTTCATATAGAATTGCAAACCGCAGAACAGTTTAAATCAATCGAAACCAGTTATTTAGACAAACACTCGAATATCCAAATGCTCAAATTAATGAACTATACCAAAACTGAAAACATTCCCATTTGAAAACATATACAAAACGAAACCTTGCCATATCAGAGAGTGACCTAATATTTTTATCCTACGAATATACCAGTTTTTCTTACGAGGCCAGTATTTGAATCGTCTGGTTCGTGAAATTTCACGCGTCGAAAAACTCACGAAACACAACCCTGCACAGGGCAGGTTTCAACGTTATCCACACTAACCGATTTACAACTAGAGCAGTGTGCATAGCCCACATATTCCCCACAGGACCCCATCAGTTAAACATCAATAGTCAATCAAGAGCCGAGATTTTCCCAGTCCAGATGGTACATTTTCCTTTGTCGAACCTGATCCATTTACAATACCGATCCTTATTAGTGCCCACAGAAGCTACATACCAAGTTTCATTAAAATCCCTGCTGTTGTTCTTGAGATATATTGTTAACAAACGCATTCCGAAGCTGAATATTTTCCAGGATTTTGTAAATTTCACAGTCCATTTGGTTCATTTTCCTACGGCTAAGCTAACCCATTTACAATAACGATCCTTGTTAGTGCCCATAGAAGCTACACACCAAGTTTCATTAAAATCCTTGCAGGAGTTTTCAAGTTATCGTGTTACCAAGCTGCTGATGACAGACCGACACACGGTCGATCGCATATATTCCCCACAGGGTCCTCCTGTGGGGAATAAATTAACAGATGCCCTTGTTGTTCTCGGAAACCCAAACAGCAAGAAACGGTACATCGGGGCTCGTATTGTTTCACTCACTCTGTGGGGCTAAACGGGTCGTATTCTGCCATCTCGGGTTTCTGCAGTCAACCGGTGTTCACGTCATACTTGTGTGTTGTCCAGCCGCACGCATTACAGACAGCATTTGAAAATAAGTGTGCCAGTTCTTGCCAGCAACCATATAACTGAAATCTGAAAGAATAAATGGCAAATTGGTCAACAATATGGTACTGATGCAAACACGCAGTATATTGTAGTGCAGTTTGATCGAGACCTAGTTATGGTAATTCCCTGTTTTGGAAACAAAACGGTACGCGATTCCGATAAAATAGACAATCTCCTATTTTTTCGCCTCAAAGGCAAACAGTAAAACAATCCCTAAAGATTATCGTACAACACATGATCATATACAACCTCATAAAATAAACCTCTCATATCCGCTACCATCGATTTTTATGTGTATTTCGACATCTATTTTCATTAACCAATCCATAAATCGGCAGTACTCTACCCTACCCCGACCCCAGCTGATACGAGCGCGGAGACTTCCCTAAACTCCTCCACCCCTACATTATTCTGTTATTTTGTTATTTATTATGACATTTATGATGACAAAACCTGTCAAACAAAAGCATGCTTGCAAGTTAGTTGATCGGACTACAATGTTTTCTGGTTGGAAAGAAAATTCAGACATCTTAAATTGCAGCTCTTCAGTATTGCCAAAATATCAAAATCCGGAAAATTTCATGGTGCAACAAGAGGTCCAACCGATCTAGTCAGTGGTCAGAATATAACATTGCAAATATATATGCATTTGACATGCCATCACCGACACACAGCAGTGGTTCTTTCAGAATCTATACTGCAGTTTCTTATAAACAATATTCAGCAGTGCAGCCTTAATTTCACCTTTTCTCCAGTAGCTTTACCAGTAAGATACAGGAGATACAGACCGCATGCGCTCATTTAGGGCCCGGTAATAAAAATCTGTGTCAAGGTGCCTATAACTCCGGCGGTTTCATTCTTAATCGTTGATGTATTGTTTTGTAACACAAATTAAATGCTTTTGATTCATTTCTATGGCGTTTTCTGATAGCTCTGCAATGTCTATACTACACAATTACACCCAAAAATGCAATCCGTACCCGGTTTGTAATAGATTTTACCAACCAACCCGCAATGAGCAGATGGAAGCTTTTTACTGTATCTGACGAGTAAATTCACTTATTTATAACGTCGTTCAGTTGTCTACAATTTCATTAGACTAGAGATGTGCGTTTCTTGGAGCTAAAAATTTCATAAGCCACTTTTTAGAAGTGAGCATGTAAAGTAATGTTTGGAAAACACGCACCGCCCCCCTACGCTTGTCACCTCACAGCTCATTTGTGTTCTCTTGCAACTTTGGGTTCAATACATATTCTAGGTGTTGTCCATGTGGTAAAAGTGTAGTTCGAGGGGCCATTTAAATTTTGTAGTCTAAATATGGTTCAATTTTAAGCATTCTTGTCCATACATATAATTGGCCTTCGTCAAATTCCAATCCGAAATTTGGTGCTAAATTAGCAATAACTGGAGTATTTTTTCACATCTGTGAAAATCTGGAAGCCATCACCAACAAGAACTTTGGCGTAATCCTCAAATAAAGGATAGATTGTCTCGCAGATTTACAAAGAGTGATCAAAATTCGTTTCTGCCCCCCCCCCCCCCACGGGATTCCCTTTCTGTTGATCGGCTCTTATGACCCTGGTTTATTGGGAAGAAATAGAGATCAGTGTTGGTGCAAGGCATTTGGACAAGCTTTGGTTTCAGGTTTGTCCCAGCGGACCCTTCATAACTTTTATGGACAAAAAGCGCGACAGATCCGCCAGCTGAAATAAATATAGATGTGAACTTCCAAGGCTATGAATCTCTTGGCGCACGGTTCAGGGAACCAAGGTTTAACGAGCATACTTTTTCTTAAAAGCGAACTGAGAAGAATTTTGGAGCACTATTTTCGACTATGTACCATTTCGGTTTTGAAAATATATTTTCACTGTTGCTGTGGGCGATAATGGGGTTTTTTTTACCCTAACCACAAGAAAAACCATTCTCCCTGCATAAATTGCTATTTTATCATAAAAATTTCGCGCCTTAATTTACAATGGAGACATGTGATGCACCCTTTTTAAAACTACAGCCTCGACAGACACGAACACCCGTGTAATGCGGATGACCTATGAAATCGGTGCTGAAGACAGCTTAAAAAAAAATGATATACTACTGCCACTTTCATCACGATTTTCACAACTCTAACAACTTCTGCATTTTCAAATTTCGCTAAAAACTAGGTTTTACATTCAAACAAGTACTCGTAGATAACAGAGCCCCCCCCCCCCCCCCCCCCCCCCACCGGCGGTATAAATTAATATCGAGTGGTTGACGCTTCAATGCGCATATGATCTTATGATTTGTCCTTGTTGGCACAAGCTTGTGCAAACAAGGGACGTATACGCCTATTTAACTTATTCCAGCCCAGATCGGCACAAGTTTAAATTAACTATTTTTGTTCAAGTCGTGCATGTCCGTTATCAGTAAAGGAAAAAAATGGGTACAAACCGGTGTACAACTAGTGCTGGAGATCTACCTCGGAACGGGTGTCAAAAGTCATAAAATTTCTTCACTTTTGTTCAAGTCTTGGGGGCGTTTTAAGAGTAACAAATAAAGTGATACCCAGGTGTACATCTTTAGTATAAATTCCTTCATTGTCTCAAGTTTCAGAAGATTCGGCTCATTAGTCTTTGAGATCTAGCCAGAAATGGATAAGTCAAATATTTTCATCAAAAATTTCTTCATTTTTGTTCAAATCCTCTGGGCCCGTTTTAGGCGATCAGATAGAGTGATACCCAGGTGCACAACTACAATATGCACTTCCATTTTGTTACGCGGACAGCCTTCTGCAATAACAAGCGGCTTTAAGGAGTTCCATTTCTGCCATGTTCTATCTGGATTTATAAAATGTGTCGTCAGCGTAAGGCGCAAGTACTGGTGATAGTCCTTGGGAATACTCACAATAATCTGTGTTTCTGACCACAGTACATTATCAACTGACTATGCTTCATATCGTTACCTTTTATTTCAACTGCTAATGTTATAAGGGTTTTTTTTTTAAATTGTCCCGTGTCAAGGAAAAAAAGGGGTTCCCATAATCCCTCGCTCTAGAATAATCACTGCCCTTCCTATAGCTCCCCCCTCCACCTTGGGGGGGGGGGGGTTTATAATGGTATTTTGACAATTTTCAACATTGTTTGTTCCGTGTGAAATTTTAAAAAATCGGTTTTGGAAAAGCAGTCCGGGCGACATGTTCAATTTTGCAGACAAAATCATACCAAACGCCATGTTCTACCAATGAATGCTTAAAGGTTCAAGTCAGATTAAACAAAAAAAAAACATTTCCATTCATTTGAATTCTTTCTTGTGAACAAATTCTCTGTACTTTGTCCACACCCTGATTCGATACGAAACATAAAGAGTCGTATTTTAAACTGTTCATAAAAATAGTGAAATGTGCGCTAAAAGTACTGCATTTTAGTTGACAAGTTTAAAACAATTAAAACATAAGTAAAACTGGTCTTTTAAATTGTTCATAAAATAGCAAAATGTACGCTAAAAGTACTGCATTTTAGTTTACAAGTTTAAAACAACTGTAAATGTATTCTTTGTTTTAATAATTTTGAGCGCAGACAATTTATTTTGAATATACGGTAAATAACGTATTTCAGCTCTTACTTTGTGAGTGCAACATAACATTTCTAACTGCTTCAGATCTTCACATTTCGAAATAATCTCACAATTTCTGCGTTTTTATCCTTAAAATACACTTAAAAATAAAATGCTTTTGCAGGGCCTCGGAAATGTGTATTAGTCCGATATTTTAGGGTTTTTTAAATATCTTGTAGGCTTTTGAGAGAAAAGTTGGTGACTGCGCGAAAATTTTAATTAATTATTCATAAGTACAAAAGACATGACATCCAAATGATAAAATCAAAGATAGTTTAATATATATTGAAAATAAACTGCTGTACATCGCCCTCTTTTCAGTTTTTTCAGTTCTGTGACTGGATAACATTACACTCTCTCTCTATGCGTATTGAGATCCGTTTACAGAGAGAATAAGGAGGCTACATAATTATGAGGGGCCTCAAACTGCATTCTCACTGTCAAATTGACTCGGATTTCGATTTGTTTCACTTCGATATCGGATCGTAGTTACAAGAAGCGACTCGCTACTGCGGGATCGGTATACAAGCTATGCGAGGCACATAAAATTCATGCATATGAGGAGAATTAAATTAATGAATTAAAAAAATAAAGCTGACTTGGAGCTACTCGGATCGATGATCGATTTCCGTACTACCTCTCTCGTAAGCAGCTGATCTCAATTTTAAGCACAGAAATGTGATTAAAATATTCAAAAGTATCACATGATATCTGCGGGAACATCAATGAATTTTGGAAGACAGTCCTGGTTAGCTCCAAGAAGCCATCCGCTACTGAGTTTCGGCGGAGGGCTCTGATAAATAAATATACCAAGTATAAATAATGAAGAGCTGACTTGGAGCTAACTCGGAGCTATTATTTTCAGCAGTCGACACTGTAAAAAGTGAAGCAAAACTGCCATTTGAAGGCATAAAAGACACTAGACTCGTTTTTTACCGAGACAGTTGAGCACATTGTACGAGTTTGTGTCATTTGATGTTAACAGACATCTTGAAAAATACAGGCAAGAACAAAGCTCAAACCTTTTATATTATCATGCAGACCTTGTTTTGACCCACTTTTACATCCGGGAATTCGCAATATGAAAAGAGTATTCACAAGTTGATCAACAAATAGAAACTCCCGGTGTCATCTCATTTTCTCAAGTCAAGTTTTTTTTTTTTTATTTCAGACTTTCTGACTGTGCATTTCCCTCCAAGTAAGATTCATTAAAAAAATTAAACTACAAAAGTGACCACGCTTCGACTAAATGATCCACAATTGTTTGAAATCGAAGTATGATATTTTTATATTGTTCATTCATTTCATCGCAATACATGTTCTTCCGGTAGGGTAAACGTCAAGGCGAACCTAAAATATAGGGCGTGTATTTTGAAATTCGTTCGAGCATCGCCCACAAACCACAATCACTACCAAGGGGCATATCAGATAGACTTATGACCCCGCGATTTTCTGAGAAATAATCAGACATGGCCCAAGGTGCTGGGCAGCCAAGCAGCAAGACAGGAGTGGTGTCAGGATAACACGTGCCGTGCCTGGTTCAAGTTGTTTGTCTGATCATCCCCTTGGCAAAAGCAAACTGAGGCTTACTCTAGTTCCACAACAGTAGCGGAATATGGCCGGTTCTGGATACGTATCCAGAACATACATAGGGTTGGTATCTGTTTCGGCTCTGTATGTTCTGGATAAGGTTGGTATAAATAATAGAAAAAAACCTGTAGATTTACCGGAAGTGACGTCATCTATTCTGGCTATGTATGTTCTGGATAGGGTTGGTATAAATGACAGAAAAACTGAAGACTGACAGGAAGTGACATCATGAAGTGACGTCATCAGTAGGGGTATATGGGCTGCTCTGGAATCGTATCCAGAACGTACATGTATTCTCTGGATAGGGTTGGTACAAATGATAGAAAAAATATGGATGGGCTGTTCTGGATACATATCCACAACATACATGTATGTTATGGATAGAGTTGGTATAAACTATAGAAAAAACTGTAGACTGACCGGAAGTAACGTCAACTGGTTTGGCTATGTATGTTTTGGATACGTATCCAGAACAGACAGTCTGTTTTGGAAAGAGTTGGTATAAATGATAGAAAAAAACTGGTTGCCATTGTTGTTGCTACCGTTGTTGTGGCAACAATAATTGTTGTTTTGGCAACAACAGTGGTGGATGCGTTTCCAGAACAGCCCAAAAAACCCCTACTCATAGCAGAGAAGATAACGGCAACTACAGCCTAAGAAATAGCAGGCTTTATTCAACGGAAAAGACGGTAGAGCTAAAAAAAAAAACGTTTAAAAGCAACTAAGGAAGTCTTAGCCGATGAAGTAGATGTTGATACAGTATGGAGGGAATTCCGCGTCAGCACGTCTAATACAGCTGCCGATGTGCTCGGCTTCGTCAAATGGAAGCACAAAAATTGGTTTAATGACAACGACACGAAAATCTCCAATATGCTGGAGGATATGTACCCCTCACACCCACAGTACTTGAATAAATAGAGCTCTAATTCGAAGAAAACTGAATATTCTCAAAGACAAGCTCACGTACTAAAGCATCTACAAGCCATACAAATAAGTGGTGGAATGTCAAAGCACATGAGCTACAGTTAGCTGCAAAGAGGCACTATTCTAAGACGTTGCGCGATTGACTAAAAGCTGTTTTTTGGACCCCTAGCGAGTATAAAGCTACCCACCGATAAAAACCGCACCATGAAAAGTGGGTTCAGCATTTTATTTTCGGTAATCAACCGCCATTCTAAAATATCCAAGGAAGTTATTGAAAGCAAACCGCAGCTGTCCGTCTTGTTAAAGCTGGACTCAGTGCAGTTATGTGACGAAGCAGCAAAAGTGATTAAGCAGTTGTCTTCCGCAAGAATCGAGGCACATATGTGGTAACCAAACCGATAAAACTATTTCAGTGTTTCTAGAAGAAAGGAAAAACTCCACAAGACATGAAAGATGTTTCCATAAAAGAGGAAAGGAAATAGATCCAGCTGTGATGACCTCCGAGACATTTTGCTGTTATCAATAGCTGGTAACATTCTAGCACGCATCGCACTTATTCTGTCACTTAAAGACATAGGAAATATGTATCCAGAATGTCAAAGCGGTTTTCGCAGCGGACGCGGCACAACTATATGAACTTTGCCATGAGACAACTGCAGAAAAAACGTGGGGAGCAGAATATGGGGCTCTACACGGTATGGACCTTACAAGGGCCCGGGCACAGAGAGCAGGACCACGGAAGCTGCCACACAAAGCAAGGTGCCCAGACAAGATAATCACGATGATAGGTGTGTTTCATGATGGTAAGAGTAAGAAAGCGGGGATTTCTCAGCCCCTTGTACTAGTGGTACAAAACAACATGGCAGCGTTCTGATGGCAGCCTTTTCCACCAACACACATTTGCTGCGGTAACTAAACTAGTTGAAACCCTGAACTGTGATCTGCTCTTTGCAAATCATTGTGCCATCTTTGGTCAAATCTTTGCTCACATCAAACACGTACAGGTCATTATAGACAGATTTGCTTTTGCAGGAGGAAAGAACTGGCTTACCACCAATGTGAAAAACTGAAATAATAAGTTAGCCTGCCGCTCATGATAGACACATTAATGCTGTCGTATCTATCAGAGACATCTTCCTGAACGATGTAAAGAATTATCGCTAACTTGGAACCATAATCTAACGGAAGCGAAACGTAGACGCCGTACAGAAAGCAAAGATATCAATTAGACTCCATCCGTATGAGATGTCTCCGCCGAATGTGTGCCATCAAGTGGCAAGATAAAGTACTACGCTCCAAAGTCTCACGATGAAATGACAGGAAAGTATAAAACAAAACTCATTCCTAGCCAATTGTACTGAGTGGGACGATTGCCGTATTCCAAAAGTTTTTTCTATGGTCAGCTTCAAGAGGGATCTTATTGTAATGAACCTCCGTGTCTGTGATACAGAGGCACGCAAAGTCCAACCTGAAGTTGTACCATAACGGCAGAAAGGAATGGGAAAGTGAGGCCCAGTCCAGGGGATTGTCGAGACACATGTGCCATGTAGCATTGAAAAGCATCGAGTAGAGACAAACATGATCTGGCAGAGAAGCGTAGACTAAGGAAGAGCTGCTTCGAGCTGATCCCAAAGACAAACGAAGAGCGAAAAGATGTGTGCATCCAGAATAGGACTGACGTCACATAAAAAAACTAATGTTGCCTGGCGTTTAATCCTCGAAATCGATGGGAGTCCCCACACCCCAAAAAAGTCAAATCGTCCAGTTTTAAGAAATATAGTTCCTTATAGTTTGTTAGCCAGATCAGAATGTGAATATTTGTTTCGGCCTTTCTCTTCTTTTTCCTAGCTAGCTACACTAGTGAGCTAAATAAACTATTCGTTCCTTCATTTTGACAGCATGCTTAGTAAAACGTAAGTGTGTTAACAATTGTGTTTATAATTCCTTCTTTTTTACTCTCCATTCATAATTCTTTAAAAATGCACAAAAAAAAAACAAAAAAAAAAACATAAAATATATTTTAATATAACAAAAAGGCATTTACAGAGATCGGATGGAAACATATAATCTCTCTCATATTTTGAAATAGATGTATCTATTCTTGTGTTATCCAGGTAGGCTGTTAGATTTATAGACTGTTTCGTACGTTTGCTAACTAGATGACAGAAACATCTTATGACTGGTCTGTTCAAAAGGCCTTTAATAGCTGTATTTTAGACCCCATCAGCAGCTTTACGCCCAGGAAAGGACTACAGATTTGAGTGTTGCCACTCCCACTATGATACTCCCACAATATTTGATATATGTATATGCTGGATAAAAGTGGGTTGCTGAATGTTACTTTTATTTTGACCATGGCTTAATTTTCAGGTCACAATGGCTACCAACTTGGATTTTCAATTCCTTTTTGGGCTGTGCTCCCTACGATGGCTAGTTTATCAAGAAAAAATATTAGAAGGATAAATCGTTGCTTACCCTACAAAATTGCACGGATAAAATATCCGCCAAAAGTAAAACGCGAAGAGTCATGTGCTCGGACCCAACAAACATTCCGAATGATCGCCAGCCGCCATCTTTGATTTTAAATGTAGGTAGGATCGAAGCTGTGCATTGGTCAACTTTCGCTTTCAAACTCGTGTGGTATTTCGAAATCAGAAACCTGTTGGTAGCTGTGCTCTCGACAATGTTTTTGTGTTTAAAATGTAAGTGGCATTACACGATTTTATATAGTTTTTATTGATATTAATTACATGTAGTGAGGGGCTGTTTGTGAAGTCGCAGAGAGTAATAATGCCATATAGCATATAAGCTAATCCTTAGGTTAAAGCTTCTTTCAATTACATACAATAAAAATGTCCACGGACAATGTAACCAGCCGTAGTTAATCAAATATCAAAACCTTTAATGGGTTTTTTTCTAAAACAGAACCTTCTTGGGATTATTGACAAAAAATCGGAAAGCAATTCGATTAAAGCGTCAAGCTTTTTAAAACTTGGTACTGAAAATTAATATAAATTATTGATCTAAAACTAATTTTTGGAAGACCCTCCTCCAAAACTAACAAAAACAAAACAAATCAAACTAACAAACAAAACGCGGGAGCATACTGGGAATCGAAAAATTCTATTTTTTAAATGAATCTGATTTGTGACTGGTTGTTTTTTCTTTATTTAATTAATTGTTACGCAAACACATGGTTTCAATGTCAACCATAACAAGCTTATTTATGCAAGAAATATTTTTTGCATGCACTACGAAAGAAAATCACAATCTGAGTTGTTATACTAATATAATGAAACCGTCTAAATGACAAAGCATCATTGTAACTCCAACTTGTTGAGTTTAAAAATGAAACAAGGTTGCTAGAAGCTACGAGGATTTATAAAAAGGATATAAAAACGTTTTTGCACATCGTACACTTACTTTACATAAATTGGACGTTTTCGCTGCCAGTAGCAAAACATTTTACAATTGGGACCACAGAAAATTAGTCTGAACTCCTAAAATTCACAATTCTTTACAAATCCGGTTTTTGACCATAAAATTCGGTTTTTGAGGCCAGAGTCACCGTTTACAAGATAATGGTCAGCTTACGAGTTTTTACATTGACTGTGACTGAGCAGATCAAGGTCACCGAGGTACCTCTTGCGTAACGTTATTCAGGCCCAAAAGTGTAAAAAAATAACCCAAAATAACTCGATCTCTAATTGTTTTCGAGATAATGGTCAACTTCCGGATTTTTATATTCGCCATGACCAAGGAGATCAAGGTCACCAAGCTACCTCTTACATAACATCTTTAAGGCTCAAAGGGTTGAAAATAAGCTCAAAATTGCCCCATCTCTAATCGTTTTCGAGAGTGTGGTCGATCTTTATTTAACGCTTTTCGATATACAAAGGTCACCTTTGACCTTGACCCTTAATGTCGAGATTCAGATCGGGAGGAATGTATACTGAAACCGCAAAATTGCTCAAACGAGGATCTGAGCGCTATGTCTGGCCAGTTTTCGTGATAAATAAGGGTTTAATAATATTCTGACCTAAATTTGACCTTAACCTTGGAGGTCGAGGTAAAAAATGCGGATTTCACGAGGACTCATTACACTCTATACCTTTGCCAAATGTCGTCTTCCTATGTCAAATCTTGTAAGAAAATTTTTCTGGAAACCACTAAAATACTCTGACCTCTATTTTGCGGATTTCACGACTTCTCATCATCCTCTATCTGTTGGCCAAATTTCGTCTTTCTAAGTAAATGGTAAAAATTTAAACGCTTCAGTCAACAGCACCCTATGATATAATCGCTCTCATTGTGGAAAGTTGAGCGATCAACATGACTACGCTGATATCATACCATGTGCCTTAACTATTGGCTTATATTGTAAATTGTTAATGTTGTTAAAATTGTTAAAAGTTCAATGAATTTCTAAAAAAAATGAGCAGCTGGACATGCTACATTATGCCTCTGCCAGATCTGGTCGTTCTCTAGCCATCTCAGATGAGTTCGCGCGATAAGCTTATGTCGTAAAAAAGGAATCATACGGAAACGTTTTACCGAATCGTAAGAAATCAATAAATGAGGGGATTGAAAATCTCCAAGTATAACTATAGTTGTTCCCATTATCTCAAGTTGTTTTTCATACATGAATTTTCATTTGCTAGTTACTGCAAATATTCTCGAGGATACTTACTTAGTAGTTAAGATTCGGTGTTACGCCAAAAAATATGTTGATTTTACACTGTTGTGCGAATTTTCGCACAGAATCTAACATCTGAAAAATGATCCAGGATAAAGGAATTTGTTAGCTTGGATTATTGTAAGTGCTTTTATTCTATGGAATACCATTTTTAAATTTATTAGGCAATTATTGAAAGAACCAATTTTTCATCTCGACAATTTATTTTTTTGATATCAAGAATTAATTTTTGATTTCAAAAATTGATTTATTGATATATAGTATTAATTTATGCTATCTGTAATTATATTTTTGATATCTCTAAGTGTATTCCTGATCTCAAGAAACAATCATTGATATCAACAAATATTTAGAGATATCAAAAAATACTTATTGATATCAAATATGATTTAATGATCTCTATAATTGATTTTTAGAGATCAAAAGTTTGATAGCAAAATCTCAATTTCGAGCTTAATAATTTAGTTTCGTTTTATTGATACAGGGAATTTATTTTAGTTAACATTATTTCAGAATGAAATTTATATTTTGAACTAAATTTCAGAAGCAAACATATGGGAATAAAATAATGACTCCGTGTATACAGAATCTTTAAGTTTTTATTGCACAAAAAAAAAACAAGCAATTCTTAAGCTAAGACATTGTGTTGTTATTACTGATATCAATAATTCAGTTTTTCATCTCCCAAATTTAATTGACGATTCGTTAAATTTTATCTAAATGCTGCCTAACTTCAGATTTTTAAGCTAGTATGAATTGATTTTTCGATCTCAAAAATAAATTTTGCTATCTAAATTAAATTACTGATAGAAAAACATAAATTAATGAGATCCACATTGATATCTTTAATATCTATTAATATCTTTATTTTTATTGTGACTAAACTAAAATCTTTAATATCTATTAGTATCTTTACTTTATTTTGACTAAAGTCAAGCAAAAACCTGGCAATTAAAGCCAAGTTTACTTCCCAAATAGTCAAGAGTTGTACTTCGATGCCTATGCATATTTGTTTCTCACATGAATTACCACACATTCTTCATCTTTCTTCTATTTTTCAAACCAGGAAGTTTCGAGACTAGTATATATGATTTGGTGATAAACACAACACTTAGCACATTTATGAAAAGGGGCTTGGAAAACATAACAATGTGGTTGAATTTGTACTTTGGAATCAAGGTCAAATGTTCAATAATAGTAAGAAATCTGAGCAACTGCGGTTTTGAACCTCATCCGCTAACACAAGTATTAACACTGGTTTATGCGCAATAGATGGAGAAAATATCGCTTCGACATTGATAGTCGATCAAGGCAACGCGATTCAAAACACAGAGTTTGATCGGAAATGTTAAAAACAAAATCAATGTAGTAGCAAAGAGTAAACAAAGCCTGTGTGTTACAGAGCTTAAAAGAACATTTGCGTCCCTGACTTACTCATTTCAGCACCTGTAACTAATGTCATTACGAAAATGGTGGCGACTTATCTCATATGAGCTCTTTCGAAGGTTCATTGGCATCATACCTGTGTCAAAGACGCAGACAAACCAGTGACACCTGTTGACGGCTAAAGGTAAACCAGAAAATTTTGCGATATTCCCCGCCACTCTGCCCCCCATATATGTAGGGAGCACACATTGCCGCGTAATTCTGAAACTGCTTCATGCGCTTTAACGCGAGGGCCTCTCGTGACCTGGCTATTGACCTTGTTTTTGGGCATGGGTGTTTCAACTTCAAAAGTTACCTGACTACTGCATCTCGAAAATCAACAGCAGTATGCACCTCATTTTTTGGATGGCAACTCCTCCATACCGTGAAGCATAATGAGTAACCTCAAGCTTCGTGACTGAATTTTAAGGTCAGTGGTCACTCCTAAGGTCACTTAGCTTCCGTTCACGAATCAATACTGTTAGAGATGGAGTGATTTTCACCTAGTTTTATGTATTCTGAGCTCAAATCGATAATCAACGTGTCATATTTCTACAGTTATTGTAAAATGCCTGAGTTAACCTCCTCTCCTAGTAAGCGAGCATACACCCCCTCCAACCTCACACACGAATACGCGTACACACATACTGTATATGTGCGTGTGTACCTTAAGGACGGCCCCTTATATTGCATCGGGTAAACGGTCATCTGCCCCCGGTCAACTGCCCCCCCCCCCCCAGTCAACTGCCCCCTTTTTTACAACCCGGTCGACTGTAGACGGGGTCGTCCTCTGCCCTTCTCCTTTTTATAGTGGAAAAAAAATTCTTTAAAAAAATTAGGCAATTGTGAAGTCCCCGTCTACTTGGTCTCTGAAACAATCGATCTTCATTGATCTATTCACCAGAGACTGATCCTTAAACTAATTACAATTCTAACTGCAATTAGTTTCCTATTGGTGAATTGCAATTTAACGAGGTGCAATGCATTCACTAAAATAAATATAATTTTATTTATTGTGTCTTTGTAAGCCAAGAACCCAAGAAAAAATAGTATATGAAGAGGGGAAGCGACCACCCCTCCACTTTGAAGGGGGGGGGGGGGGCAGTCGACCCGGTTGCAAAAAAGGAGGGCAGATGACAGGGGGGGGGGCAGTTGACCGGGGGGCAGATGACCGGGATTCATTGCATCGTAGTGGCATTTAGTGGTGTTGATTAGACTTTCTTTTAGCAGTCAAGGTAGGCGATTTCTGTGTTTCGACTGAACTTCGGTAAAACCTGCAAAATTTGCCATTTTTTCCTTTTTTCACTTTGCCATTTTTTTCGTTGCCATTATTTCCACTTGCCATTTTTCTGTTGCCATTATTTCCACTTGCCATATTTTCCGTTGCCATTATTTCTGTTGCCATTTTTCCGTTGCCATTTTTCCCTACACCCGTACCCTCTGACCCCTCGGTGTGTACATTCTTTATGGATGACCCTCAAGAACATTCTTATGAAATGCTTCTATTTTTTTATTTTGATAAATTTACAAATTTACAAAATTTTATGGAATTTTTTACACACGCAATTAAAACATACAATATGCCCACTGAAATATTTTCACATATTCACTTGCGTATACTTTTAATCATTTACAACTGCCTGAAATTGTTTTAAACAATTCGAAAATTGGCCATTCTAGGGTAATAGTTTGCTAGAACAGAAACTGCCCCACCCCGGCCCCCCTTCCCCTTTATAAAATGAAAGACTTGCACTACGTTCTAATTACCAATTAAACCAACACCAGATTAAAAGTTCAGATCTGTTATCAGTAAAACAACAAAGATATCAACAAAGGCAAGTAAGACCTTAATGTCTAAAGTACTTAAATATTTACATGCAATGTTGACCAAATTTAACACAGTTTTAACAAAGTAAGTAGAAACAAACAACAGGAATAGCAGGGGAATAATTCTTGACTATGATTCGGTTACTAAATCTTCTGTTCTGACGTCACGCGGCACGCCGCCATTCCAGCAGTCTTGTTTCAAGAATTTGGTCATTGTTTTGTATAAATGCTTCGATGTTTTGATACCAGATAAAGCATGGTTTTTATCTGTATATATCTGAAAGAAGGAAGAAAAAGAAAAAAATATATGCATTTTGATCTTATAAACATGTACATTTTGATAAAAAATAAGTTCAACCAGATAACATATTGTAACACTGTTTACAGAAGTAGAAGGAACGCTAATGGAAAAAATAGGTACTATTAAACTCATTCTAATTATATATTTTCCTCCGATTTCAGTTTAATAATGTGCTTAGCGCTGGCATATAACCTGCCCAGACACAAGGCCGCAGCGACGGAAAGAAAATCTTGCCAAAAAAAGAAAGAAACTGTTAGGAACATATGTGGTTTACTTGTGTTCTAAAAGTGACTCCGTTCTGCGTTAGGGCTTTGATGAGTTGAGCGCTGTGCTGGAAGTGTACATTATCGTCAGCCGTGCCGTGGACAAGCAGGAACTGCTTCCCGCTAAAATACGGCGCCTTGGCGGACACGTTGGCGTGCTGAAAACCCCCAACAAAAGACACACTCTTTACTTTGTGTAACGTCGACACAACATGGGTCGTTCGGAAAGTACGTCACTGTTACACAGGCATGTCCTTGGGTGTTTGGAGGGTAGGGGTGGGGAGGGGAGGGGGGTCGTGGGGGGGGGGAGGGGGTGTCAAAATATTGTGTGCACGCTGATCTACAAAAGTTTTAACGATTTTTTCTAGCATCTGCTAACTGGGATTGACATGTTCGCGGAACTGCTGCTTTTTTTTTTTTGTTTGTTTGTTTGTTTGTTTGTTTGTTTTGTTTTTTTTTTGGTAGTTTGAGCACAGAAATAGTTCCCCAGCCTTAGACAACTGTCCGTTATAAAAAAACAAAAGATTATAAAACAAAAAGTTAAAAAATCTTTCTCTTCGCTCGCACAGAAAAATAATGAAATATTTCGCAAACGTATTTAGCAAACAAGGTAAAGACAATTACGTCATAGCCTCTGTAATTGTCATCACTCGTGGCCATGCCCATGTACCGCTCCGTGTACGCTGTGTCTGCAACATACATCAGTATTACAGGTAAACATACCGTGCAATTGTCATAAAAACTTGCTTATTTTTCTTCATTTACAATTTTGAGTCTTAAACATTCACTGACATGTGGTTATTCATACACAAAGTTTACAAAATGATGAAAAATGCAAATAAACGGATGCTGGTAGATACTATAAAACGAAATCATCCTTCTAAACAAGTCTGCTTCATCTAATTACTACAGAAGCAAATTCGGCTTCTAAAAATATGTAAAATTACATTATACAGTCACCAAGATAGCCCCCGAGGGCTCGCTGTGTGACGTCGACGGCTTTCGGTCGTTCCTATAGCATCGAAAACGCGATGTATTAACAACGCTTGCGTGTTGCTGACCGCACATAGGACTCAAAGTTGACTTACCGTAGTATCTCCAGTCTGTCACAGGAGCTACTGATATGCCGCAGGGTATGACGTCACTACGATCTCCCAGCGCATGCGCCGTCACGAAGCCGCCGTAAGACCACCCCCACATCGCCTTCCTTTCTTTGTCAACGTAACGGAATGTTTGCGTCAAATACCTACAAAGAGAGCCATCATCAATGCGGGGCAAGGATTACGTTTAAACCATTCACGTGTCAAATATTTTTCTCACAATGTTCTGTATTTCATCCTCGGGATTGGCAGATCCAGGGGCGGGAACTCCGGGATTGAATCAATCAGATCCAAAATGGTATTATATAAAAAAACAAAAAAACAAAACATTATTTAAAATACGAATATATCAAGCAAGTAAGAATCCATATACCTTTTTGTCCAGTGCGAAATAAGGCACCATCGTCAAAGTGAAATTGTTTCAGGGATACCCTGAGGCTTAGTGTAATTGAAATATAAAGAGAATCATGAAAGTTGAACTGTCCTTAATCTACGTTAGTCTGTTCCAAAACAGACTGTACATGACTAAAGCACATTGTGAATTCTTAGTTGTTTGATATTTTCCATTTTTCTGTATACTGAGTGCTATAAAATGAATAATAAACCTACTCTACGGCAGCCAGTTGGTCTTGCACCTCTATCGTGCCTAAGCGCTTGTACACTTCGTACAGAAACTGATCCCCGCGCCCACTGGTTCCCCGACCGTCCACCATGGCGACGATCACGTTCTCGCTGCTTGCCAAGTACGTGAACCAGCCTAGCTGGAATTTTTTCGTCACTTTTTGTGACTGTGGTCCCCCATACCTGAAAGGGAATAAGTTTTTCGATCACAATGTCACGGTTATTTTAAATATTCATATTTTTCTTGCACTTACTTATCCAATTACGCTAAGCACAGAAGGTATAAGTTCATTTATAATTATCGCGTTTCAGAATTCATTTAATTTATAAAATTAAAAAAAAAAGTATCGAAAACAGTCCAGTGTCAGGCGCAAACAATATACGGGCCATATTTGACAACTCGATAACTCGGAACCATCAATAAGTCGAAGATTTTTCTTGTAGCGCAGTTATTTTTTTAACCACGAGTCCAGCGAGCTTTGAGTTGCAGAACATGGACAGTACATAAACTCGGCCACAAAAGCAGATTTCATCTTGAAATTGAGCATGATATAGAACACAGGGCTACAAACATGAGTACCGTGAAGAATACTTACGTTTGCACGAGCAGAGGGTATTGTGTGATATGTTTTTTATTCAACACAGGAGGTAAAAACAATAACAAACCAATTTCTGAAACAAATACAATCAGAAACACTCTATTATTAAAAATACGATAAGATATCAAGCTTATTAGGAATTCATATATTTTTTGTTACTTGCGAAAAAAAACAGTATCGTAAAAATTAGTCTATTCGGGAAGGGACTGAGGTAGAGAGTAACGGCAATTTAACTTCTATGATTCTCTCCATGTATCAATCAGTGAGCCAAGTGAGTCTATTTGGGAATAGGCTCACTTTGTACCTCGTGCCTCACTTCGCTCCAAACAAAAATCTATAGACTCTTATTTACTTCATATATATATATATATATATATATATATATATATATATATATATATATATATATATATATATATATATATATATATATATTTTTAATAATAGAGTATTAAACATTTATCACATAATTTCACGTGACATGAAAGACATAATTTTGTATCGGAATCCAATAATCTCTTAATTTAGAATTTATAAACCATTACTTTATGAAGACCAGTCTTGTTTGTTCAATTTACAGTGCATTTGGTATTATCTGCTTCACTGCACAAGTATACTGCTGAAGTGCGGGTTCATTTACACTCTACAGCTTACAACTGATTTCTAAAATTGATTCCAACTGTGTTATCCAAATGTAAGTTTATTCTTAGCTCAATAATGCCCTCTTTTGGAAAAGAAATATGAAAAGAAACAAAAAGAGAGAAAAAAAAAAAAAGAATACTGTTATGAAAAAGAGGTGTGCCTTATAGTACTTACTATAATTGTCTGATATATCTATTTCGTAGAAGTCTCTGGATGGTAGAGCTTTTCCTTCTAATTTAGCTTTCAGTTCTAAGTTGGATTCTAATGAAACATCTGATATAAAATAATACAAGTGGTAAATAAACTAACAGGATACACTGCTAATTTCATATTTCACATGAACAAGATTAAAATGAAATACTAACTAATACAATAATGAGATCATTTACATACGATTAATATATGATTATTATGAATATTATTATGATTATTAGAATTATGATAATAATGATGATCTTTATTATTATTATTATTATTATTATTATTATTATTATTATTATTATTGAAATATAACTGCACTCTCTGTTGAGCAGTGCGATTTTTTCACACCTTGAAGCATTAGCATCCACACTCTTATGGTGTACGTGGTAAAAATGCTCACCTCTGCCATCTAAAGTGCTGCGTAGTTTATAGTACGGAATAGAGGGTCCCAGACAGCCTAGGATGTAATAGCGACCGCTGTGACTGAACGACGCGCTGACGTATTCGCACTTCTTCGTGTTTTTACACGTCACACATTCCGGATACTGGTCATGTTTATCCACACGCGCCCTGTATGATACAATCGATCACTCGACCTGACGCATTTGCTCATTTTCACGTTAGTTATTCTTCATGAGAAAAAGGGAAATACACAAATGTGAAAGATGAAAATATTCATCAACTTCTAAAATTCAGTTTGCCTATGGAACATCAATGGGGCGTATTGATATAAAGTGTGTGTGCATTTTAATAATCACCCCTCACACGAAACGTGTATATTTAAAATTGCGCAAAAATTTAAACTTTTAATGATTCAGACAAATAATTACATTATGGGACATATGTACCTTATGAAACCCGTTCGACAGTACACTACCTGTATAAATGGCGTTGCGTAGGGTTGCCGCCAGTACCCAGGAAGTACACATACTGCGCGTCGACGCTCACGATCTCTGCGATATCCCACGTGCCTTGCGTTACAAACGCCTTCATCCCAACGTCGTCAGCCTAGCAAAATAATCCATGGACTATATTACGGCGAGTTTGTTTGTTTTTATTTTATTTATTTATTTTTTTTTGGCAAGCACTCTCTGAAAGAGTAACTTTGCTCTTATTTTTGTTGCATTTTCCCTCTTTTTTATTACTGTATTTTAATCATGAAATGCTACGATATTTTATCGTATGTATTACCACTGTTTATACAGCACTATCATTCCGTAACGCGTGTACTCACC
Source organism: Protula sp. h YS-2021 (assembly GCA_949752745.1). NCBI lineage: Eukaryota > Metazoa > Annelida > Polychaeta > Sabellida > Serpulidae > Protula > Protula sp. h YS-2021. The sequence goes on along the minus strand of OX457030.1, from coordinate 53,650,914 downwards.
CGAGTAGATATTCTGGCCACGTGCCTCCAGAACCTGCTCTGGTCTCGCTTTGACATCAGCATGACGTAATCGCTACTTCCTGGCACAGGCCAAGGTTCACTCATTTGCACCCAACCAATTGACTTGTGTTCCTCTAAATTCTGCAATGGGTTATTGTTTGCAGATTGAATTCACAAATTATTATTGAAACTACCGACGTAGAATCAAAGCTTTTAGTACCATAATTTTTTGTGTACATTTTATATACTTCATTTTCAAATCTCTAACTTAAAATTTCATTTTCTTCTGCTAAGTGCATGGAAAGCAGGCATTTTAAATGTTAAAAAATTTCTCAAATAATTAGTCAAAGGATTTATGAAACGAATTTTCAGAAATCTGTTACTCTCACAGTACTTTGATCCAAATCCAAAGATAAACGGCGAAACTACATATTGTATCACAAATGTTATCCACCCACCAAATCTCTCTTCCCGTAAAATCATGAAAAAAAAAAGACAACTTACGACGACGCAGTCAGTAGTGATGACGTCACAGAGCGTGATGATGCTTTTATTCTGCAGGCGGTTTAGCCACGTGACCAGAACGCGGGTATTGTCAAGCCACTTCACATTCAGCAAATAGTGCTCACTGGGATAAACAAAGAAATAAATAAAGTACACAAATTTCCTTACAACAGACATATAGACACAATGATGATGACATCAAGAAGGCAAAATTAATTAAAATAACAACATTGCACCTTGTACAGATACGAACTGAAGGGATAGGAGAATATAAAACATTTTTCAAAATAAGTTCTTTAAAAGACAACAACTTTGTTTAACGCATTGAAAATTACCACTGTATTGAAAATTACAAAATTGGCCAAAAAATTCTTCCAATTGAAAAATTTATTTTTAAGAATATGCGATTATAACAAGGTTATTTAGCGCTAACAAGGTTTTTTGGTGTTAACACGGTCATTTATCGCTAATGAGGCAACCAAGCGCTGTATGAACTTACATATCAGCAAACGCGTGAGGAGGGAGCAGCTGCTTGGCAGCAGTCTGTGGGCTGGAGGTGTCCATCACGTAAAGTTCTACAGTGGGATTGATATTTGCTCTTCCGTCTCCAGCCTGAGTTAGAAATTACCAGAGCATTGGATAGTAATGATGGAATCAATGCAGAATTCAAGTCACACTGTTTCTATTTTAAAGGTGTAAAATGTGCCAACGCTCAGTTTAAATTACGTTACAAGTATTAGGGATATTGAGCTTCCCCTAATCCCTCAGACTTTCTGAGTAATTTACATTCAATTTTATCCTAGTGGATTTTACAAATTTGCTTAGATAAGAATCGTACCTTTGGGTATCGAATTTCTTCCATTTCCTCATAATAATTATTATAAGTGCCATACTCGGGGAACTTATAGGAGGGCACGTTAGTATCGTTTATTTCCACGTAGCTAATATAATGCCCGTCGGGGCTCCACCAATGGGCCTTGGCTGATCTGAATATCTCCTCTGTAAAATAAAAGATAACAAATCAACGAATACCATGTCTGTTTGGCATAAACCACGTAATGCGTATGGCTACGGAGAGTGGATGGAATGAACAAGCGTTAAACATTTGACTGGCGGAAGTGGGTGTACCTTCATAGAGCCAATCAGCTAGGCCGTTAAAAACGACCCCATCCTGGCCTGTGGTTGTGATCTGCACGGGGACGGACGCGCTCGATGGATCAGCCTGGTAGTACAGGTTGTTCCCATAAACAAACGCCTGTAACAGAACCATGAAACACTGAGCAAAAGACGCAACATTTATAAATACATATTGATCTAAAAGAAGTTGAAAGCTGAAATAAAAATAGCAAAGGAAAGGCTGGACAACAAGTGTAAAAGAAATAACCCGCTAAGTAGAAATTTGTAGAATGAATATTCTGGGGACGGGGCGGGGGTGCTGTAGCAAAGGTTACTGCTCAACAACCATTTAAGGCGAGACCACTTACCAGGCTGTGTCCCACAGGTGACCAGCTCGCGTACTGTAGCTTCTTGTCCTGCCATGATGGGCCGTCAGGAAAATCAGATATCTTTCTGAAAAAAAAGAGAAAAAAAGACATACACAATATAATCAACCAACAGTGTTGTGTTTTTCTCTCCATTAAACATTTTATTATGTTTATATACTGCTTATTTGGTGACTTTTATATGGATCCAGGTTCCATATATGATTTCTTTTAACACACATCTGTTTTATCTATTTTATCAGCCACAGCAACCAGTAAAACTTTGCTTTTAACATGTTTGATTTGAGTCAAAAGTTTTAGTTGAAGAAATGTACAAAAAGAACTCACTTTCCAAGCCCTTGTGTTACCCGGTTGAATATTTTATATCTTGCCTTGTACGAATGTCTGTATATCTAAAAAGTGAAACCGTAGTTAAAGATTAACTACTTGCTCAAGTTCCATACTTCAATTCTCCGTAGACTCGAATTTTCATATTTAATTAAAAAAACCACGACTTTGGGTCAAAAGTTATGCCATTAACTTAATATCAAAGACCTGAACACATTTACAGAAGTTGGGCGGGGATCTGCTATCACTCACCGGCTCAACGTCTAGTGCTAATAAGACGTAGTTCAAATCAGACGATATATGAAACTGTTCACATTCGAGTTGTTTCTGAAAAGAAATACAGATGGCAACAGAGTGCATCAGATGAAACGCATTGTTAAATTTTACAGACATTTTATTTTTCGACAACGCTCTTTTGCGACTAACAGCGTAATTTCTGTATGGGTTTCTCATGCAACTTTAAAAGAATCACGCAATTCAAAACAAAGATTTTCTCAGAGTGCCTCAAATAGCGCTGGCCTAGATTTCGGCTAATTAGAATTGTTGATACCCTAGAAACGAGTCTCACTCCAGTTGTGGCCCCTGTACCAACCGCGCCTAGTTTAAGTTGAGTGAATGGGGGGGGGGAAGCTATTATAAAAGTGGAGAACACGAGTTACACTTGTTACTTGTAAAAGTAACGTTTTAAGAAAATAAAACGTTAGTTTTGCTTCGCAGAACTCCGAAATTCGCTATCTCCACTTTTATACGGGACTAGAAACAGCAGCAGTGGTAAAATCAGAGGTAAGCCGATATTTTTTTAAAGAACTCCGCTTTAACTCGTAAAAGAATAAAAGAACCTTCAAAGATCCTCACCTTCAAAAATACAATACGAACAAAAAACACAGAGATAACGCACTAAAGACCAAGCGTTTCCCACCCTGTGACCACTTGTTAACACCATCCCCTCCATCCACTCACCGGATGGTAGCAAGTGTCGAGTAGTCAAGAAAGAAATCACATAATCACTTTTCTTTATTGACTCTTTCACAAACGTGATCTGCAGACACAAGATCACCCAACAAAAACCTGACCAAGCGCTATATCAGTCGGCTTACAGCCTGGTCACTCACAAGAGTTAACAAACTAAACAGTGTAGGCTGACCAACCAACGATTGGAACCATAACATAGCCCATAATTAGAGTTTGGTTATTCGGACTCACAACTAAACCACGAATCCAAGTCAAAAAATCATAATATCATTGTACCAAGCTGCAATGCGTACAGTGACATAAGGCACTTCTAGAAAAAAGACGAATTCACTACAACATACTAACCCATTAACAAATCGAGTGCTCACTGAATGACCAAAGCAGAGATTGACAACTAACCCTTGACAGACCGACTCCAGGGATCAAAACGGGTCAAACCGAGGAGTATATACACATGAAGTTCACATATATCCCTCCCCTCTTTCCTAAGGAAAGATCGGAGTACCAGACTCACAAGAATGACGACGAAGTCTGTCTTGATTTGGCGTCGAACTGTGCGCACACTAACGGCTGGGATACGTCAGCTACTTGGTCACTAAACCACAACTAGAGCACGCATTAGCCACGCATTACATTACAGAGAGTTGACACACGCACAGGCAGAGAGTTCTCTTGAAGCAAATAACCCAGATAACGACGACTTCGGTTCTGGAAAGAACCGTTCAAAGAGTGGTGAAAGAGGTTGTTTTTTCCGCTTGGTCTTGCCCTTACCCTTGGTCAGATACGGCTTAGTTAGATATGACTGAGTCAGCTGCAACAGAAGAGCCTGGAGAACACGACAGTTAACGCTTAGAATAATCCTTCCGATAGCATTTAATAAGAGTTCGATGACGACCAACAACTCGTTTTAATATATCTGGCAAGGACACACAACGCAGAACTTTGACTGGATTGGCAACCTGCCTTACTTGATGGGCTTTGACGTTACAGAGATCTCTGGACTCGACTTCTGACTGAGACTTACTGTACATAGTTAGGATGACGCCTTTAATAGGAAATGGTTTGTTTAGACAAATTTGGCATAAAGAAGATAATCAAGGCTTTTAGATTGTCTTTCCTGTAATCTTCCGAAACCTGCAAGTACTTACATAAGCAAGCACTACGCAGAAAGACAAAGCCAGGCTCCGTCTCTTTGTCCATCAATACTGGTAAAGCTATTCGCTCAAACGGCAAGGATTTTGCCTTATGACCGCAGCCAGCTCTACGAGAAAGTTAAACCTCACTGTTGCATTCTTTGGTGTGATCACCCCAATCGCCAAATAAATCAGACCTCTGTAAGCAACCAATACTAAGGAAAGAATCCACTGTGTTATGTTGGTACCCAAAGGGGGAATTGATTTTAACATTTCTGAATATATACAGAGCACGGTCTTCCCCTGGGTCGCTACCGGTCGAGGCCTCAAGCCTTGAGCCACTGGCTGCTCGATGGCTACTTTAGCCTACTCGGCGCGTGAACAGGTGGTCTATAAAGTCTGCGATCACTGCTGGCGTGGCTTGGAACGGATCAAACTGCCACCTGGCGCACCAACCGGCAAACTTATTCCACCGAGACCGATATAACTTTACAGAGGAATCCCTTTAACTGTTTATAATCTTCTCAAGGCTGGGTGGAAATATGTCCTATGTGGCAGGATTTCTGGGTGGCAAGGCATTCTCAGAGAATGCTTGGCCACACACTTGGTTAAGAGAGGGAACAGCGTCTGGTGACCAAAAACTATCAGCAGTCAACCTGGGCTTGAGTGCTTGAGCGTACAGTATCTCGATCTAGGCCAAGCGCACTTTAATGCGTCGATAGTCCAAGCCTAAGAGTCTGGTGAGACATACCTGGCTAGCTTGGTCGTCATCGCATCCGCCAATAGGTCCAGCGTTGGTAGTCCCTAGGGAGAGTGATCTGTCACAAAGCTGAATGCGCGGGCTAACAGATACCACTTCATGTGTACGTTGATCATTCCTCGGCGCAAGGTCTTCTAACACATTCAACCGACAGGTCAAATCACGAGCTGAAAGACATATATCTTCCTTCCGAGCCAACCACAGACTGCTACTGGCCAGCTTGGTGAGTTCACAAGACCTGGTACCGCCTTTCTTGTTCAGGTACGGCCCTGCCATGCAATTGTCTAAATGAAACTCTACATGCCGGCGTTCACCGGTCGCCGGCAGGTCCAACTCTGTGTCAGAAGTCGGTGTTGGCTTGGACTTCTTCGGCATCCTGGGTCGGTCAACGTCAGACTCCATGCCGCTGTCTCAGTGCACTGGCCAAGGATAAGCAAGCTCGCCTTGGGTATGGTACCCAATGACACGGACTGTACTTAAGGGCGCAGTCTATGCTTAGCCTTCCTAGTCCTTAGCTTATCCAATGCGTCCCAGTCCTGAGGGGATAAGTGCGCACAGGTGACAGAGAGATTGCGAGTTGATGGCCATAGCTACTCGCCGTTCAGTTGTTGGTACTTGGTGGCACCTAGCCTGAACGAACACAGAAGTAACGTCACCAAGACCAACACCAAATCTTGGTCATCGAATGAAGGCATGGATGTGTGCTTGGTAGTTGGTACGCTGACCAAGACCGGTCTAGGATACGTAGCTGTGACCAAGCACCGAACTCAAGCCAAGACTCGAACCGAGGTCGTGCCAAGCTCTGATGTGTACTCAGTACCAGGTACCGAGCCAAAACCAAGCCTTTGTAAGAGATGCTAAAGTATGTAAGACTCTTGGGCGTCAGGATTGGGTGCTTCTCTTCTGCTTCCAGACACTGCCGCTTAACCTTGCTCAGTTCTAGAGTTACGGGCGGGCTATGAGGCGCCAAGCCTCCGACTGGTTTACTACGTGACGCAAACGCAGCAAGTGCCCTGAGATCAGGACAGACATCAGCAATCTGAAATGATCTGTGCTCCTCCGTGGGTCGCAGCCAGCAAGCCCACTTAAGTAAAAAGGAACCAAGAGAACACTTATCTGGGAAAAACCCCCGTTACGCAAACTCAGATTTACCACGTGTGAACGCGCGAAGTTGAAATCTCCCAGTAGGATGAGTCAATTACATCCATACTCCAATCTCAGATAAACAAACATATCATCCACCTAATAAAAGTTAAAACATGGAAATAAACGCCTTTTAGCTGACGGAAGCAAGAAAAATTTGTGCTTGCCTAAAAACGCATATGGTTGGTACAGCGCGTAAAATGAGGCTTAGTTCTATGGGGCCAACGATTCTGATAGGCGGAAATCTAGGAAGAGACTATTCGAGCCACTTCAAGATATGTTTTGCATTGTGTGATTCTTTTAGAGTTACATGAGAAACCCATATAAAAGTGGAGATAAGCGATTTCGGAACTTTCGCGAAGTAAAACATTTATTTAATATATATTTTTTATTGAAACACAACGTTGTAGCAGATAACTAATCGAAGTCTGGCATCGATCCAACATGTAAAATCGACTCACTGATATTAGAAAAAAAAAAAGAATTGACAGAACCACAGGTTTGAACCCCAAGACCTTTCCCTAGTTTTGCTTAATTCATCAGTTAAAATGCAGAGTTGAAAAAAAAATCGAAAAGAAAAAATCAAATTACTCATATCTTAACACGCACAGATTTAGGGTGTTTTACAATTGCAGCCAAGCTTTCCTTTTTAAATCTATGCATTTTTTTTTGTTTCCGTTTACATTTATTTTTCTTCACTTCTGCCGCACAAATCATACTCACAAATGTTGAGTTAGACATGAGCAGTGAACTGTGATTGGACGAGGCATTGTAAGCAAGGATGTCACCTTCACGACTTTTGAACACATAAACATCCTCTTCTAAAATGAAAGCAATTCACAGCATTACACTAAAAATACATTACAGTAACTGGTAGGACTTCATAAAGATTACAAAACAAGTTTATAATAGAGTCTACATGAAGCCGTCAAGAAGTATAGATGGTCAATACACTCCGATGCCACACCGGTATTTACATTCTGGTGTCTGTTAATGTCGTTTTGGAGCAGAAAATCGAGGGAGAAAATACGGGTTTGCTCAGCTGCATTGCCAGCCTACCTGCTATCCACTGGTGGTTAAATTGTTTGGGTTTGAAGTCCTTGTCGAACATGTCATCAAACGAGAATGCCTCTCCATTCTTCAAGTGTCGATTTTCTAAAAGACAGAGAATGGAACTGGCATTATAGCTGACAAACTGGACAAACTGACTAGACTATTTAACATATATTAAAGATTTAAATTGTAATAAACACATTTATATAAAAAACTCTAAACTTGCAATCAGATACAGGGGGGAAGAAAGTTCGAACACTAAAACAATCACTTCCTATGGCAATATACACCAAAAATAAAACAGCTCATTAAGTCCACTAAAATTCCAATCAATACAGCTGAACTTAATTTTATTGATAGTCTTACGTTTCGAATCTTCTCTGGAGTGTGGCTTTAGATGGAAATGCACATATTTAAAAAAATAAAATAAGCAGGTAATTTTCACGTCTTTTAAGGATTCCAATATCGCCCATTGATATATGTGAAAGTAATAGAACATGCTTTACTGGCAAGAACTAGAAGTACTACACAGCCGGTTTTAGTCGTGTTACAATATAAATATCGGGTAATTACATTATATTAACGATAAGGAAAGCAGTTAAAATACAAAGTTTATCAATTACACAGTCAAGATGTTCGTTAAAAGCAGTTCCAATTTTTGGCTATACACAAAGATAACAACATCGTGACATCATGTGATTCGGCGTACAGCACGAGCGCGGATAAGCGACCTGGCACTGAAAAACAGTAGCACCAGAAGCTGACACCGGAAACGACAAACATACAACGCCGGGAAAATAGACAGAAGGCACTGGGTACTGTGCCGTTACTGCAGAACTGTGTGCTTGCCGAGAAAGAAAGCAAGTCAAAAAGCAGGCGGCCATGGTTTGAACATGTAAGACAGAAGGGAAAACGCCAGTGGGGCTATGAGCTTTTCCCAGAGGAACACTCACGTACTGATTGGTTGCCATGCGTATCCATGTCTTTCTAAAGTGACCCCTAAACGCGCAGTGCTAATTTCGAAATGAATATCCCCTTTTCAAGCAAACGCGGAGTGTAATTTCGAAATAACCCCTCTTTTTCGAGGAAACGCAGAGTACTGAATAAAAATAATCGTGACCGCCCAATCTTCCTTTTTTAACGTAATTAGTACACCGCGCGGACCGCGCCTGGCCTCAAAATTACCCCTCTTTTTTATTTATTTATTTTTTTGACGCGCATGGTAACACATTATACCAAGTGTCCCCTGGGGGGATTTTAGTTCTTCCTACACTGAAGTATCCTTTAAAATGAAATAATTTAGAAAAACTAATACTTCCCAGTCTTACATGACTCGGAGGAAAATGGTATTTCATGGATTTGAACTAGATAGAAGTACTTTGAGTAAAAGATTCAAATGAAACTGTAGAATTGCTAGGAAAAGTATTGCCGAGAATGTAGGATGTTAAGTAAAACACTTAAATATGGTGTAATGTTAAGGTTGCGCTCACTCTAAGTCAATGCCAAGTGACACAACAGACTAGCATTAGATTAAAACAAAAAAAAATAAACTCCTTTAAGCTGAACTTTGGAAATTGAGAAAATATGAATGAAAGATGTGCGATTTTTTAAAAAGAAATTCCCAAGAAACGCAGTTTTGTGGTGCGTCAGATTCAGGTTGCCGTTTTTACGAGATGTTATGCTGAGTAATATACGACACAAAGGATCAGTTTTTCTCAAGGTATTTCACCATTCAACCAAAACCATTCATTCCAAGAAGTGGCACACTATTTCGTGCCAAAACATGTGCAAAATATTTTAAACAGATATGCAGAAAAGAAAACTATATAAAACAGAAAAGTAAGGTATACATTTCAATGAGCATTATTATGCGTTCTGATCAACAGGTAGCACTTCTGGATTCCAATTTCCTCTTATAGCGTGCCTCATGGAGCATATAAAAACACATATTAACTTATTTTGAGTGAACAATGCGGTCAACACGCTCTAATTTTCACTCAAAATAGGTTGATATTTTCCAATTGAAGCTTCATTAAAAATGAAAAAAAAATAGCTTTGGCAGGTTGTGGCCACTCATCCGTCAGGTTTCCTGGATCGGCCATTGAGACTCACTCCCGTTATATAACCCGTTCGATAGTGGCTACAGTATATTATCGAAGAGAAAATGCGAAATACCTTTCGAAACGGACATTTATAGATATAACATCGAAATAGATTGGTTGTTACAACAGCAAGTTGTGAGTGCGCACAATGAGATTATGCTAACTAGATGCTCGAGAAGCATGAATCCGCCGGGTTCGCGCAAATTGTATACCTGATTATGGTGTTCCTGTGAACAACTGCTCCAAAGAACACCATACAGCCTTGTGGTCAGTGAAGTAGAGGTTTGTAGACAGACGGACAGAATGAAAACTATATCCGTCCGGTTCTGCTTAGGAGCAGCCCTTGGTAAAATCTTAAATCAATCCAACCTCTAATGCGGGCTGTAGGCGCGTGAGACCGATATGTGTAAAGCTCATTCCTAATTCAGTTTCTTCAAATTTTAAAGTTTTTTCATTTTGACAATTTTGCTCGGATCCGGTCGAATCCTGGTCACTGCACTGCGGGATGCTTAGGAGCAGCCATGGGTAAAATCTTAAATCAATCCACTCACTAATGCGGCCTGTAGGCGCGTGAGACCGATATGTGTTATGCTCATTCCTAATTCATTTCTTCCATTTTTTTAAGTTTTGTCATTTTGACAATTTTAGTCGGATCCGGTCGAATCCTGGTCACTGCACTGCGGGATGCTTAGGAGCAGCCCTGGGTAAAATCTGAAATCAATCCACCCACTAGTGCGGGCTGTAGGCGCGTGAGACTGATGTGTGTTATGCAAAGTCCTTATTCAGTTTCTGCAATTTTTTAAAGTTTTGCCATTTTGGCAATTTTGCTCCGATCCCGTCGAATCCTGGTCACTGCACTGCGGGATGCTTAGGAGCACCCCTGGGTAAAATCTGAAATCAATCCACCCACTAATGCGGGCTGTAGGCGCGTGAGACTGAAATTGCACAGACGGACAGACGGACAGACGAACAGACGGACGGACGGACGGACAGACAGACGGACAGAATGAAAACTATATCCGTCCGGTTCCCGGCGGATAATTACGCTAACACTTCGATACCAGGGAGACACATAGAAAAGTATTATTGCCATAGTTGCGAGTTGTTAAGACATATTGTTAGAGCAATCAGATATATACTTACTGTATCGACTGAATAATTCCTCTGTCAATCATAGATAACAGTTTTAGCCATACATGTCGGTTACGTGTTTTCAACACCATTGCAATGTTCATATCAACATAACCAATTAATAATGAAAAGATTTATTTCGTATTAATTCGTTTTCACATTTTCTCCGCCCGGGAAGGAACGGGAATGGGATGGGGCTCGTTCAGGCGAATAAAGTGAGCTATTAGTAAAAATATGAACCATCAAGAAACCCGCAACAACAAAAAATAAAAATAAATAAATAAACAAAATAAAAATAATACAAACAAATCAATATGACTGTGATCGATTATGAAGACGCATTTTGCTCGTGTGATTTTAAGTTTTTGTTTTTAGAAGGGTTTGCTTGTTTTTTTTTTCGCTTTGATTTCACATGAGCTCCTGCTTATTTTTTTTATATCGGCAATATTCAAAAGAGCACTGCACGCCTAATTATCGATTCTGTCACTGTTCCATGTGTTACAGAAGCATTTAAATGTTCATGTCTACTCCCGTAATGAGTTTAAACCGAACTTCTAACTCAGTTTTCATTGCAAAACAATATAACTTCGATCAGTATTCACAACCCCTCATCCCCCTCCGCCCTACTCTCACCTTACAAAATAGGGGTAAAAAGGAAAACGATTAGCTATTAATCGTCCACAAATCTTTGTTTTTGCTGGATTTTCCCCCTGTTAATTAAGGAACAATCTAAGTTTACAAAGGATATCATAATTAATGAATGAATCAGAATAGTAACTACGTCACAGTGCAGTCACAGGCTGGACGTTACTCAGTTGTTGTTGTTTGATTTTTTTTCTTTTGTGTTACAAAGTTCGGACCAAGCAGGAGAGCGATTTAAAAAGCCAAGAGAGGAGAGGGGAAAACAGTTGAGGATTTTCTCCACATTAGCATATTCGAATCGTATATAAATATCAGTGGATCCGCGACCTATTATCATTAGGGGCAGCTATTTTCAGTAATGATGCAAAACCGACATACATAACAGACAACGGATCTAAAAACCTTACCTATTACGTTTTCCCATTAAACCGTTTCCATCTTCGATAATTGCAATCAGCCAATGAAAATAAAAATATCAAACCTTACACTGAACATTCAAAGCAAAGAATCACGTGACTTACTTGGAGTGACCAATATGATTGCCACGGCGATGAGAGAACAAACGATTAGTATGACCAGAAGTGCAATTGCAATTCCGCGCCAGTTTCGTTGTGATGGACTGCTCCCCACCAACTCCTAGAAAAGGGGAAAACAAAAGTAAGCAATTACAAAAGCAAAACCAACAACAACATATTGTGTAGAGAAGAACGGACAGAAGTAGAAATGTAGGCCAAAATCAAGCGATACTATGTTCTATTCATTAACGAACATTTTTAACGTATGAACTGATCATGGAATGTGTTACTGTTGCATTCCGTATGCGTTCTTCCATAAACACATCTCATCCCAAATGTCCAACAGTTTTCTATTTTTTATGCCCATTTTATATATGTCATCACTACACGCGTTCCTCTTTATGTTCCATCACTGCTCACCACATTGTTACATGTCACAACTCCATAATATTTTTTTTATTTGTTTCAACAGTCACCACCCCTATTTGCCCTTATTTACCACCCCCCACCCCCCGCCTCCATACGTTTCACTACTTTCTACCATTCCGTTATCTATTTGCACCATTCCACACCCCAGTTGCCTACGCTTCATCACATAACAGTTTGTCTATGTAATGCCTTCAACACACAGCAATTCATTCAGATATTTTCTACCACTTTAAACAATAAGCGCCAGTATGTCTTAAGTGGATTCATTCCATTCCGCAGCGTTCATTTTTCGTTGCTGGCCCACCCCCACCCCCCACCCCCACTCTCCCAACATAACAGTCCATTAGCTCATCAACCAAGAATAAACCGGGACTTAGAAATTGTGAAGTTGCGTACATTTTCCAGAAGTGGCGCCATGAAAATCCATTCTGATGCTGAGCATTCATAGTTGTTTGTTATGTCCTTTTGATCAAATGTGTCAAGAGAAGACAAATTGAGATAAATGTGCCTCTCATTATCATGTTTCTCTTTTCGAACAATCTCTAGATGTATGATTCAATTTCGTTACGGGCATTTCATTTATTTACTCATCAACTCAGTCTGTGTGTCTGTTAAATCTGACGCCATTATTAATAGATGCCAAAGAAAGTTTTTTTTTCCAGAAAAAATAAAGGACGTCTTCTAGCATTGCAAACAGAGTAAACAGTAACAATTTTTGCCTGTGACGTAACCATGCAATGACGATATGCTAAAAATATCTTTCATAACGCGGTTTATTCATATACCGGGTTATGAAAATTTTGGGAATTTCTTTGAAAAAATCGTTACTTCTTTCAACAATTAACATTTCTGCAGTTTCATTTCAACCTTTTACTCAAAGTACTTCTATCAGGTTCAATTAAGGTGAAATTCCATGAAATATTTCCCGATGTTAGTAATGTAATAAACATATATTCGCTGAAGTCAACTTAACAAATGACAGGAACATAGCATTAACGGGTGTCAACTATATGATAACCACAATCATCGTCATGTGGTAACCACATGTTCCCCACATGATAACAATTTTAACAAAGTGTTAGCTACATATTTTAAGTGTGATTCCGCTGTTCGATCAACATATATTTTCTTAAACCGAGGGAACATATGCCAAGCATATGGTGACCTTATGCTCATATATCACCATATTTACCATATAGATGTGTATATTTGGGGCTGAGTCCTTATGTCTTTTACCATGTGTCAAACCACACAACTGACAAATATTGAATATAAACCAAAACTTTATACTTATTATATATGGAAATATATTACCGGCTTTAACATGTTATAATGTATGCTTGTGTTGAGGTTAATTTTATGGTAATAAATATATCATTTATCGTACATTTACCAACAGCACATAATAAATTTTTCCCAAATAATTGTTATACTGTCTGTCATCAACAGTATCTGTCTTGTTTGTGCGTGTGTGCGTGTGCATGTGTTTAAATAGCCATACTGTCACATTATTTCATTTTTTTTTTCACTGAGTGATGTTGACAAACAACTTACGACACAGAACCAGGAGCAGAGACAGTCAAAGCAAGGCAGCGGATTATCCCGTTTCAGTTCGTCGTCTGTTAGGCCAATGTCATATCCGTGGCGTGCATAATGCATACTGTCATGTTTTTCTACTCAATGTATGAAGAAATAAGTGCTTGGAAAAATTATCCGCCACATCTTCGAATCTCACTTCAGTTTTTTTTTAGACTTTTGAGCTTAACGTGAGGGACTGAAATACATTCAAGTCTTTTTCATTTCCTTTTCAATGTAGAGGTGGACTTTTCACACAAATATCTAATAACAAGAAGGTTTTGAAACGTACTGTTGAAAAAAATTACTTTGGAGCAGGCGCTGTTAAAAACCACGACCACAGCACAGACAAAACCTTGTTTGTAGTGGAACCATGACCTAAACCTCAAGGTAATAAGTTCTCGCTTTGTTGTATTGCATTTATTTGTTTATCTACTTTATAGAAAATAGTATATGTGTATAATATAATATATATTATAAAAGGTAGAGAGTGAGCACGAGAAGCCCACTCATTGGCAGCGTTATTGAAATGAGAAGGATATCACCCAAGGGCAATTGTCTGTGACACGAGAGGTTAGTTCCGTTCTCCTCGCTTATTCCTATTTCTAAATTACCACATATCGAGCGAGCAGAACAAGTGAAGCGTCCTTTTTTTATTTATATTCCTGATCTGCAGAACTATTATCTGTTGAATAATATGTTTATGCTTAATACAATTATTGTGACCAAGGGATGTCTGTAACAAAAACACATCCACTTGCTATATTTATCGTGAGATAAATGTCTAATGGTTTAAATAACCCGCATTTTTTATTTCGATTTTATTTCAAGCTGTAAAGATACACCTTATGGGGTATTTTACATGGCACACTATTCAAATTTAAGAAATACACATCATTCAACGAAATAGAGTAATTAATATATTGTTTGAAAAACATTGCAATGAAACCTTTTCGCTGGCCTATTATTTTCTGAGTGACAAACGAGTAGGCGGCAACTTTTCCGCAAAATATGTGCCGCGCACATCAAGTACTCGGCACATTTCTTTTAATAAAACAAAAACTTTTCTTTCAATAACAGCTTGCCCTAGACGGCTTCTTCACATTTGATTTTTAACGATTTGTTTCTATGCCAACCATAGAGGTGTCAACCGTCAGTTAAGGCAAATATCTCTCTTTACTTATGACTTTGAAATCCACGTGAAGCCCCCAAGGTACAGTATTATAAAGTGCTTCTCCACGAACGAAAACATTTTCATCCCGCAATATAAAAAGCACTGTTGCCACACTACAAAGCATCATGTTTTGCAGGTATGGCGGAAATATTTTAAAGGCAGATTGGAGTACATTTTTTTTTTTAAGCTAGAAAATTATAACAGCTCTTAGCGACATTTCAGCTGGCAGCTGTTTCACACACAAGAATGCATCCGTGGTTATTGATGCAAAATCAAGAATATCTCGGAATTCTGCCAGTATTAACTCAAACTTGGTTAGACTAGTTCTTTCTATGTGTTTTCACACCAAAAAATATCTTATAAACAATTTCACTGTCATCTTGAATTTGAAAAGATTCAAAACGATTTTCCTTCTCCCGTGTTGAAAACGATTAGTGTTTAAAAAAATATAATACGATAAAACAATGTCATATTCAGTATAAAGGTAAATAAGAGCATTTGTGAAGCTTGCGCTTTTTGCTGAATGCAAAAGTCTACATTTGATCGTCAATCAACTACCCACGCGATCGCTACATTTCAACGCAGATAACTTCAAACTAGTCCCGATTTTTTCCTCATTATGCTGACTTTTATATGCATGGACAATATCCTGCAGGAAACAATTGTTTGTCTGAACATCACTTTTATGTGCACATTTGTTTCACGATTCCGTTATTTATGTGCATGGGAACATGTATCAAAACAGTAAAGACAATCATTCCGCTAAAAGCAGTGAATTTATTTCTCGTTTTATTGGCTTCAAGTCAATTAAGAATACGTGAGCAGTGCAACAGCGTCTCGTGCGACAATCGCATATTATTTGTTATCGTGCAATAACATTTTAGTGTTTTTAGCACACCACATTGAGCACAAGTGGGGACGGAATGGGCATTTGTTAAGGCACGGATTGGATTGGAGCAGTTAACTGCACGACGTCGTAGTCCCATATTATCACAACCAAACTATCCAGAGCGGTTAAAAAAGTTTCTTTAACGCCTGAGACAATATTCTAAAAGCATTGAGGCTCAGCCTTTGAAAACATTTTGTCATATCGAGCAGCTGCTGAAATGAAATAAAATAGCCACTTTGTTTTAATTTAGAGGAGCATTCGTCAACAAAGTGGTGTTCTTTCAGCAACAATAGCAGTTTTTTCCCAGCAATAAGTGTGCACTATTTTACAAATAAACACAACTACGCGATGACCACAGAGGTTGCCGGGTTATGGTAACACGCTTAAATTTTCACTTACTGTTCCATTTTTTATCAAAACTGCGATCCAAGTTGCTTCGTTACTAGATAAATTATAATTTCTTGGATTAATGTCTTTAAAGGCGACGTGTTGTAACACTATATTTCGTTTAAAAAAGTCCCATGGAGGGCAGCACTACCACTTGCAATCAAGAACTTGAATCCAGTCCGCAATATACATTGCACCTAAGTACTAGAGCAAGTCCAGATCAAAAACTGTTAATAGAATATCTTTCGTTTGAGGGGGGAAATCACGCCACGTTAACCCTAAAGTAATGGAAAGAGGCCACCAACTTAATGGAATCGGTTCTACTTAAAAACAGAACAAAGTACATAAAAAACAAAGCACTAAAAGGACTCTGCTCTCTTCCGGTGTGTCACATTACCCGCCTCCCACCCCCACTCAAATCCCCAGGCCTGTCCCTTTGCAGAGAAGATTACATCGTATACCTTTCAAAAGTGAACAACTTTAGGCATCACCCACCAACTCTTCTGCTCTCTTCTGGTGTATCAGATAACCCCCACCCCTCCCCCATCCGGACCGGGTTATCTACACAGTGTGCTCATCCGGTTTATCAGATTTATAGATCCCAATAGTTTTTGCCACTTAACTGTAAATATATATTACGCAAGGAGCGCAATAACCTCAATAATATATGAATTTATTAATTACAAATGCAAACAGCAGTGTTGGAAAAAGTTCTAATGACCTGAAGAAGGTGTTCTGATCAGGGTTCGTTTCTACTAAACATATGAAAAAATGCAAAAGAAAACAAATCAAACAATTTTACGTATTTGTATACAACCACCCATTTCCAAACACGCCAATTTTTATCAGCTTGCAAAGAAACATATGCCCATTAACTATGCTTCTGTCAGAGAAGTGAATAATTATTATCTGTGATCAAGGAATTCAGAGCCATATCTTCCATCGGTCCCGCTTTCAGACGTAATCCCCTTGTTTAGTTTTGAGGTTACGTGCGGTTAGGGACTGACATGAGCATATTGCTGGAAGTCTCTTGCACAATGCAATGTTAACTTTTCTGTTATTGTGAGAATTGAAAATCGGATTCGAAATCATCTGGAACACAGCTCTCTGTATGTAGATTCTCTTACAATACAATCTATTCACGAAATTCTACATACCATTCAGACTAGCAATAATAAATAATTGCTATTCCATCAGGAGCTAAATATTTTATTATATTGGTTTAGAAATGGGAACCTGCCGTAAAATCCCATTACTTTGTAAGGGATCAAAGAAACATTTTCACAGCCAACATTACTGCACTTGAGTAAATCTGGCCCTTGAATATCTGGAATATATATATATGTTACAGGCAAACTGTCAAATCAGGCAGATTATAATCTGCCTGAAAATTTCAGGCAGATTGTAAAATTCCTGGTTCGACCAGGCACATTGTAATCTGCCTAAAATTTTAGGCAGATTGTAATCTGCCTTATTTTGGAGCCTGAAATTTGACAATTTGCCTGAAATGAAAGGAACGTTTGTAATCATGATCCCCCCCCCCCCATTCGATTTGGTTGTTGTCTGTTCAAATATGGGATCGTAGGCATAAAAAGCGATTGATGTGGGTCAATTGCAATTAAATGGGAGTGAAAAATGATTCCGCTTGTTTTACTTAATTCAAATTCTTTAATTGATTATAACGTATTTACAATACAAGCTTCTCTCTCATACAACTGATGACCGCAAAAGCATGTCCACAGAATCTGAGCTCCTAGCAACTCTTGAACATGTTTCTACAGTTCACACATTCTTGGGAGATTAAAGTATTTGTATCATTTATACATAACAAACTTAGAGTGATTTTAATGCGTCGTGTCAATGTAGTAATTACTAAGAGACCTTATATGGACACAGGCTTATGTATATTTCCGTGTGATTTGAACGGAATACAAAAAAATGAGGTTAATTAAATTATCCAGAGAGAGATCCTTGAACTCAGAAGCTTAAAAATAGACAAAGGTAAAGTCTGCTTGTAAATGGTGGTATGCTGAAGGAGGGTAGGGGGAGGCTGGGGGCTCTGCCAAAAGTAAAGAAAAAAACTTGCAAATTTTTTTTTATGTTACGACACACGTGCCAACAGCTTTCACTTTCAAAG
Source organism: Protula sp. h YS-2021 (assembly GCA_949752745.1). NCBI lineage: Eukaryota > Metazoa > Annelida > Polychaeta > Sabellida > Serpulidae > Protula > Protula sp. h YS-2021. Next base: position 53,632,540 of record OX457030.1, on the reverse strand, counting down.
AAGCCATTTGGAGCTGTGATGCCGTTGTGACTCAGCATTGCCTTGTGCTGCACGGGGACGTGATGACTAGAACTAGCGTCAGCAGGACTGACTGCACTACTGAGGATGACTGCTTTAGGGTACGTAGAGGGAAACGGGCAGGGTAGGGAAATACGATGTGCCATGGTTGGACTTGACGTACTTTTGATGTATTCTTGCTTGCTTCGTTAAAGCTGCATTGATTTCGCTTTTGTTTCGGTTGCACTACTCCCACCCCACCCACTACCCAACCATCAACCACCTCCGTGGTTATTGTTCAATATAGCTCTACCACAACCCAAAGACTACACCCGGTGCTGTTTCCAAATAGATAAATATAATTATTTTGAAGTAACTACACAGACGAATTCACCCCAATAAAAAATAACTTAATTAACGTAAGCTTATCATTGTGTTGTATCACACTGTTGTAACAATGACGTATTTCTCGGTTGCCGAGGAGCACTACAAGGAAAGACACCAAATAGTTTTCAATTTCCTCTTGCCACAGGATGTTTTGGTTTGCACTCCACTTGTAAACTGTTTACTTTTGTTTCAGGGAAACTGGCTGTTTGTAGAAACCAAAGAGCGCTTTTCAGTTTGCATTCGTTGGGCCCCGCAGTGTTAATTTATACCAATACTGTTCCGTTACGTGGAATTTTTATTTTACATACATGTCACGGAAATATCTCCGCTGGCCCCTCATCCCCGAAATGGTACGAGAACACTTTTGTTAAATAAAAAAAAAAAGAGTTTCAGATTTAATCTCAGGCTGTTCTAAATAAATTAAATCGTTTAAAGTTGGCCCAGAAACGAAATCATCCCTTGTATTTGCTAACAAGAAAAGAAATATAACCGTAAAATATTCAAGAAGTTCACGTAAACACGAACCGCCATGTGAATCCAGTTAATTAGCCCAGTTACTGTTTCATATACTAACTCAAATCAGCACTATGAATTTTTGCTTCTCTTTTGTTTTTCATGATATCTAAATAAAAACAAATAAAATAATAATAAAACATCTTGACGAACATGTTGGGAAATTACAGTTTTGCAGACGATGTAAAATATCCAGTCTAACAATCTTTCAAGGGAGTCTTTAAAATACTTGAAAGAAATGATACTTACTTTCTCGTGGCCACAGAACCACTTAGTGAGACAACACTTGAGTAAGCAATCCAACTCGACCTTGACCTCCCCCGGGTCAGGAAAATCCCGATTCTGCTTTTGCAATGAAGCTGAATGCATTTTTATCCCATGCATAATTTTACCTTAGTTTTTTACTGAGTGTTTATTTATATCAAATACTACTCCAAGAAATGTTTTACTTGATGTTTGGATACAAAATTTCGATTTGATCTGTAAATATAATTATGAACAAAAAGTATAATTTTCAAATCTCCTCATTTTGGTCATATCCTGTTTCTTTTGCATGAACAAAAACTACACAGAAAAAGCACACAACAATCTTTTTGTTTCAGTGTGAATTATTAGTGAATGACTTTCTTTCAAATCAAATCATTTTGAAAATGAAATCTGAATGTAAATGGTACATCAGCTACACATCGACACTCTGTTTGCTGGATCTAGAGTTGGAGAGAGTGTCCTTTTGGACCGAAACTTATTTCAGGATTTTGTTAATTAACGAAAAAGAAGATAATATTTTACGTGGTCTCTTTCTGAGGGGGGCATGGAGTGACGTAAAACTTTCAAGAGCGTCGAATCCCAGTTAAGATTTGCTATTTAATCGTCATATCGCTATAATCGCAAGACAGCCACGCCCACTCCCGGGCCTATAAAAACATCGTTGTGGATGGGGACTGCCTTGACATTGGTACGTTTGAATACTTTGCGACATTTCTGGTCACGTGTGTGTGTACGCTTGATGGATATACGCAAGACACGTGACTGTTCAACTATTGTGACTTTCTACATAATGTATTAGTAGTCATTCACTTCGATGAGCGTTTGGAAATAAATCTTTAGAATTTGCCATACATATATCCAGGTTTCTTTTTCACCGCGTATCTGAATCAAAATCACTTCATAAAGCTTTAAAACAAGTTTGCACCTTTGCAGGTCCAGTCAATGCGATACTCTACGTGGGCTCGTGTACGATTTGAGCTCTTCCTCAGTTTGCTTATTTCGATCACAACACATTTGAAAGTGCTCAGTGATGTAATACTTATTCGAGTGCGTTCACATCTTGCATGCTTCCGACTAAGCAGCAATTACTAAGCTCCTTGTGGATGAGTGTACGTGAATTATTATTACTATTTTGTGTCAACGCACTATAATAACATGAGATTAAGAGCTACAAGCTACTGTTACTTAACCGGGCAACTCCGGTGCTTGATCTCCGGATGTCCACCGAAAACGTTTCAATAAAAAAGTTCAAAGTCTCCCTTTAATTTGTACCAAAGCTTTTTAATCTCGCATTGTACAACGCTTCATGCTGTACAACACCTCATGATGTACATCACTTCATGATGTACAACACCTCATGATGTACATCACTTTACGATGTACAACACTTCATGCTGTAACACTTCACGATGTACAGCACTTCATGATGTACCGCACTTCATGCCGTACACACTTCATGATGTACAACACTTCATGATGCACAACACCTCATGGTGTATAACACTTCATGCCGTACACACTTCATGATGTACAACACTTCATGATGCACAACACCTCATGGTGTATAACACTTCATGCTGTACAACACTTCATGATGTACAACACCTCATGGTGTACAACACTTCATGATGCACAACACTTTATGCTGTACAGCACTTCATGATGTACAACACTTCATGATCTATAACACTTCATGGTGTACAACACATCATGATGCACAACACTTCATGATTTACAACACTTCATGACGTACAACACTTCATGATGCACAACTCTTCATGATGTACAACACTTCATGATGAACAAAACTTCATGATGTGCAATACTTCATGATATACAACACTTCATGATGTACAACACCTCATGGTGTACAACACTTCATGATGCACAACACTTCATGATGTACAGCACTTCATGATGTACAACACTTCATGATCTATAACACTTCATGGTGTACAACACCTCATGGTGTACAACACTTCATGATGCACAACACTTCATGATGTACAGCACTTCATGCCGCACACACTTCATGATGTACAACACTTCATGATGCACAACACCTCATGGTGTATAACACTTCATGCTGTACAACACTTCATGATGTACAACACCTCATGGTGTACAACACTTCATGATGCACAACACTTTATGCTGTACAGCACTTCATGATGTACAACACTTCATGATCTATAACACTTCATGGTGTACAACACATCATGATGCACAACACTTCATGATTTACAACACTTCATGACGTACAACACTTCATGATGCACAACTCTTCATGATGTACAACACTTCATGATGAACAAAACTTCATGATGTGCAATACTTCATGATATACAACACTTCATGATGTACAACACCTCATGGTGTACAACACTTCATGATGCACAACACTTCATGATGTGCAACACTTCATGATGTACAACACTTCATGATGTACAACACCTCATGGTGTACAACACTTCATGATGCACAACACTTTATGCTGTACAACACTTCATGATGTACAACACTTCATGATGTGCAACACTTCATGATGTACAACACTTCATGATGTGCAACACTTCATGATGTACAATACTTCATGATGTACAACACCTCATGATGTACAACACTTCATTATGTACAATACTTCATGCTATACACTGTGTGCTCTGCAGAAAAACAGATGATTGAAGTGGTTCAACAATAAGGAGTTGAATAAGTTAACCAAGGAAAGAATTAAAAATAGCATTTTCTTTTAAAATGGTATTTTCTTATTTTTAAATCACCACTTGAAAAATCTTGGCTGCGTTAAAAGGCATTCTTCAGAAAGACAGTTTTGCTTACGTGTTCAGCCAGTCGCCTGGGGAACCACATACAAAGCAAAAATGCATATGGATAATGTGGTTATCTCATGAAGATTCATATAAGTCTCAGGACTTTATAAAATTTGCTGCCTACGAGAACGTTTTTGAGCAGAAAAAAATAAAACAAACCTGCTGACATCTCAACATGCAAAGTGCTTCATTAAATAAGTCATCTTCTCGCAGAGAGCTTTTGGGCTGTTCACGTCAACTTGAAGGTTGTATGCGAACGCCCCCGTACTAGCTGTACAGACACACAAACAGACAATTGTTACAGATGGTTCTGGACGAACACCTTTACTCGTAGTGGTCCGAAATTCTTTAATAATAAAATCCAATGTGAACACAGGTCTCTTTGGTGACAACTGACTACATTATTTACAAATCAATTAGAAGAACAGCATTGATTGTTTTCCAAAGTTCAAATTATTGCCCGTTGAATTCCTGGCAATAATCACTTAACTGTTTGAATTGACATTTGTAGCGGCTTATTGACGCAAATACATCTCAAATTGGTGTCTGTCGTCAATAGAGAATTCTAAAGGCAGGCTGTGGCGATGTGCTCTTGAAGTCATTCAACCACGAAACTCGCGTGCATTTCTTACATGGCGCAGCTAAATCGCGGAGGGAAATGAGACCATTAGTTTGGCGGATTAAAGTGTTTTTATCATGTCTGCTGCTATGGTAATGTCTGTTGCTATGATAATGTACTTGACGGTCATTTTAACGCGTGAACAACAATCCCTCCTAGACAGCACAACCCTCAACCAGAATCCAGGATGGCAGCTATTGTGATCTCGAAATTTCGTCAAAGTCAAAACAAAAATAATATGCACCCTCCCACTTTGGTAGTTCATCTATATAAAAACTATCATAGGAACCGGATAGTCAGGTTGGGAATAACAACCGACGATGGAAGGACAGACGGATAGACGAACAAGACCCGAACCAAAATATCTCAAATTCATTTTTAAAGGCCCAGTCTTCCCATTGTTTATTGATTTCTGACAACATGCGTAATGTGCTCTCGACCTGATCTTTCTCCTTGGACCACAGGCGCCTGATCCTGCTGAGCCACTCGGACCCGTATTTCTGTGTGAACCACATGCGCACTGATCCGACTGAACCCCTCAGTCTCGTCGCTCTGTGTGAACCACATGCACACTGATCCGACTGAACCCCTTGACCCGTCGCTCTGTGTGAACCACATGCACACTGATCCGACTGAACCCCTTGGTCCCGTCGCTCTGTGTGAACCACATGTACATTGATCCTGCTGAACTCCTCGGCCCCGCATTTCTTGGTGAGCCGCATGTGCACTGATTCTGTTGAACAAGTCAACCAACCCTTTCTTCATGAACTTCAGGCATTATGTGCTCAAGTGTAATGCACAAGTATCAGAAAATAGGGAAAATGACGAACACACGAACCGAGGTCCTGACTGACACACTTAACCACACAGTCCACTTAAGTGTTGTGTTTTATATCACACTTTCAGTAGGCTTAAAAAAGTTTCGCGATTACACGGGCTTGAAACGTACTTAACTACCATCATCGTCCATTTTTCGAATGAAAACAGCTTTTACGAGTTGAGCCGTTTTTGTTTCACCAGTTCCATTAAGGGCTAAGAGAAGTTACACATAATGTCACTTCGTCTGTCTGGTAATGTTGAAGTTTTTGCAAATTTTATATTCCGTTGCCTGGATGTAGCATAAAGCTCACATTTTACACCTACCAGTTTCATTTGTTTTTTCGTTAACAGTAATTTTAACAGACACTTTACGACATTGACATATGCGGTGATCTGGGGCCAGCAATTATAAAAACAGACTTGTTTTACGAACAACAGTCAGTCCTGTCGCTATGTTTCATGATAAAGAAAGCAACAGCTTCATGTTCCATTTCTGTTCAAAAACGAAAACTCATCGAAAACTCAAACCCAAATTCTGCATCAAGGCTATACTAACCCCAGTTATTCGGCAAGACAAACCACAATATCGACCCTTTCATTTCCCTTTTCCGACAAACTAACAGTCCCGTTGGCAAAACAACAATACGATGTCTTCTTTACGTCAAAACCACGACATTTACGTACTTTACGGTTAATCACAAGAATTAGCAATACTTTACCATCAACACATATTCAACTGTGTTTTATGCCATACACCATGAACCTAGCTCTTTTTCTATGCAAACTCAATAATCTGTTCTACGCTCAGCGCAGCGATTGTGCTACTATTGATAACATATTTTTGGCTGTTCTATTATATCACCTCTGATCAATGTCTATTGCACAAGTATCATCTCAAGTGCAATATGAAAATGGTACTTAAACACACAAAAATACAAATATTTGTTCCTGGCCATAATCGCTTGTGGAATCAATTCTACAAAAAATATATTTGTTATGAAATACCCATTCTACAACTCCAGGCATAGTACGACCCTAATTTATCATTTTGTTTAACTCAATGAGTGTTGAGGCCTTCCGGCACAGGCACAAACAATGACAAAATTCTCAAATTTTAATTTCGTTGATCCCAATGACATCCTCACCAGGCCAGCCGTACAATAATTGAGATGCCTCACGACAGTAATGCGGTATAACACAGTGAAAGACATAGGAAACGTTAGATCAGATTTCAACATGGTTTTAAATTAAGTCGTTTCATTTAATTCTGCAAAGGAGAAAAATTTAAACTGCTTCTATTGTTGTCCAACAATTAATGTAAACTTACACTTAAACTTTGTTTCTTTGTAGTTTTGTAATGCTCTGAATATACAAACTAACCAATGCATAAACTCCACACCAGTGTAAATACCACTATTGCTGTAGTCATACTGGCTTTGATATACTGGTTACTGCGTCAATACACATAATGTAAACAGTATGGCAAATTAAAGTTAGTTAGGAAAGTATAGCACTTATTCAGAATCCTTTCGTCGGCATACACAACTTGCCCAGAATCAAATTTGACTAGAACCGTATTTTGCTAGCGAAATGTCAAACACATGACAAAAATTAAAACGTAAAAATACTTCCTTCAATGGGTTATTTCTTGAATAATATAAAGTATTTTACGACATGCATACAGTGTGCTATACAACTGTGTACACACCTTATGGCACAGCATGTATGCGGCTTATAATATTCTAAAAATCGGACCACTGTTAAGAAAAAAAAACTTCATAGGCTGATAAATTAATACCAGCTAAATATATTAGCAAACAACACAGCTTGAATACGTATTATAAGCCGAGTAGTGTTTGCTTTTTGTTGACTTAAGGTTTGATTGAAAGAGCAGGCCTACGCTGTGTAATCTGTTTACGCAGTGAGAGGTCGCACAAAGCTAAGCAACTCTGTGGTGTTCTGTGCTATACGTTAAATGCTCCGCATTTACTTGCAAATAAACGCTCTTTTCACATGGCGTTTAACAAAGAAAACAAAATCGAAGACGAAAATAAAAAGTGACATGCACACGTTTAGATCAAGCTCTCCATAAGTCCAAGTTTCACGATCCTAGGGTCCATAGTGTCAGAGAGGAAGTTGACACAAAAAATCGGAAAACTTCAAGAAGAAAAAAAAAAGGACGAACGGCTGCTCGCACAAATTTATAAAACCCTTGCAAGCCAAAGGCTTGTCAAGTGTTAAATATTATCACATGCTGTTTGAGAGTAATCTTAACTGACATATACGCATAGCTATAAGATATTTAAATTGCACAGAAGCTACAGAAATCACGTGCTTACCTGGAAGATCAGAAACTGCACTATCAAGATTGTAAAAACAGGCTTGCTCGGAACAACAACTTAAACTAAAAGCTAAAACGTTTACGCATGCATTATTCAACTTCACGTAGAACCTTGTGAAGATGTTCTTGATGTTGTGAACTAGAAGCTCATTCCGCTAGCGAAATGTTAAACACTTGACAAAAATTAAAACGCAAAAATACTGGCTTCAATGAGTTATTTCTTGAATAATATATTGCAAACAACACAGCTTGAATACGTCTTATAAGCCGAGTAGTGTTTAGTTTCTGTTGACTTAAGGTTTTATTGACTGATCTAGCATACACAGTGAGAGCTCGCACAAAGCTCACTGAGCAACTGTGTGTGATATGGCTTAAATGCTACGCATTAACTTGCAAAAAATACACTCTTTTCACATGGCGTTTTAACAAAGAAAACGAAATCAAAGACGAAAATAAAAAGTGACATGCACATGTTCAGATCAAGCTCTTCATAAGTCCCAAGTTTCATGGTCGTAGGGCCCATAGTGTCAGAGAAGAAGAAGACACAAAAAATCGGAAAAAGTGTCAAGAAGAAAAAAAAAAAGGACGAATTTTGCTCGCACAAATTCATATAACTCTTGCAAGCCAAAGGCTTGTCAAGTGTTAATTATATGATCGATCCCCGACTTATGTTGCACTCCATCTGATAGGTCCTTTCGTTCACTACAATGGACCTGTTTAGGAAACCACAACTACTTTGCAGTGGTAAAACTACAACTAAAATTTTGCCATTACATCTTTGAACTGGTTGTCAAATATAAATTGAAGAATTGGTCGAATAAGAATATGACAACAAAAACTCTACTATCGACCGCCTGCAAATCAACAACAATGCCCATTCAGTTTCGCCGCATCAAATTAGACAATACTGAAGGAACAAATACGCATCCATGTATTATCAAATGCTGATATGCTGCGGAACTCAAACATTTGTAACATTACACAACAGCACGTGTCAACCAACATTCATAAACCCTGTTCTCTCACTGTGTATGTATTACTGTCGACAACACAAAAACATGTAATCTTTATAAAAAAAACGCCCGAAATGTTAAAAAATATAATTCACTAAAGATTTTTACTTTATTATTTAAATCTGTATTTAATAAGACAACGCTCAAACATTTTTAATTGTACCTCGAGATGCGGTTAGCTTTAATCGCGCTATCACATAAATAGTGTGAACATCATTAAAGTTATGTCATTTTTTGTTCCATTGATCTTTTGTATGTCACTACTTTCTGAAAAAGGATATGAGAACAGAAGGTCTGAAATCGATAGAACAGTTCTTAACAAAGAAATGTAAACAACATACAAAAACTAGAGGCTCAGAGAGAGACACGATCCCCCCCGAGTAGGACAGGTGATCTGTGAGATCGGTGCTAAAATCGGTTTGCAAAGTGTCATATTACTGCTAGTTTTTCACATTTCTAACACTTTTACATTTTTAAATTTCGAAAAAGAAATATTTAAAAAAACTTATTTTGGCTTTTTTGTTATCTCTTTTATCCGTGTGTGAAATTTAAAATAAAAAACAAATACGATGAATACTTTTGGAGACACAGCCTCGACGACATGTTCAATACGCGGGCATAATTTCATCAAAACGCAAAATGTCAAAATATAATGGGTTAGGTCACCTACCGTGGAATTCAAAATTATCACCCATTGAGTCTTTCGGCCATTCCTTTAAAATTATATCATAACGCCAAGCTTTACCAAATTTCAGAATACTGTCATTTTGACAATTTTTTATGAATCCGAAAAAATACCAGGTTGCACACCTGCGAAACGTGCTCTATCTGAGTGTGAGAGTTCAACACAATCCGATGAACAGCTTTGGATATTTAGCCTGGACACGACGACGGAGTTATAGCCCTAATTGCATACAGAAAGACGGAGAGACGGACAAGCTCATAAGTATATCCCTCCGTTGCAACAGGGGATAAAGAACCAGAACTCCGAATTAACGCTTTTATACCACAGGAAGCAAAAACTGTTAACTGTGAAATTAATTCTCCATAAACAGATACCAATACAATTTTTACAAGGGCGATGGTTAGAAAATTATCGTTCTTTTGAAAATTGAACTTTATAACATGCAGATGATAGACAATCTAAGTCTTACATTTAAATTTCATTTTTAATTCAATGACTGGATATTCCAGATATTGGTATGTTATACTGTCTTACAAAATAACAAATTTTCGATAACAAAAAGTATGATCAATCGTTTCTTAGTTGCAGCATAATTTTAAAGTTTCTCAACGTCGAAGAGAGGATGTAATCTGGCAAAAATGTTAGTAGCATGTGGACTTAACCCTCTTTCGTATGCTGTCTCGGGGACACTGTTTAATCAATAAGAGATTACAAAACTTCTGTAACCTATTATTCACATGCCTTTTGGGTTAATTTGATGGTGTTTATCTTCCAATAAGACCACTACCATTATTCTTTCGTTTAAAACATTGCAATGAACTTATCGATTTTAGAGCATGACTCGATATTCCTGTGAAGTAGCATCTATTGTATATGAAATGTTTGGTTGTTGAAAAAAAGAGGTGAATTACCAGTGCGGATAAAGCAATTGCTTATGCAATACGACACCTGTGTCTAAGTAGTAGTTCAGTTCAAATTCTGTCTGCTGCCAAAACATGGAATGTTAAAAGTTAGAATGTTAGCCTGCATATAAAATATATTGTAAAAATATGCAAAAAAATTAAACAAAAGTTGCAAAGACTTTACTTCATCGACGTTACCTGGATTACTGGTTACAGAATAAGCTATTTTATCAATCCCAGTCTCACTGCTTATTTATTTATCAATCCAGGTATCATTCCTCTCGTTCTTCTCTGGAGGATGAGGTGGGACTGGTGTGAGAGTCAAGAAAATAAACCTGCTTTTAATATAAAAGCCAACGGTATGTTAAAACAGATCAACAGGATATTGTCCGTAACTGGGGTTTTACTTATATATATTGCTAGGGTAAAGTAGTTGTAATAAAACTGTGTTATTGTCCACGAATCAATAGCAGTTACAACATCTTAGATATATTTTGAATCGACAATAAGGAATAAGAGACAAACCCATCATTCTACGCGATGCAAGCAACTGCAAGAATCACACAGCTAAAGATTCAATGTGCGCGCTCTCACGCTTTACGGGCTCATTTTTGTCATGTTGCGCTCGTGCAATATACATTTCATACATCAGTGGTCGTTCATGCAATATCAACTAATAACTGCTCAGTAGCTGATTAAAAAATTAAAAAGTTAGGATATATATATTACATTTAACATCAATCATGATACAATGAGCCCTGATTTTTCTGGAAGTTCTAACTTGGAATAAAAAATATGGGGATGGAGAAGTCTGACCGCTTATTTCCGAGATGATGAATATTTTTCAGTGTAACCATATACAGAAGGAGCAAGTAAACACATCGCGGATGAAATCAACGTGATGGCCCAGCCACAAATTCATGTGGTGACCCAATCATAAATTCATGTCTGGACCCTGTAATAAATTCCTGTGGTGGATCGGTCACAAATTTATGTGATGCCCTGGTCACAAATTCATGTTATAGCTCAGTCACAAATTCATGTAGTGGCCCAATCAAAAATTCATCTGATGGCCCGGTCACAAATTCATGTGGTGACCCAGCCACAAATTCATGTGGTGATCCAGTCACACATTCATGTGATGACCGAGCCGCAAATTCATGTGGTGACCCAGTCACACATTCATGTGATGACCGAGCCGCAAATTCATGTGGTGACCCAGTCACAAATTCATGTGGTGACCCAGTCACAAATTCATGTGGTGGCCCAGCCGCAAATTCATGTGGTGAAATAAGCAAATTAGCCCAGCCACTAATTCAGCATCGGGTTGTGGAGCCGTTATTACCCCTCTACCCACCCCATAAAATCCAAAATTTTATTATGCACCTTAAAGGGAATACAAGTCATAGTCATAGGTTAATGATGAATAGATTCCTGCAAAAACATCGACGTTAAAATATAAAACTTGGTTGAGGACATGCTTTTTCTTAAGTGGCGATTATCCCATTTGAACTGTTCACTTATATATAATATGTGTCTATATCGCCCAACAGAGGTCAACTTAGTGTTAAATTTAGAATATCACAAGTACCCAAAAAGCTATGATATTAATAAAAAATAAGAGATTATACAAAAAACGCTCAATTACCCTCGTACAAATACGCAATATCGCAACATAAATCACACTCAATTAGGTGACATTCGCCCACGAAAGCTACAGCAATATTCGGTGTTAAGCATAAACTGAGTAACGGCAAATTGGATTGAGCCCACCTGATTTTGTCAAACGATTACGTATTTCATTATTCATGCATTGAATTCATAAAAATAACTTTGTTATTTGATCATAAGTCATAGATAAATATTGAATTTGGCACGACTGGCCTGCCGATACCCTTTCATCTATATCCAGATTTCTGGCCATGTTTCGTGTAGACTTTAAGGCTAATTGACAACACATAAATGTGGCATTCTAATATTTCACAATCGTGTTTTCCTTATGACATCAACCGTTTAATCGTGTGGAAATAACGCGTGCGGGTACCCTCACGCAGGTGCAGTTACTCACAAGTACACTGCGACAGACGCTCTTACTCGCAGGTACACTAGTACAGGTGCTCTAACTCACAGGTACACTGCGGCAGGTGCTCTTACTCGCATGCACATTACGACAGGTATTCTTACTCACTGGTACACTGTGACACGTGCTCTTGCAAGTACTTTGCGACAGGCGTTCTTACTCAGAAGTGTACTTTGACAGGTGTTCTTACTCATAGGTACACTGCGACAGGTCCTCTTAAATATACTCACACGCACTGCAAGTGTTGTGCACATTAGTGAAAAATGTTGCTCATAATTACGTGTAATGATTTTAAAAAAATTAAATCAAACCCTTCTTCCCATTTAATAACGAATAAAATACTGATATTATTACAATAATAACAACAATGTTGCACATATATTGACAGGACGGTATTTTGCTGAGTTACTGTAAATCAGATAAATAATTCAATTGAAGCGGAACTATATAGAGTGCCTGAGACATTCATTTCAGCTTTAAGAAATACGATTTTACTTGGTCATTCTCTATTTAAACATTTCCTAAAATAAGTACTCATTACCGCAACACATGTGTGTTAAAAGACAGCGTATTAATTTTAAAGAATCGACCGCCCTTTGTGGCTTATCATTTACGTGACCCAGCTCGTTTTCTCCAACAATTTGCTCTGACGTTGAGGCAGGGAAAAAGAGTCTAGACTATGAATTCTTGTTATGACGTCAGTCATCAGTGATAAGCAGTTAGAATTTCAAGAGACCAATTGCTCGGGGCATGGATGGTGTAATTTCTGAAGCAAAAAGATGCTTATTTTACTATTTGGAAATAATTTTTTAAAACATTACAGCTTGTTGGCTAACGCTACCAGCAAACATTTAAGCCGAAAAAACAGCTATTCCCAATCCTCTCCAGCAAGAAACAAACAGACTATTCGTTTTGGAATTAGCATTTTGGTCGATATACTTAGATTCCGGATTGGGGAATCGACAGATTATGATGGAGCACTTATTTTCCAAAAGCCGTGATTATTTATTTATTTATTTATTTTATGTTATTTTGGCATTTGGCAGAAAGCTTTGCAACCTTTGCTTTGTAACGGCAATTATCCATCATTTATAGTCGATCCAAAAGAAAACATGACGCGACACGACCGAATCAATATGAAATCTATTTGTCTCCTATTAAGCCAAGGCTTTATATCACAGAGCCGAGCAAGAACCATTAAATAGTAGGGGAGTGGATTGTACTTGTGTGTGTGTGTGTGTGTGTTTTTTTTTTACTGGAGTTTGACATCTCTTAGGCCTGTCTATCAAATTAAGCACCTATTCATAACTATTGTATCAATAATTTCGCTTCCTATCTGTGGGCATTAAGATCTCATTTAGTTCGTTATTAAAATGTATTCGCACTTCCGGTTTGAAACTGGCTTTTGGTTTGTGTGTGTGTTTGCTACCCGGAAAAAAAATTTGACCCTGTTAATTCTAAGAGAAACGATATGATTTTCTATCAACAGGCAGATGCTAAATCAATAAAATAATTAAAATCTGCAATTTTAAATGATGAAATTTTGTATTTTATTTCATATACATTGACAGTAGGGTAACAGTGATGTAAAAAAGAAAGATTCTGCCCTCAAATATTATAATGAGAAGACTGAATATCTGCAGAGTGCGCTTTCTGATCTTATGATGGTGCAGATCGGCAGATGACGCTTCCTGATCTTATGATGGTGCAGATCGGCAGATGACGCTTCCTGATTTTATGATGGTGCGGATCGGCACATGGCGCTGCATAATCTTATAATGGTGCAGATCGGCAGATGACGCTTCCAGATTTTATCATGGTGCAGATCGGCAGATGGCGCTGCATGATCTTATGATGGTGCAGATCGGCAGATGACGCTTCCTGATTTTATGATGGTGCAGATCGGCAGATGGCGCTGCATGATCTTATGATGGTGCAGATCGGCAGATGACGCTTCCAGATTTTATCATGGTGCAGATCGGCAGATGGTGCTGTATGATCTTATGATTGTGCAGATCGGCAGATGACGCTTCCTGATTTTATTATGGTGCAGATCGGCAGATGGCGCTGCATGATCTTATGATGGTGCAGATCGGCAGATGACGCTTCCAGATTTTATTATGGTGCAGATCGGCAGATGGCGCTGCATGATCTTATGCTGGTGCAGATCGGCAGATGACGCTTCCAGATTTTATTATGGTGTAGATCGGCAGATGACGCTTCCTGATTTTATCATGGTGTAGATCGGCAGATGACGCTTCCAGATTTTATCATGGTGCAGATCGGAAGATGTCGCTGCATGATCTTATGATGGTGAAATTCGGCAGATGACGCTTCCTGGTTTTATGATAGTGCAGATCGGCAGATGGCGCTGCATGATTTTATGATGGTGCAGATCGGCAGATCGCGATGCATGATCTCACGGTGATGTAGATCGTAGATGGCGTCGCATGCTCTTATGGTGACAAGCATCGCAGATGGGTGGCAAGAATAAAACACCCAGACATTATCCTATACAAGGGAGGTGTACGACTCTTACCGGCTGATGGGGGGGGGGGGATTACGTCACAGCCATAATAAGAATTGCATTTCTAACTAGAACCTCACTTCGCTAGCGAAATGTTAAACACTTGACAAAAATCAAAACGCAAAAATACTTCCTGCAATGGGTTATTTCTTGAATAATATATTGCAAACAACACAGCTTGAATATGTCTTATAAGCCGAGTAGTGTTTGGTTTCTGTTGACTTAAGGTTTTATTGACTGATCTAGCATACGCCGTGTTAGCTATTTACGCAGTGAGAGCTCGCATAAAGCTCACTGTGCAACTGTGTGTGATGTGGGTTAAATGCTACGCATTTACTTGCAAAAAATACACTCTTTTCACATGGCATTTTAACAAAGAAAACGAAATCAAAAACGAAAATAAAAAGTGACATGCACATGTTCAGATCAAGCTCTTCATAAGTCCCAAGTTTCATGGTCGTAGGGCCCATAGTGTCAGAGGAGAAGAAGACACAAAAAATCGGAAAAAGTGTCAAGAAGAAAAAAAAAGGACGAATTTTGCTCGCACAAATTCATATAACCCTTGCAAGCCAAAGGCTTGTCAAGTGTTAATGAGAAGACTGTTCGAATATCTGCAGATTGCGCTGCCTGATCTTTTAATGACGGAGCCATAACAAAAATTGCATTTCTAAACGCGAATTCGTGTTCGTAAGCAATATACACGTGGGTTAAGATTGCTTCTGAGCTTACAGCAGAAAAACATTTGTTATTTTCTAGTTGTTCAGCAAAGAACAATGCCGCGTTTGCGTTCGTTGCCAAAAAGTGCGCACTTTGCCTGCGCACTTAATACAAAGATCTCCGAAGCACGCAATTTCAAAGTCTCTTGTATGTGAACAAGAAGTGAATATCGCACTCATTCAAGGGAATTACGTGAGTTCACTGTATTTTTTAAAAATCAAACTCAGAATCAGTATTTTTCCTCTACGCACAGGGATAGGTTTTCACTTACAACTGCACCGTAAAGGGCTTCGTGGGTTTGTTGACATTTACTCGAAATCACAATGTTATTTGCGACGCTTGTACGAGATGTTTCACTTACATTTCAGAATCAGGTTCACTCACATTTCAGAATTAGGGTATCTATTCAATCTTTATTAAAATATCACTCAAATTAACATCACCCTTATACATGTGAATCGATAAAAATGAACAACAATGGATGGATGGTAATGAAAAAGAAAAAATAGCTATGTGTTCATACAGGAGCAAGCAGAAAAACAAAAGAAAAGGACAAAACACTAGACAACCACAAGTGTAAAAAAAAACTTTAAACACTTTTCTAATGAAAAAATATCTTTAATTCTAACCTCTTGAAAGTCCATCATAGAATCTTCTTCGTCCTCTGACGTCATTCTTAGAGACTCGTAAGATACAGCAAGTGTCATAAACTTCCAGAAGTATAAAATATTATCCAGTGTGTTCCATGAAAAACTTCAATCCGTTCTCCACTCCAATATTTTGCAATGTGCCTCCAGATTAGCAGAAGTGGATCCAGCTGCTCCATTCATGTCCAAGTCAAAATCAAACATATTATAGTTTACTCCTTCAAATGGCAGTGATCTGGAATTTCTTGTGTATGGATAAAATCACATGCTGTGCCTTTGAATAGATACCCACACCTCCCTCCCTCGTCATATGGAAAGAAAATTGTATTTTTACCTACCCTGCGTCAGTACCAGAGCTGAAAGTCAAATTATTTATGGTCTCTCTTTCAATCGTTTGCGGCCTTAAGTGTCACAACTATAAGGTATTGCATTTGAATAGCCACTTTCTTAACAAGGGTACATAAACCACACTGGTAAAAAGCCTTGAACAGTTACCGTTTTAAAAGAAAAATAAGCTGTTACAGATTATGGTACATAAAATGGTGTTTGTGGTTAAAACACCTGGTCTTTCAAATAGATAGTGGTGGGGAGGGGGGGGGGGGGCACTCATAAATAATTCTTTGCTGTGTGTGACAAAAATAAGGAAATCTTTCCTTTACATGATGTATTACAAAGAAAATTCAAGAAAGGGGGACTGAAAAAAAAACGAATTCATATCAGATTCCATGGGACAAAAAAGAAGCACCAAGAGTTGTTTATGAAATAACGTGGCACCCATTATTAGGTACTATTTCTATTTTGCACTATTAGTGGGCGACCCCCCCCCCCCCCCTCCACCCCTCAGTTCCTGTGCCTCGCTGTACACGAAGTGAAGCTATATTTTTATTTCCTGCAGAGATATCGCATGCCTTTGCATCGCCTGAAAAGACATCAACACAGAAAGAGCGCATGTGTGCCCTGTTTATAGAACTAACTTCGAAGGCAACGAAACTTCAAAAGCTATTTAAAGAAGAAAAGCATTATCATATCAGTCGAAAAAAATATATATTGCATTATCGCCTTTAGAAACAGAGTGTTTTCAAGGATTTAAGGAGTTGGCCTGTGAAGATAAGCAACGGCGGGTCCACAGGTTTTGTTGTGATGGCTCAGGTAATCAATCAGACTCATAAGAATAAACAAAGGAAACGAGGTCGCCTCTATATCCGTTATTGCTACTACCGTGGATAACAATTTGGTCCCTGATTTGGGTGCCCCCCCCCCCCCTGATCCACTTTAACTTCCAGTAACAATTGAATATGTCTTGGGTTAATGCAGTTAGCTGTGTGAACGTGTGTTTGTCGGTCTGTGTGTCTGTTTGCACAGAATCGGGTTATTTTGTGAATAACGCAACTTTAGTGGTTATACATCTGGCACATATTATTTAGACATATGAAAAACCACAGCTTTACACGTGGAGTTATCCAGTGTACAAACATATTATGTACTTAGTCTGTGAGGTAACATTCACACAGCATACTATTAGGTGCTTGCAATTTGCTTCTATTATCGCAGAAAATAATTTCCACCAACCACGCACTTCTTACTGCTATCCCTGATGTCACTCCCGCGCTTATCCCAGTCAGACGCACGTCAATACACTGTTACTAGAAAGGCTATTTATGGTAAACACAAAATAAAGCACACCTTTTCTTCACATATGATGAATATTTTCCTGCTCCCAACAATTAACCGAGTCAATATCTTCTGACACAGCTGTTTAAAGCAATATTCTGTAGAATACAGGCTCGTCTAAAAATAGCAAAGCAAACTGATTGAACACCACAACATGATCTTAAGATTTGCTTATTATAAGGAGTCGCCGCCTGAGAAAACATTTACTGTTTTATAGATTAGAATAACCGTATATTAACTATAAAGGCGTTTACATATGAATACACGATAAGAATAGACAATTTTTTTTTCCTAAAGAAAAGCGAATGGTATTACAAGGCAGGTGGGGGAAATTAAACCTCGGTAATATTTAATTTTATATTTCGTGCCCACTTCCTACAATTTTTTGGGTCAACAATACCCTTAAATCACAGTTTTTTAGACATTATTTTTCTGGTTCGAGTTTTAAGTGGTGGCGGGGAGGGGTATGGGATCGGGAGTGACTTCCCGACTCCCTTGCTCAACCCCAAAAGAAACCTAACAATGCTCTGAGAAAAGAATTTTTAGCTTTGTTCATATTTGTTATATTGCACAAAAATTAACTCGCAACCTGTCAAGAGCCAGTTTCTTTGCCCAATTAATTGTCTGAACTGTAGGCATGCACAATACAGAGTAATGCAAGCCTTCAAGTGAAACTATTGTGCCCTCGTACACGCACCATTGTACCCTAGTACATAGGCTATAGTGCCCCCGTACACACATGGTGCGAGGCGGCGATGGACACAATTCCGTCGAGCTTGGTCGGTTGCCGCGCCCCCTAAAAAATAATTGGTGGCGTCGTTTTGGTGCGTCGCCTTTCCAAAGCTGTAACTATTTTCTTCGGGTGCTCGCATTTCAAAGACTGTTCAGACGAAAAACGAGTTTTCGGGATGTAAAATTTTGAATAAACATCCAGTTTTTTTAAAGTAATTTTGATTTTTCCATCTTAGGATATCATGCATACACTTGAATATATTTTAAAATGTATATTCGTATATGTAGAACCGTTTTCAATCGCTTTCATCTTTACTCGTCTGTGAAACCACTTATATGTGAGAACTGCTTCATGGTTTTACCTTGAGACCAAATATTTGTTAAGCTATCATTATGCTCGTTGTTTTCCTACAAGCATTAATATAACCTGTCTGGTAGCCACCAGCAAATGTTACGATATCACGACACAGTCAGTCCTATAATACTCGTCGTGAAGTCAATGGTCATCTGATGGCAGACAGCGCTTAAAAAGAAGATAAGGTCTTGACGATTTTTACCTGAGAATTTCTAAACGTTAACTGGGCATACAATCAATTGGTCAAAATGATAGAATAAAACTGCTTGGAATCCAAGCAGCGATAAATTGTCTGCTGTGCCAGCTTCTTGCGGACAACTGTCATATTCTCGTCGCATAATGATGTGCACCAATTACCAGCTAAAATCGCACTAACATCCTCAGGAACGAGTTTGCACTTGAGGAGACAACTAATTAGTTGTCATTTCCGCCTATTCCTTCAGCCTTTTCGTTCAGTAGCTACTCAGGCAACAAATCCTTACATGCATGAGAAGTTTTTATGCACATAGACTTTGCTTTGTGTTCACTTTTAAACGCAGGATGTTGGGGAGGGGGGCCGCACTGACATATTCGTCACCAGGTACCATTTTAAAAAAGAACCCTTTAATGCGGCCTGCAAGCATTAAAAAAAAATACAGCGTTTTATTTTATCCAAATGCGTACGCCCTTTTATTTCATCCTTAAAAGCTAATGATAAAAAATCAATGAATCAATAAAACCCTTTTCAACTTTCCCCCAGATTATATATTCCTAAGTCAAAGGTCAAAAGCCAAAGGCCCTTCAGGAAAAGTCAAAGGGCCAACAGGAAAAGTTAAAGGGTCGACAAGCACAGAATCCCCCATTGTTATTATTATTGTTGTTCTAACATTGTAACAAAAATAACAACAACAAATATTACATAACTTTGAAAAATCACAACACTAAAAAAGTTGAAACTTTGGAGATCGGCAGAAGAGTGGTGTCACGCAAAAAGTCACTTTGGAACTCTTTAAAGGAACAAACTGAACCGATATGAGATCATTATAAACATGGCGCTTCCTGGTAACTGTCACACAACTTTGTTTGGGTGGGACGATCTCTCTAGCTCTGTGATATGTAATTGGAATATGTGAGTAAAAAGCATAGGACATGAAACCTGGGAGTAAAGAACAGTTTCTGTCTGGATTACTCGTAGAAGGGAAGTTTCTCACTGTCAAATCGCTGCTACAGTATATTGTAAATCTGCTGTCCACGTCCACAGGCATTGAAAATGAGCATTAATGTGAAAAGAAACGAGAGAGCAGAACCAATAGAAAATAAGCCTGCACAGCTAAAGCAAGTGGGCATGTACGGCCAAAGAAATGGGCATGCACGGCCAAAGAAACGGGTATGTACGGCCAAACAATGAGCATGTACGGCCAAAGAAATGGGCATGTACAGCGAAAGAAATGAGCATGCATGGCCAAAGAAATGGGCATGTGCGGCCAAAGACATGGGCATGTACGGCCAAAGAAATGAGCATGTGCGGCCAAAGAAATGGGCATGTATGGCGAAAGAAATGAGCATGTACTGCCAAAGAAATGGGGATGTACGGCGAAAGAAATGAGCATGTAGGGCCAAAGAAATGAGCATGTGCGGCCAAAGAAATGGGCATGTACGGCGAAAGAAATGAGCATGTAGGGCCAAAGAAATGGGGATGTACGGCGAAAGAAATGAGCATGTATGGCGAAAGAAATGGGCATATAGGGCCAAAGAAATGGGCATGTACGGCTAAAGAAATGAGCATGTACGGCCAAAGAAATGAGCATGTACGGCCAAAGAAAATGAGAATATACAACAAAATAAATGTGCTCCCTCCTTCAAAAAATGAATGTACCGTTACAGAAGTGCATGCACGTACAGCCACAAAATGGCTCCTAGCCCCATTTCGTCACGAAATCGGTACAACTTTAAGCCCAAATTCCAGTCCACTGTACGGCAATTAATCGCCTGGCTGGATTCGCATTTTTGATACCGTTGCTAACATGGCTGAGTCGGATAATTCGATTTTTGGGACTAAAAACTAAGAACAAAGACAAATCACTACACACAAATGTGAAGCAATTAAGCAAATGGCATAGAGGGCACTGTTACTTTCCCATATTAGATGTCTACATGGATTATATTTCCCTTTTTCAAAGACATGTAAAGCTTGGGATATAAAGGGACGAGACCGACGTTTTGCGAGTTTTCTGCAAAACTGTTTCACCCGGGATTTCACACTTAACTTGGACTCATTTTTGCACTCATATTGCATTAAAACAAAAAAGTTTCTCGTGTAATTTACACTTGATAAATTTGTGGAAATTTTTTTTTTTTTTTTTTGAACTTGCAATTAGTAAGTAGCATCGGAACAATTAACACACCGCTAAGACACTTTCATCTGTTTGCGCTGCTGGAAACAATTAATAGACATCAGTTACTCTTTAAAGTGCCTTTTTAAATTCCTTTGATTAACGATTGCAACTGGCGTCTTATTTGCAATTATAATTGACTATTCTGAAAAAGAAAAACTCTTTAAAAAAAAAAAACAAGAGGGTGCATTAGCTGGGGCACTTTAGCCTAGGAGGCGCTTTTGCGGGATTCCCTTGTGCCACCCCCTCCCCTCACCCCCCCCCATCCCCCGCCAATGCTTAGGCTGTTCTCACAGCGTTTCTTTTTTTTTTTCCCCCTTTATTTTCTTTATCAATATACAATATACAATACATAATCAAACTTGCATATATTAATTACGTACAAGCATATCATAACACCAAGTTTAGATTACAGCTGATTTTGTCCATTTAGCAAGTTTTTTTAAATGAATATTAAAAAGAAAACACCAAAATGAATAGAGAACCCTTTCCCCTGCCCCTTTATGTTTTCAGGCTCTCACCAGCACCTATAACATCTCTCAGAAATACTGCTGAATAAAACGTTCACTTTTATGGCATAATGATGCATAATGTCCCCATTTTTTATTAAAATTTTTCTCCGAAAGCGACTGCTTATCAACATGTATTCTTTTATATATTTCATTCATGATGACGAAGGGCGACACAAATTTGTTGTATCCTCGCATTGTGCAAATGTAATTTTTTATTACCATAAGCATTAGATTCAGGGCTGAATTCTCGACACCAAACATAAATTCCATAGGTGATATTACAATATTTTCTGTAGGATTTATTCTATTAAAAATTTCTCGAGTCCACTCTTTCGTTGTGGGACAATCAATTAATGCATGCATTAATGTATCTCTTGTTAAATTACACAAATGACATGTATCGTCTTCCTTTATTTTCCACTTTACCAAATTTGAGCCACAATTGATTACATTGTGTACAATTTTAAATTGTAACGCGAGCAATTTTGGTTCTTTTACCGATCTTCTAGTGAGTGTTAAACTTCTTTGTATCACATCTTCTTGTACATTTAATTCATCGCGCCATTTAATAATGGTAGCGGGCGCAGATTTAATGAGATTGATGAAATCCCAATAGAAATCCCTGCTTTTCGTGTCCGCTAAATTAATCCTTTTCCCACTTTTTAGTGTAAAATTAGAGCTGTTGAAGTTGATACTGGGCCTGGGCGTGGTTAAGGCATGGCTTATCAATGGGTGTTTTTTATCGCATTTTTAACAGCACTGACCACTCCCATGTATCTAAGGAAGTTTACTCGTATATTGAATTTTGAAGAAAAGGCTTCAAAAGATAACCAGGAGCCGTCATCTTTTATCAGATCTTGTATGTACACCACCCCTTTTTCAGACCACTCTTTAATAAATATGCTTTGTTGACCAACGACAA
This sequence comes from Protula sp. h YS-2021, assembly GCA_949752745.1. Lineage (NCBI taxonomy): Eukaryota > Metazoa > Annelida > Polychaeta > Sabellida > Serpulidae > Protula > Protula sp. h YS-2021. The sequence continues at coordinate 53,609,634 of OX457030.1, read as the reverse complement.
TGAATTGATTATTCCACAACACATATTCAGAGTTTTGATGGCGAATAATTTCAGTTGCATATCGAATCATATTTTTGTAAAAGGCCGGAATCGTAGGAAGACTATCAATATGGTAATTACACCTTAAGAGGAACAATAGTCCCCCCATGGGTTCGAAATATTGATGGGCAGTGTCCGTCCATCCAGTGCCTGAAATAATTCGCCCCAGCCAAGGCATTCTCAGAGCCTTCACTGTGCATTCCACATCTACCGCTCTGAGCCCTCCCTCATTATACTGTCGAATAATAACCGTGTGTTTTACTTTTGGGGGTTTAAATTTCCACAGAAAGGAGTTTATAACTTGTTGTACCTGTTTCTTTATTTCAGTATTAGCTTCGACAATAGAGAATGTATGCACAAATTTTGACACGCCGAACGTTTTTGTAACTAGAATTTTACCACAAATACTTAATTCTCTTTGCCTGTGCTGATTAAGTAAAGCGGTTAAGTTTTTGACTTTATCATCAAAATTCTTCTGCTTTTTTACTGACTCATTTCGCCCTACATGTACTCCCAGCATATCGAAAGACCCCTTTACAACATTCATATTTAAAATTTTGTCATTTTTGTCCCTCCAGCATCCTAGATAAAAGATACAGCATTTCTCGGTGTTTAATTTCAGCCCTGAAAACTTTGAAAAACCGCGGATGGTTTCAATTAGCGTGTAAATGGATGGGATAGTTCTTACGAAACATGTGCAGTCATCTGCAAATTGTTTAATTTTATGCACTTTGTTTCCTATATTTAATCCTATAATGTCATCGTTTGCACGTATCATAATACCCAAAATTTCTGCGCACATAATGAAAATAAGACTTGACAGCGGGCAACCCTGGCGCATGCCACGATGTAACTGAAACCAATCGGTATTATAACCATTATTGCTAACACAACTGAAAATGTTAGTGTAGCAGCACTTTATCCATGCTATAAAATTGTTTCCTAGGTTAAACTTTCGCAATGTTGAAAATAGAAAGGGCCATTCGATTGAGTCAAAAGCCTTTTCAAAATCCAGCTGTAACAGAAGGCCAGGTAGATTGTAAGCGTCATATATTGCTATAACATCTTCAGCAAATCTAATATTTTCCCCTATATATCTCCCTTTTATAAACCCCGCTTGGTCTGAGTGAATAACGGTAGAGATGTGTTTTGCTAACCTTTTTGCCAATGTCTTGGTGAGTATTTTATAGTCCATATTGAGAAGTGATACTGGTCTCCAGTTTTTAATTTGAGTACTATCTTTCCCTTTTTTCTCTAACAATACTATCACTCCCCTTCTTTGTGACAAAGATAATTCTCCCTTTTGAAGGGAATAGTTTAAGCAGGCAACCAGCTTCGGACCAATTTGTTCCCAAAAAGCTTGGTAGAACTCAACAGTTAGCCCATCACTTCCAGGCGATTTGTTTAGACTGAATTCTTTCAAGGCTTCATGACATTCTTGTAGAGTGATTGGACCCTCGCAAGATTCCTTTTGAATGCTTGAAAATTTCCTTGGTATATTGAGGTCGTTGAAAAGATTAGATGTATTGTTATTCTTTGAGCTATATAGATGTTCATAGTATGTCTGTATTTCTTGAAGTATTTGTTTAGGGTCGTTTATTTCACCATTGTTGGTATTTAATTTACTGATGGTTTTCTTCTCATAACTAATCTTGGATCGATTAAAAAAGAATGCATTGCTTTTTTCGTTCAATTCGATATGCTGGAGCCTGGAACGTATCCAAGCTCCTCTGGCTTTCTCTATTTCGAAAGTTTGAAGTTCCGTTTTTAAATTATTAAAATGGGTTATTTCATTATCACTGGCTGTTCCGTTACAAATTTTTGTATCAATGCATTCGAGTTGAAACCTAAGGTTATTTTCCCGCTCTCTATTTGCTTTACACCTTTTCTTGCAGTAGGCTATAGAGTAAGTCATTATGTTGTGCTTTAGCCAGTCGAATTTTAGTCTTAAATCGCCTATATTTTCCTCCCATACTTGGTCTATTAGTGATTTCATATTGTTTTTGTAATCATTTTCCATAATTATACTCGAATTAAGCTTCCAAAGACCTTGTCCTCTTTATTCGCCCCTAGCGTAATGACCAACTCAATGACTGAGTGATCGCTCATGAAACCTGGACTTATTTTAGCTTTTTTTACAGAGCAGAGCGACGACCTTTTAATTAAAAAGAAATCTAGCCTGCAATGGATTGGAGGATTTGTGGAAATGATTTTATAACTATGCCTAAAAAACTTAACCTTTCTAATTTTAATCACTTAAAGATCCTAGATTTAGTCACTAGGATGGAAGGTATGAATTTTAACTGTTGCATAATTCAGGGTTCGAACTTTGAAAGTTGAATAGCAAAGGCTATTCTTTAACCAATTAGATTCTAATCTCTATCAACACATTTGAAAAATCGATAAAAAAAGCCAACAAAATTACCCTAAAAAATTAGAAGAAGAAAAAAAGAAAATGCAGACAAAATAGACAGTAGTTCTGGCATTGTTTCTGCTTCCAGGCATCAAAAGTAAGATTGTTTTTGGGAGCTTCTATTGTGCACTTACCTGGTTTGAAGCAAGAATGTCCAGGGACATTGTGACCAGACGAGATCTAGTGAGTCAAGTATCGATGGGCTGGTAGGGTTTAAAAAATGATAGTAGCATTTTAAAAACCGGTTACTGAACATTTTTCAAAGGCCAGTATTTGCCTAATATCTGGCGGATTTCAGAAAAATAAATTTCAAAGACATCGCAACGTTGGACTGCGCCTAAAAACGAAAGCAGTCTGACTAAAATTACTTGCAAACATTTGCACACTTCTCACAGTGTTGATTAGACGTCGGATAATCGTCGTCTACCCAACATTGGAAGGCAGAAGTTGTTTCGACTTTCATAAACAACCCAAACCCAAGGTTGTTGGAGCGTTGCACTGTTTACTTGATGAGGTCCATTTCAATGGAATGTTCAATTTCATCAAAGCTGTTTCAATTAAGAGGGTAAAACTAGGACTTCGTTTCTTGGCCTTAACAGATATTTTCAGGCTTCCCTGACTTTAATTGCTGTTGGCCCCGTGAACAGTGGTCGAGTCTTAAAGTACCATAGAAGGTTATGCGTGGCAGAATTCCACGGCAGGATTCAAAGTAACAAAAAGCAACTCATTTACACAGCGAAATATTCATTAGGCAGTTTTAGAAAGATATTTTTCATGCAATTTCTCTGGAAAATGCATTACAATTAAGTATCGATGAAAAAGTAAAATACACACAAAATTGAGAAATCCTAGACGAAGCCGTTTTGCAAATCTACCGTTTTTAACCATCATGTGAAATATTGACCCTTTTTCTAAACAATGTTGGGTTGTAAATGTAAAATTTCTCCGTCATCACTTTCATCTTATCCCAAAGGGATCAAGTGCATGAATCTCCCGCGCCCAGTCGCCTTAAATGTTCTGTTAAGGAGCATAAAAAATGTTGTCGCCATAAAAAAAGCCATCTGACGCTTGGCACAGTCTTAGTGTTGACTGTCTCACTCGACGCGAGACCTGTGAAAAACAATGACTTTATGTGTGATATCAGGCAAGGATAACAAATTTAAGGGCTTTCTGAAATTGCAGCAAGGAAATATTGTCTGCAAAACATTGTTTTAATCAGAGTTGAAAGCCAAAGAACGAAATCTGAGTCTTAGCAGAGCATCGAAATAGCCGACAACCGAAGCGAATTTCCTACTGGCGTGCAGTTTTATGATCGCTATGAAGTGAAGATGTTTTTTAGCAAGTTGTTTAACCAAAGGTAGAAGCTCTTAGGACTGGCGTTGTTCCTTTCTGTTGGGGAAGAGCAAGCCGTGTCAAATACAGTGGCTTATAACTCAATGTCTCGGTTACAAGTGTACGAGCCAGGCCATGTATTACTTGCACAACGGGCGTGCGAACTGCCACCGTAGACATCATACGTGGACACCGCTCTACAGCGCGGTGATCGGTTGTGTCCTAATATTTTTTTTCTTCTATTCTCAAACTTCTCTCGGAGGTAGCAAGTTTTCTATGCAGTGGGATATTGCCATCTTAAGACTATTGTCACCTTAACTGACTGTATTTCCGGAATCGTGCTGGCCTTTAAAAGGGAAATGTAATGCGCATTTCGGTCGCTAGATGGCGCAGAGTTACCCGCATTTCCCTTCAAGAGCGGCTATTCATTGCTGATAATTGCCACATCCACGTGTGTTTCAACTATTTGCGGAATCTTAAATTAAGCTTGGGCGAAATAAATAATGCGCCCATTTTTTTTTCATCACGAGGAGCAAAAAAATTTAAAATCTAATTCTAAAATAGTAAAAATCTTTTTTGTGAATCTCTCAATCTCTTGGACACAACAAAAATGTTCTAATGGATTGTTGAGTGTCTTTTTTTTCTGACTGAACGACGCAATAAGAAAACGATCCCAATTCTTCTTCGAATCGATAACTATTACGACGGATTAAAGATATTCAAAGAACAAAAAAGAAGCAACAACGGCACCATTTTTGCCTCATTCGTCTCTGAATCGATTTATAAAATGGTAACATTTCCTAAACTGCTTCGTTATTTGAGAAGTTTTGAAGCTGCTGAATGGAGAAAAACGACAATAATTTGCTACAATCACACGGCGTTTCCAGTTATTTATTATTAAATCTTGCTTTATTTGGTAAGTCCCTTGGAAGCCAAATGCTCATAAAATGTGATGAAGACAAATTATTGGCCTCATAAAAAGAAATAAGATTCAACGGCAGGTCATAATGCTGGGGTTTGTAAGAAAAACTAAGTGTCATTGCTTGTTTAAAGACCTCGGAATCCCTATCATTTCATTACAGCTCATATGCCCAATGGTCGTTTGACTGCCATTTACTGGACCACAATTACATGCACTACAAATTATTGGACCACCAATTATTCGACCACCAGTTACTGGACCATTAGTAACCGTACCGCGAGCTATCTGACCACCATTTAATGGACCATGAATTATTGGACCACCAGTTATTGTAAACAAGTTATTCGACTATCAGTCAGTTGACCACGAATTACTAGAAAATAGCACAAACAACTACTGAAAGTTTATACTATCATGCTGTGAGATGTGGCGGAAAAGAACACATGTGAGAGACTGGATAAGAACATATGTTGTGAGGTGTCGAGAGAAAAAGGTCACCCAAAGTTTTACAGATTTCCTTTTCTGGACAAGGGATCGCTTGTTAGTGGGGACTCGGAAACAAGTTCTCTTCGTAAATGACTGTTCTCCGAAATCTTAAGTTTGTGTAAGAAAGTATTTGCATAACTATCAAGCTGTAAATGCACTGGCTGCTCAGATCGGAAAAACAGCTCAGCTCAGCTCCTTTCCTTTTAGCGCGGAAAATTAAATGTGACACTTGGCCCTACCATTGCATTAGACGACATGTCATACCCATCAGAAAAACACGAAAACATTAACAGAGCTTCCATACAATACCCAAGAATGTCTGTTAAGAAACATATCCGGTAGGTTCCACAATCCGCAGTTAACAAGGCATAATACTTGTTTTATTTTTCGGATAGTTTTTCTTCGCTGTGCACAAACTTACATGTCCAGTTAGGCATTTGGCGTGTACAGCAATAATTGACTGTGACGCAATGTAGTATTTACCTTAAAAATGAAAATCATAATATCACATCAAATAATATGGAAAAGGGGAAATACCAGAAACGCTCTTTCGAATTACATAATTTTAGTTAGAAATCAGCATATTAATGTTATATCTAAAATTGAGTCTTACATCATTCCTCATCCTTTCCCAAGCGTTCATATTCACCTGCTAATACATATCATTGCCGAGCGCCATAGCACACCCCCCATTCCCGTGTGGCAGCACGTAATGGATACTGTTACATTTGAGCGAGGCCATTCATTCTCTGCTGTGGTGACAATTAAATACGGATGATAGGAGATTAAGAGACGGGGGTATTTGTAATTATCATGGGCTGATCTATCATCTCCATGTAATGAAATGCGACATACTGACACAACAAAGACCACGACCAGTACCCATCTTTACTTGGTATAGTGGCATCACTGAAACACAGCCAAAACACCACTGGCACTGAAGTCCTCACATAAGTTTTCTATGCATTGTCGTACTTCCGTGCTGGTCTTATGTGACAGGTTCTCGCGAAAAAAGAAGGTAGATCTGCACTATTTGCAGAAATGTTGTGAAATTGTACCAATCCAAATAAATGATTCGACATGAAACTAGATTCACATTAAAAAAATTAGAATTTTCACACCTCAAAAATTACCCTATTTTGTACGATTAATTGGGTGTGACAGTGCAGACATTGTAACGGCATCAGAACTGCGACGGAATCAGCGCATTTGCCGCTACAAATTACTTGTGTCATTATGTCGGGATTATTTGTTTGGAGCCTGGGAAAATCAAGGGCTTTCCTCTGGTGGATAGGCTGGGGGTGGTGTTAGATTAGAACACCTCGGCTTTTACAAGTTCAGTTTTAAGGACCTTTAAGAGTGGGGCTAAGCTAAAATTAATGTGTTGTACACAGTCTATTGTTCCTATTCGGACATGTTATTCCACTGTTAACATCAAAACAATTGATAATATAACAAAAGCCTGAATTAGTATGCATTTTTCGTGGATTTCAAACAAAAAAACTGTACATTTCACCAGAAATGTGAATTTCCCTTTACTCTTTTTGAGTTCCAAAATGCATAAGAGCGTCTTTGCGCTCCATCAAACGTTGTCGTCTTCCCGATCTAATCAAGTGCGATTGCGCATGCGTGTTTTCATTATTCCCATGCATGTGCAGAAAGCCGCTACGTGTATCACTTCAATAAACGCACAACCGACATATAATATGATATACACTAATTGACGGATTTGAACAATCTTTGCTTGATAATGCTATGGAAACTTCTGTAACTAGAAGAACTTACAAAATACTGACAAAACATTTGCTTCATTGCGAACTTCTGAGATGTTTGTTCAACACTAATTTGTCATTAACCGGAAATTATTAAAAACATAAAAAAACTGGAAACAAGAGGAATATTGCAGCAAAGACAAAGGTATAAACACACCTGACGGCTGCACCTGAGGAATATCGCGGCCGCCGTTTCTCACACGGCTCTGGCATTGATTTAGTGCTTTTATTCAGGGACACCAAACGAAAGATACATTTTCCCCAACTGCAATAACCTTTGCTTCGAATGTTGAAAGAAATCAGTCAATATTTAATTTACACCAAAAAAGGTTCGTACTATTTTTGGAGATATGCGCAAAAAACCAGACTTCTATATGTGCGTGTTCTTTACAACCCCAATGCCAAGCCTGTTAATGGCAACAACGTCTTAGCTTTCAAGAGTACCATTAAAACTCAACAGAGAACTCTCGCAAAACCCATTCAATTTTCACCAATTTCCTTGCCAAACAGACATGTCATAGACGTATTTAGCGGGTGCCTCTGATTAACAAAGCGTCTAGCAGTAGTGCTTCCCACTAGGTGCATGCTATTGTGAGACGGTTTTTTTGTGTTTTTAAATAAAAGCTGACGTCACTGGAACAAGGAAACGAACGAAAACTTAATGGAGGGCAACTCATTCGAAAAGGTTTGTCTTGCAAAGGTCCCGGGTTCAAATCTCAAAATGTTGCCTTTTGTTTTTGAGTCGCAAGTTTGCATTTGGCTTCAGGGAGGCACTCAACGGACAGTTACCGACAACCGGAAAAAATAACCCGCCTGCCCTTTAATTTGTGCAAAGCTCAGATTATTTCGAAGACTTCGAAAGAGTACATTGAAATTGTACGAGGTCAATGTTTCCTACCTATTTGCGGTTCGTCACTTTGTCTTTACTACTCCAGTAGGGTGAAAAGGACAGTTCTACCGCACTTTGTGACGTCATCATGTCTGGAAGTGACGTCATCATGTCTGGAAGTGACGTCATACTGTCTGGACGTGACGTCATCATGTCTGGACCGGAAGTGCTGTCTAGACCGGAAGTGCTGTCTAGACCGGAAGTGTTGTCTAGACCGGAAGTGCTGTCTGGAGTGGAAGTGACGTCATCATGTCTGGACCGGAAGTGACATCATGATGTCTGGACCGGAAGTGACGTCATGATGTCTGGACCGGAAGTCATGATAAGCGTTAGGATAGGCGCGACCATCTGTGACGTCATCATGGCGTCATACTGAGATGATGCTGTCTGGAGCGAAAGTGGTTTGGCCGAGTCAATCAACATGAAGCCAATGAACCCGACCTGTCAATCAGTGTAACCATGGCAACAGACCCTAAAAAGCCACGACCCCCCCCCCCCCCCCCCTAGGACAGACTATGTACCGACCCCCCCCCCCCCCCTAGGACAGACTATGTACCGACCCCCCCCCCCCCCCTAGGACAGACTATGTACCGACCCCCCCCCCCTCGAAATTGTGATTTTTGCATATTTATCCGTTTCAGACGATTCTGAACATTTTTCATTTTTTCGACCCCCCCCCCCCCCCTCTCGAAATTGTGATTTTTGCATATTTATCCGTTTCAGACGATTCTGAATATTTTTCATTTTTTCGACCCCCCCCCCCCCCTCTCGAAATTGTGATTTTTGCATATTTATCCGTTTCAGACGATTCTGAATATTTTTCATTTTTTCGACCCCCCCCCCCCCTCTCGAAATTGTGATTTTTGCATATTTATCCGTTTCAGACGATTCTGAATATTTTTCATTTTTTCGACCCCCCCCCCCCTCGAAATTGTGATTTTTGCATATTTATCCGTTTCAGACGATTCTGAACATTTTTCATTTTTTCGACCCCCCCCCCCCTCGAAATTGTGATTTTTGCATATTTATCCGTTTCAGACGATTCTGAACATTTTTCATTTTTTCGACCCCCCCCCCCCTCGAAATTGTGATTTTTGCATATTTATCCGTTTCAGACGATTCTGAACATTTTTCATTTTTTCGACCCCCCCCCCCCCCCTCGAAATTGTGATTTTTGCATATTTATCCGTTTCAGACGATTCTGAACATTTTTCATTTTTTCGGCCCCCCCCCCCCTCGAAATTGTGATTTTTGCATATTTATCCGTTTCAGACGATTCTGAACATTTTTCATTTTTTCGACCCCCCCCCCCTCGAAATTGTGATTTTTGCATATTTATCCGTTTCAGACGATTCTGAACATTTTTCATTTTTTCGACCCCCCCCCCCCCTCGAAATTGTGATTTTTGCATATTTATCCGTTTCAGACGATTCTGAACATTTTTCATATTTTCGACCCCCCCCCCCCCTCGAAATTGTGATTTTTGCATATTTATCCGTTTCAGACGATTCTGAACATTTTTCATTTTTTCGACCCCCCCCCCCCCCCCCCCCCTAGGCGAGCAACATTCTGTCAAGTCAGCTTCAGTTCCATCAGAGGGGTATATAAGGGATGAGCATACAGCAGTGACAGTCATTTCGGTGAGTGGAGCAAGGAAGTACAATTTGTAGAACTACAATTGGATCACATCAGATCAAGGGATGGCATCCAGTGACAACTATTTCGGTAAGTGTTTATTGAAACTTTATAAATAAAAAGTGAACTTTGTAAACAAACTTTGTAAACAAACTTTGGTTATTTGCTTAATTGAAACTTTGTAAAACAATACCTTTCGTTATACTTGGTCGATTTATATGAAAATTTCACCATTTGATTCAGTTTTATGTAAAGTTTTGTTATAAAGTAGTCATAGGCTATTTGCACAGCTGGCTGTATGCATTTTTACCGCCATTACAGTGCTTCTTCGCGGATGAATACCATTTTGGCAGACCATTTAACTTCACCGTCAGTTAACTTCACCGCTAGATGTCTCTGCTGTATAACAGCTGTACAACTCGACAACTGTAAGTGAGACATTCATATACACAAGTAAAATTCTGCTGAGTCAGCAATTTTTTAACAAAGTTACACACCATATTTTGATTACATGGAAGTAGTATAAAAGCATGAGTGAAACATGTCAACTAGTCAACTAGTAATACATTCTGTCAACAAGTCAACAAGTGGATATTGTGTGACGAGAAAAGACTTGACAATGTCGGCCTTACTTTTTCACAGATGTGTAGAGACCATGGATGACGTCTTCAAAGTGAATTATGCTGACTATGTGTTTTCAAAGCTTCCTGCTTTTGAATCGGATTGGATGCTGCAAGTGAAGAACTTACATCAGCATTGGGAAGCTGTTGGAAAGACCATTCCAAGAGATCGTTTCATCCGCTCGTTTCTACGTGAATGTGAAGATCTACATTTACCGTTAACTTATGACATTGATTTAGCATTTATCAACGTGAATACAATTTGGGCAGTTGAGCTCATGTTAGATGTGGCTGCAAGAATCATTTTACATTATGATGATGATGTTCCATTGAAGACGAATGTATCAGAGCTTGTCCGATTCAACCATGGACGAGTTGAAGTGAATTCAAAACTTTGCAAGTTCTTTGCTGACTCAGCAGATAGTTGGGTATAAAAGGGAGTGAACTCAGCAGAGTGAAGTCATTTCTCAGCAGACAGTTGGAGGGAGTGCATCATCAGTACATTGTAGCAGCAATGGAGAACAAGACAAGCAACGCAACGCAGCGCAGCAGCAGCTTTAAAATTAGTGCTAACTTAACCATTACTGTGGAGCATGGAGAATATGGGCCATTTCTACGCATCACACGTGGAGAGAGATGGTGTGCTTATTCACCATCTTTGTGGAAAATTGTATGCCAAAGCTTGAAAAATTTACGCGACATTGGCTTCAAACTGTACTTAACGCAAACGAAGTGGCTTGAAGTCATTTCATACTTGGATATGCGTTATGTGAGTTTTGTGCGCACGTCACGGTTTGAAGGGAAAGAATACACACATCACATCAACATGAATGATGGTGAATGGGAGACACTGCTTCAGGAGATGGACAACATCAACTCAGCCCTATCACCATGTGAGGAATGCCATGACAAGAAAACGATCATCAAGCTGCAAAAGGATGGTCGGATGAAGGTGTCAAAGCTATCCAAGAAAAGGCTGGCTGAAGTTCAGTTGGAGAACATGAACGTACAAAATCAACTTGGACTTACCTGTGACTATTGCGGTGCTTGTGGATATGTGGAGGATTATCAGTGCCACTGTCACAAGTATAATTGCAAGTTGTGTGAACCAAGCAACTTCTGCGGCAAGTGTGGAGTACTTAAAGTCTGTGAAGCAAAGTAAAAGCCCCACAAGACACTGAAACAAGATGGATGCATGTTTTAAAAATGCTTATATTGACTTGATGATTGCTAAACTTGCTTGCTGTGGCACTCCAGACTATCAACTTTATCATTTGGACGCTTTTTGGGATGTTGTACATCATAGTCTTGATGTGATTGAACTACATTCAAGATTTCTTGGAGAATGTTATAAAATTGGAATAGAAGAAGATCCTGACTTTGACTTTGATGCTGCACTTTATTCTGCTCGCACTGATGTTGAAGTATATTTCACCGTGGTTGACTATTTGAGAGATTGCTGCAAAGAAGAAGAGGAAACCGAGCAGCTTTATCAGGTAAGAGAACCTTTTTAATCATCTTTGTAACAACATAGTGAATTGTTTCTCAAAGACATAACCATGTTTTTCTTACTAGCAAATTTAGTTTTATGTGAGTGGTTTCAACGTAAACAAAGAAAGAATATGATAGAAGAGGCAGCAAATATATTAAAAGATATTTTATTACAGGAAGAAACCGACATGTCAGAATAAAACAGTAGAAGCAAAGTCAACATGGAGAATCTTGTACTATTCAGCGGTCATAAGGACGTTCTTTCAAATATGTTTCCAACACGACTTGAAAAGTATGGACATGTGTTCAACTCAAGTGAAGCTTTGTATCAATATGAGAAAGCAGTGTTTCATCACCGTCCAGATATTGCTTCAGCCATTGTGTCATCCAGAAATGGATATGAAGCAAAACGTATTGCTAAAGTGATAAAGCCATGTCCGTTATGGCATACAGTGAAGAGAAGCAAAATGCAAGATGTTTTACAAGTCAAACTGGATCAGTGTGTATTGTTTCGCAACAAGTTGAAAGAATGTAAAGACAAAACTTTAGTTGAAGCAACGTATGATCATTGGTGGGGAGCTGGTGTGAAACATGTGTCATCTGAATATCCTGGTCAGAATATTATGGGAAAGTTGTTAGAAATGTTGTGTGAGGGTTAGAGACTTTTTTCATTTGCTTGCCAACCGTCATGGTGTGCAGACGTGTGGACATGTAAATTTGAAGTATGTTTAACTTGTGTTGCATTGATTCAAGACTGCACAATGGCGGACATGACACTGAGACAATATATTGTGCAAAAAGCTTATTGTGAAGAAATGGTATCAGCTGTAAAAAAGTTTGCCTATTTAGTCTGTCCTGCTTGTCAACATGAAGAGTGTCAAGAACATACTTGTCATTTTGCATCTGTTTATACATATTGGAATGAAGCTAAATATTACATGCATTTAGATAAAGTGTTGGAGAATGCAAATCAACGTTGTGAGAAATATGGTGTAGATGCTATTACATTGGATGAACTCAGTCATTGGTTAGTGTTCATTGAAGACCAATGGTCTCCAGTTATTCATACCATTGTATCTATACTTGATTTGTAAAAAAACTTGTTAGTTAAGTTATAAATGCATGTTAGTTAAGTGATGTTGGTTGAGTTATAAAATAAAAGCTGTTCTGTTGAGAAGGTGGTTTTCATTCGGTGTGACCATGTCGACGTGGAAAGACTACTTGACCAATATTTACTTCAAACCTGGACAGCCTGGAGCATTTGCTGGTCCTTACAAACTGTATCACATCTTACGAAAACATAATCAACCAGTCACACATTCACAAGTGAAGAAATGGTTGCAGGATCAAGATGCTTTCAGTTTACTCCAACCTGTCAAATACAGGTTCAAAAGACAACGTGTCATTACACGTGGCATTGATGATATGTGGGATATTGATTTGGCTGATATGGGAAACATAGCTCCCTATAATGATGACATACGCTTTTTACTCATTGTCATTGATGTGTTTTCCAAATATGTCTGGGTACAGCCAATACCTAATAAATCACATACCAGCGTCATACAAGCTTTCCAAAAGATTTTTCATGACACACGACGAAGACCGCGAACTCTAAGGTCTGATAAAGGAACAGAATTTAAAAACAGATGGGTAAAAGCATTTTTGAAGAAAGAAGGCATTCATGCTTATACCACAAAGAATGAAACCAAAGCTAACTTTGCTGAAAGAGTCATTCGTACTCTAAAGGGAATGATGTATCGGTATTTTCTACATAATCAAACTTACCGTTACTTAGACATTCTTCCAGACTTGGTGTACAATTACAACCATAGACCTCATGGTTCTCTTCCTAATAAATATGCTCCAGCCGAGATTCGTAAAGACAACGAATCAAAAGTGTGGAAGTATATGTATGTCGACAAACTGAAATTGAAACCGAAGAAGAAGAAGAAGTACAAATTTAACATTGGTGATCATGTTCGCATTTCTCACATTAAATATGTGTTTCAACGGGATTATCACATCAAATGGACGCAAGAAGTCTTCATTGTCACACATCGTTGTAAGAAGCAAGGAATACATTTATATCGTGTGAAAGACTTTTTAGACGAAGATATTGATGGTCATTTCTATGAAGAAGAACTGCAGAAAGTGACCAAAGATATTGAATCTATTTATAGAATTGAAAAAGTCTTGAAAACACGTAAAAGACGAGGTGTGAAAGAATTATTTGTCAAGTGGTTAGGTTGGCCAAACAAGTTTAACAGTTGGGTGAAAGAAACAGACATTCAACAATGAAGCATCCATTTACATGTTTAGTCTCTGGACCTACAGGCAGTGGCAAAACGTCTCTGGTGAAGGAAATTCTAGAACAAAAGTTGATTCAACCCTCTCCAAAAAGCATTTTATGGCTCTATGCAGCAGATCAGCCTTTGTACAAGGGAATGAAAGGCGTGGAATTTTACCAAGGCATTCCAGATGACATTGAAGAGCGTTTTAACCCGAAGAAACCAAACTTACTTATCATTGATGACTTAATGACGAAATGCCATAGTGATGAGCGTATGACACGTCTCTTTAGTGTTGGCAGCAGTCATCAAAATCTAAGCATTATTTTTATTGTGCATAATTTATTCCATCATGGGAAAGAGATGCGAAATATTAGTTTGAATACACATTATATCATTCTGTTTAAAAATCCGAGAGACAGTCAACAAATTAGTACATTGGCGCGGCAAATGTATCCTAGAAGATCTCAATTTCTCATAGAAGCCTATCAAGATGCTACTAGCAAACCTCATGGTTATTTATTCATTGATTTAAAACCAAAGACAAATGATCAACTACGTATTCGTACAGGCATTTTACCAAAAGATACACATTATGTATATATTGATAAAGCAGTGTATGAACAAGAACCAAGTCATTTGACCATTCGCAGTCAAGATGTCTAAACGTATTCGAGCGAACCAGCCGTTTCTTCATTTGCTTGCACGCAGTGGGCCTAAACGACGTAAATCCTTGCTACAGCAAGCTACAAAGGAGGAATTAACAAGCTTGTTTGAAATTTGTTTGAATATATTGCAAGGACATTTACCCTTAAGCTCAAAACGGTTTAAGGAATTTAAACGTGAACGTCATACGCTACGTACTCTAGCAGATAAGAAGATATCCCTTCGACGAAAAAAGAAGTTGATTAATCAGAAAGGAGGATTCATTGGAGTTATTGCTAGATTGGCATTGCCCTTGTTAGCCAAACTGCTGCTAAAATGAAACATACGATGAAAATGGTCCTCATTCCTGAATATGAATACAAACTGTTATTAGAAAAGAAGGGTAAAGATGGTGAAATCAAAACGAAAGTGAATAAACTTTTACGTGGGAAGCGAACGCGTGAAAAGGTTATTGAAATGTCTCAACTTCTTGGTCGTCATTTACGAACAAGTCAGTCTAGACAGCAAAAGCCCTCATCATCATCATCACCACCTGAAAAGCCAGAAAAGCTAGTGTTAAGTCATTTTCAACCTATCTATCATGGAAAAGTACTACAACTTTTAGCCGAACTGAAGAAACATGGTGTAAAATGGACAGAGAAGAATGAACTTGTGTTGAAAACGGGCGATATTATAGCAAATTCCAACATGGTTGATTTGATGAAAGAAGCATTGGTGGCGACAAGAAGAAAAGAACGAGCCATACCACCACATGGCTGGCATCCGTTTATCCAGGAAATTGTAGATGCGAATATTCCAAAAACAATGTTTAGTAAAAAGACCACTCGTGACGACATTACAACAGAAATGAAACAACGTCAACAAAGACAGTTTCCTGAAGGATGGGAAAATTTTTAACATGGCTGAAAGAGCTATGTTGTTGTTGCCAAGAAGATAAACCAACTATTCCTGTGAAAATAAGATGTACAAGCGCGTGTTGTGAAGGAGAAATAAAAGACCATGTGAATGAGGATGAGATTTGGCATACTTTTTCGAATGGCGCGCGCTATCGTGAAGTATATAGACAACGTCAACGCAGCTATACCATTTAGTTAGCATCATGGAGTCGACAAGCTTTTACATCACTTTGCCTAGCAATGCGAGTATGACCTATTATCCCAACAACAAGGCTTCGAATTATCAAATTCGTATGCCTCGAACCATCTATCTGAATGGAAAATATGAAGTGGCTTTAGCTGAAATTCAATATCCACATACATGGACAACGATGAGACAGGGCATGAACTATTCTATTGGGTATCGACAAATAGATACATTTGGCATTTGGCATGTTAATATTCCTTATGGGTACTATAGAACCATACAAGAGCTATGTGAGGCAGTCAATGAAGAAGCGGCTAACCCCGATGACCCGAAGCAACCTATTCGGTTAAAGTATGATAAAATTAGACGACGTGTGTTTCTATTTCTCGATGATGGTCTTGAAGTGTCCTTTTCCACTGGATTAGCTGAGATTTTAGGATTTATCCCAGAGCAATGGTATACTGAAGCGTGTGCAGCTGAACATAAAGCGGATGTGAAACAGGGATTTTATACACTGTATGTGTATTGTAGCATTTGTGAACCACAAGTTGTTGGGGATTATTATGTTCCTTTGCTACGTTCTGTTGGGATACAAGGCCATGATGGTGATATTATCATGAAAACGTACGGCGAACCGCATTATGTTCCTGTAAACACGTCCAAATTTGACGTGATAGAAATGAATATAAAGGACGACACAGGCCATACTGTTCCATTTCAAACTGGAAAGGTGATCTGTAAACTTCATTTTCGACCAAAAGCAATATGAAAGCCTACACACACGATCCGTCTGCATATCGCAACCATTTTCTTCGTCAAGTGGGCGGGGAATTACCAGGATTCAAAGGAGCGCGAATCCAATATGGCGATGGTATTGGTTCCATACTGGGATCATTGGCTCGCAAAGCTATTCCACTACTTAAGGCTGGGGCTAAGATCGTTGCGCCACATCTTAAGAAGGCTGCAAAGAATGTCGCGAAAGATGTGACGGGTCGAGTAGCAGAACGTGTGTTTGGTGAACAAAAGCGTATGCAACCAACGAAACGTGCCAGAAGACGAAAAACAGCCAGACGGATAACATCAAAATATCGCAAAGATATTTTTTAAAGGAAAAAAAAATGTCTCTCATTCATAATCATTCGTGTGAATGTAGTCTTTCTCCATTGGAATGGTTTCACGTACCACCAACGCAAACTGCTGTAGAGAAAAGTTATAATGTTGACTATCAACCACTTACAAGCATTAGAGAAGGCGCTCCAATAGAATTCTACATTCCTGCGAGTACAGAAGAATATCTGGATTTAAAGAACAGCAAACTTCATATTGTATGTCGCATTCTAAAGGCCGATGGAACAGCGTGTGGCGCAGATGATAATGTCTCTTGCATCAATGATGTGTTTAATGGGCTATGGTCTAATATTGAATTGTTTCTGAATGATCGTTTGGTTTCGCATAGCAACAATACTCATGGTTATACCAGCATTATCTCTCATCTCATCCATGATTCGGAAGAAAGTCTGCATTCTGAGCGCTCTATGCGTCTCATGTACAAGGATACTGCTGGGTCGATGAATAGTCATGAGGTGAAAAGACCTAATCATGAACAATATGTACCAGGATTTCATGTCAATGTTGAGGGTGGCGACTTGGCTGAGCAAGGAAACAATGGTTTACATAATCGTTATTTGCATACACGTCTTAGCCGTGATGTTATGCTGACAGGTGGTTTAAGGATAGATTTGTTTGAGCAGGATCGTTATCTTCCGAATGGCATCAGTTTGAAATTGCGTTTCCATAGACAAAAAGATGACTATGTATTGATGGCTGTAAATAATACCTATAAGGTAGAAGTGAAAGAGGCATTTTTAACCATTCGCAAAGTGAGGGTGAGTCCAGGTATTCAGTTAGGACATGCAGATGCATTGATGAAAAGTCCTGCCAAGATCATCATCACTAGAAAAGAATGTAAAGTCTTGGCCATTCCAGCAGGATTTCAGTCTTTTGTGAAAGATAACATCTTTTTGGGTCAATTACCAAATCGTATTGTCATTGGTCTGGTTCATAATGAAGCTTTTGGTGGATCAGTATTGAGGAATCCATACAATTTTGATCATTTTAATCTGGACTATATGCAACTGTACACGGATGGTGAACCAGTTCTATCCAAACCTCTCAAGCTTGACATTACACAGAACAAATACCTGAACGCTTTTGAAACGCTTTACAAATCGTTTGATCGGTTGAATGGTGAGAAAAGTTCCATTATAAAACGGGAAGATTGGCCTAGAGGTTATGCTTTATTTTCGTTTGACTTAACACCGGATTATGATGGTGATGATCATTTCCCCCTGATCAAGCATGGGAATTTGCGGCTAGAAATGAACTTTGCTAGGGCTTTGCAACCTACAATCAATGTCATTGTCTATGCTGAATTTGACAACATTATTGAGATCAGTGCCAATCGCAGCATCCAATTCGACTACCAGTCATGAACACGAAGCAGATTGATGCCATATTGAGTCATGATGTCATGACCAAAGACTTGTTTCAAGGCGTGTTTGCCATGGATCAGTTACCGTCTTTACAACGCGGCGCCTATGTGATCAACACAGACGATCAAGATGAACCAGGAGAACATTGGGTGGCAGTGTATTATGATAAAGACCCTGTGGAATATTTTGACTCTTATGGACTGTTCCCTCTCGATGATCGTTTAGACATGTTTTTAAGAAATGACTATATGTATAATTCTATCTCATTACAAACGCCAATATCATCGTCATGTGGTTTTTATTGTGTCTATTATATATTGCATAGAGCTCGAGGTCAGAGTATGTTTGATATTGTGAATATATTAAAAAGAAAGGATGGTGATTTTATTGTAAAGGATTTTGTATATAGACATTATAAACCATTGTTTTATTAATGTTGTTGTTGTTGTTATATTAGTTAAGTTGTTGTTGTTATATTAGTTAAGTTGTTGTTGTTGTTATATTAGTTAAGTTGTTGTTGTTGTTAAATAAAACAAATCAAGTTTTCAAACAACTGTCTTGTTTATTGTGTTGTACATACGTTTATTTACAAATTCTTAACTACAAACACTATTTACAAAGTTTACAAACACTATTTACAAAGTTTACAAACACTATTTACAAAGTTTACAAACACTATTTACAAACTCTTAACTACAAACGCTATTTACACTATTTACAAATTCTTAACTACAAATTCTATTTACACTATTTACAAACTTTTATTTACACTATTTACACTATTTACAAAATTCTTTACTACAAACTCTTAACTACAAAGTCTATTTACACTATTTACAAACACATTCATTTTTCAATACATTCATCAATGAATACCATTCATTAGAATCTAAATTGATATAGGTATCATAGACATTACATCCATGTTTGTAAATGCTATGAAAGCTCACATAACACACATCACCAAACTTTATCACTTTCACAGTTACATGTTCAGACAGTTTCAGTTCATATCCTTCTTCTAAGTCAATGTCCATCACACGCATAGGTTGTGTCAGCTCAATGGATTTGGTGCCTCGTGTAAGCCATATTTCTGTTTCTTTGAATTCAAGCGTTAGGTTCTTTCCAATCCAATGCTTGTAACAGAGCGTACCATTCCACTGTGTTGAGGGTGATGTAGTCATAGTTTTCTGTAAGCTCGTCATATTGGCGAAATTGTATAAACACGTCTAAGCAGTTCTCAGTCACACGCACTTCTAATTCATTTGAGACTGCTAGGAGAAAGCCAGGTATCCTGAACTTCTCTAGATGGTCTTTCAACACGGATTGGTCATCAAGTGATAGGACGAGATACTGTCCAAAATGTCTTAGCACAATGTCATCATATTCGTTTCTCAGATATGAGAACCCATGCGTAATTGGTTTATATTCCGTTAAAAAGTCTTCCATCTCGTTCAACAGTCAGATGAACTATGAGCTGTCTCCTTGTCTGCAAAGACGTTTTTTTATGCTCGCAAGATGGCGAAGAGTGGATGTTGTATCACTTCTAGGAATCGTAAGACTGCGCGCCAGTTCTTGATATCAAAGATGATCAAATCTGTATATGGTGTATCTGGTACAACTCCCTTATAATCCTCTGGATAATCCTGTAAAAGATTTCTACAGATTTCTACACGTATGTTAGAATCATATTCAGCCACTGTCACTTCCACTTTATTTTCAAGTCTGCGTTTAAACCCAGCTTCAAGTGGTATGTTTTTAAAGTCTTTCCACACTTCAGGTTTAAACCGATGATAACTTGTCTTAGAATCTAGTATCACTTCATTCCTCTCATTGACAGTAAGGTAAACACCACCGTTCAGCATGAGTGCATTCATGATTGTTACCTTGTTATGACTTGTCGTCTTGTCTGCGAAGCCTTTTATCCACTTCTTTCACCTGCTTCTTCAGCATTTTCCATTCAGGTATTGTCAGCAAAATTCCCTTTTTCGTTGGACGGTTTTTTCCAGTCCCCTCATCTCTGAGGTATTTGCGAATGTTTACCACACCTTCATTACTTTGTTTCATAATCTTGATATACTTTCCATTGCCTAGAGAAAGCATTCCATCCCACGACTGTGGTGTTGGTACCGTCGTCTCCACTTTTAATTTCTTAATGGTAGTATCAGGATGTTTCACTTTCATGTCTTTCACCGTATCTGCTAGAGTATCCATATCCGTTGGTGCAGATCTTTTCATGTTGACGCTTCAGTGTTCACACCACAACTAACTCTCAAGTTGAAGTGTCTCCCCCTTATATACTGTAATGCCCATGCGCCAAAGTGGAATAGCCATCACTCATCACATATCGCTTGTCATCAAAGGGAGAGAGAGCTACTTTCCTCAACTTCTCCGAGAAAATCTGATGGTCATGACTTCGAATGATGTGTCCTGTAGTCATCGTTTGCGTTTGGTTGAACAAACTGTCTCTATACTGCTGATGTTTCATCCGTCTTTGACACGCGCGAGTGATGCCTTTGGCCGTACGTTTTTCTTTCCCACCATACATCATACTATACATTTTCGGCCGAAGTCCAACAAACTCTTCAATGGGAATGCCCGCCGTCTCATCTTTCATTTTCCCAAGCACTTTCTTGTTCACGTTGGAATGTAGGAAATGATCTGGCGGATAGTCACTTGTGTCGAACAAGTCAGCATCTTCCTGCATGTCTTTGTATATATCTTCCGTTTCTATGTCATAACATAGACTGTCGGTGTCGCTGAACAAGAGTTTGGCGTTGGGATACTTGGTCATGATGTAGTTGTAATGAAAGTGGAACATGAGCACCTTGCTGAGGTCGAGAATGGTGAACCCAACTTGAATGGGTTTATCCAGAAGCAGATCCACTTTGCGTAAATGTACCGCGGTTAAATCTTCGTTGAAAATTCTAAATTTGTGGAAGGAAGGTTTGGCCACAAGTTTCTTGAACCGCTTTTCCTGGTGAACAAGTTCCACATTCATGCGCTTTCTTACATTTTCCATGGTTTTGCCAAACACCGAGTTGTTCATCAATTTGAAGAAGTCTTTCTCAAACGGGTTCTTGGCCAACTTTCTCTTTTCCGTGTTCAAGGAGATGTATTTTGCCAACCATTTGCTCTGTGCAAACATGATGGCACGGTGCACCTTCGTGACTTTCAATCCCAGTGAGACATATTGCTGTAAATTTCTATAATGAAGCACATATTTCTTCTTGTCACACAGGTTGGGAATGAGCTTTTCACTAGGTTTACCTTTCATGTTTAGATCTTTCCGTAGCTTCTGACTATGTTTTGACAATTCTCCCACTTTCACACATTTCCGTTCTGGAGCCACTGGATAGTGATTATGATGATCATGGATTGAATATGGGTATTCCAAATCCACTTCTAAAATGTAGCCAATCTCATCATCTTCATCCACATCCATAAAGTCAATGGATTCTGGCTCGCTCACCCACATAAATCCACTTTCCGGCATGCTTTGCGACATAGCCCAGCCATACAAGTTGTTTGCATCCAGGTAAGTCAAGTAGTTGGTTGGTTTCGTGGGATCGTAATCTGGTATGTAGGGGTTATTTGCTTTCGCATACTTGTGTGTGATGACAGATATTCCTCCACGTAAACCTTGTTCAACCATTTGGTACATGTCAATGTCGTTGATCAATTCCAATTTCACCTTTGTCGCTTTCAACATGGCATCCCACGACAGTCCTGGCGCTGTATAGTAGTGAGCAGGATCCAATTCATACGTGTTGAGACATACGTGACGAAAGTTTTCAAACACGTCAGCCAGCAGCAACACATCTGATTTCAGGTACAAGTCATGGTATTCGCCAAATGTAGTACAGTGGAATGTCTCCCACACCTTCTGCGCATGCGCATAATCCTCATCGCTAATGTCTTCTTCACTGAGTAGACTGTAAAACTTGTCCTTGGACGGCAGTTGTGTTTCAGCAAACTTGGATGGCTCATCCACGTAATCATAAGGGTACACTCCCTTTCTCAACAGTAACTCTTGTTGGTCGCTATCGTGAATGTGTGACGTCATGTGATAAAAGTTGTCTTTCCCTTCTGCTGCCAGGTTGGAGACCAACTTCTGTAGAGAAGTACTCATGAACTGAAAGCTGTCTGTAAATTTCAGATTGCTCATGGTGAATGCAATATATTTCTCAACGGTGTTGGGAATGACTGTAATCCTTTCGTTTTTGAACTTTCCAATTTCTTCCATGATCAAATGGCTGTCATAGCCTCGTAAATTGTGGAAAAACACAGGAATGATGAAAGAATCTTCAACATCCTGCTTATCCTTTCGAAATCGAAATTGCAAATTGCATTGACTATGTGCAGCTCCGCGGTATTTGCCATTGATATGGTCATGATCTCTCACACGATCTGCTCCTAGAGGCTCATGACAAATGTAGCAATCTGTGGCGTTCTTATAATGCTCTTCATCTTCATGAGTCATGACCATTTTCTTTTTCTGCTGTAGACCATGCACAATACGATCACGCTCATTCACCATATGGTCTAAAAAGACTTTCACAGCATTATCGCCTCGATATAGGACTGGCGCACGTGTATCATATTGGCTGACAACCACATAGGCAAAGCTGTTTGGACGATGATGTTGATACTTGTCTCCTTCATGCTTTTTCGTGAAACATTCAAAGTCCGCATAAATGACAAACGGCGCTCGCTGTTGTTTGGCTACATTCTTGAACTTGATGAAGGGTTCCTTGGGGAATGATAAACGTTGTGCTCCATGCTTGCCACACACTTCACGATGCTTGTCTAACAGATCTTGTCGCCTAAACCCGTGAAGACAGTTGAAACAATAAAAAGTTGCACCATCATGTTTTGATCGATAAGCCATCAGTCTGCTGAAATTCTTGATGAGGCAGTAATGTCTTGTCTTGTCATTGCTAATCAAAAGCAAGTTGATTTCTCTCGCACTGTTGGCGCTGGTGTTTCGACTGAGTTGTATGGGAACAACGACATCATGTTCATATCCAAACACGTTAATGGACACATCATTCTCCTTTTCAAACTTTGGAATGTCTGTAATCGGTGTTGGAAATGTCATGCCTTCCACCTTCAATTCGTTCTCAAATGCTTTGTATTGATGCACACGCTGTGGGTCATTGCTTGTTGAAGGGTGAAGGTGAGCCAATACAGACCATAAGAAACATTTGTTGTCTTTATTCTGAATGTTTAACACCGCCTTTGTACTCTGTACTTTCTTCGGTAGTGGGATAAAACTGCTTGCTTCCAGTGGCGCTGACGTTGCTGTATGCACTTCAATGAATAATATGTTATCCAACACCCAGCCAGAGCCTTGTCGCTCATGTTCATCAAACCTGGTAAACAATTCTTTATAGGCTTCTGGCAAGTCCTTCTCAATATCCGTTGGATTGTATGCTGCATACGTTGGACTACTGATGAAGGCATTATCCACTTGTTCTACCATCACGCCTTCAACATTTGGTGTCATTTTCTTGAAGCGTGCATGCACGACAATGTACCATTTCATACCACGGTTTAACGTTTCTAGCAAATGCCTCTTGATTCGGTTCTCTTGTTGTCGCATTTCAAGTAGCAAATCTGATCCATCTTCAGGCTCAAACCGTCTTTCCTGCGCGTTTTCACCAAGACTCACTCTTCTGCCTCTGCCTACTTGCACTGTCTCTTTCTTTCTTTGTTCTTCATGAGACACATTTTCCATCTCAGCACATGCATGTGTCTCAAATGCATCCAAAGATGAAAATATCTTGACGCATTTACAGCAGAGGACTGGATCAGGTCTGTCAACACCATCTTGTACGGTCTTTCGTCTCTTGGCTTCAATCTGCTCAACAAGCTCTTCATGAGCACGTTTCATCCTAGCTGGTTTGCATGTATGTGTCACGAACACTTCCAGAGATGGAAATGTCACATCACAATCATGACAGTAGACTGGTGCCATCGTTGTTGCTTCTTCAACTGCTGGAACTGAAATGAAGTAAAATATACGTTTCACTCTTCCTTTTATACCACTTCAATGGTGTGTTGACTCAGCAGAATGTATCACTAGTTGACTAGTTGACATGTTTCACTCATGCTTTTATGCTACTTCCATGTAATCAAAATATGGTGTGTAACTTTGTTCCAAAATGTTAAAATTGCTGACTCAGCAGAATTTTACTTGTGTATATGAATGTCTCACTTACAGTTGTGAAGTTGTACAGCTGTTATACAGCAGAGACATCTAGCGGTGAAGTTAACTGACGGTGAAGTTAAATGGTCTGTCAAATGGTATTCATCCGCCAAATGGTATTCATCCGCCAACTAGACCTGAAATGTGATAAAATGTATTCTCACACACACACACACAGACATGTTTTGCTTCATTTCATAATATAGGATGGCCCTTAAAAGGGCCCGAAATATTTTAGTATATATCAGCAGCAGTTATGGGGTTGTCCCTCATATTCCAACCACACTTGACACTTGCAGTATCGTTGAGTCAGTGTTACTATGCGGTTGTTCCACATAAATGTAATTACTACGTCAGGCTTCACTGCAGTGATCTGAGTTGGAAATTGTAGCACCTCCTCCAAAGCATATGTAATATCAGCTGCTTCAGCTTCATCACGCATATTTACCCAGATGCAAACAGATTCATTCGCTTGAAACGCTGTTAAGTCATCAATGATGATAGCTGGTGTGTTATCCATGATGTGTCTGACAATGTCTCTAAGCCTTGAGACACCACACTTATATACGATTTTATCATGCTGAATCAACGATTTCATCATGCTGATTCGGCAAAAGTTTTTGTTGCTGTCCTGGGGGGGGGGGGGGGGGGTCGGTACATAGTATGTCCTGGGGGGGGGGGGGTCGGTACATAGTATGTCCTAGGGGGGGGGGGTCGGTACATAGTATGTCCTGGGGGGGGGGGGGGTCGGTACATAGTATGTCCTAGGGGGGGGGGGGGTCGGTACATAGTCTGTCCTAGGGGGGGGGGGGTCGGTACATAGTCTGTCCTAGGGGGGGGGGGGGGGTCGGTACATAGTCTGTCCTAGGGGGGGGGGGGGTCGTGGCTTTTTAGGGTCTGTTGCCATGGTTACACTGATTGACAGGTCGGGTTCATTGGCTTCATGTTGATTGACTCGGCCAAACCACTTTCGCTCCAGACAGCATCATCTCAGTATGACGCCATGATGACGTCACAGATGGTCGCGCCTATCCTAACGCTTATCATGACTTCCGGTCCAGACATCATGACGTCACTTCCGGTCCAGACATCATGATGTCACTTCCGGTCCAGACATGATGACGTCACTTCCACTCCAGACAGCACTTCCGGTCTAGACAACACTTCCGGTCTAGACAGCACTTCCGGTCTAGACAGCACTTCCGGTCCAGACATGATGACGTCACGTCCAGACAGTATGACGTCACTTCCAGACATGATGACGTCACTTCCAGACATGATGACGTCACAAAGTGCGGTAGAACTGTCCTTTTCACCCTACTTACTCCTCTTGCCATACTGGCCATCATCAAATTTCACACACATAAAGTATTTGATCTAAAATTGTGCACCTCATTTTTGTTTCGTCATTGTTTTCACTTTTAGTATAAAAAAAACAAACAAAGGAGTAAAAAACTTTGATTTTTTTTGTGACCAAAAGCAACGTGTAAGGGTACAGCACAATAAAGGAGGTGTGCTTTATCTGCGTTCCGAGCATAGTGTCACAGCATAGTGCTTGTGTTGGAATTATAAGAATGGTGCTCAAATTATCAGCTTCAGTTACGCACTATTCTTGTTGAGGGTCGAGGAGGGGAATACCGTTTCATAGAGTAAGTAGCTATGCAATGTCTTTTTAGAAAGGTTTCGAACTGACAAGAAAAGGTTTCGGAATCCGAAAAAAATTGGTTTGTCTGCAAAGAAAAAAAATCAAAATCAGGTCAACAGTTTTTTAAATTTCACTCGAATCAGAAAGTTATTTTTAAAAAATATTATTTTTGACAATACTTCGCCTGTGAGAAACAGGTTTTCGTTTTTGATGTTGGGGAACACGCTGTTTTGTTACTCTTTCAACAAGCTTTGATCGGGATTTTGATTCCATTTTTCTCAAACCCTTCACATGTCGTAAAAGTTCAAATGCATGTGAGTACATATTTCTAGAATTGCCCTTTACCGGATTTATGGAGTTCAAACAGGTATTTTACAGGCAAAGTATGCTAGGAATCTAAATTCAGTACGATAGCCTACCAGGGCTTCATGATTGTCCGATTTTTCCTGATTGACAGGTTGTCAATAACTGACAGGTTTGCTCTAAGATTGGGCGAAATTCCTGTCAACGCTTAACAGAGCATGCAGGGAAAAACAAACTATTCAACAGACACATACCTTTTCGTCAACTCTGACCATTTTATCCAAAACACCACACTTTTTTTCCCCTGGCGTCTACACTCTAATCGCCCTTCAAGGTTTATCCACATGAGACACTGACACGAGTGAATTTCAAAGACATTATGTTCAATAGCCTCATGTAACATTTATCATTTCGGTAAAAACAAAACTGCAGTGTTCATACCTGACTATCTACCAGACAGTGGAGTGATGTCACACTGAAATAACACGTTTTTTGTCAAAATCACAATACAGTTCTTGTGCTTCCCCGTCAAGTTATGAACTTCCTTTTAGTATTTGAAGCCGTGTTTTCATATTTGCTTTAAAGTTTACGATTATTTATAAAAATCAGTGTTAACCAAATAATATACAATAAAGAATCAGCGAATTATTATGTTATATGCTCTAAAAACTTTGAACGGATTTAATTTTTGTTTAAATAAATTGAAAAGGTAAGTAGATAATATTTTTGCTCCCAGAAACTAATGATTAAGCGATCTGCACGTCTATCTTCCAGCGCTCAACAGTGCAAGTGAATTTGCGCTTCTTGTGAACACACCCCGAGAATAAGTCAATGAGTGATTCACACTTTCTGTCTTTTCTTTTAAAGCAATTCCTCTTCTCAACCTATTCGGATGAATTCATTTTATCATAAATGGAGTGCAAACAACTAGATGCGAAAATACATTGCGCTCTCTCTGAGGAGACAATGCTGCACTCGTAGCAAGAGGTGTTCTGCAATAAGGCTTCCCAAACCAGGGGCACTCAACGAGACTTTCCGATAGGATTCCTCAAAATTTAGTGAAATTATGTTGTGTGTTAACAATATAATTGCATTACGATATAGTCGGAAATCAGTGGACCATTTTCGTAGTTTAATAAACTCTGTCATACCTTCTCAAAGAATGTTAATTAAATTTTACCTACACGCCTCTTTAAAACTTTTAACTTCTTTCTGACAACTAATCCATCAAAATACAATGATCGTTGAACCTTTGTTTAGCGTCAAATAAGATTTTAGAAAGTGATGCTAAAAACTGGAATTTGTCCACCCCTGCTATAGTGTATAATGCATAAAATGTCCAAGAGTTTTGTAAGTTTCTGTCTTTTTCTTTTCACTTCATTGGTGCTGTACTTAATAATTTTTCACAAGAAATGAAAAAAAAAAAAGAAATCACAACGGATGTGTGTATAAACATAAAATTAAACCACTGGCTGCTCCTGTGCCCTGACAAACAGGGATAACAACAAAGAAGGTTGATTCAATGAAACTTTCTGAGTGTGTCTCCTTGTGTCGTCATATCAATGTATTTTTTCTTCTTTTCCCAATGTTGTCTATTTGAAGTTCACAGCGTCTGATTCCCCATCGTTCTTATTATTGCGTTTTGCTATAACTTGTTCAATGCGTCACGCTTTGAGTAAGAATATATGTGAACTAAAATGAGGAATTAATTAAAGCCTCTCAATTTTACGATCGTTTTCCAAAATTTAGCCAATATATTGTTTCAATGGGTATGGAAACGGCATTGTATGTGCATTATGGGCACAATGACGCAGCAACGCTGCAACATCGCTAGCCGGAAGTGGAACTCAGCTCCAAGAAAGACAAAAAAGAACAAGAAATTCTGCATTATTGGACAAGTCCATGTGTGTGTGTGCGAGTGTGTGTGTGTCTGGGTGTGTTTCAGGTGGCATCCCGCTGAACCAACGGTGCTCTTACTCAGGACGAACCCAGGACGTGAAATTGGCCATGACATCATTACATCTATCGAAAATTCAAGAAAGATAGAACATCTATGAATAAACTGAAACCCAACAACAGTTCTCACAGTCCCGCCGGTACAGAAACATCTCGCGGGCATTTGTGTACAGCGGACACCTTTGGAGCGTCATGAACGTCAGTCGTAGGCGCCTTCAAAGTTTCGAGAAGAACGTGTGTACAACATGGACAGTCCTGGCTCTGCAGCAAATCTGGAAACGTCCATTTTTTTTATGACTGCTTGGCCAAGTTAAAAGCTTCAAGCTATTCTCTTAATCTGATTGTTGTGGTGAAATCCCTTTATTTGCCCTTGCCCCTTCGTTAATCTAATTGCCGTTCCAGAGGCCTTGAAAACGGAAGCCCACTAAAATAATTACCCAAAGACGCACTTTTTCACAAGCAAGAACGAAACATGTCATTGGTTCTTTTCATATGTATTTTTTATATATAAATATGTGAACAATGAGTATGATTAGTGCTCTTTTAAATTTTAGTTTTAGTTAGTTTTACCTTATTACTCAAAATGGCAGACTGATCAGTAAGGGGTGAAAAAGCATCAATAATTCATAACAAATGAGGAAACTTTTTAATACACCGTATTTGCTATTGACAAGTAACCGTCACAGGATAAAAATAGTAAACTGTTTTGCAACAGTTGTTGTTTACTTTTGCTTTCTAAGGTTGGACCAAATAATAGCCCAAAAAACCAGACAGTTCCCTGACTCTTGGTTGGCTGAAAGGGAATTCTAAGTGCGGGCTGTTAAAAAACAATGACTTCAGACAGATAGTAAATCAGAGCTGCACCCCCTTTGTCTATGTTTTCTACCTCTTTGGAATTAGCAAGCATATCTGGGCAAGTAATCTGGGAAAAGTCGAAGCAATCTTTTATTTCCATTTAATGTGGGGCACGAAAATCAAATATCCGGTCGCTTTATTGCGCTAGATGTGTTGTTTACCGAGATATTTTCAGCAGTTAATGAAAATGTTTAGTGCAAATGAGGGACGGGTATTCCCTATAGGACACTCCAAGAATGATTGAAAATTGAATTTTCTTGTTCCCACTTGCAAATTTATTTTGGAACAGGGAATAAGTTTGCAGTAATTCTGGAAATTTCTGCTCCTTTCCCCCTTTTCTCTCTTTTTTTCCGTTGGATGGTTTCCAGAACACTCCTCCTATACCATTTGAAAGAGGAAGACGAAATTTGGCACACGTGTAGAGGATGACAAGATCTTAGTGAATCCGCAATTTTTTGCCTCACCGGTCAAGGTCAAAATCGAATTGAGGTTTAAGTTATTTTTACTACAAAATGGTTTCCTCCTAGCCTTTGAGTCAGCGGAGCTTCATATTTGGTACATTTATAGACCATCTTTGTGTCTCTGCGAAACCGTAAACTTTTTTGACCTTGACCTCAAAAGTTAAGACCAAAGTGAGGTCAACCTGTTATTCAAAACGCGTATTTATCAAGAAAAGTGGCTAGAAAAAGCACTCAAATCCCATTTGATTACATAAACGAATTCAGTAAGGGGTAACCCTGCATTCTGAATCCTTACCTTGAGGGTCAAGGTCAAAGGTAACCTGACCTGGTGTACCGTTAACGGCAGGGCGACTGGGAAACGGTTCGAGATAAAGCGATTTTGAGGTGATTTTCGACACTTTGGGCCTTAATGATGTTACGCAAAAGGTAGCTTGGTGACCTTGACTCTCAGGGTCACGGCCAAGGTTAAAACCCGGGGTTGGCCATGATCTCAAAAACGCTTGGAGATAGAGCTATTTTTTTGGCTCATTTTCGATCCTTTGGCCTTGACCTTCGCGGTCACGGTCACGGTCAAAAACCGAACGTTGACGATTATCTCGAAAATGGTAAGAGATAGAGCGATTTTCGGCGACCTTGACTTTCTCGATAGAACGATTTTCAGCTCATTTTCGACCCTTTACGCCTAAATGACATTGCATGAAAGGTAGCTTGGTGACCTTGAAATTCTCGGCTAAGATCAGTTTGACCGGTAAGAGATAGAGCGATTTTTACACTTTGGGCTCAAATAACATTTCAAATGATGTATCTCGGTGACCTTGAACTTCTCGGTTAAGGTCACGGTCAAAACTTGGAAGATGACCATTATCCCTTTAACGCTTAGAGATGTAGCGATTATGAGCTCATTTTCGACCCTTTGGCCCTAACCGACTCCACATAAGAGATACCTCGCTAACCTTGACCTTGGCCAAAGCCAGGGCCAGAAACGGGAAATTATCTCGAAAGTGGTTACAGATAGAGCGATTTTGAGCTCATTTTCGAACCTTTGGCTCCCAAGCAACACCACATAAAAGGTACCTCGCAGACCTTAACCTCGGCTAGAACCGGAAGTCAGGGCAAGAACCGGAAGTTCACCATTATCTCGACAGTGGTTAGAGATAGAGCGATTTTGGACTCATTTTCAACCCTTTGGACTAAAACGACGACAAAGCCGGGGTGCCTGGGGGACTTAATATAAAAGAAACAGTTTCTTTTTTTGGTTTCTGCAATTTGGTTATTCCGCTATCTAGCGGAATTCGGTCTAGTTACAACTGAATTTTCTGTGGAAAAAAAGTGCTGTTTAAAAAAATGAGTTATTTCTGTCGCGCTGGGTTTGGATTCTCATTCGGAGACGAGGGCGCTGTGTCACATACCTGAGCTGGAAATAGTGCGAGTCGCTTGAAAACAGAAAAAAATCCTTAAAAACAAGGATAATCACATTATCAATTACGCAAAGCAGGCAACATAAATGCATTATCCTAAAGAAAGGACTTCTTTTACCAAAATCAATGTTCGAGCTCAGATCTAAACAGAGCATTGGAAATATAATCTGAGTTTAAAAAACCATGGCGGATACTTATTATACAAGAAACTGGATCCATTTGCTGCAGAAATAAAAGCCATCTTAGAATATATGATACGGTTAGTTTGCAATACGAGTTGCCGCTGCAGGTGTAAATAACTGTGGCGGGGTTCAGCCTGATTACTAAGGAAACGTACAAAGGTCCTGAAACTTTCATGATGAAAAAGCAACTGAAACCGAATATTAAAGTGTGTTCAGTGGAGGATACGAGGGGGCTGGTGGGGGTATGCAGCACGACACCCCTTCCCCTTGGGTTTTATTTATAAAAAAAATAACGAAAATATGGACATGGCACAACTCAGAAGTATGTCATAGCAGCAATAGCAATTTGATTAATCTTAGGGAATGAAATGTGACACATTCTTGTGAGGGGTGGATGGCGAATGCACGCGATGCAAGTCTCATTTGCTGTCCAGTCTCGGTGTAGCAGCCCAGAATATACTCCCCCCCCCAAGAATATCCCGGGTATATTCTGGGCGGGGGTATATTCTAGGCTGTTACACCGGGCCCAGCACGTTAACAGCCGCGCGCGATGGCACCAGAGCTCCGCGCTTTATAATTATAGGGACACGGCCACATAAGGTAGAACTGACAAAAAGGAAAACAATATCAATGTCCTCGGGCATTCCGTAACCGCTTCACACTAGACTCCAGACTGATAATATACTGTAGAAATTCTTCGCGACACAAGGCCCTCTTACCCCGCACCCCAGTCAATCTAACGGCAGCCGACGCTGTTTCTATACAATGTGCGATATCAGCAGGCTTGCGTATATACAATAACGGAACTTCTTCAGTCTTTAATGTGATAAAAGTAACTAGCTACAAGCATAGGGGAACAGGACAATCCCCCCAGTCAATTCCCCCCAGTCAATTCCCCCCGACAATTCCCCCCCCCCCCGAACAATTCCCCCCGTAGGACAATTCCCCCGAGGACTATTCCCCCCCCCCTCCAATTCATTTTTAGTTTTCGTTTTTCTTTGGGGGGGGGGAATAGTCCTCGGGGGGAATTGTCCTACGGGGGGAATTGTTCGGGGGGCAATTGTCGGGGGGGAGTTGTCTGGGGGGGGGGAATTGTCCTAGACCCCAAGCATAGAACTGAAAACTGTCGAAGCAAACATTCAGAAGCTGATCTAACGTTTGTGGGAGTTGCGTTTTACCCCATCACCGACCGATCCTCTCCCCAGTGACGAGATTTCCCTCACATTCTGATGACCTTCGGTCGCGATCAAACTGCAACGTCTCCGCCACTGTCCTAACAAGGCTAGTTAGACGCAAAGAAACGCTGCATATTAAATTTTTTTACTGGCAGATATTGCGGAAATATCAGAAAAAGGCCATGTCACCAAGGTATTGGCATGATGTTACACCAAATTCAGATACACACTACTTTCCACAGTTTCATAGTTGGTAATATGAAGGGACTGCGATCGTATTGCAAATGATACCAATATGAACAAAAAATGAATTCACATGTGTTTTGGCATATGGCAGACTGAAGGTAAGTGCTAGTTGTGGGTGACATGTAAAAGTCTTTACACGACGTTGCTTTGTATACTTTTTTAACATGACAGTAAAAATATGCAACACCATAACATCTTTACAACGTTAGGTGTTTCCTTGGGTCTTTCCTGTGTAACCTGAGTTTGGCACCTGATGTTTATCACTGACGAGCAGGAAATTGTTTCTCATAAAAAGAGAACGCCTTTGCCGCGAATACTTTTATTTTCCTTGTTACAAAAGTTTGCTTTCATTGTCTTTGTTGAGCATACATTATTGTTCTCAGCGGTGAAAAAAGGGCAAATTATCACTAGCTAACTTCACCAAAACTGCCCACAAATCGCTTTTGGAAAAAAAATCCTGAGGCAAAAAAGCAGGCAAATGTTGTTTTCTTTTTTTCTGAAAAAGAGTTACAATGAGCACGTAACGACCAATCCATAACGCGCCCTGATAACGCTGTAAGTGTTTTTGGCTGAATGGACTGAAATCAAATTGTCAAAAAAAACAAAAAAAAAAACAAACAAACAAACAAACTTTAAACAATTGCAAACAACTGAAGAAAATGGAGTCTAACACATTTTAAAATTCAAGCACAAAACACATGTAATTTCTGCAGAGTTTTGCGCATTACCACGGAAAGAACAGCCAGTTGGCCTAGCTCTGTACTGCACACACTGTGCACGATTAACCTGTTAATTGATAAATTTCAGTACAAAATTCACAAGCTAGTAAAGGCTAGTAACGGTTTCGACAAAATGTGTAAGAATCCATTTTTTTTTTCGATTATTTCCATTGACAACAACTGTTTGAAGTTTTTTTGTGAAAATTTGATTTCAATCCATTTCGCCAAAACATTTTGTGACTCAAAACATCCACTGGAGCGTTATATTTTTTCTGGAAACTTTACATGAAAAATCTGGGAATGTTTCGGTCAAGGTTAAACAGCCACCATCATTCTTCTTCTTTTTGTTCTTAATTCTGTTCTTGTTCCTCTTCTTCCTTTTCTTCTTCTTCTTCTTCTTCTTCTTCTTCTTCTTCTTATTATTATTATTATTATTATTATTATTATCAATGCCGCAAGAATTTAGAGTAGTCATGCATATCCAAAGTGTTATGACAGCGCGACGTCAAATTCCGGGAACTATTCGATTTCAATCTAACGTCAGATGTTTACTGGGTATCTTTTCTTTACGGGGTCTATTTGTTTTCTTTGTAAAACGCTGAAAAGCATCCGATAATGTCAGGAACAATCAGAGAAAAACAAACCTGGTTTCCTTAAAACAAACAGACCTAGAAAGCTGCAACAATTCTGAGCAAATATAAAGTGTTTTGTATAAGATGTCAGCTAGGCCAGGCAGGAAAATAGTCTTGGTTCTCATCCCAGTTTTTTTAAATTGATCAGTCCGGTCAGCAATTTTTTCTCAAAAAAGTTAGAACCGAACAGGACTGAACTTTTAAGTTTTGAAATTCGATGACTTGGCACTTGTCAAAAGATTTCTTTTACAATTTTTTACATTTTTTAAAACTCGGCCGGATAAATTTTGTATTTACGACTTTAGTGATTTAGGTTTTCTAGCCTTTCCTAAACTTAAAGCCTCATTTACCAAAACATCAAGATCTATTTAGGAATCCAGTACTGTAAGTGAACAGTTCTTAATTGGAAAATTGTAACTCCACAATTAAAAAAATAATAACATAAAGTTTGTTTTCGTTCAAAACGGTCGCGGATGCATGCTTTTGGCAAGAGTCACTGCCTAAGTAAGAGAGAGCGAAATAGTCCCCGGCTTGTAATTGGTTGAAACAACCCTCTAAAATCGGCCTATGATTGGCAAACTTTCGACACCCCAGAGTCTGGACAGTGAACACGCACGATGTCCACCCTAGATATCTTGTCGCCATTTCGCCATGCCGCTGCATGTCGCGCCATCTGCTGAGTGACTAAGTGCTACCGTCTGTCTAGCAGAACTGGTGCTCATTCATCAGCTGAAACATGCAGCTTAGGGAACAACAAGCTCTTTCAGCAACCAAAATTCTGCCCACCTACTACCCCTTCCCCTAATCTGCACTTAAGCGTATGTATACCATTTTTTGTACGCCCAACATCCACGCCCACCCCACCCCACATTGATCTCGCCTTATAACTTAAAGATGTAGTCTTTGGACGAGGGCTATAAGCCACAAGGGAATTATTTACTTTAATTTTAAACTGTCGTTGCAGCAAAGAATGTATCAAAGAAACATTGAAACAAAGTTTGAAATAACTAAACCAAGGGGATTAAGCAAACACAGTGACGTTTTAACAGACATTTAACAAATCTCGCATACTTACCGATTGTTCTTGATAAGCAATTCTTCTTAATTTCTTCATATTATGCGTAAAATTTCAAGATCTGTATCCATTATCACCAATAAAATGCAGGCATATTTATTTAAATTTAAATCCTTTGAATTCGCCAGATGCCATAGAATTTCAAAGTGTTGCTATTTAAGGTGCTTCGTTTGCAGCAGCTGAAACGTTTAAAATTCCGTCGAGAACCAGCAAGATCAAGTTATCATGGCCCACTCCTGACGTCAAAATGTTTAAGGAAGAACGAGTTTTAAGCAAAATAAACACAAACACATTGCTTCGTCACTTCCAAAGCCATCTAATCAGTTTTTTTTGTATTTGCCAACATTTTTCATTGGACGAATCAGGAGTTACCCAGAACGCGACATGTGTTTAGTACTTCACGTTTGTGTAAATGGCAACAAAAATGAGCAAACCTTATTTCAGAAATTCGGTGGTTGGAGTTAATTTCAAGTATTGTATGACTGCTTGGCCTTGAATGCAAATCCCAATGGGGATTACAGGGATGGAATTTATCATTTAATATATCTTTTTTTCTCTCTGTGTTAACTAATTATTTATTCAGAATCTAATATCTCATCAGCAAACAGCTCTTCACGTGGATATTGAAAGCGCGGATTACTCACAAAACCAATGAACTGATTATTAACCCAGTTGTTCCAGATTTTATACGATTTCCTTCAGTTTGCATATCGATTCAGATTATTTGTTCTATCGGAAAGTTACGTTAGGAAAATAATACGCAATCGTAAAATGACGCTATTTGTCTGGTCCAGAATCAAAATTTGCTCTGTAACCCGTCTTTTAAATTCTTGAACAAAACTAAAATCCACTGAAAACATGTTTTAAATTACTTTCCTTCTTTAAATAAACGTATTGTTTATTTCTCTGTTTGTGTTCTTTTTTTTCTTTGATAACACTGCTATTTCCATTTCTAGCTATTTTTTTATGCACTCTCAAACCAAAACAAATCAATAGAAATCTACCGACACAAAGCGACACGTGGAATAATTCGGACAACAAAAAGGCGGCTCGGATTAACATTGGATTCATAAGTTTTCTCCAAGAATCGAGCTCCCTCATACATAAATACAGCCACATTATTAGCAACCATTGTGATGGCTTTCCAATGTTGAAACGACGACA
This sequence comes from Protula sp. h YS-2021, assembly GCA_949752745.1. Lineage (NCBI taxonomy): Eukaryota > Metazoa > Annelida > Polychaeta > Sabellida > Serpulidae > Protula > Protula sp. h YS-2021. Next base: position 53,573,461 of record OX457030.1, on the reverse strand, counting down.
AAGTGACGCCGCGCCGTGAAAATGACCCTCTTTTACTATACCAGAAAGCGGCAAATTGCTTGCTTGGAATTGCTCATGTACAACATATGCTCATATCCCTCCGAACAAGACAATTACCAGTAAGTAAAAGAGAAAAATCTGATGAAATAAAACTTCACCACCATCTCGCTCAAAGTGCAATTACTTCTACGAGTAAAACATTCAAACTAAAATACTACGTATTAGCACAAAGATTATTTTCGCATGCCCAAAAATCTTAATGACTTAAAACTTATTTCTAAAAGCCTACAAATAATGTCTCGGAAGACTAAATCTGGTTGAGGTAAGGAGGGGGCGGGGGAGAGAATTGATCGAACGAGCAAGATTAAAAAGTCAACACGTAATAAGGAAAGCAAGTACTTGTGCAAGCAATTTGTACTGATCTTAACAGACCTGAAAAGTGCTTTGTTGCATCGGTTTTTTACTGTAATCGATAGTTTGACGATCGTTAATCAATTAAGATTGATTCTGTAAGGTATATTTTTGTGTAAAATCCATTCAAAAACAAATCCCAACTTAAAAATAATAGGAAAGAACAAAGAATGGTGGATTAGAACACAATGGAGAATGTGGGCGGGGGGGGGGGGGGCGGGGGGGGGAATGGGGGTTGGAAGCACAGTTGTGATGTGACTGAACATTTTTTTCGCATTTTTTTTCTCGAGGTTACTTATGTTCATAATCTTTTGGCGTTGCACAGCCTCAGTGATTTCCTAGCCGAGTTCCTGGACAGTCCAGAGGATGGAGGGAGGGGGGGGGGGTGGAGGGGCAGAGAAAATGTGTTCAAATTAAAAGGTCTCAAACTTAAACTCATTTCATAATCATCACTACTTTCAGCGGGCAATAAGCTTTCAGGTCTGTGTAAAATACTTCACGTTTTCTGTTCATTTACTTACTGCAGCAACAAAGGTCTTACTCAGTCACTTGCGTTTGCTCGTTAATTCTCATACAGACTCCCTTTTCGGATGTTTTGGTCTGTTGTTATGCCATATCTTGTCGGTAAAGCAACCAGTCTGGTTGAGATAGCCACCGCCCTATATCAAACACGCTGTTATCACTTCTTTCCTTTTAGTGATTTAGAGTTTTATCTTTTATCACCTTGACACAAACCAGATATGGCCTGCCTATAGAATGCGCATGCGCAGTGCCAGGCCGCCATGTTCTGTACCGAAAAAAGGGTGCGGAGTGCTTCAAATGAAACCTAGGGTCAGCACCCAGTAACTTCCGGTTAAGGTGACAGCTTGATCAGCGACAGGCTGCATGTTCGAATCAGGCTGACAAACTTTTCGAAGCATGAGAATAGTTATTCTTTTGAAAAACAAGATAACGAAGTTCTTCTAAAAAACAGGCATTCAAACGCCTTATTTGAGCGCACATATAATACTGCACCACTAATTCGCCATAGAAAAAAGAATACTGAAGACAAAGCAGTTATTGTCGATATTATTTTCCTGATCGATCAGGGGTAGGAATCTCAGTTTTGAGTTTCTTTGTTTGTTTGTTTACTTTTTTTCTTCAAATGTTGCAGTCCATTTAAAATGGAAGAGAAGGTGCAACTTAATCTGCACAGAACAAGGATCAATATGTTATTCACTCAAAGTGAGGCGTTATTAAAATGCTCTAGTTTTTTGGTTTTTTTTTGCCGTTTAGAAACTTTAGCAAAATCAAATGTTATGTAAATAAACGTAAATAAGGTGATATTTTTTCATCTGGGAAACATAAACTCACCTGGTATTCAAATCTGTCTCTGAAAGTCATTGATTCATTTGTTTTATTATTGGCAAAGACTCAAAATCCATCAAGACAACAAGTGCATTTTCTTACAGAACTCCTACTTTTTCTCACCATATACGACACCACATATCTCGGTTAAATTTCCGGTTTGCCCCCTGAACATGTCTAACTACAAGCGTACAACATGGCCATATATTTTTGTCACTGTCTTGACGAGTGGCAATTGATTTTGTTTTTGGAAAAATGTATTTATTCTAGTAATTCTTTTTTTTTTAAATTAATTAGATCAAGATTTCATGATCATGTAATAACTGAAAATATTTAATTGTTGATAATGGCAAACATATAGATTGTACAATATCAAATAAAGCACCAAGATATCTGCTATTAAACTAGGATCATCACTTAACATACTTTTTCCCTGTATTCAGATATCAGTTATTATATTTCATAAGTTTGAATTTCAACTCAGTATAATACCAAAGCGGTATGAGTTAAGCAAAATATATATAAATATGTTGTCCAAAGAACTGCGTACTCTGTCTTGGTAGTCAAGCAGTAAAGCGAGAATCTAAGAAAGAGTGTCACAGCAGAGAATTTATTTCTTCAGACAGATTAATCAGCGTTCGAAGTTGCCGGATTTCACACAACGGAATTAAACCCCCGGGCAAAAGTAAAAAAAAAGAACATAGCAAACATGTTGCTACAACAGTGAGCTCACCAACACTTCAAAAATGTTGACCAGCCTGTGAGGATGTTGAACATCTAGTGAATTAAAATGTTGACCAGAAATGTCGATCAGGATACAAAGCTGACAAGTTGAACATCGATGAGAAATGTTGAACATGAGATGGCAAGTTTGTTGATATAGGGACAAAATGATGAATTTTTTTTTTTTTTTTTTGTTGATGTAGTGACACGTTTTCACTACAGCTACCGATGAATCAGTGAGCAAGCCAATCGATCAGCATCATTTCACCCACAAAGCCCAGTGCAAGCTGCTCCATTCTAAGTACATTTTATTCTTTTCTAAAGGTTAACAAATACGAAAAAAAAACGATATTATATCACCATACTTAAAAAATGATAGCATAACATTTAAAAACACGGGTATGTATCGCCCGGTTCGCGACCCGTCGGGCACGGTGTTCTTCTCGGCCCTTGCAACTCACAAAAGGTTAAACCATTTTGGCCAGGTGAATAATTCGCTTAAGGGCAGACAGTAATTGGTTTGGCCATTGTAATTACTATTCTTTTAAATACGTGTTCTCCGATTGCGGTAACTATTTTAAATCTCGGGGTGATCTTTTAATGAAAAATACTGAGTTTTCTATATATATATATATATATATATGTAACTGAAAATTTAACAATATTATTAGACGAAGAAAGGCATAATTTAGATAACTGAAATAAATGTTTATACGAAAAATCAAACTGATTCTACGATGGACCGAAATTGATTCCGAGTCCTCAGTGTCTGCGGTTTCTGTTAGATGCATGATAGTTCTCCCCTGGGTATAAATAAAAACACAAATTCAAGAGCAAGGCGAGGCAACACCCTTTCGCACCAGGACACAAAATAACAGGGCACAAGGTTTCTCCCGACAGGCCCCATCCAGCAGTCTAGCTCTGAATTTGATTTTGATAAGTACCAGCAGTGTTTCTGACAGCAGTCTTCTTCCTATCCTAGCATACTACAGCAGAAGCTAAATTGGTAAGGTCTTTGCGCTAGAACACTGCAAATGCTCTTCAGGGACTCCTTGATGATCCCGATTTATGCTCATGTTGCAGTATGCGAGACATAATCTCCAGAGGAACTTTCGGTGCCTCTGAATGAGAACTCTTCAAAAAAAGTGAGAAAACTACAGAAAATTACGGAAAATTGCAGGACATTTCCTCGTTACCCTATCGCCCACAGAAGACGTTTAACACAGAAACGGAAACCAACCATTATGGTGCAGTGTAGAAATTATGAGAAATTTAGCGGATACACCCATGTTACAATAAAAGGCGATTTTGCGTTGGTGGGAAGAAGGAGTAAAAAAGTCTGGAAAGTTTGTCAAAGTCACGGATTGCCATAATTGCTGATGGCGTTCATACTGTGACGTAAAGTCCGCGTTTTTCACCCCGGTGGAGGGCGAGAGGACACTCACCTACCAACAGGTTGTCATGCGTGTCCATGACTTTTTAAAACGACCCCTAAGCTCGAAGTGCTAATTTTGAAACAATATCCAAGTTTTAACGCGGAGTGAAATTCCGACATACCCCCTTTCTGTGTGAAACGCAGAGCAATTAATGTAAATTACCACCTGTTGTTAAAGAAACTGGCACTGCACATGGACGGCGTCTGGCCTTTCTCCGTATTTTTGGGCACATATAGTAACACATTTCATATCAAGTGCCTATCCCACCCCCAACCCCCCCCCCCCCCCCCCCAAGGGTTTTTTTAGAAGAGGTAGCGGATAACAATTATTATCTCTACAGTGCACCCAAATAAAACGTTTATCTGATGTCATATATGAGAACACCGCTTGCACAACAAATTGCAGACCATCCCTCTTAAACTGGCTCTATCGAGTCCAGACTAAACCAAACGTAATGAGCGTAACTAAATCTGAAGCAGGTAAGGGTCACGATAATTAACGTATCTTACCTCAAATCTCCAGAAACGCTCTTCAACCTCTCGTGTTTTATTGTTAATACGCAAGAGACGACGAATCTTGTTGGAATGCTGGGATTCTTCGCTACTCTTTCTCGATATTGTACTACGGCTTAACAATTCACAGTTCTCCTGCTCTTCCTTCTCGAAAATATCACTTAAAGGCCTCGTTGTCATATTAAAAATTGTCCTCTTCTTTTAAACTGGGGTCTTTTGTTTGAGTTTTAATCGAACTTCATCGAAATTTAAATGTACCGAAAGTTACATTACTTTTTTAACGTCCAAACCTAAAGTAGTATGACACGTGAAACACAAAAATGTTCTATAAATTTCCAGGTTTCCTAGGCAATATACACCCTCCTTCTGAACACCAATCCTTGACAAGTGAATATTCAGCTACAGTGCGTTAATTACAGTTTTAAAAGTATGCTTCATAAGTTTTTGAAATTTTAAACTTTTGCTTTATTTCTGGTGGCGAATTCTTCCACAGAACTACAACCTTGAGTTATCACATCCACATTTAAAGTTTATTTTGTTTCCGATCAATATCAATAAAAACACCCTCTATGTCTTATTTTTACTTCATATTTCCATGAATGGATGGGTTAGTTTCAAATAAAATACATAATATCCAGCATTCTGTCATTCGAAAATAATTTCTGCAACAATGACATTTACTACAAACCTTCGAACTTGCCACTGCAAAAAATTCCCCAAAATAAACAATTGTATGCAGTATAACTGCTACACTTTTCTTTCAGAAATCTTTTCCCTTTACTTTATATTGTATAAACCATTGGTAGCTTGAAAAAAAAACATGGCATGCATCTTTTTAAGAATGTGTACATTCAATGCAATATAACCGATCAAATGACCATCCACCGCCTTGGATATCAAAATTCTTGAATAACTTATTGTTCAGGAAAAAATAGATAGCTTACATTGACGTCACAGATAGGAATTTAAGGGGTTTAAACCCTACCCCTGTCAACGGGAGACTTTATTTTGAATAGGGCGTGACGTCATTCGTTTTTAACCCCTTTTAGATATGGTATACGTTTGATAAAGCCTTGCTTCAAAAATGCAATCATAATGTGAGGACCAACTTATATTTAGCACATACTTTAACACTGCTTTATAACATGACCTAAAATCAGTTATTCTCAGACTAAAAAATACCCTGTGCCTTTTTCCATGCGCCTCCTGTCAACAGATCTCTTTCACGACTTCTCCATTTAGCCATACCGCATTTAGTTTCTTGAGAAAAGGTGTCTTATGCTTTGGAAGAACAATTTCCACATGAATTCTGCTTTTTTTCAACACATGAGGATAAAATATAGTTACTGCACTATTTTAGTTGCTAATTCAACTTTTTATTTTGTGCTAAATTTGAATTAGCTAGAATCACAGTCGTTTTTGTTACACATTAAACTGTTAAATCCTACACTTTTTAATGTTACATTTGTTACGTTTGGCAATATATTTTAGGATTTATTCTGACAAAAACGCAAACCCTGGAACCAGCGAGGACACGGCAAATCCCCAAAGCATCGTGCGCTCCTGCAAAACCATTGTTGAGGTGGGGAGCAGGGTTCGCGTTGACGGGGTTTTTGTCCACTTTTTGGGCATTTTTTTAACGAAATGACTCACTTTTTCGGAACGCACCGAGTCTTTCTGGACCCAATTGAGTCACGCTTTCCTTTGTTTACTCACTTTCCTGAGAACCCAGCGCGAACCCTGGTGGGGAGCATTATGGCACAGCACACTTGCCCAACAGCAATGCTTAAGAGGGCATCATGAAATACGATTAAATCTGTCAAACAACAACCCAGTTGTGGACTGTGGTCTCCTAATCTGTTTACTCGCCGCCAGCAACGGCATTGTTAACGATGTACCATTTAAATAATTAAAAAATATTGCCCTTTTAATTCAACTTTCTATGCGCTATCATACCCAGAAATATAACATCTCAGATGAGCAGATAATGTATCACTTGGTTTGGTTTTTGCTCTCGCAATAATTTTGAGTCCAGTTCGTACAAAATAGGCAATTTCTGGATTTCCTTTTTCGATAAAAACTAAATCACATTAAGTTATAAACTCAAGATTGAAACAATCGCAATTTTTAACAAGAGCAATCAGTAATTGCCATATTCCCCCGCCGTGGGCGTAATTAGTAAAGCGGGTGCTGTACCTCGCACACAACTACACTATATTGTTGTTATGCATACGAATTATATTTTAGAGTTATCGTCTAGAAAACAAAGTACACATTGGGATCCAGATCTTGGGATTCTAAGTCCAAATACAGATCTAGATGGGTTTCGATCCGATCAAAACACCCAAAAGGCACATCTAGATGTCTTGGTTGTTACGCACATCAAATATGAACCGGATCCGCTCACTAGTTTCGGAGATTTCGTCTGGAAACCAAAGTACACGTTGAGATCCGGATTTTGGGATTCTAAGTTCAAAAAAATCCAGATTTGCATCGATCCGACCAAAACCCTCAAAAGGCACATCTAGATATCTTGGTTGTTACGCATGTCAAATATGAACCGGATCCGCTCGTTAGTTTCGGAGATTTCCTCTGGAAACCAAAGTACATATTGAGATCTGGATTTTGGGATTCTAAGTCCAAAAACAAATCCAGATTGGCTTGGATCCGACCAAAACCCCCAAAAGACCCATCTATATATCTTGGTTATTACGCATATCAAATATGAACCGGATCCGCTCACTAGTTTCGGTGATATCGTCTGGAAACCAAAGTACACGTTGAGATCCGGATTTTAGGATTCTAAGTCCAAATACAGATCCAGATGGGCTTCGATCCGATCAAAACCCACAAAAGGCACATCTAGATTTCTTGGTTGTTACGCATATCAAATATGAACCGGATCCGCCCACTAGTTTCGGAGATATCGTCTAGAAACAAAACTGGCGACTGACAGACAGACAGACGGACGGACAGACACAGTGCGTTTCTATATCCCCCGCCTCCGGCAGGACGGCGGGGATAATAAAATACTAGCTCAATTTTAGTTACAGAAGTTTCAAATGACTGCACCAAGTGTACAGAAGCTTTCGTTCTGCTTTAGAACAGCCGGACAGTGCAATTCTGCACCTGTGGACTAAAGCATTCAACGAACGATGCCTATAGGCCAGTTTCGAACCCCCACCTCCGCGACAGACGGTCAGTCAGACGGACATTGATTTTCGAAATATCCTAACTGACTGCTAGGTGTCGCAAATATGAAAATATGCCGTCACGTAGTTTCTTAAATATTGCCTGAACAGAACTTGCCGACGAACGAACGACTGGCCCAGCGAACACAACGGGTTTCTAAGCCTCCTGGCTGACTGCTACATGTAACAAATAAGGAATTTTTTTCCTTCGCATAGTTTCGTAAATATTGCCTGAATAAAACTTCGCGAACGGTCGGTCAGACGGCCTCAAAGTGTTTTAAATCTCCTGACAGCGTCTCTTGAATAAAAATGTATTGCAAATTTTGATTATTTGTTCATTAATACTCACAGTAGTGCGCAAGCAGCTTACCGATTATGAAGTCGGACACATCAATTAACAGAAAATGTTTAGCCCCATCATAATACATACCTGGAAAAAAGAACACAGAAAAAAGATTGTTAATATAAATTTCACTTATTTTGGTTATTCTGATTCCAAATTTAAGATCGCAAATCAATTAACGACATTAATTAAGCTAAGAACAACATGCAGGTGGGTCTATGACTTACCCCACCTGCATGAGCATATTCTTTTCAAAACTGAAAAACGTGTCCATAAACTAAATAAACGTCACTGCTTATAAAACAATTGTACTGAATTGCAACTTTTACAGATATGCCGCTCACAGTAGAGTCAACACGAAACAGGCCTAAACGTGATGTTTCGCTGATAAATGAATCCGACCGCAACAAATAGTAAAATGATTTAAAAATTCTTATAAATGATATTATCAACAGGTTTCGGTGGTTGTAACGGAGGGCAGGAAAATTAACTGGGAGAGATTAAAAAATGCATGCTTATATTTCCGCCTCGCATTCGAACTATGAGCATTAGAAATTTGATAACAAATGAAGTTCATTTGTTTTTCTCGACCTAGTGTTCAAGTGAATACAAAAGCACTTTCTTCTAAGATTTACCCCTATAAAAAGGTGAAGAAAAAAGGCAGTGTCAAGGATTCCTATTGCTAAATATAGAAATAAGAACATGCAAATTGTCTCCGATCTCTAAACCTATCTTGATGTGTGTTACTCCAGTAACATGCTCTGCAAGAAAACCTGTGTTACATTTTTGGACAATTCAATTTTCGGGAGTTTGCAGTGATCACAGCACAGAACTGGAGTAATCATGCTAACATTATTTTCGGTGAAATCCTTGAACGAATAGATAAATAACCAGTAACTAATCAACTGTCCAAGGACAGTGACATAAGCTGAACCTACACAAGACTTCTATTGTTAGTAACATAGCTTGGATAAATGCTGTAATGTGACTGGTTGAGTCCCGAGTAAATATTTTTTCAATGTTGAGCAGAATAAAAAAGTCGATACATATTACAGTTATTTGCATAAAAACGCCAGTTACGTCAAGTAACAGAGCAAACATTGACTTATTTTGAGTCAACATGAAGATATTCTTATTTAGCAATAATACATTACCCAGAACAATTGAAGGATCAAACATCTATTTTTATACACTGGAATTTCTACGAAAAAGCTAGTAATATTTCACATTGACTCAAAATAATAAATATATGCTATTATTGTTTGGTGAATTCTCATGAACTTTTTAATGCAATTCGTTAGTTTGGTACAAATACTGATGAAATATATTTGACAAAAAATTAGACATGAAGTAATGAAGGCTAAAGGTGCCCAGTTTAACGGATGGCTACTGTTTGTTCGACAGCTTTTACCTTGATGTCCATCTGCGTTCTCCATTCTGATGGCAAATTGCTATTACCGATGGTCATGTTATATTTTATCCGCTCTGGTGTGAATTAGTGCTCACGTTTCATTAGTAATTATATATTAAAACCCTCAGTTTGAGTGTGTTACTTAAAAATTGCAGTTCTTGTGTATGTTAACATGTGTATGCAAAAGCCAAATAATGTATTTGTTCATGTAACGACCCAATCACATGGCCAAAATATATAATAATAAGAATTAAGTACGAACATACAATTACTTAATTTTAAAGCAAGTGCATGTTAAAAAATACAATTAAAAGTAAATTAATTTGAGGTCATAGGGTCAAGGTTCAAGATGATACAGCTAATAGCATAAAAGTAAGGCCGCATAAATTTGGATCTGTAAACGCTGACGGTGAAACAAGTGTCAGTTGTCGCAATGCGTACACAAAAAAGCGATAGCGTAGAAATGTCCGATGATGCGTTCGGTTCCGAATTACAAAAATTACAAAAATTTCAAAATTACTTCTTAAGTGATCGTTGCTATTCCTTTCGTTACTTCGCTTTTTTTTACGTTTTTAAACAAAATTTGTTTATTTATTGACTCTTTAATTATTACAACTGTGTTAATATAATGACACAGGATAAAATTAAATAAATTTTTCTGCTATGTACGTGCTGAAAACACGTAGCCGCTCAAAACTGAATTTTTGTTCATTTCCACAAGCAATGCAATATCCAATATTTATGTTTCTAAATGCGCCTTGCAAGATCCGGCATATACTTCTATTTATAAGTAGTCATAAAACAAAATTTTTAAAATAAAAAACATGACACAGTGTTCTCTTGCGTAAAAACAAATATTCTTTTAGCCCTTTTTTTTGTTACTACTTTTCTCTCTCCCTTTTTCAGCCATGTATGTATTGTTTTCGGTCATTGCTTGAAGTATATTGCCTCATTGTAATAACAGTTTGGTATTTAGTGTGTTGTAACAGGAACGAGTTCGCTCATTTGAAGATAATACCAACTTCATTTGAGCAAGGTCGTTCATTTATTGTCGAAATATCACATCAGTTCTTGCCTCAATATATTCATTAGAAAATGACTTTACACTGATTCATGTCCACTCAACTGAACATACATCGCTAAATGTATTTGCAGAAAACCCCGGAGTCCGGGTGCCCCGAGAAGTATATCTGTACTGTTCGCCAGCACTTAAATATGCGGTTGGAGTTGAATACATGGAACTTATCTGAGGAAAGGGTTAACGTGTTCCTCCTTGCAGGCAAGGAGTCAAATGTCTTAGGGAAAAAAACAAACCACTACCAAGTAAATAATTACAAACAGCCGATTTTAAACATTTTTTAAATCTTGAAAAATTAGATTAAATTTTAAATAGCAATACTTTCGAAATCTGTCTCCAAACAAGCCTAATCTCTCCGGGTTGTTTGAAGACTTTCTGCAACCACTCATGTTTGTGTACATGTGTATGCATCATATATGTGTTTGCCAAGTGCATGTTTAGTAGCTTTATCTGTATCATGAGATCAGCCAATTAAGTGATACCACAAGGGCGCGTTGTGCCATTTAACATCCGGTGCCTGTCCACACGTGATCATTAGACCGACACATCTCTGCCAGCCCATAGGTCCTGCAATCTAGGCGATATCGGAGCGTTAATAGCGTACACCCAAAGCCCGAGCTCATCGGAGGCAATATTTACCCTAAACCAATAAAACGGGATCCTGAAAGCCTCACTATACATTTTAATTGAAAAATAACAGCTAACCCAACAGCAACGCACCTCAAAGCACAACAAAACTGACGTTTTATTTTCGAAAATAAATAAAAGCGTAATTCACGTTATCCATTTCTATACGGCTTTTCTCGTAAAGATTCACGCAATTTGGGGACTAAAAATTTTTCTCAGTGGCTCCAACAGTCCCGGCCTAGATATTAGCCAATCAGAATCGTTGGTACCTTGGTATCAAGCCTCATTCTCGTATTGCGTGCTGTAACAACAACGCACGTTTTAAGACAAGAGCAAAGTTTTTACTTTGCCTTCAGTTTAAGGCGAATGTCTCCTAATTATCTTTATTCGTTGGATAATACGTTCCTATAACGCTAGTGTAATTGGCTCGCGAAATTTGATGATTTTGCCTTCGTACGCATAAAAGCGGAGATGAGCGAATTCAGAGCTTTTACGAAGTAAAAGCAAATTACTGTCTACAAATTTCCCTGTTCGACAAAATATATCGCGTGTCATCTTATGAGATAAAAGGGCTAGAGTTACCATTCTTCAGTTCAGTCCTTGACAGATGATCCGTTACCAGGGGACTATTTTAGAGAATTCCACTTAATAACACAAATTACAAAACTGTGAGACAGCTTTGTTTCCATACACACAAAATCTTGTCTAGTGTTTATTTCACACTTTTTTAAAAGAAAAACTCACGTTTTCGCTTCAAGAAAAGAAAGATGAGATTTCTTTAAAATATCTGACGTATGATCCAGTGTGGCCAGAAGTCAACAAAAGAGATCTGCCCCTTCAAAATTTTTGTACATTTCAATAGAAAATGTGATTGGTTCGTGAAATAAAAGAAGGATTTCTGTGAAAAATAGAACCGATTTTCATGATGGTGTTTTTGTTCACGTTTTCAAGTTTACATTGTTACTGTTTTAAACGAATCCAGGACAGAAGGAACAAGATTTTGTTTTTTTTTTCTAATGCGGTCAGCTCGGTTGCTGACCAAATATTTCAGATAACTGCGAAGTGTTTATTTGAGGATTACAGGATTAAGGATCACGGGAACGATAAAACACATCCATCTCCAACGAAACGCTTTGTTTGTATGAAATTATTTAAATTTCGTGAATCCACAGTTGGATTATGTAATTATGGGTTACAGGAATGACATAATACGCCCACCTGATAAAGCACTATATTTGTGGGAGATTAGGGATTACATTTAATCCTTGTAAATCTACTCCTAGGTTAGGGGTAAGAATTACAGGAATGGCACAATATATTGGTTTTAAAATTTGAAGGAGATTATGTTTCAGTCGTTTTCAACGTTTAACGAAGAATTACTCGTGGAGTAAATCTTGACTTCAGATTTGCAAGTAAAGGTGATTTAGCATAAATAGGGCAACTTTTGCCAATCTTTGTCAGTCGCTTTTTGGACACTGATAAGATAAAACGAATAGCGATGCTCTTGAAAGCAATGAAGGCGGCCCAAAAATTGCTGTTGGTGGCTTTATGTGTACGAACAGGAAAGTCTTGAAATCCGGCAGAATATAGATGTGTTTGGAGAGCAATTTTAGGTTGCCATACGTTTGTTTGCTTTGAGGACGTTTTGGCCCGGAATTCATTTGGAGACCTTGTGACCGGGGACCTTATGGGCGGGAAGTTTTAACGGGATACCGTTTTATATACACGTATATGTTGATTTCTTCAATGCCAGAAGCGATTAAAATCGAAATCATGGGGTCATCAGGTGTTTTAGTTGCTCAGATGTGAAATGCAGAAAGGCCGGTGTAACAGGCTATCTTGCCCCCCCCCCTGTACAGCTTCCCCCCGGGGGGGGGAAGCTAGACTAGGCTATCTTCCCCCCCTCTGGGATATTTTGCCCCCTCCATAAAAAACCGAATAAATGAAACAAATACTTAACTGCAACAGAAGTTTTAATGGTAAATGATCTCTATACAGTACAATTTCTTCTCTGTTTGAAAATTATTAAGTTTTTGCGTAATTCAACATTTACACAATTCACTGCAGTTCACTGCGCTTTTGGTCCAACCAGGTCAATGCCGATTTATTTTCATTTATTATGTCTCCCCGACCAAGGGGAGACATATAGTGTTTGTACGTTCTGTGTGTGTGTATGTGTGTACGTCCATTTATATCTGTTTTAGTGACCACCATCTGTTAGGTTTATTTTGAGTTTTTTTACAATGAATTAAGGTTATGTCTGCAGGAATAAATATTTTATTTCAGTAATTAAAAAAAAGGAATTTTTTTGGGAGGGGAGAGGGGGGGGATCATGGGTTTAGTCGGGGAGACATTTGTTTTTGTTTACAAAAACAAGAAACTAAGTAGGTATCGACTGAAAGTGTATAACATAAGCCTGTACTCCTATGTTTTTTGAGCACTGGCCGCTCTAGTTTATATTTATTTTCATTCACTACTTCTTTTCAATATTTTCTCTACTGATCAAGTTATTAATTTACAATTAAAATAAAAAAATGAAATGCTCATACCCTTTTGCATACCCTTTTAAACTTCTCAATTCGGAGTAAACTTTTGCCGCAAAATCCATTTCCCTGAGATTGTTTGTACTGTTATGCATTATTGTCGAATACAATTGATCAATCAAAATGGATTATAAAAAGAGATGTGCCTTTATTGCAGTCAACTCTAAATCCCCCGATAACTGTGAATAGAGAGCGAGTATACAGACGGATTACCCTTTATGTAAAATGCAACTAAAAAAACTTTTATTTTAGGGGGGGGGGGCAAAATATCCCAGGTTGGGGAAAGCTGAACAGGGGGCAGAATATCCCAGAGGGGGGCAAGATAGCCTAGTCTAGTTTAAAATACAACTAAAAAAAACTTTTTTTTGGGGGGGGGGGCAAAATATCCCAGGTGGGGGGAAGCTGAACAGGGGGCAAAATATCCCAGAGGTGGGCAAGATAACCTAGTCTAGCTTCCCCTCAGGGGGGGGGGGGAAGCTAGACTAGGCTAGCTTGCCCCCGGGGGGGGGAAGCTATACAGGGGGCAAGATATACTGTTACACCGGTCTCCGGAGAAGACCCTTGGCTGACAGGAAAAATGCTAGGAAACGATAAACCTCTCTTCGCTTAGAACTTCTGCGGCTTGTTCCACGAGCCACGATGTCAGGAGAGTCTTCCAAGTCCAAAATCTACCTACCCAAAACGATGTAGTTCCACAAGTTTGAACAACTGGTGAGGGGTGACCCACGAGAAGGCAAATATTTGCTTGCTCTCCAACGGCTGCTTTCTCGAACCGGTCCGGTGTCTGCAAGTGTCCGACCAATCGCGAAAGCACAAGTATATGGATGTCTGCCACATGTGATTGCGGAAGTTAGCTAAGGGGGGGGGGGTGCATTCGAGGGCCAAAGTGGAGTGTAGGAGGCTGAGAACTCGCGAGTTTGCGTCCACGAGCTTGTTTGCATGGCTGCTGTGTACGAAACAGTAATCTTAATGTTAAAGGAAACACAGAGTAGCAGATTTCCCTCAAATATCCGAGGCAAACGTGTTTCTTGTACAAGTCCGGTTCAAGGTCGCGGGAGTTAAGTGTTGTCTTTGATTTTGCGGTACGCGAGGAAAGCCGACCGTGGCTTGATGGCAAGGAAAACGGCGACAAGTTTCCTGCTGTTAATGTACTCCTGAGATAAACCAGGCATATCCACCGACCAATTGCGATATGGCCACTCGATTGCTCATCTATTGGAGATAAGCGCGGCGCTCGAGGCTTCTCGACTTGCGTCCGTAACAATGTGCAGACCAGGTTTAGGCACGGCTTTCTCCATGGTAAATTTGCGCTACCGTTAAAGGGGCAGCAGTGGTGTAGACGGCCTAGCGATGTCATCAGCGCAATGATGCGGCGCAGGTAAGGGCGTGAGACATGAAAGTCGAGTGGAACCCAGCTGAACTTACGCAGTAAGCTCTGATGCTCGTGTTTCGAAACGCACTTGCTGAGGTTGGTGAGGTTGGTAATTCCCGAGTCTCCTGTAGCTTACTCTCCATGATTGGGAGGAGCACTCCACCGTGTTCATCGTAACTCCCAGGAGGGTGAGGCACTGGGTGAGAGAAATGCACCTCTGCCAGCTGCTAGAGAAATCGAGAGAAACTAAAAAGTGGATGAAGGATTTCATGGCTTTTATTGCGTCTTCGAAAGTTTCTGCCGTTATAAGGAAGTCATCGAAACCGCATATGGCTGCTCTAATTCCCTGGTGATGTAGCATCCGGCAAATGCTTCGGATTATCAGGTAGAAGATAACAACGTTTAGGGAATCCGCGAACGGAAGTCGCCTTGCGATCACACATATGTCGTGCGAATCACCATCGAACTTCCACTTCGAACCCATAAATCGCTGAGAGAGATCCCTGTCCTATAAAACCTGCTGCAGCATCGACGGACGTAAATGTGTGTTGATCGTTGGCTTTCGGCCCGCTTACTTCTCGAAGGACACGACGCTGGGCTAATGTGAGTTTTAGTGCTCTAAGGCACCATTGTCAACAAGGGAGAGACTATCCACATGGAAAAGTCCTCCCTTGTGAGTGCTTCTACAGTCTTAGTTGTCAGGAGTTTTTTCTTTGCCCATTCTCTAAGCTCTCCAGTAGCTGGCTTCTTCGACCCGCTGCTCTTCCATCCTGGGCAGTTTTGAGCGTTGGCGTTTTTAGAGATCGCTGGTAACTTTGCTGCGAGCCAAATCAAGCCACAGAATTTTGGTCGAGGAAACAACTTTATGTGGCTGTTCCATATGCTGCATGGCTGCAGTTGCTGAATAAAGCGAGAAAAAGGGCGATTTATTTTTAGCAGCAACAACCTCGAGGGTGGGCATTTGACCAATGAGCACAAGGGGCGAAAAATAATAGTATGGCGACAAGATGCCAGGGATGGGCCTCGTGCGTGGTCACTGTCGAGAATCAAGGTTTGTAAATCACGGGCCGAGTTCACCTTCACGATTTCGCTCTCTTTTACTCAGTGATCGTGCCATAAAGCATACGCCCGATACCTTTCTAAATGAGAATAAACTCACTGAAAGATCAAGCCGAGTTCACTCAGAATGTTTAACATTTTACTTACCGATCACGCGTTCTATCACGTTTGCACACACGTGCAGCCAGAAAAAGCCCAGTACATAATGCAAGACTATCGGGTAAATAGGTTTCTATTGCTTATTGGCGCGAAAAAAGAGCCGTTCGGGAGCAGTGAGAATACTAGACAGACATATACAGCCCTCAAAGGAGCAAAACAATAGGTATCCTTTTATAGTTTGCTCATGTTTTTTATATAAGCTTTCAACTCATAAAGGTTGTGTGCTTTGCAGCCAAATTTCTATGATTTGAGAAGAACACATAAGCAATCACCGCACTTTCTGTGCGACTGTGTGCTTTATTTTTAATCCCACATCTCCTCAGTTGCAGTGCTTTGCACTGATTTTCTTTTTTTTATCGCACGTACAGCCAGCAACGATTTATTAACACTTGACAAGCCTTTGGCTTGCAAGAGTTATATGAATTTGTGCGAGCAAAATTCGTCCTTTTTTTTTTCTTCTTGACACTTTTTCCGATTTTTTGTGTCTTCTTCTCCTCTGACACTATGGACCCTACGACCATGAAACTTGGGACTTATGAAGAGCTTGATCTGAACATGTGCATGTCACTTTTTATTTTCGTCTTTGATTTCGTTTTCTTTGTTAAAACGCCATGTGAAAAGAGTGTATTTTTTGCAAGTAAATGCGTAGCATTTAACCCACATCACACACAGTTGCACAGTGAGCTTTGTGGGAGCTCTCACTGCGTAAATAGCTAACACGGCGTATGCTAGATCAGTCAATAAAACCTAAAGTCAACAGAAACCAAGCACTACTCGGCTTATAAGACATATTCAAGCTGTGTTGTTTGCAATATATTATTCAAGAAATAACCCATTGAAGGAAGTATTTTTGCATTTTAATTTTTGTCAAGTGTTTAACATTTCGCTAGCGAAGTGAGGTTCTAGTTAACACTTGACAAGCCTTTGGCTTGCAAGAGTTATATGAATTTGTGCGAGCAAAATTCGTCCTTTTTTTTTTTCTTCTTGACACTTTTTCCGATTTTTTGTGTCTTCTTCTTCTCTGACACTATGGGCCCTACGACCATGAAACTTGGGACTTATGAAGAGCTTGATATGAACATGTGCATGTCACTTTTTATTTTCGTCTTTGATTTAGTTTTCTTTGTTAAAACGCCATGTGAAAAGAGTGTATTTTTTGCAAGTAAATGCGTAGCATTTAATGCACAGCCAGAACACAGTTGCTGAGCTTTGTGCGAGCTCTCACTGCGTAAATGGATAACACGACGTATGCCTGATCGGTCAATAAAACTTTAAGTCAACAACAACCAAACACTACTCGGCTTATAATACGTATTCAAGCTGTGTTGTTTGCAATATATTATTCAAGAAATAACCCACTGAAGGAAGTATTTTTGCGTTTTAATTTTTGTCAAGTGTTTAACATTTCGCTAGCGGAATGAGCTTCTAGTTTATAATTTCAGCTCATCTCTTGTGTGTTTATCACAATGCTACGTTGTGTCTTTGTTTGTTTGCAGCTCGCCCCGTCCAATTTTGCAAAAAAAGTTCTTGTCACCGCAAAAGGGGTATTTAGGATATACGTCTATATATATGTGCTGATATTCAATTTCCGATTTAAAAATAAAAATCACTGAAATCTTTTTGTAATAATTTAATATAATAACCATTCACAATGGTAAAAAGTTCGTTAAAAATTCGTTTGCTAATGTTTACCGCTTAATAGAGTTGGCGGGGGAGGGGGGGCGGTGCACTTGATTGAAGTGAACAGCTGCAAATAAAGTGGATGGAAGGAGCACGGACAAAATAATAGTATATCACCCAATCGAAGTTTCTACGAAGACTTCATTTCCGTTGTTTTTACAAAATAATTCTTGTAGAGTTACTTTGTTCCTTTATGTAAACGGACGTTTTTACTCCATTGTGATGCGAAGTACCATTTGCACGTAAATAGTTAGTTTATCTTTAGATTCAGGCATATAATCATGTTGCTGAACGGGATATGGGTTAAATCCAGAGAGACCATAAACCGGTTATTAGAGCTTCAACCCCCATGCCAGACTGTTTGGTACATGGTTTGTGTTAATGGTCAGGAGCAAAAAAAGGGTTCATATATTTTCGTATGGTGCTGCCGCAAAATGCCGCCTATTGTTTCAATGTACGGTAATTTTCTGATAATTCTTCCAACTGCTATGATTGCTTTGTTCGCAATAAAAACAATTCCAGATGCCCAAGTGAAACTTACGAGCAATGAGCTAATGTACCACCAGTGACACACAAGACAATCTACCCATATTATCTTCCTTCGATGAAAGAAAAGGCCTGCGAAGTCCTAAAAAGCCTGCCCTGTTGTTACATATCAATAATGAACATATCATACAGAGATATCGCTGTTTAAGCTTGCACTGGCAAATGCTAGCTCACTTCTCCAACACTGACATTGACAGAGAAAATAAAGATGGCTGTTCTTTTTTTATTACTTAATGTCCCCACTGCAAATTAAAAAATCAGACGTCCAAAAAATCTCAATTTTTCAATTTTTTTTCAAGTCATTCCAAAGCATCGGGTCTGAGCATATTATGGCCCCCACTGCCCGCCCCCAACTTGGTCTGCTTTGTCACACACACCAGAGCAGAACTTGTACTTTGAAGCTGTACGGAGTATGTTGAAGTTGTACGAGGCCAATGTTTCAGACCATTTTTCTCTTTACTGATCCGTCATTTTGTCTTTGCTACTCCTCTGGCTATACTGGCCTTAGGACAACCGGATTTCACACAATATGTTATTGTGCACCTCCCTTTTATTTTTCACCTTTGTTTTCATTTCAGGGTCAAAACATGAAAGCAAAAAAAAAAAACAAAAAAAACAACAACAACAACAAAAAAAAAAAAAAAAAAAAGGAGTGATTTATTAATACCAAAGGGATGACGTTTCATACAGTAAGTGGCCAAGGTGTTATTTTTTCTAGGAAGTTTTCGAACTGGCAGAAAAATTTGGCAAACCAAAATCAGGCTGAACAGTTTTCTAAAATTCCACCCGAAGGGAGAAAGTAATTTTAAAAATATTATTTTAACCAATTGTTTAATATTTCGCCCTTGAGAAATAGGTTCTCGTTGCAAACTGTTTTTGATTGTTGAGAATCTTTCTGTCAATATATTCAACATATTTATATTTTTTCTCTATCAACTAGAGCCTCAGTAAGGTAGGATCCCCCGTGAAGCAGTAAAAGTAAAATGAGGTCAAGTCACGTTGCAAGGTTTCAGGTTCCTACGACAATACCATCTATGAGAAGTCGGCCGGACAAAACATCGTCTCACGGCTAAGTTCAAGCCCAAAATTTACCATATTTGACAGTTTCTCACGACGTCAATTTTTTTGGCCGACTTTGAAAACAAGCATGTCCAAGGACATGATCCAGCTGAGTTACCAAACAAGGAAAGACAGAAAAACTCTGAAACGAATACTGTTATGCCAAAAAATCAAGAACTTTGTTTCTGAACGTAACTTTTTCATAATTTTAATACATAAAAACGAGTTTTCCCGGTTGGAAGCTACCCGAAAAGGGATATTGGAGAGGTTAGATTTCGACGATTCACGTGTTTACCGACATTTACACAAGTTCCGCCATTTCGGCAGTTTTTGGGCGAACTGCGACAAACAATACCAGCCTAGTAGGCGAACCCCTGGGGGAACATTCCTGTGTAACATCTAAAGGATTGGAGTAAAACTGTAGAAGGAGTAGCATTTTGAAAATGGGTCAAAACAGCCACAAATAGTGCCGTCATTTTGTCAGTTTTTCATCAATTGTCAAGAAAATAATAGCCAGGTGGGGGCCACCAAGAGAACATTCCTACGTAATATCAAAACTATTGGAGCAAAAGTGGAGGAGGAGTACCATTTTAAAGAAAAAGTTTAACATACGCACGTACGCATATACATTCAAGCCCCCCCCCCCCCACCCCCTATAGTGATACGACTAACCCAGTCCGACAAAGTCAGCTGGGTTAATAATGCCACGTTGCACATCTTCAATATATATATTTTCATCATGCAAGGTTTCAGGTTGTTACGACAATCCCTCCTATGAGAAGTCGGCCGGACAAAACATCGTCTCACGGTTAAGTTCAAGCCAAAAATTCACCATATCTGACAATTTCTCACGACGTCAATTTTTGGCCGATTTTGACAATAATGCCACGTTGCACATCTTCAATATATATATTTTCACCACGTAAAATTTCAGGTTCCTACGACGATTCCTTCTATGAAAAGTCGGCCGGACAAAACTCAGTACCATTTGTGGACAGACAGACGGACGGACGAACGGACGGACCAGCTCATAACTATATCAATCCGTTTCGCGGGGGAATAATTAGCAACTTCTTCCAGCATAAGAGACCCCATTCTGAGCTACAGGCATAACGTTCGGAAAAAACACATGCTATTATTCTTGCTCCCATTACCGCCGAAAAGAGACCTTTCAAGTAGAGAAGAAAAAAAAACGCTAAGGAGACAAACTCATTAAGTCAGCTGTGGCAAGAAATCTCTGTCTCTTTGTTAAAAAATATGGTGCTTAAATTCCTGTGTATAGAGTCTAATGCGGGTGACATTGCCATTTATTTGCAAGAAAATACTGTTACTTGGCAGTCAGTCACACCACCAACAGTTCCCCTTACAGCGTAATAGAGCAACGCACGAGGTGTTTACTACTTCAGAACAATGCAAGTAGCAGATGTCAGAGATGATTGTTTTTCACTTACTCACTTTTCCGAATGATTATGACAAAAGTCATGTGGTCTCGGACCACAATTATTTTACTTATATGTTTCTTAATAACACATCAAAATTTGACACCTCCCCTACATTTTGAACAGCAAAGATAACCATGTGTCTGTATTTATTGTAAGAATTCGCTACCGAGTAACGAAAATTATACTTGAGGGTCACAAAAATACGATTTTGAACTCCGAACCTCTTACGTACCGTCTTTAGACCCAAAGGGTCGAAAATAAACTCAAAATCGTTCTATATCTAGCCGTTTTCAACATAGTGGTCAACTTCCGGTTTTTGACTTTGACCATGGCCAGGGAGGTCAAGGTCACCGAGGTACTTCTTACATATGGTCTTTTAGGCCCAAAGGGTCGAAAATAAGCTCAAAATCGCTCTATCTCTAGCCGTTCTCGAGATAATGGTCAACTTCCGGTTCTTGACTTTGACCTTGGCCGAGGAGGTCAAGGTCACCGAGGTACTTCTTACATATGGTCTTTTAGGCCCAAAGGGTCGAAAATAAGCTCAAAATCGCTCTATCTCTAACCGTTTTCGAGATAATGACCCACTTCCGGTTTTTCACATTGACCATGGCCAAGGAGGTCAAGGAACAAAGGACCCCTTACACATGGTCTTTTGGGCCCAAAGGGCCCAAAATCGCTCTATCTCTAACCATTTTTTGAGATAATGACCCACTTCTGGTTTTTGACATTGATCATAGTCGAGGATGTTCTCCAAGGTCATGGTTTTAAAAAATCCGGATTTTAAGACGTCTTATCACCCTATATCAGCGAGGCAAATTTCATCACTCTTTAGCAATTTGGAAAAACCCAAACGCTGCAGCCAACTTAAACTTGCACACGCTTGAAGCTGAGACAAGAAAATGAATTTTCACTGTAAAGAAAAGGGCACCAGCGGCTGCCCGCACCAAATTCATATAAGTATTGACCAAGTCAAAGGCTTGTCAAGTGTTAACTAGAACCTCCTTTCGCTAGCGAAATGTAAAACACTTGACAAAAATTAAAACGCAAAGATACTTCCTCAATGGGTTATTTCTTGAATAATATATTGTAAGCAACACAGCTTGAATACGTCTTATAAGCCGGGTAGTGTTTGGTTTTTGTTGACTTAAGGTTTTATTGACTGATCAGGCATACACCGTGTTATCTATTTAGGCAGTGAGAGCTCGCACAAAGCTGAGCAACTGTGTGTTCTGTGCTGTGCGTGAAATACTCCGCATTTAATTGCAAAAAATAATTCTTTTCACATGGGGTATCAAACAAGAAAACTAAATCGAAATAGAAAATAAAAAATGTAATGCACATGTTCATATCAAGTTCTACCTAAGTCCCAAGTTTCGCGGTCCTGGGGCCCGTAGTGACAGTGGAGGAGATGACACAAGAAATCCGATCACTGTCAAAAAAAGATACCAACGCCAAAGGCTTGTCAAGTGTTTAAAAACCGAAAGGCTGCAGCTAACTTAAACGTGCACACGCATGCTGTGATGGCTTTCATTAAGAGTTGGGCGATCAATACAGCGAGGCGGCTATCATGCCAGTTTAAACTACTGGACTCGGCTTCTTGCCACCTGTTTCGCAAATTTGTTTTGTCGTTTTTTTAACTGAAAAATTAAGCGAATTAAAAAAATTACAGGAGGATCAACTAGACATACTGAAGTTTTTCATATTATCCAAATTTCATCTTTCTAGCCCTAAAGGCCTCTGACTAGTTCCTCGGACAAACTCGAAAGAAAAAAAAACGGAAAAAACATGCCACAACTGCGGCTAAAATTTTCATACAAATTCAATGCACTAGAGGATTTTGGCAAATCCCCAAGTGTAAATATAGGGCATGACCATTTACTTTTCGATTTATTTTTTATAAAGACTGGTACTCTCGCGAAGTGCCCCACCAACGCTAATTTCATTAAAAGTTTGACAATTTTCATGTCTCTATTTTTTTTAAACCAATAAAGCTACAGTGTTCTATTTTTCTCGGTCTTGAAATAATACAATACCTAAAAACGAATGACCATTTTACGAAACATTTTAGTCATGACCATTTTGACGATAGATTTTAGTCGTAACCATTTCCGATAGATTTTAGTCGTGATCATTTACGATACAGTTTAGTCGCAACTATTTACGATAGATCTCACGTAGGTATATTTTTCTCCTGACCTTTCTTTTGAGACCAAGTTTTTAAAAATTACCTTAGATAATCTCAAATGAAAAAAAATGCTACAGCTTTAGAGTCAAGATGCAAAACATCAAAACAGCGACAATAGGTGTTGGTAATTCATATGGTAGGTGTATTTGTCTGGTGATTCCAAGGCGTTGAGTTCGAATCCAGCCCTAGATCGTAAGCGACAGATTGATTTTTGTTCCAGTTGCCTCAACTAAACGAATACATTGGGCCATATCACCTATCACTCAATTTAAAATGAACATCCATAGATTCTTTCGGCCACCAAAGGAGGCGGCGGATAGATGGAATTTGCCTACGACCCCAGCACTTTGATTGAAGAAAAGATTGTCCATGGACAATGCCCCAGCTCATGAATGCTGCTATTTTTACTTAAAATTTCAGAACAATAATATTATTTTCCTGAAGTTTTTTTTAAAGATTTTACTGATTTTTTTTTTACTTTTCGCCAAAATTTCCGCCAATGTTTGGCCAATCACTAAAAAAGCAACAACTAGGTACGTAGTAACGCCTGCTACCTTCACCTAAAACTTCAAGACACTAAGACTATTTTCCTGTAGTATCCGTTCACCAACTATGATGCGTATATTGGGACGCACTTGTTAAAGGAACAAGTGGGAAAAAGGAAGAATGAAGAAATAGTAAAAGAGGAGTTCGAAAGAAAGAGAAAGCAGTGGGCGTATTCTCAAGATTCCTCCCAACCCACAGGGGGATAGCTAGTTAAGAATAAAAGGAACAAATAGTTTTTCGCCAATATTCCCGCCATTATTTGGCAAATCGCCAAAACAAGTAAGAGATATGTGGACAGCTATGCACCCTACCTTGGGAACAGGCCGAACCCCTCTCCCCGGCCGAAACCCCCGGCCCTAACCCCCCGTCAAAACCCCCCTACTAAAACCCCCGGCGGCCTTACCCCCCCTGACCCAAACTTCCCCCCCCCCTCGTTCTCAAAGAAAATGTGTAA
This sequence comes from Protula sp. h YS-2021, assembly GCA_949752745.1. Classification (NCBI taxonomy): domain Eukaryota; kingdom Metazoa; phylum Annelida; class Polychaeta; order Sabellida; family Serpulidae; genus Protula; species Protula sp. h YS-2021. The sequence goes on along the minus strand of OX457030.1, from coordinate 53,549,337 downwards.
CGATAATTTGTTCTGGCGCTTCTTTTTGCACTCGTACGAAACCTAGCCATTTGCTAGATTTTTTTTTGCTTTACGTACAAATGCCCTTGGTACAATATCTTTGGATTCCCTTTAGCAGATGTGATGTATTCCATGATGGTAGCATGATTTTTCACAGCAATCTGGGTCACTAAATTACCCATTCAAGTGAATCACAATGGATAATAATTATAAGTCACATCTACAGCAAGAGAAATTGTAATTTGTAAACTCGAATGATCTCGTAACCGGCATATGAATTGCAATTTTTAATGTGTGCACACTCATCAATCGTAAGAGCAATTGCAATTTCAAAAACTAAAAAGTTTCTTTCATAATGATGATCAATTCCTTCAGTGGTTCAGGAATTGCAATTTTAAACGCCGTGTGGTCTCTTCAATGGGCATTTGAAGTGTAATTAACAACGTGGATGTTTCGCAATTACAAAATATAAAATAGACCTGAGAACCGGGGGTTTTGGGGTCGGGTGGTTTAGACCGCCAGGGGGTTTTAGTCGGGGTGGGGGTTAGGGCCGGGGGGTTTCGGTCGGGAGGTTTTGGCGTAGACTCCCCTACCTGCCATCAAAATTGTAGAATGTTTCCGTGAAAACCCTGGGAGATATGTTTTACAGAAAATGGTTTATGGCCAATTAGGGCTGGGTATCGCGGCGAATTCTGTATCGCTATACGTATCGCGATATTAACCACGTATCGCGATATATATCGCGATATTTTAAATGTTTAAAAGGGGACAAATACAACTGTTGATGACTTTATTTCTAGATATTTTAACACTTGTGTAGCGCATTGAAGTAAGGGCATTTTAACAGAATACGAAAAGTATGTTGGCAATAACTTCTTAATTATGATTTCGACTGTCATCAGTGATAACTAGGGCCAGAATGAGGCAAGATCCCATGTGTAGGACATATTGGTTTTGATAGATTCACTGTAATTTAAAATTCGTCATTTGCAAAGTACTATCAAGGGCAATTCCTCTGCCTATTTTATTTAGCCCAAAAAATAAAACGTAAAAACGTCGAAACTTTCATATCACTTTACAAAAAATAATCTGTCGTTGCACAGCTTCACTATATATGCTTTCTTCCTGTTGGATTTGGTTTTTCTCATTTGAAAAGTAACGGAGATATGACCCACAAAAATGTTGATACAAAAATTACAAAGTCAAAAAACTAAAAAAAAAAAAATCGAAAATTAACATTTTTTTTTACAAAATCGACAAATAACCTGCCGTTGCACAACTTCTTATAAAAATTTTCTCCCTGTAATATTTGCTTTGCTCCCGATAAATTGCAACAGAGAAGATATAGTGAGAACAAAAAAAGTGCGGACAGACAGACAGACGGACAAGTTCATAACTATATCCCTCCATTACACGGGGGATAACAACACAATGTCTTCTCTAACGTTGAATCGAAAAAATGTCACTTTTTCGAATAAATTACCCTGTCCACTCAATCATCACACAGCTGAGTTCTTTCTTTAGTTATGGCATAACCTGCCGTTGAAAAAGGAGTAACGGGAAAAATGTGAACAACAGAAAATATGGTGTGAAAAGTGACGAACAGCAGTATTGCAGATATCACGCACAAATAATACACTGGAAAATTATTGCATATGTTGAATAAAACATACAGTGGAAAATATCGGAAAATATCGATATTTCAAAATTCGTATCGCGATACGTATCGTGAAAAAAAGTATCGCGATATATCGCTGTATCGATAAATATCGCCACCCCTATGGCCAATATTTCGGCCAATTTTTTTGGCCCTAGCAGCAGATACGTTTTAAAGAAATTTGTTTTGTTTTTTGGTCAACATTTCCGCTAATTTTTGGCGAATGGCCAAAAAAGTAATAGCCAGGTAGGTATTTATGCCCGCTACCATCACTCAAAATCTCGAGACATTCAGGCTAAAAATCTAGGAGGAGATACGATTTTTCAACCTAAAAGCGTACGCGTACATACGCACATACTTTAAACGACTACAATAGCCCCTGCTTCTGTAAGAAGCTGAGGCTAAAAAAAAAGAACTTAGGAATGCGCCACAACGTTTTAGTCACAAGAAAAATCATTGTTTTAAATGCCTTCTCTGTTTCCTAGAAGATAAGTTTTGCAAAAATACTTCCAAAACTGTCCAAGGTGGCAACTGTTCGGACTGTACACTTGCATGTCTTCTTCTTTCTTTGTTTCTTTGTTTGTTTTTTTTTGTTTTTTTTTGACTACTTCCTCATGGCCAGAAATGAACTATCCGGTTACTGGAGACACAGTTGATGGCTATTGGATGTGCAATCTAACGCTTCCCTCAGCTTAATATGTGTGCTCACATTTCAGCTTCATCTGCTTCCTTGAAGCGCTTGGAACTGGATTTAGGATACTTCACAGGCGCATATCTTGTGGAGGTGCTGATGGGAGAAAGGCGCAGGTTTGTTGGAAGGATGCGGCGATTTTGATGTTCATTCACTTTCATTCACATTTTCGCATCGTCGGGGGAAAATTATTGCATGGGCTATGAAAAGAAATGTTTTTTTTTAAAGCCACGATACTTTCTACACATGTGCGTTGGAAAATTCACAGTGGCGCTGCCCCTTTTGTTAATCATTCTAATTGAAGTCAAACGTTTTGCCATAAAACAATGCATAAAACATGGGTGGTTGACCTTGATGACGAATTATGGTAGACAGTGCATATATCATATTTAAGAATGATCCCCGGAAATGTACTACAGCCTATCCGCTCCCTGAATCAACGTAAACTAATTGGTGAAAAAATGTCAGGAATGACAACCAAGTTTGTATAAAAAGTGCAGGCTGACGAAAGTGACAAGACAAGCCTTTTACAGGCGGCTAACACAAAGGACTAGACAACCCTCTCAAAAGCGGCCAACAAAGTGACGAGACAAGCCTCTCGCAGGCGGTGAACAAAAGTGACGAGACAAGCCTCTCCCTTTGAACTGAACAAAAGTGACGAGACAAGCCTCCCGCAATCCCAAAACAAACCTTTTACAGACAGGTGGCAAAAGTGACCAGACAAACTCCTTCGACTTGATCGACAAAAGTGACGGAATACGATATTTACACTTGGTCGACAAAAGTGACAAGACAAAGGTTTTACAGGCGGTCGAAAGTGGCCAAGCAGGCTTCCAGATTACTGGAGGCCGTCAAAAGTATAAAGACTGACTGGACTGACTTATTATTGGCTGTAGACAAGTGACGTGACAAGCCTCTTACAGGTGGTCGATAAAAACCAGACAAGTTTCTAACAGGTGGTGGACACAGTATCCACAAGAGACTCATACAGACAAACGTGCTATCATGTTGCCCAGCCTTTCAAAAACTTCGTACTTCTGGGCAAGGTACAAATGCATAACACACATTTCCTTTTCCCATTTTCTAACAATTGGCACCGGTACAAATGTATGTCTGGCAAGTCCGTACAGATAAATGTACTGCGGGCCGTCCATGTTTACTTAGTGCAATTAGATCAGGTAAATCAGATCACATGAATTGAACCCGGGAGGTAAAAGCAATTGATTTATATTGTCTGATTTATGCAAGGGGCCATCCCTAAACTTCGTACAGAAATATTTTTGACCGCCCGGAATTGGTGATGCCGTCTGTTAACCCTAACATGAGCGCACCCCCTTCCTTGCGTCCACACTTTATACATCACCCCAGTCTCGCTACTGTTGTCGGCAATGCTTGTTCAGTTTGGAATCCAATCATACTAACCTTCCGTTTCAGTAACACTAGATGATGCCTTCCACTACAGACCTCGGCCAGTAAATTTGATATGGCCGATTTAAAATCATGATGAAGAACACGCTTTTGAAATGTGAAAAGCTTTCTGAGGAAACATTGAATATCGTCCACGAGCAATAACAAGAATGTCCAGTGATGGTGTGACCAGCCGAGATCTAGTGAATCAAGTATCGCCGTCGAGCAATAAAAACGTTTTGAATCCATGCGAATTTGTGTCACCTAAAAGTTTTATATGCTTCTCTGTCACGCATTCCATTTTTCAGTTGTTCGAAAGATGAATATAATTTATAGATTATACTCACAAAAAATGCATTTTGAAGGACTATAACGCAAACCACATGAAATATGAAAAGTACATGGCTTACACCTTTCATAAAAAATAAATACTTTACTGGCCTTTTTAGATATGGGGCTTGTAAATTAATCCTTGAAGGGAGACAGCGGAAGTCCCAACAGTGCCAGACACATTCAGATTTGTCTGTTGTTCAGGAACGCGAAACACCGACTTCCGAAGTAACAAGAAATCCGCCGTTCTTCTTATGCCATTTACACTATTTTTCTCTGTTCGGACCTCGAAGGGGTCTTCAGTGCATCTTCACTTTAAAATTCATTTGCATGCAGCTGTTTCAAATGCGAGTTAGAGTTGGAAGATAACTAATAAAATATTCCCTGTAGAATTTAATATTACTCCAACACTAACACGAAAAAGTCGTATAATTTATGCGTGCATGTGAGACAGCCAGTAAACTCCACTTCAACTCATCATTGTGATAAAAATTTCGTTTTGTAATCAATTGGCAGGATCCTAATAAAATCCTCTGTTATTAATTATTAGTGCAGTTCCGAGTTATTACAAACGCATAAATCTATGCGGCTCGTTAATCAACTCACCGGTACTAATCAGAGTCGTCACTGCGTCCAGAATTTTATCACTATCAATTTATCACTGAACATTCGGGGTCCAATACTGACATCTTCACATACACGAATTAATACTCACTCACTGACATCTGACAATTAGAAATTATCAGAGAAAAACAAACCAAATAGTTGCAAATATAATTACCATTAAGAGACGATTTTTCTTGCAGATTCTTGTACATATAATACTCAAGCATAGAAACCGGGCATTCGGCGTGGACAAGAGCATATGCGGTCGACCAAGGCATTCGGTGTGGACAACAGCATATGCAGTAGACCAGTACATTTGGCATGGATAGGAGCATATGCGTTAGACAAGGGCATCCGGCGTAGACAAGAGCATATGTGGTAGACCAGGGCATACAGCGCGGACAAGAGCATACAGCATAGATCAGGGGATACGGCATTAACAAGAGCATATGCTATGGACCAGGCCATACGGCGTGGACAAGCGAGTATGGTGCAAACCAGGCCATACGGCGTGGACAAGCGAATGGGGTGTAGAACAGGGCATACGGCGTGGTCAAGAGCATGGCGTATATCAGGGGATAGGGAGTGAACAAGAGCATACAACATGGACAAGACCATATGGAAAGGAACAGGGCATACGGCGTGAACAAGCGCATATGGTGTAAACCAGGTCATACGGCGTGGAGAAGCGCATATGGTGTAGAAAGAGCATATGGCGTATATCAGGAACAAGAGCATGTAGTATTCATCAGGCCATATGACACGGAAAAGAGCATATGCTGAGCAACAGGGCATACGGCGTCAAGAGCATATTGTGTAGAACAGGGCATACCGGATATGCACTACCGTTAAATAACCATTCAAATTAATGTTTATTATGTAGAGCAACAAACAACATTCCATAAATCAATTGTATTCTTACAGCGTAATGAAATATAACGTCATAACGCCATGAACAGTCGTAGCCTCATCATCTGTCGTAATATTCCTAATTTGTCTCTGTTGTTAAGCCTCTTTAAGAGCGTAAGGTTACTTAGTTTGACAACTAAGCAACCTTACACTGAAGACATTAGGCAGATATTGTAACGTATTATCTTAATTACAATGAAATAACGGTAATAATTCATCTGTTTTCTTATGTCTATGTTTACAACAACGTCCCTACATGTATGTTTACTTACTTTTATGTAGGGTCGCGAAACAAGGTGTTTACACACTGTAACTTATATTGACCATTATAAGTATTTGACCAAATGCTGGTAATTTTTCTGACGTCAGTTAGGGGCCATCCATAAAGTAAGTACGTACTCTGTGTGTCCAACAAAAACGCAGAAAAGGGGGCTAATTTTGAGGTCAGGTGCCGTCCGCGCGGCGTGTCAATTTCGTTTAAAAAGGGGTAATTTCCATTCAGTACTCCGCATTTACCACAAAATGGGGTTATTTCTGAATTCCACTCCGTATTTGGTCAGAAAAGGGGATATTATTTCAAAATTTGCACTCAGCGTTTATGGGGTCGTCTTAAAAAGTCATGGACATGCATGGTAACCATTTGGTACGTGAGTGGCCCCACAGGAGTGAGAGTTATTGCAACTTTGAATTGTTTGTCAGGGTTTTAAATCAGGCAAATCATTCGCCATACAGCCTATTGAAACATTGAACCAAGTGTGTTGCGGCTTTGGACTTTATGAATTTTGACCGCATGAGCATGCTTTCACTAATTTTTAACGTAATAATTCTTAACGTAATCTATGATTTGACAACCGCGGTAAAACCGGGCAAAGCTCGGTTACCTTGAGTTAACTCAGTAAGATTATAATTAACCATTTTAATTTATAATATTTTAACCGGTAGTTACCACTTGGCAAGTCGAATACTTGCGAGAAGTCAAATGAAGCTGTACAAGGCCAGTGTTTTACACCTTTTTTCTCTTTACTGGTCCGTCATTTTGTCTTTACTACTCCTCTGGCCATACTGGCCCTAAGACTACTCAATTTCGCACATGCGTATTAATTGATCTGAAGCTGTGCATTTTCCTTTTTGTTTTCGCTTTTGTTGTCATTTTCACGATCACAACGCAAAACAAAACAAAAACAAAAAAACAAAAAACAAAAAAAAAACAAAAAAACAAAAAAAAAAACAAACAAAACAGTGATTTTTCACCACAAGTAACTCATTAGGTCTGCAACAACATTTGCGCAAGTATATTCCAACAGCCATCCAACAGCCATATCGCGCATTCCGATAACTGCTGGCACAGAGACATACGCTGAGCATAGTGGCGTGCTTGTGTCTGTTTTAGAACGCATAGAAGCAAAATCTCACCTGGTCATTTTAAATACACTAATTTTTTCATATAAATTACCAGCTTCCGTTAGCACAATTCTAGATGAGGGTCGGAGAGGGAGGGAGGGGGGGGAGGGGTTGTTAGGGGAGTGATGTCGTTCTATACAGTAAGTACCAAAGCTGTTGTTGCTGTTTTTTTTTTCTAAAAAGGTTTCATACTGTTAAACAAATTCTTAGAAGGGTTTCGGAATCTCGGAAAAAATATAAAAAATTGACTTGTCTGTAAAGGGAAAGCAAAAAAAAATCAGACCGAAAAGTTTCTAAAATTCTACTTGTAAGGAGAAATTGATTTCAAATATTATTTGTTGACAAAGTGTTTAATATTTCGCCTTTGAAAAATAGGTTCTCGTTTTAAAAACAATGTCTGTTTCAATCACATTGACTCGTTTTAGCACGCCGTTACACATTTTGAAACGATTGGAATGGTTTCAAAGTCCACATAACTGGTCGCTGTGCTACCTTGATTCGCATGTGGGTCCTCCATTCTTCCGGTAGCTCCTTTTCTTCCGGCATCTTGTTTTTAATTTATTCCCAATGAACTACATATATATCCCAAAATAATATGTTTGTTCTCTTTCTTCACAGCTTTGGGTCCATATAGAACGATTTTAAAAAAAAAAATAACACGTATTTAAAACTGTGCATGAAATATCCGCAAGTTTAATGACCAATTTTCCTCTGACAATATGTACCAGAATCGTTCCAGTTAAAACAATTCTATACAATTTCCACATTTATAAGCGCACGTCTGAGTGTGATAGGCATGTCACAGCCACATACTACAACTACAACAAAAATTATAATTATTATCACACAAACGCATCTCATATTTCAGGTTGTTTCCCAGACCGTCTACTGCCTTTTTAATGTGTTGCGGACGCAAAGTGTCTAACAGGTAGTCTAATTTAAGAGTGGGTTACCGTAACCCATGCATGATACATCCATCTTGGTCGAGTAACTGCGCTGTTTACTCCAAGGGCATTTAAAATTCATGAGAGGATCGAGTAACCGGCCTCCTCACTCGCGAGCAATCGTGATTGACATGGTTAGTTTTTCGGTGGTGGGAGAATAAGGTGTAAAAAATGTTTAGTGCTCACTTTTAATATCACTGAAAATGCCAAAAAAATTGTCCCTTGGCTCATGGGAGTAAGCACAGCAAAGTAATGTCGTTCACACTACAATCAAAAGCGCCAAGGACGTTTGCTGAGTATTCTTAAATCAATAAGGGAGGCTCTCGTGAATTCAGCAAAGTTCCATAGTGTTCAAAACATCTGAAAGCAAAGTCGAACTGCGCAAAATCTGCTTGAGAAATGTGATCATTCCAAATGTGAAAATAAGGTGGGCGGGGCACTGTTATCTCCTCGCTGCACAGGAGTAAGGGACACCATGGTGCTGTGACATTTTACACAACCAGGAGATGGTTGCAAACCTAAATGACCAGTTTTTTACACTCTTGTTTTATGTTTTCCTCGTTTTACGTTTTACAGCCGATGGGAAAACAGCGGTACAGCAACGTTCTGGCCAGAACTTGGAAACAAGTACCAATTGCGTATTTTTTTAAATAATCGCTTGGAATGGGCGCCGGTTCGACAGCAGCAAGTGGCCACAATGTCGTGGCAGTGTCGTCCAGGTAGGCTACTACTTAAAATGCGATTCTAAAGCGTATGCACATATTTATGTAGAGATTGTCTGTTCAAGGCTGTATGAAGGACGTCTGCTTTTCGTCAAATATGATGTTACTGCTGGCTAAAGAGCATCGGATCACGACGCCATTACAACGTTCATCAAGTACCAAACGGCATTGTGATACTATAATCTTTTGAAAAAAAACGTGCTAAATAATTGACAGAAGCAGAAATCTTTGGCAACAGCAGCTACAAATGTTACCTGAGTTCCACGGAAACAAGAAAACCACAAAGTTCCGAACCAATAAATAAGGTTCCCAACAACTGACTTTATATGAAAAGTTTCAACTACAATTTTCGTTACTGTCATGTTTGTAAAGCTTGCTCTGTAGATATACTGAATGAGGCAGAAATGGATAGGGCAAGGGTGCTTTTGTTTTTCGATGAACTATTTTTTTAGCCAGTCTGAATTCCGCTAGACAGCTGAACGGCCCACTTGCAAAAAACCACAAAAGGAAATGTTTGCCTTACAATATGACCGAGAAGGCCAAAGCTACAGAGGCATCCCTTCTTTATCGTCGTTTTAGCCAGAAGGATCGGAAATGAGCTTAATATAGCCAACCGCTAATCGCTAATCGTTTTCGGCACAATGGTCCAATTCGGGTTTTTGACCTTGACCGTGACTGAGAAGGTCAAAGTCACCGAGCTAACTATTATGTAGCGTTATTTAGGTCCAAAGGATCGAAAATGACCTCATAACCTGTCTTTCCCTAACCCTTTTCGAGGTAAGTTGTTCTATAGTTAACGATTACGAGTACAAGTGACCTTTGACTTTGATCCTAAAGATCAAGACTCAGAATGCAGGGTTACCCTCTGCTCAATACATTTTTTTATTTATGCTGGGTTTTGAGCGCTTTTTTAACCATTTTTCGTGATAAAAAGGCATTTTGAAAAATGTTTTGACCTTATTTGGCCTTGATCTTTATGGTCAAGGTAAAACATATTTGCAATTTCTGTGGAACCGTATTATTGTCTGTTAGTCTACGAAATTTGATGCTCTTCCTAATAATAGGATAGGAGAAAAGGCTAGAAAAAAATAAATTTGACCTTGACCTTGAACGCTGAGGTCAATAAAGTTAGCAGATTTGGCTAGATCTTGTCATCCTCTATATGTGTCCCAAATTTTGTCTTCCTGTATTGAATAGTATAGGAGGAGTAGTCTGGAAACCATCCAAGCGGAAATAAAGTTGCAGAAATTTCCAGAATAACTACAAACTTATTCAGTTGCAAACAAAGTTTGAAAGTGGGAATAAACTGTAAAAATTTCAGTTATTATATGTCTGATGAAGTTGGTAACTGCTGAAATGTTAGATTTCCAGCCACTAAATCGGAACAAATGTACATAAATTCTTTCCGATATGGGCTTGTTGATACCCTGTGAAATAAACAAAGCTCTCTCTTTCTCTCTTAATTTTTGTGACATCTAACACTGCACAAAAAATCAAATCATATACCTGCATATGCAACCTGATATAGAAACTCTGTATACCTGATATAGACACTCTTATTTTCCTGAATTAAAAGAAGAAAATGCGAAAGGTCTTTTTATAATTTCACTCGCCTTTTTTTTGGTACAAAATGGCTAAATTCAAAGGTCACTCAATCTTGAAAACCGTTAAACTGTTGGAGAAAGAGTGACTTGAATATAATTTTGAAACCTGAGGCCATCTGCACTGTTTCAAATCACTTGACGACTTTGACCTTTGAGAAGTCGAAGGTCACGTAACTGACGCGTCTGAAAAAATACTTTGATTTTGGCTGCATTTTATAAAGCAAATTGTAGATGAAATTCCGTCTAGTATTACAGAAATATACTCTTGGAAACAAACTGAAAATAAATAGCGGTCATTTGCTGTTTTGTTTGTTTTCTTGTCAACTGAAAGAAAGCGATCATAAGAATCAACTGGACCGAATTTAGCTAATGCTTTGCGGATTTACTAACCCAGTGATCCAATATGAACCTTGTAATATACCAGTCCATCACATGGTGGATTTCCTTGTTGTTATATTGGCAATGTGATTGCCTTATGTTGAATATGCGGTTACCATATGTTATAGGCATGTTACCAGGGTTCGCGTTGGCTGGGTTTTTGTCCACTTTTTGGGCATTTTTTACGAAATGACTCACTTTTTCGGAACCCACCGAGTTTTTCTGGACCCAACTGAGTCACACTTTCCTTTTTTGACTCGCTTTCCAAAGAACCCAGCGCGAACCCTGTGTTACTCTACATATATATACGTGTATATCAAATTTTTGAATATGTTATCATCGGCGTGAAATGGCCATTTCATTTGGATGTCAAATAGGACCACCTCCCAAATAGGACTACTTTTCAATGATCCGTTGTAGGAGCCTTCCATTGTAAAGAATCCCGCTAACAGGACAACCCCTGAAATCGGATCACCTCAGCCCAGTCCCACTGCAATTAGCTTCACGATATCCCGGGATTTCATGATATTTCTTTACAGTTGCTTTTCAATTCAGAGGAAAGAAAGGATCCCCCGACACCCCGGCGATGCTAACACTGGGCTGCAATATATGACGGAAAAAATGAATCACAAATAGAATAGATTCCCTGTGAGGACGGGCTTAAATCACCTAAAACTGTTTTAGCTCTTTTATGAAAATACAATGGGCATATAATGGAGTTTCTTTATAAGATGTGTTTCGTGATCCATTAACTGTCACCCGTTAAACCTTCATTTTAGCTAGAAATAAGGCAAGGGTCGAAAGCTTTTGTGTGGCGGCTTCCTATGGGAGAGGCAGTGGACTGTTTTATGCGTGGGGCTGTGTGTTGGGGGGGGGGGGGTTGGATGGTTGGCTCAACCGAATATCACACCATAGCCGTTTTCGTGTCCAAGTGTACAGTTTAATTCTCGTAATATATGACTGAGCATGTTTAGGAGTATCTTGGCGGCACCGCCTTCCCCATTTATCCTTAAGCTTGGCTTGGGTATTTTCGAGCCTCAGAAAACAAATGCATATATTTATTTCACACCCGCATTGCCCCTTCCGGAGTGATGGCAATATTTTGCGCAATCACATAAACACTAACAAACCCCGCTTTAAAACGCCCTGCACCGCGGTTCTCCAGAGAAGACTGAAATTACATCTTGGGCGTTGTATATTTTTTCGATCAAATCACTCTTTTTCCCCAAACCCGCTATTTCTTCTTGTGTTGATTTTAATGTTCTTCCTAAAATTAAGACATTGCCCAAAAGGCTGAAATGTAATATAACTTCTCTTTTCTATCCAGCATGATTATAACTTACAGTGCAGAATGTAATAACACGGAAGACAGTGAAATTCTGGGGGTATAGTCTAAAATCCCGAACGGGATAGCAGAGTTTCAGTCTTTTTTCATGGAGATGGAATTCATTCAATGCTTTGTGGCAGTAGAGGCTGGAAATGCATGTATTCTAAATTTGTTAATGAATGAATTGCATTCAGTTATCTTTGACTTATCAATTTGACATATCAATTGTTATGCATGAAAAAGAAGTACAACAACATTTTATAATCCTAATGGTGTACTTTTAAGAATACTTGTTTTTAGGAATTTGTTTCACATCTAGGAAATAGGCTCATCTATAAAACGAGAACAATCACAGTCCCGAGGCCAACCATTCCGCATCACCGTTCTTTCCCGTTCCGTCTGAGAGACTCCGGCAACAACACGTGTTAGCAGTACTCATATTAAGTAACTCAGCTGTTGTTTCTAGGCTTATAAAACGAGAACAATCACAGTTCCCAGGCTAACCATTCCGCATCACCGTTCTCTCCCGTTCCGTCTGAGAGATTCCCTCAACAACACGTGCTAGCAGTACTCACATTAAGTGAACTCAACTGTTGTTTACTCAGTCTTGTCCAATCAACTGTTGTGTAAAGCTCCATAACGATACAAACAACTGGCCAACAAACCTTTCACATAATTGCCAACCCAGTTCTGACGTCTTTATTTTATGTCACGTTTGCAAAATCTTAGTATTCGCTCTGTTCATTACATCACTAGAGTTTTCTAAACAGTAGTGTCTTTGAGAAAACACGCAAAACAAATGAGTCCAGAACAGGACAGTAAGCTATGTTTGCTTCACAAATACCTTGTCGCCCAAATCAGACAATGTAATTTGTCATTTTCAAAGAGGGGTATAAGTGAAATGAATGATGAGGCTGGTTCCAAGGCTGCCTCTAAATTATTTAGGAGATTAGCTGCCGTATTCTTTTGAAAAGACCAAAAAAACGTGACGATTCTGGAAACTGCGTATCACACTTTTATCGCCGGTGACGTGACCGTCAATTCAGTCTACGTGTTTACAACGCTGCTGCAGTTTGGAAGCGTGCATTTGATTTTATGGTTTAAAAAAGACTTCCTAGTTGTGTCCCAATTAATGTTTTTCAGCGTTACTACAAGCTGAGCAGGTGGTTCGGAGGACAAACCGAGGTAACGCAAAAAAAAATGTAACCATAGTTACGCGGTTTCGTTTCTTCAGCACAACTGTGTTTATGCCAGTTGCTGCTGGCTTGTTGGGTTTTAAACGGGCCGGTTGCTTTGGCGTTTTTCATGCCCCATTTTCGGATAATTCTGCGTGCGTTGAATTTTATCAGAACTTGGTTCCAGTTAATCTGGATTAGTTGAGTATTTCTTTTCTTTGTCCTGATTTGGTTCATTTCTTTAAAGGTTAGATTTGGGAGGGGTATGTTTACAATCCGATGTAACGATTTCTCCCAGCTTCACTTCCCTCCTGGTTCTTCCCAACAGCAAGTGGGTCACAATCGCACTCGCACTCACCCCGGTCTTGTTCAACGATCCTTCTTCAACAGACAGTACATTTTTTTTCGTTTTCTCAGACTCTAGCTGTTGGACAAAATGACAGATGATGCCGCTTAACCGTACGGCAAGCTTCACAAATCTGGGAGAATGACAAGACAGAGCTAACCAATCAACAAACGTCATCCGTTTTTAACCTCGCTTTACCGCCAACAGACACCCTGCATCCCCCTACTACTCTTATTTTAAAACTGCTACATTAAGCAAAAATAAGCACAGTATAATTTTGTGCCTTTTCTTTAACCCATTTCTAATTATAATATTGGCAATTCACAACTAAAACCCCGCAATAACTGAACCGCTTCGAGCAGTGAGGCAATAACTGCCTACAGTTTCTGTAGACTTAAATCCTAAACAGCAATTGCTGAGAAAAGATAAGATGTTTTACCCTAAGTTGCATAGGTGTTCTCCATTCTTCCGGCAAATCTCCGTCTTCTTCAGACATAATGAACCGTCTTATTTATCCGACGTAAAAATAACGTTAAACAAGACTTAAAAAAAGTCCACAAAAATTTGGTTTAATTACCTATCACCTACTGCAAGAAAATAGAAAAATGAAAGCCGTAAATATATTTTTATTTAGTACCTGAATATATCAATGACTTAATCAGTGCATAAATAAAAATGAAATACAACACGATAAAAACAATTAACTGCACACAAATTGTCCAAATTCTCTATTAGAAAATTAAGCAGTGGCCTTTGCCCACTATAGTATCAATTAGTCGTTTGGTTATGGTTACAGCAACAATTACAGCTTAGCATTGGTCAAACTCTCATCAAATACTAATGCTGACCTAATCTGTCAAGTTATTGGCATAACAGATACATCACTGCTGGCTTCATCATGGCATCTGCTGTTGTTCCAAGAATACATTGCACAAGACTTTGGTATTATGTGAAAGAAAAAAATCTTGTCTTGGATTCCGGACGAAGACAGCACTGTGGTGTTGTTTTAAAATGACAAGTACCAAAAGTTAAAATCTTTCTTAAACACGAAAAAAAAAACCAAGAGAAGAACTTCTCCATGTCATAGCTGTGGCATCTTTGTGAAGTTCGCTAAAACGGGGAAGAGTGTAGCTGCAAACTTTGCTTTAGACTAACAGTGTTCAATTTGTACCATAGCAGAGTTGTTTTTTTTTGTGCGACAGACTCGATTTCATCAGAAGGGGGGGGGGGGGGGGGGGGGGACAAGATGAGTTGCTCAAAATCAATGCTAATATATTTAATATTAACCTAGGGCACCCTTATCTGCCTTATATGCCTTGGAAGCGTTCACGAAGAACGAGTTCTCTTTTCTCATAAACTAGCATATTTGTGAGTCAAAAAGTAAAAACATACAGGCAATATTTAAAAAAGGGAAATCTCGACACTTTTTTTCAAGAAGTGCAAAAAGGTCTGCGTGCGGCTGGAGATCAGTTTTCAGAAAATTTGATTACAATTTAACTGAACGTATCAAATTCCAACTGACATTTCAAATAGAATTAAGTATCATATGTATTTGGCACATGGGGCATTACTTAACTTAATTAAACAAAAACTGGTTAAATTGAAAACGGCGACAACAAAAATAAATAAATAATACCCCTAGTACAGAGGCAAACTTTTTACGGATTCTTTGTGGCATTTCGAATGATATACAGTTAAACCTGGTTAATCCGGACAGCGTTTTGACTGACAAAATTTGTCCGGATTAGCAAAGTATCCAGATTACTCAGGTTATGCAATAATTGCTTGATTTGTCAACTAAATCAATCATTGTTGGTATTGTAGTCAATTGCCCCCCACCCCCAATAATGTCTCCTCGGTGCGTTGTCCTCCAATTTTGCACAGATGTCAAGGAAGTAGTAGGAAAAGGGGGGTTCTGGGTCACTTTGTGACGTCATACTGTCTGGAAATGACGTCATCATGTCTGGAGCGGATTTCTGGGTCACTTTGTGACGTCATACTGTCTGGAAGTGACGTCATAGCGTCTGGACCGGAAGTGTTGTCTGGAGCGGAAGTCATGATAAGCGTTAGGATAGGCGCGGCCATCCATGACGTGATAATGACGTCATGATGACGTCATAATGAGGTCATACTGTCTGGAGCGAAAGTCTGGAGCTAAAGTTGCTTGAAAGTGTTGGCCGAGTCAATCATCATGAAGCCAACGAACTCCACCTGTCAATCAGTGTAACCATGGCAACAGACCCTAAAAAGTGATGACCTCCCCCCCCCCCCCCCCTCGAAATTGTGATTTTTGCATATTTATCAGTTTCAGACGATTCTGAACATTTTTCATTTTTTGGGTCGACCACCCCCCCCCCCCCCCCTCGAAATTGTGATTTTTACATATTTATCCGTTTCAGACGATTCTGAACATTTTTCATTTTTTTTTGGGTCGACCACCCCCCCCCTCCCCCCACCCCTCCCCTAGGCGAGCAACATTCTGTCAAGTCAGCTTCAGTTCCATCAGAGGGGTATATAAGGAATGAGCATACAGCAGTGACAGTCATTTCGGTAAGTGGAGCAAGAGTTACACACTACAATTGGATCACATCAGATCCAGGGATGGCATTCAGTGACAACTATTTCGGTAAGTGTTTATTGAAACTTTAGAAATAAAAAGTGAACTTTGCAAACAAACTTTGTAAACAAACTTTGTAAACAAACTTTAGTTATTTGCATGATTGAAACTTTGTAAACAAACTGTGTAAACAAACTTTTTAAACAAACTTTGTAAACAAACTTTGTTAACAAACTTTGTAAACAAACTGTGTAAACAAACTTTATAAACAAACTTTATAAACAAAATTTGTAAACAAACTTTGTAAACAAACTTTATAAACAAAATTTGTAAACAAACTTTATAAACAAAATTTGTAAGCAAACTTTGTAAACAAACTTGACTTATTAACATAATTGAAAATTTGTAAACAAACTTTGTAAACAAAATTTGTAAACAAACTTTGTAAACAAACTTTGGTTATTTGCTTAATTGAAACTTTGTAAAACAATACCTTTCATTATACTTGGTCGATTTACATGAAACTTTCACTGTTTAATTCAGTTTTATATCTAGTTTTAACATTAAGTGGTTATAGGCTATTTGCGCAGCTGGCTGTGTGCATATTTACCACCATTTTAATTTTGTAAAAAGTGAAAAATTGTGATAACTTTCGCTATAGTTGACGGATTTGCATGAAAATTTCACCGTTGGATTCAGTTTGATGTCTTAGTTTTACAGTAGTTTGCATAGGTGGGTTGTTGGAATGGCGCGCGCCCACCATTCAAACATGTGTTTGAATTATTTTTACGTCAAACTATTGTTCAACAAGTTGTTTAGCAATTGTACAACAATTGTTCAACAAGCTGTTGTTGAACATGTTCAACATGTTGTTGAACATGTTCAACATGTTCAACATGTTCAACATGTTCAACAACATGTTCAACAAGTTGAACATGTTCAACATGTTCAACAACATGTTCAACATGTTCAACATGTTCAACAACATGTTCAACAAGTTGAACATGTTCAACATGTTCAACATGTTGTTGCACAAGTTGAACATGTTCAACATGTTCAACATGTTCAACTTGTTCAACAACATGCTGTTTAACAAATTGTTCAACAAGTTGTAGTTCAAGCAAAGAAAAAACAAGACATATGTTGAATAGGTTTATTAATACATTTAAATACACTTAAATACACTTAAATATATACAGCTTAAATCTATAACAATATTATAACATTTATTGATTTACAAAGTCTTTATTATAATGTTTAGTCAAATAAGTCTATTTTTCTTCATCTGCTTCACTCTGTTCACTGGCATCCATATCACTTTCTTCGTCACTGCTTTCATCTTCCTCCTCCTCATCTAGAAGCTCTTCAAAGAATGCATCGCTTCTTCTTATAGCCGCCTTTAGTGCCTTTGAATACTCGTAATGTTTTTCATCAACAAAGTAATTGAAGTCTTCTAAAATGGTTTCATAATGTTCGTTTTGTTGTAGGCTGAGTCAACAATTTTAACAAGTTTGACATTTTTGACGAGTTATACACCATATTTTGATTACATCTAAGTAGCATAAAAGGAAGAGTGAGACATGCATTTCATTCATATCAAACAGCAATAAATTCTGCTGAAACAGTTTTTGATTAAGCACGCGCCTGTTCCAATGACGTCATTATGACGTCATAATGATGACGTCATAATGACGTCATAATGATGACGTCATAATGACGTTATGACGTTAAACTCCCCTAGGCGTAGACAACATGTTCAACAACATGTTCAACAACATGTTGAACATGTTCAACATGTTGTTCAACAAGTTGTATATAAGGCTATGTTTAAAGGCTTTTTCATCATTTGAAAAGTGCATGTTGAACCGAAAGGATGTATAAATGCAACATTTGTTTGAAATCTTACAATTGGCCACAAAGTCTTAAAAGGCACTTAAAGAATGCTCACACTTCAGAAGAAGAATTGGAGATAGATGTGGAAAACCCTGTAAAACCACCTATCACTGAAACTTTAGATGAGTCTTCTATGGAAAGTCAAAGCGTCAACATGACTGAAAAGAATGCACATGCTTGTACAGAATGTGGTGCATTATACAACAGTCAAGAAGCTTTGTTCAAACATATGGAACATTGTGTTGAGGGTGATGATGACGACAGCTCTGAAAGTGAGTCAGAAACAGACTCTGAAAGTGAGTCAGAAACAGACTCTGTTTGGTATGATATGGTTCAAGAAGTCTACGATGAATATGATAAGAAATTTCAAGAAAAGGTTTCAGAATATGAAGAACAAGGGCTTGAAGATGCGCGTGAAATAGCAAGTGATGACTTTCGACCCATTTATAAGCGTCGACTTAAACAACTGTTTATGAGACTATTCAAATATGCCCAACGCCTACAACAAAACGAACATTATGAAACCATTTTAGAAGACTTCAATTACTTTGTTGATGAAAAACATTACGAGTATTCAAAGGCACTAAAGGCGGCTATAAGAAGAAGCGATGCATTCTTTGAAGAGCTTCTAGATGAGGAGGAGGAAGATGAAAGCAGTGACGAAGAAAGTGATATGGATGCCAGTGAACAGAGTGAAGCAGATGAAGAAAAATAGACTTATTTGACTAAACATTATAATAAAGACTTTGTAAATCAATAAATGTTATAATATTGTTATAGATTTAAGCTGTATATATTTAAGTGTATTTAAGTGTATTTAAATGTATTAATAAACCTATTCAACATATGTCTTGTTTTTTCTTTGCTTGAACTACAACTTGTTGAACAATTTGTTAAACAGCATGTTGTTGAACAAGTTGAACATGTTGAACATGTTGAACATGTTCAACTTGTGCAACAACATGTTGAACATGTTGAACATGTTCAACTTGTTGAACATGTTGTTGAACATGTTGAACATGTTGAACATGTTGAACATGTTGTTGAACATGTTGAACATGTTCAACTTGTTGAACATGTTGTTGAACATGTTGAACATGTTGAACATGTTGAACATGTTCAACAACATGTTGAACATGTTCAACAACAGCTTGTTGAACAATTGTTGTACAATTGCTAAACAACTTGTTGAACAATAGTTTGACGTAAAAATAATTCAAACACATGTTTGAATGGTGGGCGCGCGCCATTCCAACAACTCACCTATGCAAACTACTGTAAAACTAAGACATCAAACTGAATCCAACGGTGAAATTTTCATGCAAATCCGTCAACTATAGCGAAAGTTATCACAATTTTTCACTTTTTACAAAATTAAAATGGTGGTAAATATGCACACAGCCAGCTGCGCAAATAGCCTATAACCACTTAATGTTAAAACTAGATATAAAACTGAATTAAACAGTGAAAGTTTCATGTAAATCGACCAAGTATAATGAAAGGTATTGTTTTACAAAGTTTCAATTAAGCAAATAACCAAAGTTTGTTTACAAAGTTTGTTTACAAATTTTGTTTACAAAGTTTGTTTACAAATTTTCAATTATGTTAATAAGTCAAGTTTGTTTACAAAGTTTGCTTACAAATTTTGTTTATAAAGTTTGTTTACAAATTTTGTTTATAAAGTTTGTTTACAAAGTTTGTTTACAAATTTTGTTTATAAAGTTTGTTTATAAAGTTTGTTTACACAGTTTGTTTACAAAGTTTGTTAACAAAGTTTGTTTACAAAGTTTGTTTAAAAAGTTTGTTTACACAGTTTGTTTACAAAGTTTCAATCATGCAAATAACTAAAGTTTGTTTACAAAGTTTGTTTACAAAGTTTGTTTGCAAAGTTCACTTTTTATTTCTAAAGTTTCAATAAACACTTACCGAAATAGTTGTCACTGAATGCCATCCCTGGATCTGATGTGATCCAATTGTAGTGTGTAACTCTTGCTCCACTTACCGAAATGACTGTCACTGCTGTATGCTCATTCCTTATATACCCCTCTGATGGAACTGAAGCTGACTTGACAGAATGTTGCTCGCCTAGGGGAGGGGTGGGGGGAGGGGGGGGGGGTGGTCGACCCAAAAAAAAAAAGAAAAATGTTCAGAATCGTCTGAAACGGATAAATATGTAAAAATCACAATTTCGAGGGGGGGGGGGTGGTCGACCCAAAAAATGAAAAATGTTCAGAATCGTCTGAAACGGATAAATATGCAAAAATCACAATTTCGAGGGGGGGGGGGTGGTCGACCCAAAAAATGAAAAATGTTCAGAATCGTCTGAAACGGATAAATATGCAAAAATCACAATTTCGAGGGGGGGGGGGTCGACCCAAAAAATGAAAAATGTTCAGAATCGTCTGAAACGGATAAATATGCAAAAATCACAATTTCGAGGGGGGGGGGGGGGGTCGGTCGACCCAAAAAAATGAAAAATGTTCAGAATCGTCTGAAACGGATAAATATGCTAAAATCATAATTTCGAGTGGGGGGGGGGGGGTGGTCGACCTCTTATGAAAGTTTGGTGTGAAGTACGGTTGGCATGCGTTTCCAACGGAAGTTATGGCGAACGCCTCGGAGAAATTACTTGGCCCCTTCTCTCCTAGAAGCGAAGAAAGGACTAAGAAAGAACCCCCCCCCCCTACCCCGATAAAAGCCTCTCCGGAATAAGCCCTCTCCCGCTTTCCACAAGCTGCTTACATCTCTAAAGTAAGAGTAATGAATTTCAATTGCAATTGTCATTAAGATTAATGATTGCAATTCAAATTTGAAATAAAACAATAGAAAAATTATATATACGTCGATAAATAAACTAAAAAATGTTTCCAAACCTATGTTTATTTTACTACTTTCTTAAAACATAGAAATATGCTTCTTGGGTATTTTAACTACTCGCACGAATCAGTGTCTCTGTGAATTAAAGTTTCTTAACGCAGTCGGACAATGTGTACAGCGTCCTTAGGCGACCTTTGATCTGGAGTGCCACGTCTTGTCGACTGGCCGTGGATCGGCTGCTCCATGTAGCCCGTGCAACAGCTGCATCCTGCTGTAGCGACTCGATGGAGACTCAAGGATGGAGGGGCTTCTGTCCGGGGGGGGCGTAGCTTTTGACCGGGGCGGGGAGCTTCTGTCAATTAACCGGCGTGTCTGTATCTGACAGTAAACGCGCTTAATACACTTGAGTGGAGGTTCACCTCGGGAATCCGGGAGAAGTGTGGCACTGACTTGGGCCGAATCCCCCTTCAGCCAGTGAACCAGTTCCACACAGACATGCAGGATCCCAACCAAGCACTCAGTCCGCTGGTTCCAGAAAACGGATGCAGGACGCCCACCAAGCACTCAGTCCGCTGGTTCCATGAAGACGGATGCAGAACGCCCACCAAGTACTCAGTACGCTGGTTCCATGCAGGCGGATGCAGGACGCCCACCAAGCACTCAGTCCGGTGGTTCCATGAAGATGGATGCAGAACGCCCACCAAGCACTCAGTCCAATGGTTCCAGAAAACGGATGCAGGACGCCCACCAAGCACTCAGTCCGCTTGTTCCATGAAGAGGGATGCAGAACGCACACCAAGCACTCAGTCCGGTGGTTCCATGCAGACGGTTGTAGGACGCCCACCAAGCACTCAGTCCGCTGGTTCCATGAAGACGGATGCAGGACGCCACCAAGCACTCAGTCCAGTGGTTCCATGCAGACGGTTGCAGGAAGCCACCAAGCACTCAGTCCGCTGGTTCTATGCAGGCGGATGCAGGACGCCTAACAAGCACTTAGTCCACTGGTTCCATGAAGACGGATGCAGGACGCCCACCAAGCACTCAGTCCAATGGTTCCATGAAGACGGATGCAGGACGCCTTCCAAGCACTCAGTCCGCTGGTTCCATGAAGAGGGATGCAGAACGCCCACCATGCACTCAGTCCGGTGGTTCCATGCAGGCGGATGCAGGACTCAAACCAAGCACTCACTCCGGTGGTTCCATGAAGAGGGATGCAGGACGCCCACCAAGCACCCCGTCCGGTGGTTCCATGCCTCAAAAAGGTTGTTAATTCACTGCTCTTCACCCAATGCCAACGCAAAATCAATACAGCAAGTGAGACAGGCCGTTTGGTGTAATTGCAATAAGCGGGTGCAGGATATTTGACCAACCGAAATTTGACCAACTGAAATTTGACCAACCGCAATTTGACCAACCCCGTAATAAAAAAAAACGGACATTTGACCAACTTCATAATTTATTGTTTTTCGTACCACTTATCAGTAAAACATTAGCAATCACAAATGTTCCGACAGAAGCAACATTTAAACAGTTATAACACTGCAAGTAAAAGTACTGTCACGTACCTGAGATGACACTAAAGCTTCCACCAGGTCTGGGTTTGTTTGTTTAACGCAATGTATAACGCCAGATTACGGGGATTAACGGTGCACGTGGAACTCAACGTTATTGACACTCAGTGACAGAGACGGGATTAGCACAACATCTCTTTGATGCGAATGAGCACTTCTTTGAAATTACTTTTTCTTACGAAACCTCGAACTCAGACGAAACCTCGAACTCAAATTGCAGTTGGTCAAATTTTTGTCGGTTAAATTGCGGTTGGTCAAATTGTATGTACCCCGCAATAAGCAGATTCATAGTTTCGTGTGCGAAATTTACGCAAAAAACGGCAGGACTCTAGTTTAGGGCATAAATATAGAAACAAGGAAACTTAGAAACAAAAACCAATGGAGAATAACATCAGTATCACTTTGAAATAGATATATCGTCTTTTTTGTTAGAAACCCATTATAATAATGTCATGAATAAATTTTCCCACATTCCAGTAAGGTTTTGACACCCACGTACGGCAGAGAAAATAAACCTTTGGTGCATTTCTCTTATTTGTTCCTGTATGTTTAAAAAAAAAAGAACTGAAAACACTGCTGCCTGCAGTTCTTTTCATTTCAAATCAAATTTGAACTAGTAGGCGCTATAAGCCGCAGGCATTATGAGCCGTAGGCATTGTGAGCCGTAGGCATTGTGAGCCGTAGGCGTTATGAACGGTGCGCATTATGAGCCGTAGGCATTATGAACCGTATTCATTATGAGCCGTAGACGCTATGAACGGTGTGCATTATGAGCCGTAGGCATTATGAGCCGTAGGCGTTATGAAGCGTATGCACTATGAGCGGTAGGCGTTACAAACCGTATGTATTATGAGCCGTGGGAGAGCTGGGCTCCCAAAACGTGATTTGCCAGCTACAGCAAGACTTGGGTATCTAAGTTAATACATGTAGTTTGCAAGTGGTTTGGAGTGGTGCAGCAAGGGTATACCGCTTTTCTGAGGTGCTAGCCGACAACTTAAAGAGTAAATTCGTTAGGATGTATTGAAAGTGGCATTTCTCCCACAAGGCAGCTGTAAAATTGAATTGCGACGCTCAAACAATTACGCTAACATCTGTATTTTTATCAAGTTGACGTCACAGATCAAGGAACGAGAGAACCCGTGACACGCAACCTGGATTTGCTTAATGTCGTGAAATTGCACCCTTTTTTCTGATCATATTCTTATCATGCTGATTTAAGTCTGCATCACTCTGGAGGCATCCCATAAGCACCATTCAGCAATGTTGTAAGGCTGGCGTTTTCTTTCCGTAAAAACTTAAGGCACGGAAATAAGACTATCCTCTCTCTATCTCTAATTCAGCATCTGCTGGTAATTCTTTGATTGAAAAAAAAAAACTATGGTTAGTTTCACGTTATTGGGCAATTCCGATAGTTTCGGTCGCGAACATTCAACTTTGGCTCAATCCATAAAACATGCATTAAAAAAAAATGTCGAACAATTTGACCCCACCCCTCCCCCTCTCACAGACACTTTCGTGCGTTCGCTCTTTATGAATGGCAACTTTTTTTTAGACGAGACCAATTATCAGACCTCCAACACCCTGTTAGATCATTACAACAGTCCCTAAGCCCCTGCTCCGCCCCCTCCTTCTCTGAAGCCCTCAAACGCAGATACGGGTAAGAACTCCTTTCAGAAGCGTGATGGATAGCCATTACGTTGATTGACAGTCTCATCTGGTGGCACAAGTCACATAAAATATTCACACTCTCACACGTGCACTCATGGCCAACGGGATTTTAGCACGGCTCAAGGAATGTCTTTCTTTGCGAGCATCGGACGGAGCACTAAGTTGAGAACGGAGAATATGAACTCTGTGCGTGTATTTGTGTGTGTTTGTGTGTATGGGTGTGTGTGCGTGTGAATGTGTGTGCGTGTTTCGTACCTTTATCCTTCAGTTCTGGTGGTCATGGTTACCAGAATTAATTCCATTAATTTTCATTATCTTTTTTTACGTTTACTTTGCCCACAGAAAATTGTTCATCAGTACCATAAATCATTCATATTTTCAATCGTCTGGGGCAACAGTTTAGTTCGCCAAAAAGCGAATACAGAATGTACAGAATATACAAAGCAATACCCTATGAAATATGAACATAAGAGTGACTTGAGCAGTCCGATTTCCTCGTGATGGAGGACATCTAGAACCGATTATTGAAAAGTGGTTCCATTTGTAATTTGGTGTTGTTTGTGGTCGGGTCTAATTTCGGCGTTCCACTGTTTTTATCAAATCATACGCTTAGAATATATATAACATATAGGTACAAAGGACCATTTAAAAACTAGTTCTGTTTCGCTCTGATCAATTCGAAACAACACACAAGGACCAATTTGTCATGGTTTCAAGAAAATTATAAAAAAAGTCCCTGGAGTTTCTCTTAGTTCTCGCCGCGAAATGCACCCCAGGGATTACTGAGTTTCTACCTCAAGGTCTATTCAAATCCGTTATTAAAGGTGAAACGGCCTTACCAGCTTAAGGCTTAAAATCAAACACTTAACCCCCTTCAGCAGCTTGGGCTGATGAACCGCAGGTAATTTTTATAACTTTGATATGTATATGTTTAAAAGCTCTTTGGAATTTTTAGGGAAATAACGTATACGTAAATCCCACAGGGCTTCCAGCTCCCCGGTCACCATTCTCTATCCACACCCTAGCGTAACACAAATTGATTTATATATATATATATATATATATATATATATATATATATATATATATATATATATATATATATATATATATATATATATATATATATATATATATATATATATATATAATTTTTACATGTCATTTCATTTTGTTACAATTACCTGCTTTCTGTCTAGCATTGATTCCTTCACGGAAAGATATTTACGGTGTTTTTCCACTTTTCGTACAACAAGATAATTGAACACCGGTAGAATCTGTCTCTGTCAACTTGCGATATCTTAAGATTGTGCTGAGCTGCCTAGTCGATTTTAATATTAATCGCTATCGGGTCGAGAAGTTTAATTCTACCCGGCATCAATTGATTTCCTTGAAATCTGTATTACGCAAGTCTGAAAAAAAAATGCTACTGGCCATATATATGTAATTCAAATTAACACTTAGACAGCGGCTTTTTACTCAGGTCAGGGGTAGTAGGAGTCCCTTTTTTCAAATAACTGAACAGGAAAAATTTTCTGTTCGATTCCATTTCAAAAGCACAAAGGCTGATGTCATAATGGGCTCAGCAATAACCCCAAGCATCCAAGTAGGATGCAAGTAGGATGCGTATACGTGAGCATTGTAGATTCTTTCAAAAATAGAGTGTAATGAGCAACTCGACAGCCATCACGATCCTTCCCCCCACCCCCTCCCCCCCCCCGAAAAAAAATCAATACGACCACCCGTTGTATGAACAAAAATATATAATCTTTTGTTTTTAACGATTTAATGTTTATAAGCCTTAGGACCCTTCTTCTGCCCTGATTTTGAATTTAGAGCGTTTTCGCAATATTCTGGCCCATGTGTCTAGCCTGGATTAGATTGCAGTGTGGTTGCAACTTTTGTTTATTACACACACCTTACTGTTGACAAATTATTTACACGGCCGACCATTTCCCAGAGAATGACATTTTAAATCCGACGTATATTTATGAACACATTTTCCCCCTTTCAGTGTCAATTTCATATTAATTTATTAAACTAAAGTCAACCATTATTACCCGTGCCCACAAATAACCGAACGTACCCTGCAAATGCCATATACTCCCCCCCCCCTCTCTCTCTCTTTTTACCTGCATCTAACATGTAACACACAGTAACACAAGGTTTCACTTTCCCAATGAAAATATTTACAGGCATTCTATCCCTACAAAAACAGACTGAATGAGAAATCACTGAGCACCAAAAGGTGCTAGTATGTAAACCATAGCGACAACGTAAATAAACCACCCAGCTTTCAACATTACTTTTACCATGAGTATTCTATTTGTCTTTGTTCATTTCGTTCAAAATTTTTATTTCAGCGATAAAAGGGATTTCAGAATGCGAATCTTTACAGCGCGCGACCATAATTACCAATTTAACGAATTATATGGAAAGGGTACGGACCAGCGAATGGACGAATGTAACCGAATCTAATATTCACCCATATTTTGAACAGGGAGGAAGTTCCCAAATGTAACAAAGAAATTTGCCACGACTATTTTATTTGTGAAATATCAAATAATTTATTAAAGAACTAGAGTGTCTGTGGACATTGTCTCAAGCTGAGATAAAACATTTTTGTTGATTATCCGACAAAGCTATGACGTCGACTTCGAGACTGTGTCATTTCGACTTATTTAAAAAATCTCCCATCAAACTAGATCATAACTTTCTTTACATCGGCTTAGAAAACATATTTTCCAACTCCGAAACAATCCTTTCAACAGTTTAATAAGCCTTATCACTTGTAAAATTATATAATCTAGAAATGAAAGAAAATTTGGCACGTTCGCCATTTCTACAAAGTGAAAACCGAATGACACATGTTTCTATTATTGTCTATAGAAAGTATGCACCAGATCTGAAGCAATTTTGATCAATGTTGTTGGAGCTTTAGTATTTTAGTGCATACTCACATACACATGTACCAATACACTACCGGCGGAGTAAAACGATAAGGCCTAACCACCTTTTGAGCTCGTATGGTGTGAAAAAAAAACGAATGTTCATCAAGAATAATTCGAAGGAATGGCCATGACTTCGCAACAAACTGCACATAATCTCAATAGATATGGTATGCGGCCATTTTATGGGATGCGCAGCGCCAGTTCGGTGCCTCTGCCATGAGTCGGGATCGTTAATTCACACGGAACCCGTCAAAAGCACCGGGATCACTCCTGGCCGCGTATGTCTAGATGTAATTACATAGCATGCCAAGATATTCTACTTTTTTCACAGCCTATCAATTCACTTTTTTGACACGCGCAAAAGCTCCGATGCAGGCACTGTATTGGCATTGCAGAAGTGGATCAAACGAAATCTGAAGTTCGTTGATTTCCTATTTTTTGGTTATAATAATTTTAACTTCACATTTTCTGTTGAAGGTCATAAGCAATGCATTGATATGTGCTGACAACACCCTGAAATTCCAGGAAAAAACCATCTCAACAAATTGTTCCATTATCCCAAACATATGTAACTATTTGTTTCACAGCCCTGTTTTTTTCTAAATATGGACAACCATTTATGAAACAAATAACTTAAGATGAGTCAAACCAATAGTCAAACATCTAAGGTTGCATTGTATAAAATGCTGAACAAATGTTTGTAAAATTGTTGGTTATATTTCTAACCACTGAGAACTCTTGATATGAAAGGTCAGTGATAAACGATTCACTGGGTCTATCTTTCTGCACATTGCCACATTTGAAAGGTTAATCTCCACTTGCATCTTAGTCACTCTCAAAAAATAATTCCGTCCAATCACCAAAATCATGAGTAACATTGGGAAGTTATCAGTTTATAGCTCACACTTGATTAGAACCTCCAGAACAGGGTTGATGTGGCGAATCTTGTAAAAACGACACTTAATGACACCCAATACACCTAAGTCGGGACTATGGACACGCAGATACAAGCTAAAAGTGCAGCCTTCACAACCAATCTAAGAACTTACTGTGCAACTCATTTTTTAAAACGTGACTTCCATTCTATTGGACACCATTTTAAATCCCGCGCACGTTATTCTCACATGAGCGCTGCGTTAATGGGCTTACCTGCTCCGGAAGCACCTGCGGCCCACTCACAGAAGCTCGGCGTTTGACGCTCTCAATCCTCCGTACACCGCCGTATGCACTTGACGTTCGCCTGTTTTTGGAGGGGCTCGATCCAAAAGTCGATCTAACCATCAACATTTTGGCTATTTTGCAGAATATTAATCCAGATCAGATTGTGATTCTTTGACCAGTTTTCATGGGATTACTGTATAATACATAGTTATCCATGAGCAGTGAGCACGACTATTTTATCAATGTCCTCAAGTGTTATATTTCGCTGAAGTTTTGTTTTTAAAACCCAACACTGATGATGTGTCTAACTCCAATGTTGCATCAAAAAGTAAGATTCTCTCTTTAAAACCATGCCGTTTATTTTATTTTAACAACACTGATGGCTGATGTGTTTGCGAAACATGTTCAGAAATTCTTGGAGTTTCATGCGGTTCGCAAAACAAAGCGAAAAACTTTTATTATGCCTTAAGACGCTTCTCTGGCAATTTCTGACAAAATATCATAAACTGTTCTGCCTTATTTATGGCAGATGTAATCCATGATCTCTCAAATTAATTACAACGGAGATCTCAGGTGTGAGCTTTGTTTTTATTTCATGATTGCCAGTTGTCATGATCAACAGTCAGCGTCTACAACGGTTCGGTCTGTTGTGTATAACACCTTCTTACTTTGCAGATCCACGCATTAAAAGAGGAACTACTTTTAAGATATTCATCCACACTGTGTTTGTATTTAACATAGAGATAACCTCATACGTCACCTGTTTTACAACAAAGGGCTGTCGTAATGCGTACAAACGAAACATGAGTATTTTGCCTGGTAAACGTCAAGTACTTAACGTTACGCACTATGGAAAGTGCGTACGTGACATCGTCATAGCAACATAACTACCCGACAGAAACAATTGCAATTTATAAGAGAATTTATAAGAGAATATATTTGTACCAAAAATCATGAAATAAAAATAAAACCACACTCGAGTTTAGACTGATCTGAAAGTCTAACCTAAGCCTCGCGCAGCGCACTGTTCGTAATCGCCTTTCAGGCTCGTGCTACAAGTGCTATAGGCTGCGGGAGGAGTTTGCGGATCAGTCCACACGGTTGTGTGGTTTTATCATTGTACGCTGGCAATAACGCGAGCCCTTTTCACATGACGTTACTAATTGGTTCTATAGATACGCATTGCTGGTGACAACCAACCATATGTGATGAGCATTGCTGGTGACAGCCAATCGTATGAGATGCGCATTGCTGGTGAAAGCCCGTCATATTGTGATGCACATTGCTGGTGACAGCCAATCATATGTTATGCACATTGCTGATGACAACCAATTATATTGTGATGGCATTGCCGGTGATAGCCAATCATACACTGATACGCATTGCTCGTATCGACCAGTCAGACAGACGCACGTCTAAACTTATCGTTTCTGGATCTCACTGTGCAAAATGCTGATTGTTATACGCCTACTACGTTGTCATACGTTGTCATAGTATTCAGCGCCTATGTTTATACACCAGAAGACCGGTTTGGAGACTCTGTCCCATCACTGGAAACATTAGTCGTGCCAAAACTCAAACGGATGCTTTGAAATAGAATTCCAGTGCAACGCCAATTCCATATACCCCTGTACAACGTCGAAAACTGAGCGTATTTATACATCGCTTCCGAAATTTCAAGCAACTCACTCGCTGTATCAAGGTCGTAGAAAGACAGGCATCGGCACAGTTTTCCTAAACAATTATTTTGAGTTATCTTAAGGCATTTCAATTGCATTTAGTTTAATCATGTAGCTCATAGAACGTCGCAGCACCAAACTGCAGCGAGTTCCAGCCAAAGAGCATGAATAACTTATTCATACTCTTTGTTTCAGCTGAGATTAGTGTAATCAAAATTTGCGTTTTTACAGTGAAAAAAATCGACTGCATATTTTGGGGTTTCCATCGCCTGACAAACTGCGACAGTCTGACCCAACAACGTGGTTCAGTCGTCCAGCCGTTTGTTGGGTTCTAATGTGTACACTAAACAAGACGGATAATACTAAGGCTTTAAGCTAGTCATAAAACAAGCCCAGAACCAAGGACACGGGGGTTGTCTCTTGTGGAAGCCCTCAGGGAACCAATGACAATGGACCAGCAGGGTGAAGATGGATACTGATCAGTATGAGCAATTCAAGCAACATTTTCTGTCCTTCTGGGCAAATTTAATACTTAACAGCTCGATTCATGGTTCAAAGGGGAATATTGTTTTCCTTCTATTCCGTAACGCCAGACTTTTATTAAATATAATTACGTCTGCCTCCAACTTAAGATATTTTACACAAGTTAATTTTCGAGCGATAATATAAAGTTTTATGGGTGACGTATGGCTCATATCCACAAAGGACAAATCAGATTTATATTACATGATTAAATTAATTAAACCAAACGACATTGGTAGTCTGTGTATTTGTACATTTACGTCATGCGTCTGCCTATATTCCTTTTCCTCGCACCATGACATCATCAAAGTTCATCATCAAAGTTCAACTTCTTGCTACAGGAAGAACAAATAATGATAGCTACTAAAACTGAAAAGAGGAAAAAAACAAAACATTTCACAGATTTCTTTTTAAATTATACATGGTAACGACAGGATCAATATCTGTTGAGTTCAAACAAATACTAGAGCCTCAGTAAGGCAGGATCCCCAGTGAAGCAGTAAAAGCAGAATGAGGTGAAGTCACGCTGCAAGATTTCGGGTTCCTACGACAATCCCTTCCATGAGAAGTCGGCCGGACAAAACGTCTCACGGCTAAGTTCAAGCTATAAATTCACCATATTTGACAGTTTCCCATGACGCCAATTTTTGGCCGATTTTGATAATAATGCCACATTGCACATCTTCCATATGTATATTTTCACCACACAAGGTTCCAGGTTCCTGCGACAATCCCTTCTATGAAAAGTCGGCCCTGACAAAACTTAATGGTTTTTGTGAACAGACAGACGGAGGGACAGACGGACGGACGGACCAGCTCATAACTATATCCTTCCGTTTCAGGGAGGATAATTACACGTATTTATGGTACAGCTACCGCATGATACTACGTTCGCATTCTGGTAGCCAACATAAATTTATCATAAAAATTACATGAAATTACATGTTTAACCAATTAATGTAACATGTAACACCAGATTTCATATCATTGAACCAGTTATTTTTTTCTAGAATTACTTGAACTTATGTGTATGCAGGGTAAACATGACGATATAACCAATATCACCATGTAAACCCTATGTATTAAATCATATGATCTACCATCTCGTCACCGTATGGTTTTGTGCTCTGCCTTACTTAAAGACCGATAAAAGGGACTGAGTAATTTAGCAAAGTAAACAAAAACTCGATTAGCAATTCCGTCAATTTTATAACTTCAACGATTTTTTTAGTTAGCAGTTTTATCATCAAGGAGCATGGAGCCTGTAGCTCTCAGTTTAATTGTTCATTTGAATGAAACCCAAGAAATATCAAACAGATACTTCATGTTCTTTGACTAAACTTGAAGTTTTTAAGTCCATTCTTTCAAATGCGAACAAATAGTTTTTATCCCTTGTTTGTCCTGTCTCACTGTGATTTAATTCGCCGCTCTGTCACTATTAATGTAATAAGTGTGCAGAGCTCTTAACACTTATTCGGAATTCGATACAGAATAGGGCTTTACTCATCCGCGTGAGGCAAATCCATTCTCTTTGTAATCTATTCATTCCTCTCGGCAATTAATAATTAAAACTATATCCATTGACACAGATGTTAACAAAACACATAAAAAGATAAATGATAAATTTTATTCATAAGCATTGATCCCTAGATTCCGATACCAACAGCCCTACTGCCAATGCATTCTTGGTGAACATGCTAAACAAACTTTTAATTTGAATTTCTCTCATAATCTATAGTTCAAATTTTCTGCCACCGGAGTTACGCTTGATTCAAAGTTTAACCATACCAACACTGAGTTATGCTTGATTCAAAGTTTAACCATACCAACACTGAGTTATGCTTGATTCAAAGTTTAACCATACCAACACTGAGTTATGCTTGATTCAGTACCAGTCATACCTGCCCAATACATAGCCCTAAATGAACCCGAGTATTTAAAAAAACATACTGATTGAGTTTCATCCCTAGGCCAAACGGAAATTTCCCAACCGCGTACTGTGGGATAATTGGTTTTTGTCAAGCTCAAATACATATCTCAGAAAAAAAAGAGTTTTATCCAACTACTATCGAGGTGGCGGCCCCTGAACGGATAGGGTTGCTGTAAGAAAATCTGCCTTAGATTGGATTTCATAAAAAAAAGTCAGCCTCATAGAGGGAGGGAGTGCATATGTGTGAGAACGTTATAAGCCAGTCACAATGCACATCGTAAGTGCATTGTGACGTACTTTCTGTCCATGTACACTAGAATTCCGGAAGTTAGAATACCTTTGGGTCTTATCAAATGGTCTTAATTCCGGCAATGTCTTATTTCCAAGGATCTGTACAAATAAGCAGATGTGCAGAATATACACGTATGCCATTAAATTCAATCAAAACCGCATAAAAATTATCCGAATTTTAAACGCCCAAAAATAAATAAATAAATTTGAAAAAAAAAAAACATCACAGATACTAATTGTAACATAATTATGTTTATCAGTGGCATAACAAGTTCTCACCTAAATGCTCTAAGTTACACTTTCCTTTAAAAGCAACTTGAGAGATAATGGAAATAGTTAACTGCACCAAAGTTAACAACTTTTGATTTTTTAAAAGTCGGATTAGTTTTCTACATAGCAGGTGTATTTTTTGCCTTATTTTGTTCTTTTATGAACACAAAACATGAGAAATAGCAAGGTTTATTTGATTATTAATTAATTATTTAATCAAGTTATTATTATTATTATTATTATTATTATTATTATTATTATTATTATTATTATTATTAGTAGTAGTAGTAGTAGTAGTAGTAGTAGTAGTAGTAGTAGTAGTAGTACGCTGTTGGTATCAGATGTCATTTATCATATTTTAAATAAATTTAAAAGAAGCTGATAACATTATTAATGTTTCTTATTCGTTGAAACACACACAATATCGAAATATAAACTAGACAGAATTCCACTAGATAGCGGCATGAACCATTTGCAGAAACCACTAAAGAAAATATTTGCATTCACTTATAACCGAGAAGCTCGAAGTCACGCAGTACCCCTTCTTGTCGTCGTTTTGGTCCAACGGGTTAAAAAGGAACCCCAAATCGCTCTATCTCGAACCGTTTTCGAGATAATGGTCACCTTCCGGTTTTTGGCCATGACTTAACCGAGAAGGTCAAGATCACCGATGTACCTCTTATGTAACGTTCTTTAGGCCCAAAGGATCGATATCGAGCTCAAACTCGCTCTTTCTCTAACTTTTTTCGAGATAATGGTCAACTTCCAGTTTTTGACCTTGACGGTGACCAAGAAGGGCAAGGTCACTGAAGTACCTCAAAGGGTCGACAATGAACTCAAATTCACTCTGTCTCTAATCGTTTTCGAGATAGGTCGACCTGTCGTTAATGTTACGCGAGGCTACCTGACCTCTGACCTTAACCCTCAAGGTCAAGATTCAGGATGGAAGGTTACCTCCTACTGAGTACGTTTTATGCATTCAAATTGGGATTTGAGCACTTTTATATCCACTTTTCGGGGCAAATAGGCGTTCTGACAAATATTTTGACCTCACTTTGACCTTGGCCTTTGAAGTCAAAAATATTTGCAGTTTCACCGAAACCTGATGATTGCCTATAAGTCTACCGAATATAAAGCTCCCCTGACTCAAACACTAGCAGGAGTTTTCTGGAAACCATGTTATGGAAGAAACTAAATTTAACCTCAATTTGACCTTGACCGTTGAGGTAAAAAAAGCGGATTCACTGAGATCTCGTCACCCTCTGCACGTGAGTCAAATTTCATCTTCCTCTATCAAATACTGTAGGAGGAGTTTTCTGTAGACCATCCAAACGGAAAAAAGGAGAAGAAAAAGGGGGAACCAAAAGGGCAAAGACTTCCAGAAAAAACTACAAACTTATACCCAGTTGCAAACCGAAGCTGGCAAGTGGGAATTATAAACTGTTTTTGACTTCCTATGCGTCATGGCATATGGGTTACGTGCTGCAGGCGACAGCAACACTTACGGAACACAGTCGTATTGGGGCACAGAAGCCGGAGCACAGCTGCGTAGTCAAATGTCATCATATAAAAACCAGCGTGGTCCAGAGACAGCAGCTTGCGGACAACTGAACGAATTTAGGGATGGCTATTCTTAATAGGCAGTGATTTGTGTTTCCACGGCATCTGCACGAACGAACCACAAAATGTTTGCTTCATAAAAACCAAGATGTTTTGTTTGCAACTCCTCTCGAAACAATGTCATGGAGAAGATATTTCTCTTTGCACAGGTCTTGGGGACGAAGGAAGCTGTGGGGCAGGATGAATGTTTCTTTGATTGGATTGATCCAGCATTTTACAGGAGGAACACCAACAGACCACAATATTCGGTTTGTTGAAAGAACAAAAAATATGAGTATCAGTCTTGTGGGGGAGGGGGGAGGGGGCGGAGAGCACAAGGAACATGCATGGAACAAAGCAGAAAGTGGGAAGTAAGGTGCAGAGCAGTCCTCATCTTAAACTGAAATAGGAAATCTATTGGTCTGTTGAATTTCTGCCAAGTTAAAGATGTTTTAATGCTTTTTTTTTATTCCCACCGAACCATTCCGCCTTACATTGTTTATATATTTTAAATACCTTAATACACCTTACTGCCCCCATATAACCCCCAGGCGGATCCCATGAAGTCCTGAAAATTAAAGCAACAGCGGAAACTTAAAACGACCAATTCGATAAGTGTCAGACACAGCAAATTGCCAGATATTGCCATCACTATTGAGTTATTCCTACTATTGATAGATGGCACTGAAGATTTATAAGGCATCTGGGGAAAATGTCTGGTGCTTCGGGTACAATAACAACAAATCACCAAAGACAGGACAAACGATGAAGTTCACTTTTAGGGTTTCCTTGAACAACAACTATGATTCTTTTCAAAGATTACACAGTGCTTGCTCCAGACAAGCAATAGTATAATTTTGCTTCTTAGCATTTTTCCACTCCTTTACAGAAATTGTCCCCTCTTTTTTCTCAGACGCAATTGTATGTAAACAATCCGCAATGGGAATGAGAATACTCCTTCTGTCCCTAGTTATTCATGCCAGAAGGGACTGAGAAACGCTCCGATGTAGGAACTGTGACAATTCGGTCAATGTTAATTTACAGATCCACTCAATCAATTCGCACAACCATGAACACATAACAGCGACTTTTGCGTAGTAATATTTGAAACTGCGACAAAGGGCAGTGGAGTTTTCTATCGTAACACAACCAGCCCGGATCACTTCCTTACAGTTATCAACTTGTAGACAATGGGCAAAGTGTAACCACTTTCCACTCCCAGCCACCGCACTCTTTCTCAACGATTGACGTGTTAGTTAACACGAATCACCCTCCTTCACCCTGAATTTCATACTAAGTACACTCTTTCATACTAAACACGTTTCCTTCACACGTAAATTTCACACCATGCAAACATATTCCACGCACAAACTCCGCATCACAGCCCCTCCCCCCTCTCTATGCATAAATTTCCACACTGAGTACGCATCACCCGCGTGTTTATGTCATACCGAGGACGTTTCCTTACGTCTTCGCCTTTGCACCAAGCACACATACCGTTTCCAGAAGTGCATCCGGTACCAAAGCACTCTGTTTTATCTTCGGGATCCTGTGTGTATTGGAATATTGGAGATGGTCCGGTGTGTTCTGGTTGGGTCGTGTGCCAACAGTTGGTCTAACTAGTAACATTGTTGCTCCGCCCCGAATAAATCCATCAAACCAATGCGGGTGCAATCAGTTTAAAAAAATAACCAAACAACGTATTCAGCAAACAACTGATCCTTTTTTCGCACAGTTTAGTGAATTTTTCCACGCCATCTTTCTCATAGAATTCAGTTTAATTTCTGTCAGCGTGTCAATTATTACGTTTTTGTCCGATATTAGTTCTTCAGAATTCCATTTTCATGTTTGACTTTTATAATTCTTCTATTTTCGACACAAAACTCTTTAAAATCCTGAGTTTTTGTGCGTTACAGTTCAAATACGTTTCAACCTTGAATTGAATACAATAATAAAAAAAGTTCGGTGTTTTTTTCTGTGGCTTCTCCATTTGTCCCTTGTTAACTCGAAACAAGCAAAAGAATGCAGTGTTCATTTACCAACAGAGGAATGAGCTGAATGGCATCTTGTGTTCTTATCCTTTCAATGCAGTCTAAATCTAATTTGCATTTTTAAGACACAAATAACGATTACATAGGCACTATTTATAAACTAGATAGCAACTATAGGCATTATCCGAAGAAATTCCCCTTTTTTAACGAAACTGGGGAAATTAAGATAAAATATTACATAACAAAATATACAGTAACTAATATTCGGTCTCTTAGTGCACACATAAACACACACACACACACACACACAAAAAAAAAAAAAAAAAAAAAAAAAGCAAAAAATACCAAAAAAAAAAACAAACAAACAAAACAAAACAAAAAAATATGAAAAGTATTTAGTCAAATAATTCTACAAGTCAGCAGAGCCATTTATGACACGCGATCCCCGCGTGATATACAGCAGTCCACGACAAACTGAAATAAGAACGAGGGGGCCTTTTATCATTGGTCAGCTCATGATCACGTGACACGCCTTATTGTTTGCGTTTCACACGGTGATCGCTTTATTTTATTCGCATTATTTTCCACAGACGCATGTGGTTTTTTGCTCACGATTTGGTTAAGGTGTTTTTTTTTCTGAATTCTGTTTTGCCCCATTATTAATAGCTTATCAACGCTACAGGTTCTTTCTCCGGAAACTGTCGTTACCTATCATAAGTCAGAATCCACAAGTAAGGAAAGAGAAGTTTTTAACATTTTGAAAAATTATGGGATGCCATTTCAGTTTACTTAATATTTGACATAGCTGAACAAAAGACATTTTGCATTAAGTAAAACAAATCGATAGCATAGAGAAATGTATTAGTTCTATTTTTGTCTGTAAACCATTTAATCAGTACGCCCTAAACCCAAAGTGACACTTGAGAATTAACATGAAGGAAATTGCTCGTAAATGAGCTATCTACCAAGTGCGTACTCAAAAATTCCAGTTTGCCTGACCTCCTCCCATCAAATGTGCGCAAAATTTGATTCGCTGGACTGTTCTCACATCTTTGTGTATAATACAGTTGTATTTAAAGAGGAATCAAGCTTATGAATCCCGCCCCAGCTTGGAAGACAAGAGCTATTCATGCCTTGCTGCTTTGATGGAATCATAGTACAAAAACATGCATCTGTTTGATCGAACGGAACCATAATGGCACAAAAAGATGATTTATGAAGAAGTGAAGATAATCCCTTCAAACGCTTGTTATAATTTAATATGCCGTGTTCACACTGAGGCTTAAGGTAAAACGGACACAAATAGAACGTAACAGTTTCAGCGACACTCAACGCAAGTCCGTCATATATGAGATGAGAGATGCTAGTTTCCATTCAGAAGTTCATAAACCAGACTTCAATTTGATTGTAAAATAGGGCAACGTTTGTGATGCTTGAGTAGATCTCTCTCATTTATAACTCGAAGCTGTAACTTCGCCGCTCTTCGCTCGTTCTTATGTTGCAGCAAACACTTGTTGCCCATATTTTATGCGTACTCTGGCGTCCACTTCTCGTACTGGTGGTCAACATGTGGCGCAATAAAAAGATTGTTTTGATTTGAAATGATGTGAACGTGACCTGTTTCACTAAGCTGGAGCCTGACAATAAGGATAAATGCACCGATGCATGGCTGTCATGAAAACAATTCACGTATCAATACCGCACTTAAGCGCATGAAGAGATCCACTGTGGATCAGAACCATCCATTATTCAGTTTACGCACAGTTGTTTCGCATCGTTATAGCGGCCGCTTTATATTCATTTACGACAAATAAAATGCAATAATGAAGAATGAAATTTGAAGAGAGATGGCACTTCGATGACTGATGTCATGCTGTAGCAAATTGTGAAAAAAAAAATGTGACCCGGGAAGCAACAAGATTATAATGTCTTTATTATAGTATTCTTTGTAGAAAAGCTGTAACCAAACACTTCAAAACTTACGGACATAAAAAAATGAGTATTTTTTGTTCCTGGTCTAAATAGCATTATTCTTACAATCACTTAACTGATAAGAGGAAATCACAAATAAAGACAGTTTTTGTAATGCCGCAGAAACCTATCCAAACTGTATCATGCAAAAACTAAAAAACGTTATTATTATTATTATTATTATTATTATTATTATTATTATTATTATTATTATTATTATTATTAATTATTAATTATTATTATTATTATTAAATGAAGTAGTAGTAATAGTGGTAGCAGTAGTAGTTCCACCACAACTACTATTCAAATAATAATAATAATAATAATAATAATAATAATAATAATAATAATAATAATAATAATAATAATAATAATAATAATAATAATAATAATAATAATAATAATAATAATAATAATAATAATAGTAATAATTATTATTATTATTATTTTTTTTTTTTATTATTATTATTGTTATTATTGTTATTGTTATTATTATTATTATTTGTTATCACTATTATTATTATTAGTATTAATTATTATTATTATGGTGTTTCACTGTATTTATTAGATGAATCGTGATAGAATGGCACTTGTTCATCAGCACGCGCCCTTACAAATTCAATTAGAATGTCCTCTTCCACGTTCACGGCTGGTGACGGAATCTTTCGTTGGTGTTCAACAGCCGACCTCCACGGCGGTTCGGTTGCTGTGTATGACACCTTTTTACCCTGCAGATCCACTGGGGATTCCGCGAAAATAGTACTGATGAAAGAGAGGAAGTTCTTTTAAAAACATCCTTCTCCTCTGTATTTATGCATAGATAGATCTTTACAGAGGTCAGCTGTTTTATTACAGCGTGGGAACTCTTTGTATTGTTCCATGACATTTTTTCGGCAGTGCACGAAAGTTTTCTTCTCGGATTCTAGTAATTTTAAAGTCGTTCTTTTTTCACAATTGCATGATGAAAGGATACTGTAAAACACCCACTGAAAAACGTGTTTCATAACGAAACTGCACTTGGTCGTGACGTTCGTGAAAAGACTTGCAGAAAACGTGCTGCTGAAATTTGAGACGGATTACCCATATTGCACTTTTTTTAGTGAGGAGGGAGGTATTCAGAATGAGTTGTAAAGTGGGAATTGGGTGTTTTTTGTACCGGGTCGGGGACCGTTCGGCCCTGAGTGGAGCAAAGAAGACCGGACAAGAGATGGGGAGGGAGGGGGAGGGAGGGTTTGCAAGCTTCGCCATCCAGCACTCTGCCACTGAACGACGTTTGCCAAGTTAACTACCCCCAACAACTTGAAAGGATTATGATCTGGACAACCCTTACACAAGTACAAAATGTCCTCTTCCACAACAGCTATAAGCTCATAAAGGAACATGGTCCTCGCTACTTCCATCTGCTTAACAAGTCCATCTCCGGACACTTTTCCTTAAAGAATTACAATACAAATTAGTTCTTGTCTCAAAACATACTGAAGATCTGACTACAATATGGTGGTTGACCATATTAAACATGTTGATATTTATAGCCAGAAACGAAGTCACATTTGCCGACATTGTATGGTAACCGCATGGCCTACATGTCTTGAAATTATGCTAAACTGCAGCCATGTGATAACACAAGTTTCTCACATGTGATAACACAAGTATCTCACATGTGACAACACAAGTATATCACGTGACAACACAAGTATATCACATGTGACAACCCAAGTATCTCACATGTGACAACACAAGTATCTCACATGTGACAACACAAGTATCTCACATGTGACAACACAAGTATATCACATGTGACAACACAAGTATCTCACATATGACAACACAAGTATATCACATGTGACAACACAAGTATATCACATGTGACAACACAAGTATCTCACATGTGACAACACAAGTATATCACATGTGACAACACAAGTATATCACATGGCCATTCTTTATTATCCATCGACATATGCCCATTACCAACGCATTTTGTTAATTCCAGAGAGAGAGAGAGAGAGATAGAGAGATAGAGAGAGAGAGAGAGAGAGAGAGAGAGAGAGAGAGAGAGAGAGAGAGGAGGGACAGAGAGAGGGAGAGACGGACAGAGTGGGAGAGAGACAGGGCGGAAAGAGGCAGAGAGGGGTAGAGAGATGGAAAGAGAGAGGGAGAGAGAGGAGAGATAGAGAGAGATTGAGAGAGAGAGAGAGAGAGAGAGAGAGAGAGAAAGAGAGGAGAGGGGGAGAGGGAGGGAGGGACAGAGACAGGGAGAGAGGGGGACAGAGTGGAGAGAGAGAGAGAGAGAGAGAGAGAGAGAGAGAGAGAGAGAGAGAGAAAGAGAGGAGAGGGGGAGAGGGAGGGAGGGACAGAGACAGGGAGAGAGGGGGACAGAGTGGAGAGAGAGAGAGAGAGAGAGAGAGAGAGAGAGAGAGAGAGAGAGAGAGAGAGAGAGAGAGAGAGAGAGAGAGAGAGGGGGGCAGAGACTTTTTGCGGTTTTGCACACTTTTTTTTCGCGAGATTAGATCGTAATGAGCTGAAGTGAAGTTCATTCTGCACATGACTAATGTGTTTCAAGGTGTCTCAAGGGCTCACTGTTAATTATGTCCCGAGTTAAAAGCTCGTCTTCTTCCTTGCTCAGCCATGAAGTATATCTTCTCTCGAGGGTGTGATTTCTAACCAAAGATTGCACTGTTTACTGGGCTTCAGATGGAAATTTAAGCAAAACAGGTTGTGTGTAGTATATTTTTTTTGCACACAACTGACTTTTTTTTGTTAAAACTTCAGTACTTTAAAAAGATTCCATGGCCTGCTCAATTGTCATGTTTTATTCTTCAGAACACATTTCATATCAAGCAAAAGTAACCATTCTCACAATCTTCGGAACCTGATATCTGATTTTTACAAAAAGACTATCAATTTCAAAGCGACCTCATTTCCATTAGAATACTCGTTAAGGCCGAAACTTTGCGTCACGCTGCATATTTCCTTGTTTTACTTCTGGGCTCCTTTCATATTCTGGTGCATTAGTTTTCATTTCATTTTTAATTGCAGGAGGCACATTCCAGAGGACGACGATGAATTTATTTCTGCCCTTTTCATTTGATGAATACATTCTTTATTTTGACAAGGATACAGCATTATTTCTGATATTTCCATTTAATGAAAATATATTTTTTCAAGAGACTACAAAATACTAAAGTTAAGAACTCGACATCCACCCTACATCGATCTCGGGCATCTACGTCCTCAAGAATTAACATCCTTTGTCACACGCTCGATGCCCAGGCATTATACAGGCCAAGCAGGAGACGAGGAGGAGGGGCAGAAGCAGGAGGATAAATATAATAAAAGGAAGCATCTCCTTTGAGATAAAGAATCAGAAATCAATCTAATTTTTGCTTGTTTATTATTTTTGGTTAACGTTTTTGTAATAGTCTTCAAATGTGCTTCAAAGTGGATTTTCAATAGTCTTCTGTCTGAATATAATATATCTATTATATTCGGGGTATCTATGAACAGCTGGATGGAATCGCTGGTTGAAGAGTCCAAGTGGCAGCATCGCCATTGGTAAACATTCATATAAACAGGAAAACAACAGAGGACCACATTCGGGACCGGATAGCAAATATTTATGCATTGAAAGAGGGGGTACGCTACGGACAAATAGGATCTACCCCAGCAAACAACCGGTTGAAAAAAGGTTTTTGGTTTTGGTTGAAAAAAGGTTCAATTTTGGTCGCGACGACTTCACAACCATATTCTGACCTATTACCCCAAAACCCGACTTTATTCCGACGCCGAGGCGACGTCGGTTTTCTGACGTCATTCCGACGTTGCAAAAACGACCAAAAAGCGATGAACATTATTGTCGCTCACCGGAAATGGAAGTCATTTTGAAAAAGAGGAAGAAAATTTTAGAATTTTGATGGCGCGTCGGTATTTTTCTTCCTAGATTGCAAAAATGTACATGGAAAATGCTTTCGTATGTATTTCACAACAGCAGTTGAATGATTAATTATCTATTAAAATTATATAACTCTAGTCAGTTTCAGGTCGGAATCCGACGTCGG
This sequence comes from Protula sp. h YS-2021, assembly GCA_949752745.1. Lineage (NCBI taxonomy): Eukaryota > Metazoa > Annelida > Polychaeta > Sabellida > Serpulidae > Protula > Protula sp. h YS-2021. The sequence continues at coordinate 53,506,911 of OX457030.1, read as the reverse complement.
TTCCAATTTAATATACAACCTAAAACCGACTTAATTCTGACGTCGGATTTAGGTCGGAACCCGACGTCATTCTGACGTTGAAACCCCGACGTCGGTTCTATTTCATATACAACCAAAACCGGCACGACCCGACGTCATTCTGACGTCTTAATGTTTGCTGGGACGCTGGGGACAAAACAATAAATATCCCGAATTTGTCGTTGTTTTTCTTCGCTGGAGCCATGTCATTTTGACAGTTTTCAGTCCAACAGTATGCCTGTAATCAGGTGGGAAAGTCCCCTATGCCAGAAAACTGGGATAAGGCAAAGTAACTTACCACTAAATCCACGTGTCCTCCGCCTGCCTTGCCTTTTGTCTGGTGTCCCGATGGCCGAGCCGAAACGCTAGACGATCCTGTAGTAGCGGTATGCATGGTACCAGTCTAATATTCTATCCTACTACTTAACATTCAGTTTATCCGTCTCCTCATACTTAACATACATTTGCTCCAGCATGTGCGTCAGTTTTAGTATGCTGTACAAGTTTTACTGGCTGCCTTTTGAGTGTATAATTAATATCTTTTCCCCTGCATGCCATAGAATATAGCTGTGTTATGGATTTCATAACAATAAGTACAAATGCACAAATATAACAAGTTCCCCATTTAATGCTGTTGCTTTTCTTTGCTCCTCTTACAAATATACACTGGTAACGAATGAACGTTGCATAGCTATTTAACCACGGAGTTCTTAAGTTCATCAATATTATGGACGTTTTTAGTTTTAGTTCAAAGTTTTGCCAGCATTCACCGCAACATGTAAAGAAAGTTGCGCCTTTCGCCTGCCTTAAAATTGTTTAACTTTAGTTATATATTTACCTAATCCTTAAATTTGAATTGCACTCTGTGCTGTAACTTAAAAGTTTTCACGCTCTATTTGGCTGTTCAAACTTAAACTTACTTAATCATTACGGAACTGCATTGTCTTCATTTGAAAGCTATGCAGTTATTCGCCTATACATAGCTTAAAAAAAATGTTTACATTTTCTGTTCTATTATATTTTTTCAATATCGGTGCCACCATGAGTATGTTTGATTGTTTTTTTTTCAGAAACCCTCTTCAGTAAGTTTACACATACCGTTACCATTTTTATTTTGGATCAGTGCGCTCGTATTGACCAGTCATCGACAATGCAAAATCAATCACATGCCCACAACCCCCAAGTGACAGCGATGAACAATGTGGAATACTTTCATTATGTGACAGGGACAAAGATATGTAGAAAACTGCATACTAATGCCAATGCTAAATTATGCATGTCTGCAACTAAAAGAATAGATCCAGAGCCTGCATGTTGTTCATCAAATATGAAATGTTAAGTTGTTTCTCCCCTTCACATTTTTATTGTTACTGTGACCGAGATCTCCTCATGCAGAGTAGGGCTGTTCGCACCCACAGCAAGGGTAATTACAGTGTGAAAGGGGCAGTTCTACACCTAGGATAACTGCTTTCACTATTCACGCAAGTAAACTGTTCCATAACGGCTTTTTTTTTCACTTCTGCATATAAATATTTGCAGCTGAAATTATATCCATAAAGTTTGATACACATCAACATCAACCCACACGAAGCGTTTTCATTTACATAAAATATTTAATTGCCTTTATAAACTTTTGTAGCAGCCATTCTAAAATATGATTAGCTAAAACGCTTATCCTTCTTATATCATCCACAAATCATTCTTTGCTGTTTTTTTCGTTGAGTTCCGTAAAAATATGCATCATTCAACCAGTTTTCTTGAATAAATAAATAGTTTAAACTATGACTCGAATAAGACACTTGGTTTTATTTGCAGACGAACTGAATATCCTCGTTCTCTTACCTCATTCATTAAAACATCTTAAAGCTCTCTAATTGATTTTAAAACCGAATAGCTGAATACATTCGCATGGGTAACAGATGAGCAAAAAGCACCCACAGTGTTCTGCTTCAAAACAGCGAACGATAAGTATGCACAGGGACGGTCTCAAAGTCCACCAAAGTAACAAACGGAGGTATGTCAATCAGATGTGTCTGATCGCTTTGTGCATCGGTTTAGAAAATTTTGGCAATTATCTGCAATAATTACGGCGTCATGGCTACGGTCACCAAATAGCAATTCCACCCAGTGGTTTTAGCCACTATTAATGCAATGATTTCCTAGATTCTAGGATCAGTCTCGATTCTCTTGAAAATTTCTAACTTTAAAAGCCACTTTTAAAGAAGTGATTCTGCATAAAATCATCATCCGAATGACTATCCCGAACACAGGCGCACTGGATAAATGTCACGCGTGAAAAAAATTTTTACAAGTTTTCTTGATCCAAGCTCTGCTCCACAATATGGGGAAGGCATTGACAGTTGTGTGATCATCAATTACATTCATTCTCTTTGTCCTTTTGTTCCGTCTGTCTATCAAGTCTTCAATGCACAAAAGGTGAGAGGCGTTTCGCTCTGAAGATATGTCCTCGTTAGTTTGTATTTTACTCAAGATTAATGACGTTTTAATGAAAACTGTCAGTGTCACAGGATAACCCCTGCCCCCGGAAGACCTGAAATTTTGAGGGGAGAGATCTCAAATGGAGGAGATGTCCTGGGACAGTACAGCAACTTTTTTCAATATTTTTTAACAGCAACTTTTCGTTCAAATAAATCCAATTAGATTTGAAACAATGCGCTGAATTTGTTTATGGCGAATGCCATGAAATTATAAAACTCTAATTTTTAGCCTGGCGAAATTAAATAATTGTTTTTATTACACTTCTATACGCAGTGGGACTAGAAAAAAAAACTGTGTACACGGGTATATGGCGAAAAGTAGTAGGTATGTTACTTAATTAGCCGATGGGCCGTTTGGTGGAATGGCTTAAGCATTTATATCTAGCTGAGTCGCACCTAGAACTGCCTCATGGCGATCGACAGGTGGTTTCATTATCATTGGAATAAAACCATTACTTTCGAACGGGAGATACAAATATTTTCAACATCTTCACTTTTTCCGCGAAAAAAAACCCTGGAAAAACAATTCTCCTTTGTACCAACTAATAATAAAATGATTGGTCTGTTTTAACTCGTACTGTTTGCTTGTTCCAAATGAAACCATCGACTGGATTCTTCGAAGCACAAGGTGAACTAGTCCATTGTTTGAATTTTAATATCTACCCAAATAAAATGTTTAGAATTTCGCATTTTTCTTTAATCATTTGAAATCATTTTGTGTGCTCGAAGCTGTTGTTTAACCGAGTTTTTCCTTTGTTGTTGTTTTGTTTTTCACTTTTATGAAAATAAAAAATAACCTGATGAACATAAAAAGACGATATAGCATACCACCAGTCATCCAGAATGGCAAAGGTTTTCAATTTCGCTCACAGTATACCTGTGCATGTATATTACAAAGAGCAAACAGGTTTCTTTGATTGGAGGTGAAATGTGGCACAGTGCAGTGTGTAAATGGTTGGCGTTTACTTATAGGGAAAGGCAAAAAGCCTTGCAATTGTAATTAATAGATTAAACTGTATTTGTACAGTTGAATAAAAGACCATGGTTCAATTACAGCACATTTCGCAGTTGATTGAATTTGATTATTTTAGTTGTACAGGAATGCGGGCCCTTATCTCAGGTCAAACCAAATTTTCGGCCAATTGATCTTAAAGTGCGTTTTGCTAACACAGATACCTTTAACTGTCTGTTGACTGAGCTGAAGCCATGAAAGTAACATCTTCGTTGGCTATAACGCAAGTGGAGATCAGATAGAATGACAGCTTTCAGTTTTATGTATATCTTACAACGTTTCCCGTGACTTTGCTACAGGTCTACCATGTGCGAGATTGTGTTACTACTCCATGGAATAAAGTATACTTTTTAATCGGAAGGTTCTTCCGTTCTTCGCAGTTTCTTTTGTAAATTCTCCGGCTCACATGGCGCCAAACCTTTGGTGGGAGCATGTCATGAATAGGTAACGGTTTATTGGATCATTCAATAATTGGAGTTTCGACAACGCGCGGTGAGTCTAAGTAGGTGAAGCGCATGTGGAAGATAGTAACTGGTAGGTGCGAACATATATATAGTGTAGTATATGGTTAGTGTGCCCATAGCAACAGGATAATATACTGTTGATACACACAGAGCGACAGAGTAGTAACTGGTAGGTGCACCCATAGCGACAAGGTAGTAACTGGTAGGTGCGTCCATAGTGACAGAGTAGCAACTAGTAAGTGCGCAAAAAGCGACAGGGTAGTAACTAGTAGGTGCAACTATAGCGACAAGGTAGTAACTGGTAGGTGCGTCCATAGCGACAGAGTAGCAACTAGTAAGTGCACAAAAAGCGGCAGGGTGGTAACTGGTAGGTGTGACAAGGTAGTAACCCGTAGGTGCACCCATAGCGACAGAGTAGTAACTAGTAAGTGCACAAAAAGCGACAGGGTAGTAACTGGTAGGTGCGCCCATAGCGACAAGGTATTAAATTGTAGGTGCACCCATAGCGACAGAGTAGTAACTAGTAAGTGCACAAAAAGCGACAGGGTAGTAACTGGCAGGTGCGCCCATAGCGACAAGGTATTAAATTGTAGGTGCACCCATAGCGACAGAGTAGTAACTAGTAAGTGCACAAAAAGCGACAGGGTAGTAACTGGTAGGTGCGCCCATAGCGACAAGGTATTAAATTGTAGGTGCACCCATAGCGACAGAGTAGTAACTAGTAAGTGCACAAAAAGCGACAGGGTAGGCACTGGTAGGTGCGCCCATAGCAACAAGGTAGTAACTGGTAGGTGCGCCCATAGCGACAGAGTAGTAACAGTAAGTGCGCAAAATGCGACAGGGTAGTAACTGGTAGGTGCGCCCATAGCGACAGGAAGTAGCTGGTAGGGTTGCCCATAAGGACAGGGTTGTAACTGGTAGATGTCATCAAAAGGGAAAGTGTAGTAAATGGGATATGCACTCATAGCGCCAGGGTAATAACCAGTATATGCGACCACAGCGACAAGCATATAACCAGCACATGCTTGCCACAATCAAATCAAGTGATAAAAACAAATTTAGTTATGAATCAACTGACAAGTTGCGGGAATAGATCAGAAGCGATACCAGAAAATATCCGTCCGTTAAGAAAAGAATGTGAATAATACTTTCCTGAAGTCGATTCCTACACTTGTGTAAGAAGGACCTAAGCCGTGTGCTGGGAGAACTAGCCATGCCTTAATGCAATTAAGGACAGCGTACATTGCCTTACAGAGCCTCTAGAGGATGCGCTTATGACACCTTTTATTCCAGCACATCACTTAACTTAATGTGGCATATGGCTATTTATTCTCTTCTTGCAGCTCAGTTTCCTCACAGGAGAGCAACCAATTAATATAGTATTAGCATCATTTACCGGTGTTACATGCCTTACAAAGTTGTCCAAGCCATTAACCGCCTATTTTAGGATATTCTTCGACGACTAGCCAAGCACCACTTTGCATCCATGCGGCATTAATTGAATTCAACTTGTTGTTCACCGTGAAGAGTTAGTAATACTATTATAAAAAGAAAAAAAAACAAACATTTCACTATTTGTGAAAGCGCAAGGAACTTTTAAAGCTCCATTCATTTTTGAAAGCAAGACACATAAAGTTATGGTAAAATTTTGGGATAACTTTATTACGCTAAATATTGAACAAGAACAAATATTTTTAAAGCTATGTATGTCAACATATGCATGCCCGGATCCCAAATTTACACACTGAGCGACCGAGCACCCACAAACTACTCATGCTGATTGGCGGTTTTTAACCCAGCCGACTTGTCGGACTGTGTTAGTCGTATCACTATAGGGGGCGTGAATGTATGTGCTTATGTGCGTATGTTAAACCTTTCTTTAAAATGCTACTCCTCCCACAGTTTTGCTTCAATCGTTTTGATATCACGCACGAATGTTCTCTGGGTGGTCCCCCACCTGACATTTCCTTTTTTTTGACGATTGACGAAAAACTGACAAAATGGCGGCACTTTTTGTGCCCTAGGGGTTTGCCAAAAACTTTTATTTTTTTTTGTCGCGGTTCGCAAAAAACTGCCGAAATGGCGGAACTTTGAAGTTTGGCAAAAACTGGAATAAATGGTAGTAATAATTGAATTGTCAAACCATTCATTTCTCCCAGTCTCCACCCACACTTTGCTTTTTCGCAAATGACAAAAAAATGCCGAATTGGTGGAATTTACATTTTTTTGTAAAATTGTGTAAATGTCGGTAAATACGTGAATCGTCAAAACCCAACCTCTCCAACATCCCTCTTCGGATAGCTTCCATCCGGGAAAACTCGTTTTTGTGTATTGAAATTATGAAAAAGTTACGTTCAGAAACAAAGTTCTTCATTTAATAGTATTCGTTTCAGAGTTTTTCCCTCTCTCTTTGTTTGGTAACTCGGCTGGGTCATGTCCTTGGACATGCTTGTTTCTTTTGCAACTAATCCCCCCAAAAATCGAAACTAAAATGAAGCACAATTCAAACGGCCAAACTTTTACATATTCAAAACAATTTAACCACAGATCAGTGTATCAAACTAAGATAAATCTAGAAATACATGTACAGATCAGATAAACCACGTAGGGACACGTAGCAAAAAGACTCCAAATTAAAATGGTTTTTAACATTATGTAACTACCGTATTTGTGATGTAATAATGTTTAACAATATAAAAGAAAATGCCGATACAAGACAAGAAAAGTTAAGAGTTCAGACAAAATGTTATTGTGTGCTCTTAACAACTACCACTCCGAATAAATGGACACTGTGCGCTTTTAAACAACACGCATACTACAAGCACGATGCACTCTTAACAAACAGTCAGGCAGTGCTACATTATAATATTGCCAATTCTTTCTGGTATCGCGATTCATTCAATTCACTTGACTTTGGCGATGGGTTAGAACGCTTGCCTCAAAAACGAAGCCAAGTATTGTTGGACCGAGTTTGTACTTTGGTGGGTGACCGCTGTCTTGTCCTACACTACACCCAGTTCTCAGTTGCCTTCTACTACCAAGAGCCATGCAAATCGGAACCACATATAGAACAAGACACTTTAGCTTAATCTAATTGCTGGTGCTATGTCCGGGGTTGGTTTCAGAACTTTTTCACTTTTTTCTAATGTAGTCGACGCAGTGAAATTGCATTCTAGTCTAAAGAACACCGAGCAGCTGATAAGACACAAACTGCTACATAATATCATCATTACGGGTTGAAATTGCCAATGTTATGATGGCAAGTTTTCAGCAGCCAACCAATTTTCTGCTCGTGGGGATCTTACAAGCTTCGTGGGGATCATATAAGCTCCGTACTGAGGAGGGTTCTACCACATTGACCTAAACATTTTTTTACTTATCTCTGTACAGTTGAAAACATTCCTTCACCGGAGTTGTGGTGTTATTTTTTCAGATTACATTTATTGTGGCGACGTTTGTGGCATTTATTCCAGTGACATTTACTCCGGCGACATCTATTCCGCCAGGAGCGACATTTATTGCAATTTCTGTTTTTGTTAAATATATATTTTGAAAGGTTTGAAAGATAAACATAAGTTTTGTTGACTGTTAATCTGGTAAGCAAAAGTGGAGAATTTGCACTCTCGAGAACATTCAAACTAAGTTTACTGCGTACGTTCGTCGCCAATGCATCATTTCTTATTTTTTGGCCGCTTCGCATTATTGCAAGTTGTTTTTCTCGTTTCAGGGTTAGTATTCAGTGTTTTACCTCTGACTAGTTGGTGAATACTAAAGTTTCTTACTGATATTGATGCTGAGAATAGAAACTCCGCGCTTTTGAGGCTTCACAGTGTTATGGGTTTTGGTCGTTGTTGCCCAACAACCAACCTCTGCGGCAGTTCAGTTGATCGTATATGAGACCTTTTTGTTTCGTAGCTCCACTGGGAATTCAGCGTAAATAGGACGCCAGTAGCAACACATGAATTGCGTTTTTAATCCATCCCCGTTGTGATCATACATGACAGAAGAATCTCTCCAGATGTCAGTTACAACAGAATTTATTATGTTGCCGGTTAAAACACAGCGGAAGATGATTGGTCACTGTCACAACTGCGACATAACGGACTTAAGTGCCTTATATGAATCCGGTAAACTATGAATAAACGATAAAATGTCACATATTACTTCAGTTTTTCCTATTTGTGAAAATGACATCTTTTACCTTTTTGTTTGAAAAGGGAGTTCAAGCGATCGGGAGGAGGAGAGTGAGAAGAAGAAGAAGAAGAGACAGAAAGAGAGAAAGAAAAAAGGAAGAGAGAGAGAGAGAGAGAGAGAGAGAGAGAGAGAGAGAGAGAGAGAGAGAGAGAGAGGGGGAGAGAGAGCGTAGTAGACTCATACTCTTTTAAGAAAGCTGTCTTGCTATGTGAACGGTTTTTCATTAATACCACGGCTACGTTCCCCTGATACTTGCTGCATCCAATCAAACCAAACCCAGAATGATTTATTACTGGAAGTTGTAAAATTTTCTAACTAATGAACGCAAAATCTGTTTCAGTTTTGATTATTCCACCTCTTAGTTCATTAACTTAAAAGACTTCGTGTACTAGAATAAATGGAAATATCATTTTTATCCCAAACCACATGACCTCACGCCATTGGTTTTATTAGATATAAGCCCCATGCCTTATTTTCTTCGAGAACCATTAATTGTCACATGATGAAAAGAGTTAGACTGAAAGAGGTCAAGGCTTGAGACAAATGTGAAAAAAGTCCAACAGCAGTGTATAGACATGTCTGCGATGGATGCGCAGTGAATTTGCCATTCCTTTCAATTTCCTTTGCAAAAAGCAGTTTGTGCCGAATGCTATTTAAAGCTGTCATTTCACGTTCTATGGTTTTTTCCCAGAAATTGTATTCAATGGTTGGCATTATTAACACTTTGAAAAACCTTGCAGAACAATAATTGTTGTTTTATACTATGGCCTTGATGGCTCTTAATAAATAATGATATTAAGTCTGAGGTAGACGTACTTTTTTCTAGATCTAGTTAAGCCAATACTGAAAGCACCTAACTGAAAATCCTATACACTTTGTGTTGATTTTGTTTATTTTCATTTGTTAACAGTGAAAGCCGATTTAGCAAACAAAACCATAGATCAAACCCGCAGAACCCACAGTGCTAACTCTGATGAGGAGAGATGCTATCCTATATAGAGAGTCACGACCTTTGCAGATAGTCATGTCCTTAGAAAAGTCGTAATATCTCAGATAGACAGCTACTGAGATACGACACTCGCCGAGGACATGAGACAGAGTAGAAACAATACCAGACGCTCATATCAAATCAATTTATAACTATCCTCATATTCCATAAAGCCAAAGAATGAAAAATAGAACTACCAAAACATAAGCCGTAATTTTATTTTTAATAAAAACTAGCGAGACTGTGTGACTTATGGAGAATGTTTATTAAGAGAACATGAACACAGCAACGATAATGATGCTGATTAATGCACAACAAAAGCCATAGTTGATGCAATGGTAGTGCAAGTAGTAGTAGAAGTGGCAGTGTTAGCAGTAAAATTAAAAGTATCAGCAGTCATAGTAGGAGTAGTAATAGCAACAGCAACGATGGTAGATTGTATTAGTAGGAGTAGTAGCGACGTGGATAGTCGTCGTGCAAAAGTAGTCGTAGTTATAGTAGTGCTATTAGTGGTACAAACAGAAGATTGTTATCACAGCAGCTCCCTCGGTTTGTAGAATCATATTAGATCATACACATATGTATAGTTCAATTGAAAACTGAATGTATTCATCCAAATTTGAATGTAATGAAGTTTTAATTTTTGGAACCTAAGTAACTGAAGCGACGCACATAGACAATACCAACAGACAAACAAACTTTTGGTTATCAAAATGGGTATTGGCTATCCTCGATTTTATTGTGCACTAAGCTCATAAATACAATAAGAAAAAGCAATCAGTGAATGGCGAACTTCTGCTATTAAAAGTCCCATTCATCCTGTGTATTCACAAGAGAAACCCCTAGACTTGTAAATTAAAAATAGATTTCTTTGTGCTGTCAAAAAAAACCGCATCTTAAAGAAGCTGATGACTGTCGCGACTGCGGTATTACTAACGAAGTGGATGTCAATAACAAATTTGCCAGGCTAACAAGGAAAAATGTGAAAATTTTATTTGGTAAGTGAGCCCCTCAAGTAATCTGTAACATAAATTGAGCATGTAAAGAAAGATTTTGTTGTTATGAAGCAAGAAGGCAAATGGCAAAACATGCGACAAAATGCGCATATATATATATATATAAGTCCTTGTGGTTGCCAATTCAAGCAGGGCGTTTGCATGTTCGCCTTGGCCAAACCTTTATCCGTAACTGTAATGAGGTCTAGAGCAGTCAGACCACCTCTGCACCAATTAACTGATTAGAAAGTGGTTAATTGCATCTACTGCAGACAAAAATCCATATGGAGAAGAGTTACCTGCGTGGATTGTGACCCAGGGTGGGTTTTTTTCAGGCGGATTTTTCCGACGTTTTTTGTCCAGGCGGATTATGTCCAGTTAGCCCTGTAATGACATCTATTGCGCTCATTCAATACCTATTTAGTACAGTATATCGCAAACATAATTCACCAATTGTTACTTATTGTGCAGTTTGTTACAAAATTTAATAGACGCAACTTATAATGCAAATACGATACGATCTGATATATTTCGTTAACTAATATTTTAGTAATTAAGTTTTTCTCCGTGGGCTTCCCAATGCTGTTACTTTCTTTCCTATGTATTGTTTGTTTTTGCTATTGATCTGTTGCCAATCTGTCTCTCGCATATCAAATTAAAGCAACAATCGGAGCAATTGAGTCTACACTCAGGCCTTGCTACTCTTCCTTTTCAAGTTCATTAGTTTTGGGGCCACAGCTTCACGACATATGACTCTTTAACGTTCATTCAAAATCAACGCGAATTCAGACAAGCAAGACCTACTTCAAAAGTCCTGGAGGTCATATTATCTACAGACTTTTTCCTGTTTTCATAAATTTAAGATGCATCAAGTAGATACAGAAATACTCCACATCTATTTTAACCGACTTAAAGAATCATTTCACACCAGGAACCATTGTATTTCTTTCAAAGAAATTTCCAAAATGCTCTGAAATTAAAACATCATACTTACTAATTTTAAGACAACAGAACTAAATTTCTAACGCCTTTTTTGGTGTCCTTCAGGTAAATTGATGTTATATAACTATATTACAGCCAAATTATCTAAAATGTTGAGGATTTATTTCCATACAAGATCTGAATGTATGTAAGTGAGTATTTTATCCTACATCATCTACAACATCCGCCTTCAGCTGATTTACTCATTAGATTCTTTCTACAATGATAACTTGTTTTATTCACTCTACAGTTACAATTAGGTGAATACTAGACATTAAAAGACATTGTTTTCCACAAAAGACATTTTAGCGAAATAGCAAATGCATATTTACATTCTTCATCATGTTCTTTCAAAACCATATAAAGATAATTGATATAAATCTAACGTTTGCGTTTTTTATTTTTATTTACTATTGCATAAAAGTAGTGTATAAATTCTTTTCATTTTTTAAAAAATAAAACGGAACAGGAAAAAAGGACGCCTTTGTTATTTTAACTTCATTTACCTAACAACTTAGGTAATGATTTCGACAAAATCATTTATGGCAGGCCACAAAAACCCATGAAGATTGATGCAGACTATTTATACTTCTCTTAGAGCAGACATTGTGTTTCGTACATCCCATTGCTTACTATAATCTTCACATCCACACAGAGCTGTTTCAGTTTTGTTCAATAACGTCTTCCCATTTAATACGTAATGTTTGTTGCTTATAAATAGACAAATTTTGATATTTGAAAGTTGAACCATGAGACAGTGCAACAATGAGACTATCCCGCATGGAGAAGCAAGATAAACACGTCTGTAGGTCACTTTTAACGGTTAAATTGCTAGAGAACACAAATATATTCCACATAACAAAGGATGCTACACAAAACGAAAATAAAGCAAATAATATTTATGTGTTAATGGACTTTCTTAGAAAGGTCCTATGTGTGTGCGTATACGTGAGCTACAATTAAACACATAAAAAAGTATAAAATAACGTCACAGTATAAATAAAAAAAGAATTCCAATTACATTGCGACAACCCAGAATACCCGTCCTCACATGGTAAACCTATCTAAGAATCTAGAAACAGACATCACGTAATTATATCAAAACTTGCTTAACCTTTTGGTGGTGGAAAAAATAATACGTAAATTTGTTTACAGACATCTGAAATTCAATTAGATATATCTGAAATTCAGTTAGAAAGAGAATCTATTTCTCAAAAGTGAAACACTTGGCCAAAAATGCCATTCTCAAATCAGTTTTTCCCTTCGAATAGAACATTAAAAACTTTTCGGCCTGTTTTTCGTTTAATTTTCCTTTACAGAAAAGCCAATGGTTTTCTCAAAGATGTCGAAACCTTTCTAAGAAACCGTTTTGTAGTTCAAAATCTTTCCAGAAAAAGAATATAGTTTTACTACCAATTCTATGAAACAGCATTCCTCACCTTCCACATCCTTCCCAACAATTGTGCCGTAGTTGATAATTTATATAAACATTAAATGTACCTCAAATTACCAGGTTAGATTTTGCATCCATGCAAAAGCAACACAAGGATTTCAATGTAGTTTGAGGTTAACCCAAATCCCGAATTCTCAGTGACGGGAGGGACAGCAGTGGTTGTGCTCCGTCTCAGGGGGTGACAGGAAGTATATGGCCAAATTGATATTTGCTTTATGTAAGAGCCAGTGTAGATTGTAGGATATGGGAGAGTCTTTGTTTGCAATACTTCTGCAGCGCTAACGCTTTGTATATATTGACTGAAAAATCAGTTTTTTTTCTGCTTTGCATCTTGATCAAGAAAATGAAAAAAGGCGAAAAAAGCTAGTGATACCACTCTAAATCAACAGCATTCCGCTGTTCAAGTATGGCAAAGGCGAAGGGGAAAATTTGACGGACCATTGAAGAGAAAAAAGCTCGAAAGAATAGCATATAGAAGCGACATTTAAGCCACAATGCAGATGCAGTCACTTATTTATATATTACCATACTGTTGTTGTGTCTGTAAAAACGATAGGTTCTGTAGTTGTGAGCGCAATGATGTGAACTACATGGTTAAGCAGAAGAAAAGTGCCTTATGCCATTAAGGACAATTCGTTAAGCCAAATTTCTCCCTGAGAGTTTTTGCCTTATAACTTTTGACCTTTGTCTTTAGCAGTGTGAACAGACTTTTAGTTGACTGGCATTTAGCCGAGATTGGTATCTAGTCGAAATTTATAACACAGTGCATTCCTGGCCGAAACTAAACCATTGGTTTGTTTTCTCACATCTGTTAAAATACTTTTCGAGTTGTTAAATGAATTAAATTAATATATGTATTTTTATGGATTATTTAAGGACTTATAAGGCATGAAGCATGAGATTTCAAAGTTCTTTTTAAAGGCTTTTAAATGATACCATTTCCGGGTTGATTTTAAGTCCATCGATACACAGCCGGTTCACAGCTTTTGTGATTCTCCAAGAAGGAGGGTCCCCAAAGTTCCATTTAATGCCAAGCAATTTATTCCTCTGCACAAAACAACAATGTCTTCAATTTAAATAAACATCTGCAGTTTTAATCAAATCTTTTGATTATTTTTCAATTGAAGTTCTGACATAGTTAAATTTTAACTTTAACAAAACACATATTCTTTTGGCATGTCCGATGTAATTAATCGTGTGCCTGAGCGTGACAATTAAACAGCAGGAGGGTTGTAATCTAGCAACTTCTGAACAGAAAAGCTACGTGAACCTAATTGTTAGAGAAACGTCCTAACTGCCTCACAATTATGTCGCCAGTTCCCTAGCCTTTAATAAACAACAATACATACAAAACCAGTCTTCAAGCACCCAAATCAAGACACATTCTGTGCTTATGAAACGTTTAAATCATCTGTTTTTGAAATGGTCCGATATTTTCAATGGATCAACCCGATGCTCTTAATTTGTTTGTACTTCGCAAAAGCTAACGTTCTATCTTTCTAACGTTCTATCTTTAGACGGGATTTCCCTTATGTGCAGTAATCGACGTATAATTACGATTTGAACTTTCTACTTTCTGTAGGCAATGTACCTAAACATTGTCAAAAATTGCCTTATTACGTGAAACCGGAAACACTCGAGCCTGAAAGACTGAGCGGCAACACATTACCCACATTCCTTGTTTATGTACGGAACAGTGAAGGCGTGTTTTTTGAAAAATAAATCTTTGAAGACTTTTTTAAAAAGTTTCAGGGTCAAAAGGTGCTTATTTAGTTATACTTACTATTGCTGTGTTTGATGTTACGATGAGTTTTAATAATGTTTTGAATGCCAAGTTAAATAGCACCAGGAATCAGTGTGCTAACCAGGAGTAAGCAATATCGGTGTTTACACCCGTGAAATGCTTCTCGGCTTTTTCTCCATCTGCCACCAGATTCATCTTTACCTGGAGATTGAAGGACCTGTGTCATTCTGATTCTCTGTTGCGTGTTTGTTGTCAGATTGGATGTTGGAGAGGCACGGAAAAGGCGGTGGTGTGGATAAGTTTCCTCGTTGTCTGTTCCACATTGCTCCTCATAACCCCAGCGCCCTTGGTTGTCAGAGCTTTTGTTTTTAACTTAACAGAGCGCCATTGTTGTTTATACGTTTCTAGCTAAGTTCATGGGGTTATCGCTACCTCCCTCTCTTGGTAGATTTTCGGGGAACCAGGTGGCCCTGCCTATCTGTGTAAGGAATCAGAGCAGAAGGAGAGAGCCAAGTGGATGTACCTACTCCTTTGCCAGGGTGAGCAAAGTGTAGGGCTTCCTCCGGACTTATCTCTCCTGGGGTCGTGCGCTCTCCCTCCTCCTGGCTAGGCGTGATTGTAGATTCAATTAGGGTAAGTCAAAGGGTATTTTTAGCGTGGCTCTCTTCTCTATCCTCTTTTCGCCGCTACAAGATGTACAACACTACAAGATATTTCCCTCCGGACTTATCTCTCCTGGGGTCGTGCGCTCCCCCTCCTCCTGGCTAGGCGTGATTGTAGATTCCATTAGGGTAAGTCAAAGGGTATTGTTAGCGTGGCTCTCTTCTCTATCCTCTTTTCGCCACTACAAGATGTACAACAGTCAAAAGCGAGACTCTGACTGTCAGAAGCATTAGCCCAGACAATTCTCAAGTTTTGGTGATTCCAGAAGGGCAGATTAGCATCCCTCTGTCACAACAGTTGCCCATCTGCCTTTCAGACGGAGTAAACTCACCGAAAAAGGCCAAACAATAATGACAGACAAGCCAGCAGCAGGCGGACGTCCAATCCGTACCCTATCGGGGACTCTACCGTTATAGAATATGGCATTGCCCGCGCCGACGTCAGAGACAATTCTACCGGAAGATATTCAATTTAGAGACATGATTGAAGAGATTAAGCGTCTAGCGGGGCGTGGCAGCAGGCAATCCGCACATACGTTTAATATCACAGCCTTTTTTGCTCTGCCCACCAGTGTCGAAGTTGCCAATGCAGTGGCGGCAAGGCAAAGAGAATTCCAACAAATGGAATTGGGTGAGAGCAAGGGTATGGCGCGGCTCCAGTCATGCAGGTCAGATCGGCGACTAATGTGACCGCACACAATATGATACCTGTTGAACCATTAGCAGCCTTGCAAAAGGACAGTATTGATGCCCAGAGGGATGCCCCGATATTCTCCTGATTGAGAAAGAGCTAAACCTGGTTAAGAAAGACGCTAAGTTCTGGAAGGCTTTGCTCGGCAGACACTGAACATTATGTCATTGCAAGACTACACGCTGAAGTCATTGAAAGAGGCTCTAGCCAAGAAAGGGTCTATCCTACCCAGTGGTTCTAAAACTGCCAGAGTGCGTATCAGTGGTTGTCTGTGATACAGCTAAAATAGCGGCGAGTCAGCTAACTTCAATAGCGCAATTGCGAGGGGGTGCTTTCTTGCTACACTGTTGGTCGTGAATTAAGACATTCTAGTATCTTAAGCCACTCCGAATTTTTCGCTGCAGAAGATATTGAAAGGGTTTGTGTAAAAAACCGAGACCTTTTTCTGGTTGTTGGTCTGATGTCTGGACCCAGACGTCCTTATGCCAGAGGTCGATTCAAGGGGTAGCAAAAAGAAATGAAAACCATATCGCAGTCGCGTCACCATTCCCCCATCGGCCTAGAGACAGAAGCACAAAGATGACAACGTAACCAGCCTTCAGGCCGCGCAGCAATACAGATATCAACGAACCATGACATCTCACGAAGATGAAGGACTCGTCTCCAAGCGATGCCGGAGACACTTGGTCAGTAGAGGGAAGGCTAGTCTATTTTGCAATGTCTGGGAAGAGGTGGGGCGCCGCGTCGAGTAGTCAAGTTGCTATGATTGTTCCAGTTCACTGCAGAGGTACAGTCGGGATAGATTTCTCACTATCCCTCTACATCTCAAATTCCCAAATCATACAACAGCCTCCTACAGCCAGGGCTTCGAATATAATCAGACTGTTCAGGAGTTAATGAACAAGAACGTTTTGCAGAAACAGGGCTTCAGTACGGTCTTTCTAGTTTTATGTTCAGTCTGGAAATGTTAGAAATGGACAGTTCGGGGACTACGGCAGAGGTGTCAGATGCTTGTCTCAACATCCAGATAAAAATGGAAATCACAATCTCTATGCTTCCTGAAAGGGGAAGAGATTCTGTTTTCTTGCACTCCCGTTGGCCTTTCCACTGCCCCGTATGTGTTTTAAAAATAATGAAGACTCTTGGGTGTGTTCGTCTTTCGGTACTTGAACGACTGGTTTCTGATCCAAATGACGTAAGCTCGGGCCAGGCTTCAAACCCTCTCTTAGTAAAACAAGCGCTTCAGTCATGTCTTGTGGTCAATTTAGCAAAATCAGCACTAGTGACCAAACAATTTAGGAAGGTGGGATTTGGAGCTAGCAAGAGCTCACTCAACAGAGGAGACATGCAGGAGAATTGTCAAAGCCATTCAAAGCATTACTCCCCATCAACCCATGACACTTATCCAAATGCAGGCCTAACTGGACTTATTATTAGCCACAGAGAATACAGCCCAGTTTAACAAGCTTCACTGCACAAGGTTTCAATGAACAATAAAATTAGCTATGCTCAGGAAAGAGGTCGTCACAGGTTAGTGGTCATTCCCTCAAAAGCAATCAAGAACCTTCAATGGTAGGTATCCCCAGACTGTCTACCACTGGAGTACCCATTCAGATCTACCCATCCTCCCCCCGGTCTTTCGATTCAAACAGATGCATCGTCCAAGGGATAGGGTTTCTACTTCTACTTGTACTTGGTCTCCCAGCCTGAGGCCCAAGCACATAAAATGGCTAGAAGTAAAAGTTGTGTGGCTGACATTTACTCAACTAGTCCCCAATCTTGCGGACAGGTCAGTATATGTGATGCTGGACAACTAGACGACATACCTTCCCATGCAGGTACGCACCCGCTCAGCAGAGCTAACTCTCTTAGCAGGGGAAATCCTGTTTCTAGCAAGAGATCTGGCTCTCAGCAGACAACATAGCCGGCAGTTTGAATGTGCTGCCAGATCTGGCCTCCAAATTTTGCAGAGCAACAAAAACAGAGTTGTGCCTTAGTCAGCGGGTATTGGTTTAGTAGCCGCGGAGTCGACCCTGCCTAGATCTATTTGCCAGTTCTCGGACCCAACAACTGCGGAGGTATGTCTCCCCTGTCCGGACCCAAAAGCCTGGGGATAGACACCCTAAAGTGTCAGTGGCCCACTCAACTTCTATATGCCTTTCCTTCTTCAAGCAGCCCTAAAAAGTTATTGCTAACAGCCACAATGTGTCCAAGAAGCAGATCCACTCTGAAAGAATCATGGCAACCAGAGGTCCCGTAGTTGACTCTATTGTCACGGTATAGTGTAGAGAAGTGCCTTTACATCCCTTGCCACAAAGGGCTCCTATATCAACCACATTGGAACATCTCCACCCCATCCCACCTCTCCTGGACCTGAGGGTGTGGAACCTAACTTTCTGAAATCTAACTGACTATCAAATAGGGTAATAAGGAAAAAATGACCCAAGTGCATAAGCCACCAACGTGAAAGTCTATCGATCACAGTGAAATATATTTTTCGGGTTAGTATGAGAAGCAACTACTTGACCCATTCAAAGCATCCCCCGGGGTTGTAGCCACTTTTTAAAGAGGGGTATATTTCAGCGATCACAGCAATGCTTAAGCCAGTTTCAGGCTATGATCCAGGTAAGGACCTTCTATCTCTCAGCTGATCAGACATTTCAAATTAGTATCTTCCGACCAGGTCAAACACTGCACAATGGGATCAGGAACTGCTCCTTCCCTAACTGGGTTGCACTGAAATTTACCTTTCTTTTGGGCTGTAGCGTCAGCTAACAGGGCAGGGGAGCTCCATGCGTTGAAAAACTAGAGCCTTGGTGAGGCAGGATCCCCCGTGTAACAGGACATCTTAGTGAAAAGTATAAGACTGTACATTGGGAATCATTAAAAAAAAACTGCTACATTTTGCCCAAAGAAAAGTTCATAACAGCATATTTTTCAACCTTCCTCCCCCCCCCCCCCCTCCATGGCAGATTTTTTTAGCCAGTAAAACTTAAATCATCAAATTTAATTTACAGATCACCAGCTTTACTGTGTCTCCCAAATAAAAACCACCTTACAGTTTTACGTTATACGCGATGCCACGTTAAAAACACCAATGGCCCTTTTAGTCTTCATACATCAGTAAGGAAAGAAAGTTGAGGGGGAGAAGGCAAAAAGGGAATTAAATGTACAAGTTTTGCTGATGTAAGTTTCAAAATAAATCTGCCGTAGGGAGGAGAAGGACGGAGGGGGAGGGAGACCGCCGAGGGGGAGACCGCCAGGGGGGAACCGCCGGGGGGGGGGGAAGCGCCAGGGGAGAGACTGCCTGTTCCCCGCTGCACATCTACAATTGATGGTCTTTTTATGCCTACAACATAGCATGCCTCGGAGATACCGCGCGAACACAAGTGCGGACAGACAGACGGACAAGTTCACAACTATATCCAACCCTTACACGGGGGATAATAACCTGCCATTGCACAGCTTCACTATATGTACTTTTTCTCTGTAAGGTTTGGTTTGCTTTCGATAAAAAATTACAGAGATATCGCGTGAACAAAATTGATACAAAAACAACTAAGTCCAAAATTATAAAAACGTCGGAATTTTCACATTTTATTACAAAATCGAAAAATAACCTACCATTGCACAACTTCACTATATATACATCCTTCCTGTAACATTTGGTTTGCTTCCGACAAATGGTAACAGAGATATCGCGCGAACAAAAAAGTGCGGACAGACAAACGGACAGACGGACAAGTTCATATCTATATCCCTAAGTTACAAGGGGAATTATAACCTCCCGTTGCACAACTTCACCATATATACTTCCTTCCTGTAACATTTGGTTTGCTTCCGATAAATAGTAACAGAGATATCGCGCGAGCAAAAAAGTGCGGGGTGGACGGACGGACGGACAAGTTCATAACTACATCCCTCCGTTACACGGGGGAAAATGAGGTGCTATTATATGCGCGAGGACCTTTAAAGAAATAAGGCTACCTTCTCTTCCCACGCCCACGTCACAAGAAGAGCCACTCTCCATGCTCTGTCCTGTGCTTGCTCTCAGAAATACATGGCGCTATCCAAAGAGTAAAGAGCACCAAGACCTGACGCGACCAAAAAATGTTTCCAAACAGCAGTTAGCCAACTCCTTGAAGACCTTGCATAACGTTTCGCTAGAAAAAAAACCTTGCGTAAAGGATGTTGGTCGTCTCCAAATACCTTTATGAAATTCTGCCTACAAGAATTTACCCAAAACGATTCAACTGCACTTTTACTCTATTGACCCTTTTATTGCGGCAGAAAAATCAACTTCTAATCCTGGTTCTATGTCTGTCACAGCGAGACTACAACCACAGCCAGAAAGCAGCCACGTCAAGTAAGAGAGGGCGGAGCTTCAGACAATCCCCCAAGCCCAAGAACAGAGGGAACGGCAGCCCCAAGGCAGCTGTCGCAAAAGAACACTAGGATAATAATTTTCGAGTGACCGCTGATTTAAGCGTGGCACCATATTATCAAGCCGTCGGTTGGCGTACAAAAAAATGGGTAGATGCATTTTCCCCACTTCTCATGTATTGTCGTAGATCTTTTGGGATTTATTTTTGTTATAAAATCCAAGTAATTTGCTTTTTACTAATTTAAATTTAGAGTTCGTGTGATTTTAGCATTAATTGATAATATTAATTTAGATATTTTATACATCTGTCTGTCCGTATGTGTGTTACCGGACATGGGCGTACCATCAGTGGGAGGTAGGAGGGGGTGGGAGTAAGGCATAAGAGTGCTTCTGGTCATAGCGTTATCCTTACTCTTACTATTTACTAATGCGAGAAGTGAAAAAGAAACAATAAAGGCGTAACCAGTTTAACACAATGAGAATCAGTGGCCTCAGTGTTGACTTATCCCAATGACGCTCATGTGGGTCTATTTAGCGAAAAAAAATATAACTTTGGGGTATGGTAGCACAACGAGCTTTTCTTGTCCGTGACTTGGTGGAACGTACGGGGACGAAGCGTGGCTTGCAGTGAATAATTTAGATCTTTCATTTTGTCGAGCACTCTGCCACGTCTAATTTATCCCTTAAATAGGGCTACATTGCTAATTTTTGCTGCAGATCTCAAATTTATATTATTATTTTTTTTATATAAATATTTTCTATCAAACCAGATGCTTCAATGAAGTCTTGCTGTCGTCGCTGTTAATTATTAGTAATAATTAAATCATGACCCAAAATTTAAAGCGGACAGTTTCGTTCATTCACGGTAAGGACGATGGGGATACGCTGTTTTTGCTAGCGAGGTCAAATAGATGCTGAATAGCCTTCGCAATGTTTAGTGTGTTAGCCCTTTAAAAAAAAAAAAGATCACACAAGTCAACTGCAACATAGACCATTTAGCGGAATAAACCTAATGTATTGCAAAATTAAATTAATTTATTCCAAACTACCGTTTTCAAAAGAAATTGCACAACATTTTTTCTTTCCACTTCTGCATCAACGGAAGTTCTTTTATTACTTATTTTTTAAAATTATAATTGAGATATCAAAAATAATGTCGGACACCTTATATTAGTTTTGAGTATCAAAATTATTTAAAGATGTTTAGAACTAAACATGAAAACTGCATTCCATGAAGTTAAAAAAAACAGTATGGTTGTCAATGTCCTAATAATTCATTTTACCGTGATATTACTGCTTGTCACGTACATTTACATCAGGCTCAACCAGACGATACATCATGTATTGAATCAAGTGGAGACATTGAAGAAAAAAGTATTTCAAAAACATCAAAGTGATTTCATTTCCTTTCATCCCCATAGGAAACTGTGCTGTATTAACTCTGAAAGCTCCATTCATACTCACTCATTTATTTTTCAAATCTATGTACTTCAATGTGATGAATTTGTTGAAAGTAACTCTCAAAGAAACACGAACACTATTTTTGCTCACCAGGCAAGTATTTACACGCTTTGGATTTTCAGGAAGACTTTCAAGTATGTCATAGAGAACTGCGCATGTGACCGCAGGTACGCGTGAACAAGCGGCGAGATATTTTCAGGCGATCCGCAAGACAGGCAATAGATGCTTCAGGTAGGGGGGGGGGGGGGAGCTAGGATCATCCGGTACCTTTTTTTCAAACATCAGTGGCCAATGTGATGAGATTATACAAGGCATGCGACTCCTGGGCTCGCATTTGAGATCTATATAGTTTTACAGACCAGTCCACTCCTGGCAGGTATTTGTAGGTTAGTAGTCCACTCCTGGGCATTTACAGGTTTGCATATCCTTACAACAGAGTCCAAACCTGGGCTAACATTTACAGGTCTGCGTGCCTCTTCAAAAATCCACTCCTGGTCAGCCATTTACAGGTCAGCATGTCTCTTCAGAAATCCACTCCTGGTCAGCCATTTACAGGTCAGCATGCCTCTTCAGGAGATTACACTCCTGTTCAGCCATTTACAGGTCCGCATGCCTCTTCAGAAATCCACTCCTGGTCAGCCATTTACAGGCCCGCATGCCTCTTCAGAAATCCACTCCTGGTCAGCCATTTACAGGTCAGCATGCCTCTTCAGGAGATTCCACTCCTGTTCAGCCATTTACAGGTCCGCATGCCTCTTCAGAAATCCACTCCTGGTCAGCCACTTACAGGTCCGCATGCCTCTTCAGGAGATTACACTCCTGGTCAGCCATTTACAGGTCCGCATGCCTCTTCAGGAGATTCCACTCCTGGTCAGCCATTTACAGGTCCGCATGCCTCTTCAGGAGATTACACTCCTGGTCACCCATTTACAGGTCCGCATGCCTCTTCAGAAATCCACTCCTGGTCAGCCATTTACAGGCCCGCATGCCTCTTCAGAAATCCACTCCTGGTCAGCCATTTACAGGTCCGCATGCCTCTTCAGGAGATTACACTCCTCGTCAGCCATTTACAGGTCCGCATGCCTCTTCAGAAATCCACTCCTGGTCAGCCAGTTACAGGTCCGCATGCCTCTTCAGGAGATTACACTCCTCGTCAGCCATTTACAGGTCCGCATGCCTCTTCAGAAATCCACTCCTGGTCAGCCAGTTACAGGTCCGCATGCCTCTTCAGGAGATTACACTCCTGGTCAGCCATTTACAGGTCCGCATGCCTCTTCAGGAGATTCCACTCCTGGTCAGCCATTTACAGGCCCGCATGCCTCTCCAGGAGATTACAGTCCTGGTCAGCCATTTACATATCCGCATGTCACTTCAGGAGGCTGCACTCCTGGGCAGGGATGTGCAAGTATGCATGTGTCTTGCAGTGAGAACCCACTCGTCAACATGAATGTGATGAAGTGTTCTCAGAGCAAGAGCAAAAAGGACGGTTGAATTCTCGATACACGTGTGTGTCCGTACGAAACGTGACCATTTCTAGAACAGATGTGCGTACGAAAGATGAAGAGTTTACTTGCAGACAAAAACCCTTAGGCGTGGATGCGCTGATGCAATGGAGACCGGTGATGACGTGCCGTGTAGAGTACGTGTAGAGCACGTGTAGAGTACGTGTAGAGTACGTGCCTCGAATCATTGGGAACAGTGATCTGGAAAAAGTTACGCACGTCATAAATAAGAAAAAACATTCTCAGAAACAAGATGTTAATCGATGTCTGATGATTTCGTTGTGGCATAGTGGCCAGAAAATGGAGACAGGCAATATGCAATTAGCTGTAGATGAGACGATCTGAATTAAAACTAGAAGCTCATTCCGCTAGCGAAATGTTAAACACTTGACAAAAATTAAAATGCAAAGATACTTCCTTCAGTGGGTTATTTCTTGAATAATATATTGCAAACAACACAGCTTGAATACGTCTTATAAGCCGAGTAGTGTTTGGCTTTTGTTGACTTAAGGTTTTATTGACTGACCAGGCAGTGTTATCTATTTGCGCAGTGAGAGCTCGTACAAAGCTCAGCAACTGTGTTCTGTGTTGTGCATTAAATGCTACGCATTTACTTGCAAAAAATACACTCTTTTCACATGGCGTTTAACAAAGAAAACGAAATCGAAGACGAAAATAAAAAGTGACATGTATATGTTCAGATCAAGCTCTTCATAAGTCCCAAGTTTCATGGTCGTAGGGCCCATAGTGTCAGAGAAGAAGAAGACACAAAAAATCGGAAAAACCGTCAAGAAGAAAAAAAAAGGACGAATTTTGCTCGCACAAATTCATATAACTCTTGCAACCCAACGGCTTTTCAAGTGTTAAATACTCTTTAAGTATGATACGGTGAGAAATAGCTTGGCTCTCTGTCAAAGAATTGTTCGAGGTCTTGTGACAAAAAGCAATAATATTAAGCCATTAATGGTCGTTGCTGAGCACAAATTAACTGCAGAGCAGAAGAGTATAATTGTGGTAAACTGGCTATTTTATGTCCTGTCAGGCCAAATTAAAGACACCAAAAGCTAACTTCAGGAACTGAAGCGGTGGGTCTAACATACTGGATTTGTTTGTTTGTTTGTTTTTTGTTGTTGTTTTTTTGTTTGTTTGTTTTTTTTGTTTGTTTGTTGTTTTTTTTTTTTGCTGCTGTATCGAAATCTGAGAGACGTGGCATTTAGATGCCGAGTAAACAACGACATTTTAATGAGCGAAATTTTTTTACCGCGACGTTAAACCGACGCCTTTTGCAGTTGACGTGAAAACCAAGCATTTAGTTAAGTTGTTTGTTCACCAGAATTACAGACAATACCAGCATATGTGGAACTGATAGCGCGAGCACGGCGAAATCCTTTACTGTTTGTTCAGCTCAGCTAAATGGTTGGCTAACCAGCCTATACTGAAAGCCAACTTATTGGTAAATTAAGGATGAAATTGCCCTGAAAGCAGGGTGACAAGCACATCAGAATACGGGCCAGATAAACGACTTGCATGCAAATTCTGCTCCTCAAGACACACACCAGACTTGATCTTGAAGCCGATCATGGGTATATTTCCTAGGGGGTTGGCCCTTTTTTGCCAACCTGCAACATCCAATGCTTTCCGCTTTCTCGCAGAAATACTCACATATTCCAGTCAGTGGCATCCGTTGAGTAGTCTTATTAGCCATGTCAAATTGACCAATGAAAATCAGAGGCAGACAGCATGAAACAATACTTATCGGAATGGGGCTAATTTCCGGACTGATGCTACGAAACTTCCCTGAACAGGAGGCGGGCAAAACAATACCTTCTCGCATCAAAAAATGGTTCCTTAGAAGAAACCGATACGCGGCTAAGATGGCTGTCCCAGCCTACAAGTAAAGATTTAGCTTTTACAGACGCCACGAACCGACATCATTTAGACATTGTTTTATGATAACAGAAGTCTATGTGTCGTCGTTTGTTCGAAGATGAACATATGATTTCACTACAGCAGAAGGGGGAAGTGTTTGTTATCAACAGGCGCTCCACATTGCTGTGTGGTTGACCTATAATGCTGTTATGTACATATGCGTCATGTGGTTATGTACATCACGTTACACACATGACATGTGGTTATATCGTGATATTGACAGACTCAATTGTGACCTGAGGCATTCTGTGCAGCATTTGTGCAAGCCGACCATTCATTGATGAAGAAGCTCCATTCAACTGATTGCCGGTACCACCCAGAATCAGCTCCACACTGAGGGTCCTAGCTGTCTGAGTGGATCACTCGTGGGGTACCACTGGTTTACGGTGTGAACAGGACCCCATAAAGAGGTCTTATGGTATCATCGGTATGCACCAAACCTAAGACCATATACAATGGCATTAAATTGTCACAGTTTATGTCATTTTTAGGTTGTCTATTTTATGAGATAGCAACAGAATTGCAACCTGGTTTCAGTAACGAGGCTATTTTTTATTTCAAATGACCGTTGTCTGAAGTCAAACTTCCAGTGATAATAACGTTCTGGCTGTATGAGGTGCACGCAATGTGAGAAAGTGACAAATAAAACCCCATTACAAAATGGATCTTCCTGTTTTAAAACATTGTTTGGAGTCAAATGGTCATTTTGGTCATCTTTTTCTCCTTCAGACAATAAAAAGAAATCTTTATTTATTAGTGTTTTTAAAGCTTACCAAAAAGCTAACGGCATTTAAAATATTTAATTTATTTTTCTGTTCTGACTTTTTACAGAATTGGTAGAGAAAAATGCATTTGCAGTAATGAATTTTTGCTGTTTATTTTGGGTCTGGCATTCGATGACTTCGTCAACAGCTTATCGGAAATCAGTTTTATGACAACTGTTGGTTTTACCACCGTGATAATAATCATTGAACTTTTATATGCTTTGCTCTTATGATCTAAAACTTGCTGCAATAAAAAGCGGAGACAGGTCAAGCAACGGAATCATCAATCACATACAAGCAGTCCCAGAACTGGCATCCTACACTTGTCAGGAGTATTAAAGACCATTCGGTTGCAGACGTAGAATAGTACTGGGGTAAGCCCAAAGGGAGTGTCCGCCCGTTAATTGTATCGGTGCGTGACGCTAGACCAGTCTGCTTTTGTACAATAACGCAACAAATCAAACGTACTTGATCGAGATTGCCCATAAAGACAAAACTGACGTAACAACTAAGTAATTACGTCACGAGAGACTGGAAGCCTTATCTTGGCAGAATAGAGCGAAGACAGAACTTTTGCCATCTTTCGCAATTCGAAAACACACCAATGTTTCTGGGAGAAAAGGTTATTAATTCAATCCTTAACAAAAACAGCAAAAAGCCCAAACTATGAATCCCAAAATAGCGATCACCCACGCCATCCGATGGCCAGTGACGGCCAATTAATAGGCCTTAGAAGACCAATTATAATTTTCATAAATAATTGTTCTTATCAGAATTTAGTCGGAATCAGTTAATTGCACAGCCCATTTTACACAGATAGTTATTCGTTTATTGGGTTTTATGTAATATTCAGGTCAGGTATATTTATAACGGTAAACAACGAGTGTGTATGTAACTATGCAACTGACTTGAATCTACGCAGCCGCTATGCAACTGACCTAACTGATTTTACCTGTATCCTGTGACAAGCACGTCACATTTGTCATCCTAATGTCTTTAAAATTCTGTATTTTTATACACGATTATCGACATCATTAAATGACTAATATCAGAAGTCCAAACATTTATTAAAATACACAACGTATTAAAAAACCTCCAATAACAATAATTTACAAAACAATAGTTGAATTAATGACATCGTGAAATAGTTCTGAATGTGGGGATTCGTTCTGCAGTAAAGCCCATTGACGTATAACAGAACAAGAAAAAAATAACATACCAAGTCCTGAATCATAGCAACACAAAGCTAAAAGAGGATTCTGGAAACGGAAACCAGAAAATACACGCGAAATGCTAAATTTCCTGTTTTGTCCGAAAGAAAATTTGATCAAATCAAAGTTGGAAAGCTTTTCAATGCTCATTTATTTAAATCGTGATTGGGTTAGTTTTCTGCACCAATTTTGCTTTTGACTGAAAGAAGTTATTTTTGGAAAATCATCACAGTGCTGATTGTGGTCTACTTAAGAAGAGAAATTGAATTTTGGCCATGGAGAAAGGATAAAGTTTTAATTCCAGTGGTGGAGGCCTTTTCCTTAAACGTTTGGGAACAATAGCTCACGTGCTTCCACTCAATATTACACTTACGGTGATGCTATTGTGTTTTCATACAAGCAACCGTCGTCGCTATAATATTTGTTTCTATCGCTTTAAAGCAAGCTTTATTTTCCAACACCTCAAGAAGCATCCCCCTTCCTCCAAACATGGCAGCTCCATTTTCAAATAAGTTGGACCTAATATATATAATAATCATTTCTTGCATTAAATCAAACGAACAAATTGTGCAGAAACGTGTCAAACAACCTTCATTCAAATGTCAGCAGCAAATAAACAAAGCACGGCTTTTTGTGGAGATTGTGGCATGGTGACATTTACTTAATTTCTCGCTAAATCAGATGTATGACGTGTTTATTGCCTGCACATGGAAAGATTTTGTATACAAGGTTCCAAGCTGACAATATTTTGCATTGCTCCTAAGCACAGTATTGACTCCATACATGCATTCTTTCCTTGTCATGAAAACCGAACTACTCTAACCAAAAACTTAAAGTCAATAAGGCATCTGGAAATAATATTTTTCAGTAAGCCATAAAAATTATGACTTTCTGAAATTTTTAGTTTAAAACATATTCATGACCTTACTGGTCAAGGTCAAATCGCGAAAAAGGTCAAACGGTTTTCTGACAATTATTGCAAGGCCGTTGAAGCTAGAAAAGCCAAACTTGGCACATATATAAAGAGCGATGTGATCTAAAGCAACCGATAAAAATGTTTAACCTTGACCTTGAAATCGCGAAAAACGTTATTTAAGAAAAACAATGAGTTATCTCGAAAACAGAAAGAGATAGAGCAATTCTGACTTCATTTTCGACCTTCACCCCCTATACGACGATACGTAAGGTATAACTTCCGACGTCCTTGACCTCCAGGTCATTTTCGAGCCCCAAACCGGAAGTTGGCCTTTATCTCGAAAACGGAAAGAGATAGAGCAATTCTGACCTCATTTTCGACCTCCACCCCCTATACGACGGTACGTAAGATATAACTTCCGGTGTCCTTGACCTCCAGGTCACTTTCGACCCAAAACCGGAAGTTGGCCCTTATCTCGAAAACGGTAAGAGATAGAGCAATTTTGACTTCATTTTCGACCTCCACCCCCTATACGACGATACGTAAGATATAACTTCCGGTGTCCTTGACCTCCAGGTCACTTTCGAGCTCCAAACCGGAAGTTGGCCCTTATCTCGAAAACGGTAAGAGATAGAGCAATTTTGACCTCATTTTCGACCTCCACCCCCTATACGACGATACGTAATGTATAACTTCCGGTGTCCTTGACCTGTAGGGCACTTTCGAGCTTATCTCGAAAGCGGTAAGAGATAGAGCAATTTTGACCTCATTTTCGACCTCCACCCCCTATATGACGATACGTAATGTATAACTTCCGGTGTCCTTGACCTGTAGGGCACTTTCGAGCTTATCTCATCGAGCGCATCGAGGTAAAGCTTCCGGTGTCCTTGACCTCCAGGTCACTTTCGAGCCCCAAACCGGAAGTTGGCCCTTATCTCAAAAACGGTAAGAGATAGAGCAATCAGTTTCCAGACATCTCCTCAAAGACCGTTGAAGCTAGACCAGCCAAATTCGGCACATGAATAGAGGTCAACCGAAGTGGTCCACCTGATAAACATTTTTTACCTTGACCTTATAGTTGGTAGTATTTAGGAGGATATTCTACATTCAGACATGTGAAAATTGTTAACAAATAGCAATATTATCTACGTTCCGTTTCAAGTTATCATTCCAAGCGGGGTCTAATTCGCTGTGCGAATTTCGGTCTAGTTTTGCTTGAATTACCTTGAATTTAGTCAATAAAGTAGTTGAAGATAGTTTTATACAGTTTAATTGCGTCCATTTATTTACACGAACAAAAATTATTAAAATACATTAACACGCAAAAAGTTAGTGGGGGGGGGGGGTCAAATATACTGGAAGATAGACTATTATAGCTTCCCTGGGCGGGGGGGGGGGGGGCTGTACAGGGAGGGGGGGGGGGTAAAACAGCCTGTTACACCGGAGGGACACTTGGTGTCATGTGTTGACATGCGTATAAAAACGCGGAGAAAGATGGTAATCTTGAGACCTGACGCGGTACACGCGAAAGGTCAGTTTCGTTAAAAGGGTGGGGGGGGGGGGATTCTCATTCAGTACTCGGCGTTTCCCACAAAAAGCGTGGTTGTGTTGAAACTACACTGCGTTTAGTTTAAAAACGGAGATATTCTATAAAAGTTAGCACTCCGCGTTTACTGGTTTTTTAAAAAGTCATGGACACACATGGTAACCAGTGTGTACGTGAGTGTCAATCGCTTATAGCTCCTTAACTGTGAACAGTTAATTTAATAACCAAATAAATGCTATTATCATGTTATAACGTCGTGGTTCTGAGACAATTGTCCTGGAGCTTTTCCGAAAACATGTCAGTTCCGAATATACAGAGAACCAACCGGCTGGATATACGGAAATGTTCCTGAAAATTTTACTTCCCAACATGGAGAACAGTATGGGTTTTTTTTACCCTTTGAGTTTCAGAATAGAAGGTATCTCTCCCATGCACATCGAACAAACACACATAGAAAATGCTTCTCTACCCGCCAATTAATATCATTGACGAGATAATGACATTAGGGGCATCAGGGAGGAATGGAATCGAGTCATTTGGAGATCACTATCAATTACCCGTCTCAAACGTCTGAATGATGCAGAAATTGAGCAATATACATGAAAGGTTCAACAATACTGTGGTATGCTTTTGAGTCTTCAACACTCCCAGGGGTCGCGTTATAAGAGCGGGGCGTTCGGAAAACTGGGCAAGAGATACGATCCTCCTGGATCGTCCCACATCCATACTTCACGGCAGTAAGGCAATGACTCGTGTAAATAGTAAATACACGAACGCACAGAGGCGGATTTAGTGGGGACACTGCGTATTTTCTAGACATCAACTGGTTTGCTTATTATTATTATTATTATTATTATTATTATTATTATTATTATTATTATTATTATTATTATTATTATTATTATTATTATTGTTATTATTATTATTATTATTATTCGGAAAGATAATTTGTATTGCCCTCAAGACAGGGAATCATCTGCATCTACCCCACCCTCTTTCCACCAGAGCTTTTACCGTTATCACTCTATGACGCAGAGAAATCACGTACCACTAAATCTATGACGTCATGGCGTTGCTTCTTGCCCCGGCCATTTCTCACTAAGTGGTTACCCGTAGTTCCTGCACCACTGACATTCATTTCCGCTGGCGATATTCAATGAAATGCGTCCGTTAGATATCCAGTTGTGTGTAACGATTAGATAAAAAACTATCCGTCTTAATATCTTTCAAAAACGTTTAGGGTAATATTCCATACTTTGTTCATTGCTTTAACTTTTTCTGTAGATGTAACGATAGCAAAAAAATCATGCACCTAATATTTCTTGGGAAAGTGGAACTAAAAATAGCCCAACAACCGATCAAAAATAGTCAAAACTTTCGTCGCGATAAATTTCTGCAATAAAAATAATCAATGACTGTGCGCCATGAAATCCCCAATATCAAGTCAATGCATGCATCTCATCTGTGTGGCCGCTAGCCATGCCATATTGCCACAAGTGCAACCAAAACTTTTCAGTTACTTAGCACCATTTAGTCCGAGTAATATATTCATCTGGTAAATTATAACTTAGTCATCGTTTCTAGTAAAATACCGAATCACCTTCACGTTTTCGCCCAGAAATGTCCAATCACGACATCTGTTGAAATATTAATGATCAAACTCAATTATCTTCAATGTATATTTCTTTGTCCTGTTTTTTTTCTTCTTCTTGTATCCATATTTTATGATGACAGGAAGGCAAGCTGATAAATTTGTGTCCCATTTGATAATAACTGCAGCAATGAATTCTCACATTGATTCACAATTGTTTGTACCTGCCGTCTCGCGTTTCTTTGTTAACAAGGTGCAAAGTAAACATCTGCGGCATAACGACAGTTGAAAAAATCCATTAGACATAAAAAATCACAGAATAGTTTTTCCCCTTATAATTGTTCTTCTTAAACTGTTCGATGTTTCGATACTGTAGCTACATAAAATTCAAGAACTCCTGAGTTTGTAATTTCATGGCATATATTGTCCCTCTAAAAACTGTAGCAATGAACTTTTTCCTTTTTTATTTATTAATTTTTACTTGATGGCTTCTATTTGCTAAACGACGAATAGGCTCAAGAACGTAATCAGTGTTAAATCCTAAATCCAGATATTTGCTCATTTATTGCAGCTGTGGAAGAGAACTTTCGTCAACAATGGATGAATATTACATTTTGAGAAGTCTTGGTCCTCGATTGTAATCCTATATACTCAGCAACACTCCAGCTGTTACAGATGCCTTTGCCTGTGAAGTGATTCCTTAACGTACAGTAAAACCTAAGCATTGGGGTCTTCGATACACGAAAGCGTCATTTCTAGAGTTGTCAAACTGTGTCGTTTTAACAAATTCCCCCTTTCATTGCCCAATGGACGCATCACTATTTCAAAGAAGGGTTGAGGCTTGTGACATCACAAATCTATATAATTCAGATGACTTTTTAATATACACATGACTAATGTAATAGCAATACAGGCGCATATAATATGAATATACAGCATGCAAAAAAAAAAACGTAAAAATTGCGAAAGATGTATGTGCCATACATATACCTTTAGAAATCTAACAATTACTCCAGAGAAACAGTTGTAGTTCTTGGAAAATAACGATTAATCTTACAAATAAGACGAGCTTAGATTCCGGTAATTCATCATAATACCTTTTAATTAAAATAGTGATATAAAATAATTAGCTGAATAAAAGATATTTTTAGTCCACAAGCTATATCTTAAATTCATTTAGAGATATTAAAAATATTTCGGATTGGTTTGGAGATACTGAGTGGATATTGAAAAAGACCTACTATGTTTGCTTGCATTTACAGGTTTTACTGTATTTCTTGTCTTTTTTTGTTGTAACGGCATCAAAGTTTATCAATGCAAATATAAAAAGGATTCACTTTTTCTAATGAATTAATTAAGGTTAATTGTATAATGCAGCTTGTCAATAAGGTAAATAGCCGGTTGATGAATCGTTTATGTTTGTGTTCTGGTCGTTTTTAGTAAAAATTGTTATTGCACAACAGACTATACAAAACACAGATTCGTCATTGATTTCCCATAAATCATATCATTTCATTTTCTTGTAATAAAGCACTGGGCTTTTAGGGTTTTCTCCGGAACACCAATTTGTTGTCGGACGAAAGCCGTCCTCATAAAAACTATATCACAGTGAACTGTTATTCCCAAATAAACAACTGTTTGGCGACTTTTTTATGCGTTGCACATACTGGGACCCTGCTTGTCATGGGTGCTCATGACTTTTAAAACGAGCTGTAAGTTTGAAAAGTACGAGTTAAAGTGATTACAATCATACAGCGAAAACTTGAGAATGATGGCCACCACTTTGTCGAACGCTGAGTGCAGTTCTGAATCAAACTTCATCCATTTTTTGTGGGAAAAATCGGTGCACCGAATGAAAATTACCCCCTTTTTAACGATATTGGAAGTCACATCTGAGAAGGTGAAGATCTTGAAGCTACTCTAACGGGTGTGAAGATCTCACGTAAAACGGAGCTGAGAGAAAATCCGATAATAAGGCGCGAACCATCATAATTAAGACCGGAAAGGGCATGACAGTGAGAAACAGAAACTACGAGCAGCAATATGAGGTTTGAATGCATATGCTAGATCTAAGAAAATGAGGAAGACAACATTTCTTGCCTTGGTCGTATATTCACAAGGGAGCCCTAAATAATGTGCATATCACATTTAATCCCAGCGTGTCAAGTACGGCTGAGTAGGTTTGTACAGTGCAGGTTAAGAATGTTGTCGCTACGTTCTTAACGCTACTGTGGAAATACAAGCAATAACCTCTTGCTAAGATTGATGTCACTACCAATAAATTTTATACATCAGGCGGTTCTTGTCTTACTTGAATGATCACCAATTATTTTTTAATAATAAATGTAATCCAAGCTGGCAATGACTTCAGTTATGTCTATTACTTTGGTAAATCAATTCAAATTTTTAATATCATTTATTGCTTACAGTGGAAGTAATCTCTTAGTTTTAGAATCCATGCAGGTACTTTCAGGAATTATCACCTTTGTTCAGTTCAACCCTGGCCAAATAAAATTCTAAAGTACCATGCGTTGTGAAAATATTTGTAAAAAATTATTAAACAATCTTGATAAATTTTCAAATATTATAATTTGGCTTTTGACGGGGCACCACAGGGGGAACACTGAGGCATCTTCGGGAAATACAGCATACTCAGCTAAGAGAACTCACCTAAATAATAAGACCAAATGTACGAATGATTTGTCAAAGCAAGGAACGACCAGCTGAAAAACAGTGTCTCATTATGATTACTAAAGTGCTCCATGTAAACTCTTATAATATACTGTCCACAGAAAGTTACTTGTATTTTTGAGTGTTTTATGCCTGCAATATGAGCATATACTATGTGAAATGAATACACACAGCTTGCTGTGGATATATAGTTCGTGCAAGTAATCCATACACATAGCCAAAGCTCACAGACACAAGATTATCGACCAGGAGCATCAATTAAGTTAAAACGTTTGTCGACGTTTTTGCAGGTTAGCCTAATTGCATACCTGATTTAATGTGAATCTAACGTTACTAATGGTTTACTCAAAATTCACTTGTAATATGTGTTTTTTTCACGAAGTAAATTTACTTTATTAAAACTTAACTGTGACAAGAGACACAAATTTGGTTGTTGTGATATACTCTAGAATTATATTTTAATAGCTTGTGATGTAGAATAATTATTACGACAGATAGGTTATACGCCCTGTAGTTTTCAGTATTTATTTTCCTATTTTAAATGTTCATAGTAGTTTTTCATTGATATTTTTATTTACTAATTATTTTCCTTATATACATTATCTTCTTATTTCCAATCTAAATAGGCCATATTGGTAACCGTGATGCTTTACACACTTATAATTTCATTGTCAGTAAGTCTGTACTTAAAACTTTCATTCTATTCTACAACTAGTTCTGAGACAAGTTTGAGCACAATTTTAAATATCCTGGAGGTTATTTTACATGAGTACATTATGTCACCATCAATTAGCCATTTGGTACATTTCCTTCGCCAACAAGCCTGTTACTAAATCAAGTCGCTTCGAGTTTTTTTTATTTTGAAACAATTCAAGTGTCGTTATCATAATTTCACAGTCCTCAGAATTTACTGCTTTCTTTTTAAAACTTGAACTGCCGAGCAAACAGAACAAGAAATAAAAATTATTTCACAGCTTATAATATTCTGTTTGAAATTCTGAAAAAGACCAAACCTGTCCCGGAACCAGTTTTGATTTTCTTCACTTTTGTTGGATAGAACTGAGTAGTTCATGGCTTTACATTCAGGGTTTTCAACTAACCCATACTTTTTGATGATAAAATGTACCATAAACTGGTATGGCATGATTGCTTGCAGCGACTTGCAATTGTGGTATTTATTCGGTGCCCAACACAAAGTTCATGCATTTCCTGCCTGTCAATTAAATTTAGTTAAGTTTTAAAATGTTAATATTTAGTTTTGAAAACAAACATCTGCTGACTCAGTCAATCATAGATACTACCAGAGCTACTTAATCTCCACTTACACCATCTTTTCTCCACTATGCCATGTCCTTTTAAGCAATTATCTGTTCTGAAAAAACAGTGCTAAATGCAATCAAATTGATGATTTATAACAAAAAGCCAATTATTCTTAATTTAAAGTAACTATGTTTTGCAGAAAATAAATTACGGTTAATGGCACCGAAAAATGTCAAGAATATAGGTATTTCTCATACAGCCAATGCTAAATACAATCGTAGATAGCACCCAATGAATATTGGTCAAATCTTTCAAGGTCATCAGGCATCTCTCTCCCTTCTCCAAGCCACTGACGCAACATCAAGCTTTTGGAAAGGCAGTGGAAAGGATGGAAGTGTTTTTCCCAACACTACCCTCGAGTCTCTATTCACCATTATTTCAAATGTGTTAAAGACTGAGCGAATTTGAAAACAGTAACGGTTTGTTCGATAACTGACTAACATTGTCTGCCTCATTTACAAAGTCTGGGTAGCTAAAAATATATGGAAAACTCTGTCGTTTTCAGACAACTACCTTACAATTTATGTTTTAGTGAAATTCCCATAAGAACACAAATAATTGTATGATTACAATAATTACTCAAAACCAATAGGTCGCACATGTCAGAACTGCAGAATTCATGAGGCATAAGGAGAGTGGGCACTCCTATGGGAGCATAGGACTTGCTGTTACTAACATTTATGGTGAATCAGCACGCAATGCAAATCTCTAATACTTTTATTTAAAGTTCAACTTAAAGAGCGGTGCTGTCCATCAAAAATTACATATGTGAAATGTGTTGGGGAGAGATTACGGCTGCCTCAAATACCTGACTTTCTTACTTTCTTTAAACCTTCAGAAATGCAATAGCGATGTTTCAGACGTCAATTAAAGCATGCAGTTCTATACATGACTGGTCCTCTTTATTGAATTTACACGATGCATTTCCCTAATTTCCGTCATACTTGCTTGTCCAACTAACTCGTGTCAGACGGTTGCCTTTGGGATGACACCATTTGCCTGACGGTTTTAGAGTGTCTAGTCTATTGTCTTTACTTTGTTTTGAAATACATTTTCATATTTGTCAGTAAACATTTTGTAGTAAAACAATTTTAGCACAAACATAAGCTCTGCACAATAAAAAAAACAGAGCCTTAGAACAATATCAATCCTCCCACTCTCTGCAATAAGCGGGTAGTTACAGTGTACGTTCTGTACTCTTTCCGTTACATTACAAGGGAAGAGAAACTTAGCGGTGCTGTTGTTTTCGTACACAGTGTCTATTTACTCTCTCTGCTAAGCCTTAATTTTTGACATTTTTCTTACATGTCATATCATACCTTGCCTCGATATTTATTACAAATTACGTATATATGTTCAACTGTTTTACAAGCTTCTATATACATTTATATATCTACAATTTAAATGCATATATCGCTCTTTGTAGTTTACAGCGACAATTGATGTTCACATTCTTCGTGACTGTCCAGGGGTGGGGGGGAGGGGGCGGTGGGGTAAGAATGATGTTTCATAAAGTAAGCAAGGTTAGGTTTTTCTTA
Source organism: Protula sp. h YS-2021 (assembly GCA_949752745.1). NCBI lineage: Eukaryota > Metazoa > Annelida > Polychaeta > Sabellida > Serpulidae > Protula > Protula sp. h YS-2021. Next base: position 53,470,358 of record OX457030.1, on the reverse strand, counting down.
TCACATCAAATTTACCTATTATTCACACAGGAGTATCTTCAATTCATTTAAACAGAAACTGACTTCAAGTAAAATCAACGAAGTGATACCGTAATTCTTCAACGAGATATTTCAAGTGCACATTTTTTTGTTAAAAATCTAATAACTAAAACAATGTAAAATGCTGAAAACATTCCTTCTGTAGGGTTCTTGCCTAAATTCCGGACGATAACTAAAGAACCTACAGAACATAAATCGTAACCGGCGGTCCTCTGTGAGCCGATAGCACGAAGGGTGAGAGGCATAGTCATGTTTAATTGGGCGTTAGCAACACTTCATACAGGGTTCAGTGTCAAAGCGGCCACACATGTACTGTACAACAAAAATCCATGAAAAAAGCGTCTTCATTCTCACGTCTTCGGGTCAGGAAAAATTTACTGGAATATATGATATATGCTTTTGTATTGGAGGGCGGGGGAGCGTCAGAAGATTCCATATCTCCATTATTTTCACATAGTTGCAAAGAAATTTATTACTATCGTAATATAAATTGATTTGTTTGGGGCAAATAACACCTCTAAACTTCTACACAAGCCTTTAAAATAACAAAACTTAAAACAAATTGTCCAAGGACAAGGTCCCAGCTTACGAAAGGCGATAAGACCAATTCCAGCATGCATGAGCAAGGGAATTTCCCTGAAAAATTGGGCTTCAAAAGATGAGACGGCAAAAGGCTAGCTCAATAATTAATTTAGCACCGGACCAGAACATAGACCGATAAATGCATACAAAGATTTGTTTCCCAGGAAAATGGGAAACAGTTTTTTTGTACCTCTGGCAGACTGGATAGTCTGCCATAGATACCTTCGAACAACGCTCGTATTTCGGACCAGTGCGTATATTTATGTAATTTGCTTCGATGCGCGGTTCTTATTCAGACAAGTGCGCATGTTTATTTAATTTGCGTTGATGCGCGGCTCTCATTTTTGAACAGTGCACATGTTTATTTAACTTGCGTTGATGCGCGGTTCGCATTTCGGACCACTGCGCATGTTTACTTATCTTGTGTTGATGTGCGGTTCTTATTTCGGATCAGTGCACATGTTTATTTACCTTATGTTGATGTGCGTTCTTATTTCGGATCAGTGTGCATGTTTATTTACCTTGTGTTGATGTGCAGTTCTTATTTCGGACCAGTGCGCATGTTCATTTAATTTGCGTCGATGCGCGGTTCTTATTTCAGACCAATGCGCATGTTTATTTTACTTGAGTTGGCGCGTCGTTCTCATTTGGAACCACTGCGCATATTAATTTAACGTGCCTCGACCAGTTTCGGACCAGTGCGCAGGTTCACTTAACTTGCATTTCGGACCAGTATGTATCTTTGCATGATTTGCATTTCGGACCAGTATGCATGTTTATTTAAGTCCCGTCGATGCCCGACTCTTATGTCTATTCAACTTGCGTCGATTCGTGGTTCTTTCTTCGGACCACTCCGCATGTCTATTCAACTTGCGTCGATGCGTGGTTCTTTTTTTGGACAAGTGCGCATGTTTGTTAAACTTGCGTTGATGTGTAGTGCTTATTTTGGACCAGTTCGCATGTTTATTTAACTTCCGTCGATTGGCAGTTCGCATTTTAGGGCTATTACGCATGTTTATTTAACTTGTGTTGATGCGTGGTTCTCATTTCAGACCAGTGCGCATGTTTCTTTGGGTTGCGTTGATGCGCGGTTCTTTTATAGGACCAGTGCGCATATTTATTTAACTTGCGTTGATGCGCGGTGCTTATTTTGGACCAGTGCACATGTTTATTTATCTTGCGTTAATGTGCGGTTCGCATTTCGGACCACTGCGCATGTTTATATAACTTGCCTCGATGTGCGGTTTGCATTTCGGACCACTGCGCATGTCTATTAAACTTGCGTCGATGCGTGGTTCTTTTCGGACCAGTCCGCATATTTATTTAACTTGCGTTGATGCGTGGTGCTTATTTTGGACCAGTTCGCATGTTTATTTATTTTCCATCGATGCGGGGTTTACATTTCGGACCAATGCGCATGTTTATTTAACTTGCATCGACGTGCAGTGCTTATTTTGGACTACTGCGCATGTTTATGTAACTTGCGTGGATGTGCGGTTGTTAAATCTAACTACTGTGCAAGTTCATTTAACTTGCGTTTATGCGCTGTAGGAGGAGATTCGTTTTTTTTTCAAAAATTCCGAAAAAAAATTCAAAAGTTTCCAATTCACTCAAAAAGCACAAGCCGTATGCATGGCAACCTGGAGACGGCTCACATCAAAAATAAATGAAATCTGATAAAAACTGTAGGAGGAAATGCATTTTGAATTTTTTTCTTCAAAAATTCCCCAAAAACTTTCTGATGGACTCATAAAGCACAGGCCGTATTCACGACACCCTAAGCATGCCTCAGCCCCAAAATCAGTGATGTCTGATCAAAACTGTAGGAGAAGATGCATTTTGAGGTATTTTCCTAAAAAATTCCCCCCAAAATGAAAAATTCCCAAGTCGAGTCAAATAGCACAAGTGGTATGCCCGACCCACCTAATGGTGCCTCATACCAAAAATAAATGAAATCGGATAAAAACTGTAGGAGGAAATGCATTTTGAAGTTTTTCTTCAAAAATTCCCTAAAAAATAAAAAAAAATTGTCGGATCGACTAAAAAAGCACAATCCGCGTGCTCAATCCCTTTTGGATGCCTCATACAAAAAATGACATCGGATCAAAAATGCAGGAGGAGATACATTTAATTTTTTCTCTCTAAAATTCCTCAAAAATTCAAAAATCACCCGATCGGCTAGAAAAACACAAGCCCTATGCGCGACCCCTTAGGGATGCCTCACACCAAAAATAAATGACATCAGTTCAAAGATGTAGGAGGAGATGCATTTTAACATTCTTTCTTCAAAATTCTCCCAAAATTAAAACATCACCCGATCGATTAAAAAAAAGCACAAGCGGTATGCATGATTGCTTAGAGATGCCTCACACCAAAAATAAATGACATAGACTCAAAATTTTAGGAGTAGATGCATTTTGAATTATTTTCGAGATTTTTGTTTCAAAAATTCCCAAAAAATACAAAAATTGTTTTATCGACTAAAAAAGCAGAAGCCGTATGCATGACCCTTTAGGGGTGTCTCATACCAAAAATAAATGACATCGCATCAAAAATATAGTAGGAGGTACATTTTAAATTTTTTCTTCAGAAATTCCCCAAAAATTCCAAAATCACCCGATCGACTAAAAATGCACAAACCGTATGCACGACGCCTTAGGGATGCCTCATACCAAAAATAAATGACATCATATCAAAATTGTAGGAGGAGATGCATTTTGAAACAAAGTTTACTAAATAAACAACTAACTAACGAACTAACTAACTAATGGACACCATCCGCAAACCGATAGGAATACCCAAGATTACGTGTAACGTAAGCTGTGCTAAAAAGAAAAAGAAAACAAAGCCCTTTTTATGAGGTGGGGGGGGGGGGGGCAATCTATATCCCAGCACATCTTCCCTCCCACTGCCTCCCGCCCAACCCGCCAGGAAACATAACTTCAACATTACTCTTCACATGCATCATATTAGAAGTCTGTCTTATTTAATACGAGATACATCAATAAGGTGCGAACACTGGATTTAAGATACATCGAAACTAGACACATCAAAACGCTGAATCAGAGTTAAACTGGCGTTCTATGACCATGAATGATTCCTGTGTCGTCGCATCCAGATGAACAGTGCTTCCTAAAACGCACTCTTGAGGGACTGCAGCAAACACACAACGACCCCGTACCGAACAGTGTCTGTGTTGCATGCCATAAAATAAACTGGCAATAAACAGTGACAGCAAATTTTTCATGAAAAAGACTCACTATGTACGAAAAATTCTATTGCTTTTATACTTTGCATTTAGCTGTTACAGTAAAGGAGGTTTCCATTTCATTAAAAAGGTCGAAAAGGGTTGATTTTGTTGTTTGATCGCGGGAAAAAAATGGTTGTCAAGAGTGAACTAGAGCAGTGTGCATAGCCCACATATTCCCCACAGGCCCCCATCAGTTAAACACGGTCATCAATAGTCAATCAAGAGCTGAAATTTTCCAAGTCCAGCTGGTCCATTTTCCTCGGACGAACCTGGTCCATTTACAATACCGATCAGTGCTTGTTCCTATAGAAGCTACATACCAAGTTTTATTAAAATCCTTGCAGGAGTTTTTAAGTTATCGTGTTGACAAGCTATTGATGACAGACCGACCGACAGACCGCCACGCGGTCGATCGCATATATTCCTTGTGGGGAATAAACAAGTCAGTCAGCGGTTACGCCTGCTATGCAAAACGGCCTTTTCCTAGTTTGACTGTCTTAGAAGCATCAAGGATAATAAAACTTTCAAAATCTGTAATTTTAAAAACTGACAAGATTGACAAAAAAAAAAGTTTAGAAGCATCGAATTAACAATTTAAATAATCAAGGCTGCAACAAATTACCACATAATTTGCAAATGACTTCAATACACACTCAACATATTTCACACCATTTGAGCTAATTCTTATTCTATTGAATAAAATCTATGAAATGCCCCAGAAGGTTTTATAATTACCAGCATAAATTAAGCACAGACACGCACGGACAGACAGACGCACGGACATGCCGCTTAAACGCAGGCTCGTGCATAAAAGGCAAGTCCCATTCGATTTTGGTAGAAGAAAATAAACACGCCAATTTACAGCCTTTACGAAGCAAAAGAGAAGACTAAAAAATAACGGATAAAGACAATACCATGTGCTTGTCCTGTCTTGCTGAATCAGTCAATGAAATACTGTGGGGGAAATCTGCCTGTTGCCACACCCCCAAGAGTGGCGAAAGTGTCATAGTTATCAACCATATCGAGCCATATAGGCATGCAGACGGACGAATAGACGGGCGCACGTACCACACAACAAAATTGACATGTGCATAACTGAACTCCTATTCAGTTCTGAGTGATAAAATAAATCAACACGCGAATTTAACTTTTGCGAAGAAAATCACTGAAAACTGGCGTAGAGAGCACGGCCCCAAACCGGAATCTAAGATGGCGGCCACTGTGACCTTGAAATAGGGCCGAGGCCAAAATAAAAACATAGCGTGTCCTACCCTCTATGGCAGTTCATCTATACGCCAAACGTCATCGGAAATGGATTACCAGGGTGGGAGTAATAACTGGACGAACGGACAGACAGGCGGACGGATGGACAAACAGACGGACAACACTCAAATCAATAGTCCCTCTCTCTAGCCTAAAGCTCCGGTTTGGGTTGAACATAACGTCCACCTGCCCATTATGGCGTGTCATCTATATACCAAATATCAGAAAACGATTATCAGGTGGGAGAAACAACCGGCGATGGGCAGGCGGACGAACAACATCCAAACTTGTAGTCCCCCTTGGGGATAAAGCTCCGGTTGGAGGTTGATAAGGTATGGACACCGTTATTATCCTGTTCGCTTTAAACAGCGGTTCACAGATTATCCTCATTTTTAATGCATCCATTCTAATTTTCAGTGTTGCATTGTACATGCAGAACTTCGCCGGCTTTAAAAACCTCTCGATCTGGCACAAATTTCTATATAATTAACATCTTCTAGAGGTCATCAATGGAGTACGTACGCATCGTGCGTGCGCACGGGGGCGGGAGAATCGGATGGGTGGTCTAGGCCTTTGTTTGTGCTTATGCTATACAACGCAAGGATGGCATCACAAATTTTGCGTACTGGAGGTGGGAGGAGGTTCGCAAATCCGAACATTTTCTGTACGCAGATACTTTACGGAAGACCCCTTAATTGATCCATTCTACTTTCGCAAGACCTAAGACGACTGTCAAAATCTAAGTAAGGGCTGTGGGAAGAACTTGAGGTATTGTTAATTCCGATTAGGAGGGGGGAGGGGCATTAAGGCATGTGTCTTGCCGGGTGTGTCAAAAATAAAAGAAACACACTCCTTAACAAGCATGTCCAAGGACATGACCCAGCCGAGTTAACAAAAAGAAAAGAGAGAAAAATTCTGAAACGAATACTGTTAGCAGGGTTCGCGCTGGGTTCTCAGGAAAGTGAGTCAAAAAAGGAAAGTGTGACTCAGTTGGGTCCAGAAAGACTACGAAAGACTACGAAAAAGTGAGTCATTTCGTAAAAATGCCCAAAAAGTGGACAAAAACCTCGCCAACGCGAACCCTGCTGTTAGGCCAAAAAGTGAAGTATGTAAAATGCATTTAATTCGAATTTGGAAGCTACCCGAAAAGGGATGTTGGAGAGGCTGGGTTTTGACGATTCACGTATTTACGACATTTACACAATTTTACAAAATTAAAAAAAAATCCACCATTTCGGCATTTTTTTTTTTTTTTTTTGTCATTTGCGAAAAAAGCAAAATCCAGGTGGAGAAGCACCTAAGAAACTTTTGATTAAAATTTTATAACTATTTGAAAAAGACTGAGAGAAATGAATGGTTTGACAATTCAGTTATTTACTACCATTTATTCCAGTTTTTGCCAAACTTCAAAGTTCCGCCATTTCGGCAGTTTTTTTAAAACCGCGAAAAAAATAATAGCCTCGTAGGCGAATCCCTAGGGAACATCCCTGCGTAAGATCTAAACGATTGGTGTAAAACTGTAGGAGGAGTAGCATTTTAAAAATGGGTCAAAACGGGCACAAAAAGTGCCGCCATTTTGTCAGTTTTTCGTCAATCGTCAAAAAAGTAATAGCCAGGTGGGGGACGACCCATGGAACATTCCTGAGTAATATCAAAACAATTGGAGGAGTAACATTTTAAAGAAAAAGTTTAACATACGCACATACGCACAGACATTCACGCCCCCTATAGTGATACGACTGACCCAGTCCGACAAAGTCGCTTGGGTTAAAAACGGAGAGGAGGAAATAGTGCACATATTCACCAAGTGTTGATGAACACCTTTTACTTTTAATTTCTTTACATCCTTCAGACCGATATCCCATTTTACTCTTAATTTTCCGATCAAATCAAGATCACTTTGTTTTAATTTGCGATTTTAGTACCGGGCAGGGGTGGGGGATTCTTAGGCCAGATTGTTGATATTGTAGAAATAACAGTTTATCACGCGGTTCGGGGAGGGTGGTATGGGGTAATCGCATCCTGAACCGTCACAATTACGGCGTAACCCATAAAGTAAGCGCGTTCATTGGCAGGGCGAAGTAGTCCGGGACGTAGCTACCGCTAGTATGTGCGCAACCACCACCATATACAGCCTGGCTTGCAATGTTCGGCGCGTAAGATTACTCCCCGTCGCCGCATCTCCTTTCTCTTCATGTTACTCAAAATGTGCGATCTTTTCCCTGTAACTTTTTTTTTAATTCAGCGGTCTGTTCGCTTTTACTCAAAACGTAGCTATCTTTTCATGTTTTGATGACAAGCTTTTCGCTTTTTGTAAGTTTTGTTACTCTCCTCATTCCAGTCAGCTTAAAGCGGCGATCTGTTTCAAATTCTCGATCTTCGGTTTATAACTTCGGTTTAGATCTTTTCGCCTTTATTTATCGTTAGCCGGAATGAAGACGGTCAAAACGGATCCCAGATGGACGTTCATGTACATCAGTAAATCAAGCATAAAGTGTTTACCTTTCGTTTCGTTGAATTTGAAGACTCCACTTGCTTGACTTTTAGGGCCAAAATTGTTCCGAAATATATTGTTGATGTCCCAATGACATTAATCAAGTTTCAAATTTTTGTGTACTGACTTTGCCCTATATTCACATTTTAAACGGGCAAAACAGAAAGTGTGAGTACGCACAATCATTTCAAAAGGAACGGAGAGTCACGCGAGTACTAGCCCTCGTGTCACGCGTCGATCAAGCAAAAGGGGACGTGAACGACGCAAGTTTTTAATTGTGACACTCGTCAATCAAGCAAGCCCACCTGAACGTCCATTCTGGTTTTATCGTACAAACCGAAAGAAGTTATCCCTTAGAATACTACCCATTTAGTAGTGCCATATGGAAGGGACTGTCTTCATCTGCAACATTCCTTGACATCTACTGACGATGATTTTTTGGACGCGAAATGGAGGCGGAGTCCGGGAGGGGGAGGGGCAGTCGTGATGTTTTAGAAAGGCACCTTCCCGAAACCTGAGAAAAATTGCTTTAAACTGGGGTTCTTTCGAAAGCATTGAGATATGAAATAAGCTTAACCCACTGAGATGCCCTCCCCCTCCCCCCCCCCCAAAAAAAAGGGGGAGATCCAGTTCAGCTCCCTTAATGAGAAGCCAGTTTGAGCCCCCCTCCCCCAATCCTAATGGATATAATAACCACGCAAGAACAGCAGTTTTAATATATGCTGGAATGAGAAAACTATTCCTAATCAAAGACTGTTTACTGGTTTATAGTCTTTGTCCTAATTCACTGGTAATTTAAGATACTCCACAGGAAGAATAGGCAACCGGGAATTAAGACCACTTCTGACCAGTCGCAACGATGGTCTTACTTTTTGGTCTCTTGTGTAATACAGCTTACCTCTACTTCCTTGGCCTGGCTTACGTGGGAGTACATCGCATAGGATTCCGATTTATCCGCTCAATACCCAAGTTGTATTTTATCCTGATTCTGTCACAGAAGAATAAATTAATTCCTGTCGCGGTATGTCAATAGATTCTCTCTTGTCGCTGTCGAACTGGGATGTGCAGTACTTGGGTTCTGCAGACAAGCGACGCTTCTCGTTAGTAATGAAAAGCTTATCACTGAGGATGTTCCTGCAAAAGAAAGGTTATTCCATCCTTAAAACAAGCTATCGTAGAGAACACACCCCCTAACAGATATTGTAAATCCAAGGTGGCCGCCATTGTGACACTGAAATTAGGTCAAGGTCAAAATAAAAATAACGGCCACCTACCCACTATGATAGGTCATCTATGTACCAAATGTCATAGAAAACGGATTGTCAGGTCGGGAGTAACAGCCGGCGATTGACGGACGGCTGGATAAACGGACAGACAGATAAAACCCAAACCTATGGCCACCCGGCTGGACGCATTTTTGCGAGGAGTGAAGCATTCCTTGTCTTCTTTTGGTTCCATAATAAATAAGCAATAGTGGTATTGGACACAAAACTACCAATTATCAATTAGCAGAGACGGGGTACAGGTCGAGGATTTTTATTTAAAAAAAAGATTGATGAATAGTTCTGCAGAATTTTAAAAACTGAACACTTAAGTCCAATTTTATTGCGCATTATTAAAAACACTTTACTCGGTGTGATCTGGATCCCTGTTTAGGCGGGAGAAATAGGACATAGAGATTTTCACGAAAATATATTCAAAGTGGTACCGGTAGGATGCTCCTGTAATAGATTATGCTTTATTCTTTAGATATCCTTCCATGTGTGATACCTGTAAAATCGCCGCCATGCCCAACAACATCCGTCCTTTTGACGTGACATTGGAGATAGTCCCAATAAAGAGAATTATTATTAGGGGATGAATTTTAAAAGTATGAGATCCAAAGGGATGTTTTGCAATCAGAGATTCTGCGCTTTTTCTAAGAACAAACTTGGCACCACGCTTCTCTGGGATTGCTATCACCGAATCTTTGCACACTGCACGCAGTTCTCGGTACAGAAGTAGTAATAAAATAAAACGCACCTAAAGATGTGACGTCACCAGTTTTTATTCAGAAACAATATTGCCCTTTTCTGAAGAGAACAAAAAAGGAACTACGGATAAATACTTGTAAAATTACCCTATAGAAATTCTATCTGGCTTTACTCTGATGAGCGCAAATTGAGTTTAATCTCATTCATTCTGTGATTGACACTTCGCTCGAGTCACGTGATTGTATTGCCTCATGTGGAATTCAATTAACACGCAGAGTCAGGGAGCACAAAACGAGCTCGCCGGCGAAATGCTCTCCTATCCCAGAAGCATACCACAAATTTCTTATTTTCATTTTTAATGACAAAGTGAACGATGATTTGAATTGATTAACGGTAACCAATGCAAAATTGGTTACAGTGCAGGTAGTTGATTAAGAAAGATCGTTTCCCAAAAGAAAAAATACTTATTTCGAAAAGATCGTTCCTAAAAATGCACTTAATTCGAAAAGATAGTTTCTTTGTGAAAAAAAAAACAACTTAAAAAGAATGCTGAAGCTTGAGGAATTCAAAGATATCGTTGTTTTAGCATACCATGAAAAAGGTCGCTGAATATTTTCCCCGTCAATCCGAAAAGAAATCATATGATAACCAGGAAGAAAACGGGGATCTTTTTCGCCACAGATACCCACTTAAACGAATGCACTGCACCCAAATGGTAACAGCTACTGGGTTTGGAACATTCAACACGTTTATGGAAGAAGTATAAACCTTTTTAGTAATATGTTAAAAAGAGATTTACCAGTGGAATGAACTCTGCCAATAACCACAATTTTTTGTCTAACCCTGGTGTGCTTTCCTTGCAATGGCTGCTAATTTTACCCATGAGTGTGCAAATGATAATGGCGTTTAATCCATGGCATCGCTTAATTATTCATTTCTTATTTCCTGAACAATCCAGCAATGTATTCTATCGTTACTTTTTATCCACCGTAAACGGTTATAAACGAAAAAAAATGACTAATTTTTTTTATCTTATTATCAAATACCTTGTTCGGAAGCTGACTTCAGATGCCTTCAGCCTATGGGATATTTTCAGCTTCCAACGATCTCGAATTTTTTGTTTTAGTTTCTGATTAGTTTTAAGTGGATTTATGGAGTTGGAACGCTGCGGGAAGAACTCAGAATTTCGGTATTGGAAGCAGTTCTACTACAGCATTACAATACATCAAATACCCTTCAGGTAATTCAAGGGTTATGTCTGAAACAAAAGTAAAACAGGGAATCCATACCTTTCTTTCGTGTGGTTTTGAGGACCGATGTAACTCCCAAATTATCTTTATGCAGCTCAGTTTAAAGCTCATAATATCTATTTTAGACATATTTTACAATAACATGCAATGACAACCTACAATCATTAAGTTATTTATTATTATTCACCCGATTTTGTTATTTACTTATATTTACATGAATAGCGCAGAAATCTGCGGCAGTAAACCGCGTTTCCAAGGAGTACCGAGTATCACAAGTATTGGGCTTCGTGACACGTGTCAATCAAGCAAGCCCAATCATTTGGGCGGCCAATCAGGAAGCACTATACGTGGCAAAGACATGCTCGAACGAATTTCACCTGTCCGGTCCATGTCTGCTTGGATTATTTTCGAGCACCGTCAGCTTATTTATGTGTTAAGAGCTGGGGTTCGAAAAAAAATCGAACTCGGTGGGGGGGGGGGGGGGGAGGGGTTAAATTTTTCTTCTTATTTGTCTTAAAAACTGTTTCCCGATTAGATTGACCAATAAAACTGCATTAATTTCATTCATATTCAAATTAGTATTCATTTTTCATTGCAACTGATGGCTACATTAATCGCATCTGGGGGTCTCCCCCCTCCCCCCTCCCCCCCCGCCAATAACGAGGGCGAAACGGGTGGCACGCTATTAATTAAAAACGTCTGTGGTTTTATGGAGTCACACTTGTGTGTTTTTGGGGTTATGAGGCTGTAAAAGGTTATCTAATTTTCTCATAAATCAGCACAAACTTCATCAGCATGCCCCCCCCCCCCCCCCACCCTGCCTTTTTCCAAGTGACATTATCTGTTCCCCGTGTGCCGACGCTGTTCCATGTAATAATAGCATTAGCGTCATAGAAACAATGGACGAAGACTTTAATTAAAGTGAATTATTGCAGAATTTATCCTTTCAAAGTTTCTAAACTACAAACGCTTTATCCATATTTAGGGGGAAAAGCACACACTATTTTTTTTTATTCCAAGCCAGCTTTACTAATTTTTTTTTATTCCAAGCCAGCTTTACTATTTTTTTTTTATTCCAAGCCAGCTTTACTGCTGCATAAACTTTTCACATTATCCAGCGCATTTCTTTGGTATTGTTTCTGACCTGACAAAAGTGATAAACCCCAACTGATTTGCGTTAGGCTTCCGTTGCATCTTCTTCATCCTCTAATTACATGCAATATGTCTTGCAATGCTCCGCATGATCCATCAATGAACAGTCACGCAATGAAACCCTCAAGTGATACCACTAATTTTACTCACAAAACTTAAATACTCTCAGAACAAATGTGTCGATTTAAAAAGTCTTGTCCTTACTTGGAATCCGTGACTTAAGGGCAGACAGATTTATTCCGCTCCAGTGGCACTTATCTCGAATTTTCAGAGCGTCCTTTTTTAAGTAAACGATTTCTACTGAGTTTTATTTATCAGATGTCTCATTTATTTTCTCACCTAAAAACCTATAGATCCCGGGAATTAATCGTGCGCATTTGCAGAAAACAACAGCGACAGATTCTTAGATGAAATTTTTTTTCAAAATGCACATTATTCTAACGCCTGATTTATTACACTGTTATACATTGTACGCCCGAACCATGTGTCAACTCCGACGGGCTGTTCTTGGACAAGAAGAGCCAGTTATACGCGAACTGGTGACAGAGACACATGATAGGCCCAGAGACCTCCCCCCTCCCTCCCCCCGACCACCACCCCACTTTTTTTTATGCTGTCGTTCACACTGGATATCCATTGTTTATTGATAGTAATGTGAACAACTGCAATGAATCAAAGAGGAAAAATAACAGCCAAACATAATGGTAAGCATTACTACAGCACACAAACACGGGCATTAAGAACAATTCTATAATTATAGCCCCAGTCTATTTGACGTACATAAAAGGGTTTTCTTCCGTCCATGATGCATCCCGTTCATAATTCAGCGGCACCGGATGGCACAGGTTTTCACGAAATTATCCGAAATATCTGCAGTGCATAACAGTATATAGCAGTAACATTGCCCCCCCCCCCAACAACCCTACCCCTGCAAAAAGGGGTACTAGCAAGGCAACTTGATCAGACACAAACACGACAAATGGTTGTCACAATCTCTGCCACAGTCACTTTATTAAAGATCACCTTTTATAATAGTGCCTCATTCCGCAAAAATAAAAAAAAAACAATCTGATTATTAATTTCTTGACAATTCCTATTTTAAATGACAGTGTTTTAGTTCAATGTGAGACACCTGAGACGATTTAGAGATGTCCCTAATCAACTGGAAATATCTCTTATTCAGTTTGATATATCTAATAACGTAATAGATACTTGACGTATCCAAACAATGCGTAAAGCGTCTTTCCTAAACCCCGAAGCCGCCCCCTTTCTACCAGAGGTGACAATTTGTTCATTGGGTGCTTCTGTCTTTGTATTTTATATTTCCCATGTATAAGTAGAAAAAATGGCGCGTCGATTTTTTCCCTAGTTTATATTTTATCGGATTTGCATTCAGGTCTCAAGGGTTACGGGAAATGGAATCGATGCAGCGGCTTGTGTTTTCCCGTCTGAGAAGGAGAGAGAAATTATCCAAGTGTTATAATTTGTTCTGCAAATGTTTTATGTTTGTCCCTTACCGGAAATCTAGAAATAGCGGCAAGGTTCATTTCTGAATATTGCCCTGTTCACATCAGAAATAGAAACAGAAAATAAATACAAGCAGACGCACCCTGGATTCAGTCTAATGCCCCTTTTTACAATACAAAACCAAGCGCCTCTTGTCACAACGCAACATTCACAATTCAGTACAGCTATTTACATCCTGGTCACGTCTCCTACCTTATATATGTTTTCTTTTAATTTCCTAAAACCTATCCTCTGTACAGTACAACGCTATTATTCTCGCCTACATTACTCCTGTACATTTTCATTTCCAAAAACTAAGAAACATTAGCCAGCAGGCCCATCTCAAATGGGTTCGCTTTCCTAGAGTCCTATTCCACCTGACGTCTAACATAAAAAAAAACAAAAACAAAACAAACTTCCCAATGGAAGCGAACACGAGTTCACCAGTCCCACTGGTGGTCCTTCTTCCTGGGATCCTTTCTTTGAGAAATTGCAATCATATAGCAGCATTTATTACCCATCAAAAGCCGTGTACAACTAGATCTCTATGTCTATGTCTTATATACGCGATGGTTTACCGTGTCACTCATACTGAAATCTTTCTAAAAGTTCGGGATAATCCTCGAGACTTTCTTTCACTTTCTCGTCAAATCGGGCACTCTCTTCCGGTGTGAAATATTCTTTCCAGCTGTCTATAGTTCCTGCAATAGTTTTTCAAATCAAAATTACAGTCCACAGTTTCTTATACTACGTTTACTAAAATAAACGAATAGATGCACTCAAATTCAGACACATAAACACATAGCCAACATGCAGGGTCGAGACATTAACAGCTGATTTCAGCTGCAGCCACCGAATCTAGTAACTGGACAGTTTATCTCTGTACGTCCCTTTTATATGTGTACACTATCCATCACTTATTGATTAGATTTCCAAATTTATTTATTTTTTTTTCAACCGTTTGTAAACTTTAGAATACAAGATTTTTCTTCGAGTCATGCATAATGCCCCCTTGTGGTTCAGTAACAAAACCAGTGACAAATGTACGAAGAACGCACAGTGTTCCATATATGTGTACATTATACCACTAATGCACCGCAAAATATTTACGGGGGGGGGGGCAACAAACAAAACAAGGACTTACCTTTTCTGAAAAAGCTAACGCCGCTCTTCGCCATTAAATCCATTGCTTTTTGCTCTCCGGGAAGTTTTCCCGTTCCCTTTTTCATCACATCGAATGAGGATAATTTGACCATTTCGTCATAAAATGCGTCATCTCTTTGGATGCCCAGAAAGGTAGCCACCTCTCTCATGGTGTCGTGAGGTCTCTGAAAAAAAAAAACAATTCAACAAATTAAGGTTTTTGTCGTGTTCATTTTAATTTCAGATGAATTTCAAAGTTTCTATACTTGCTTACATTTTTTAAAACTGAGCAAACAATTTTCGTCACGACGTTCAAATGTCAATTTGTTCTTTTTTGGAAACCCTTTTTAAAAAAAAACTTTTCTTTAATAATACAATTTAACAGCTCGGTCTGTAGCTGATATAGTGCACTTCATGTCAGCGGACCCATACCCTTTCCCACTCGTGTTATCAGTCCAATTGCTCAATACCTTCATGATGTCCTCGTAAAAGACTGGTTTCACGTTCGGATTGTGCTTCCCAAATTCCCACCACTCTTTCGTATGTTGTAAATAAGTGCCGTTCACGTGTCTCTCCATCACTGCAAATTTTGAACACTGATTAATTAGCTGAGTTTGAATTCAATGTGATGCATTTTTAGCACTTGACAAGCCTTTGGCTTGCAAGAGTTATATGAATTTGTGCGAGCAAAATTCGTCCTTTTTTTTTTTCTTCTTGACACTTTTTCCGATTTTTTGTGTCTTCTTCTCCTCTGACACTATGGGCCCTACGACCATGAAACTTGGGAATTATGAAGAGCTTGATCTGAACATGTGCATGTCACTTTTTATTTTCGTCTTTGATTTCGTTTTCTTTGTTAAAACGCCATGTGAAAAGAGTGCATTTTTTGCAAGTAAATGCGTAGCATTTAACCCACATCACACACAGTTGCACAGTGAGCTTTGTGCGAGCTCTCACTGCGTAAATAGCTAACCTTAAGTCAACAGAAACCAAACGCTACTCGGCTTATAAGACATATTTAAGCTGTGTTGTTTGCAATATATTATTCAAGAAATAACCCATTGAAGGAAGTATTTTTGCGTTTTAATTTTTGTCAAGTGTTTAACATTTCGCTAGCGAAGTGAGGTTCTAGTTATTATATGCCACATAGAAGATTGGTGGGTGGGGAGGGGGGGGGGGGACGCGTACTCTGGACGCCACTGGGAGTTTCCAACCGATATGCGATTACCTCAAGAATACTACGGAAAGCATGCGCGAACATATTTGTGAAACTGTGGCGTGCAAATATTACGGATCAACGCCTTTAATAAAACACACTGACTCGTAACAATACCCGAGGTATCCAGCTTACGGAAGACCAGAGCCGCCATGTTTGGTTCTTTAGACTTAAGGGGACTAAACTACTGAGTTAGAACTCTGTACGTTTGATTAACGTAACTTAGTGCCGTAGACTTACGTGATATTTTGCTGAATCATTGGCGAACTGGCGTCCGAATTTTTTTCTGCACATCATATGTATAATTTCTGAATAGTAAACTAACACTACCAAAACAAAATGGCAAACATTTCTAAAGGCAAATAAATTCCATTAAGTACTACATTGTTGAAACAGTACCTCACCTGCCACAGCAGCCATTTGTTTTGGTCGAGTTCGTTTTCGATTTCAGAAACGATGTGGAGAAAAAATTGAACGCCAGTTCGTCAGTGAAAGAGCAAAAGCACGTAACTTAAGTCCCGTTAAGTCTCAAGAACAAATATAGCGGTCTTCCATACCAGCCAGAACAATTTACATTATGCTACCTTTAAATATATATATATATATATATATATATATATATATATATATATATATATATATATATATATATATATATATATATATATATATATATATAATTTGCAGGATGACTCACGCTTATCCTCGTCGTCCCCCCAAACAATGGTCTGATATCCCTCAAACGTGCCGCTGTACTCATAATGGCTAAGGTTTTTGTGGTGGTTGTAAAATGATACGGCTACAGACTTGGGATTTCTCATCAAGTGTAGTATCTTTCTTTTCTAGACAACAAAATACATATTTGTCAAAAAAATGCCATGAATGTTGCACGGAGAGCGAATTCTCAACATAGGTTACAGTAATCCACTCCGTTCTAGCCAATAAAGCCATTGAAAATACTATCCTTACTCAATCATACCACTTGATAACTAACCTTTCGTATACAATCTGGTATGTAAGCGGCTCGGAAATGCGAGAGAAATATTCGTGGATGTGGAATGTCCTGGATCATGCTGGCGTCTGGGAACCAGTCCACCAGTACCTTCATGCAGGATTCGCGAGCGGGCTCCAGACGCCCCGACACCAGTATGTGACACAGCTCATAAAACCAGTGAGACCCTGGAAGAAACATTAAATTATTTCTTTCCGTTTTCACTCACCATTTTGGGGTCGATCAACAACAAAAAAAAAAAAACAAAACAAAAAAAACAAAAAAAACACGCACACACACACACACACACACACACACGAAAAATTGTTACAGTAAATATGAGAATTTGATGACATGCTAAAGACTGACACAGCATTATTAATTTTTAAAAAAAATTAAAAAATTTTAAAAATGTTGATACTGTTGTACAGTACCAAAAATTATATGTCAACATACACTTTATAGTATTACAGTGAAAATTTAAAATTTATAGTATTACTCAGTATACTGAGACAGCCGACATGTTTTGAAATCACACCAGATAGGCATTGATCTCGAAGATGAGCCTTTTAACCTAACGACTTCCGGAAATATAAGGGGAGCGGGAGGGGTGGGATCAAGTCTGGTTTTCTTATATGGACTGTCTCGGGCAAAGACTGGCGTTACTCTACATAAATAACACGGCCATGAGGAAAGCTTTTGTCTAGCAATGGTTGCAGGATTGCCTTTTATCTGACACTCACCCGATTTAGGAAAGTTGCACATCCATATATCATCCTCGGGACCATCGTAGCTTGTCAGCGTTTTCAATATACTCGGTGCCTGCAAAATAAACGAAATCTAACACTTCAAAAGGGCAAGAATGGCGACGCAAAAAATTCCTTTCAATTCTACTCTTAAGTTTTATATGTCTTCTCCCACTACTTTTCAGTACAACCCGTGCTAAACGCAGCAAAATATTAAATAAGCGCACACATGTTTACGAATTTACAGGGTACGCGGTAGATAAAAAAAAATAATGATTACTTATTTTTTACGGTAAAAACAATGGTAACCCATTACAATATACTGGTACTTACGTCCGGAAAACTCGCCCAGTGTGTAATTCTGTTGTCTCCAAACTTGCTGTCAAATAATTTGACTGTATCACCCTTCCCATCTTTCATTTTGATGGCTTTTGAATCGTTAGTATTATTTTCACCCTTTGTTATCTCTGCAGTACGCTTCATAAGCAATGCCTGGAATTCCATGAGGCTTGATTTTCCCGCTTGTTCAGCCATGGCACACTCCTTATATTTTTCTTTTAAAATGATTTCGTTTGATCTTAATTCACTTATGCACTTATCTCTTAAACACAGCTACGCTTTAAAACACCTGAACAACTGGTGCCCCAGATCACATCAATGGTATGCAAATTGAACAGCAATGATACCCTTGTATATCGTTAATAGAAGGCAAACGTACTGAAATGGGTAGAGGTGCATACCTAAAAAAAAAAAAAGTGTGTGGTTACTGGTGCGTAATGTTTGTCACTGCATCTCACCACATCATTCCCACTTGGTATTGAAAACACCAAATGGGGATGAATTGCCTCGAATTCTTCATCTATTTTTTTTCCTCCTTTTTTTTTCTTCTTCCGCCGAACCGTTTTCCAGACATCTTCTCCCAGACCGCTGAAGCTAGACCAACCAAACTTGGCACATGTATGGAGGGTCATCTGAAGTGGTCCACCTGATAAAATTTTTTGACCTTGACCTTACAAATCGGAAGTTGGCCTTGATCTCGAAAGCGGTAAGAGACAGAGCAATTCTGACCTCATTTTCGACCTCCACCCCTATACGACGATAAGTAAGGTATAACTTCCGGTGTCCTTGACCTCCTGGTCACTTTCGAGCCCCAAACCGGAAGTTGGCCTTTATCTCGAAAACGGTAAGAGATAGAGCAAATTTTTGGCCTTGACCTTACCGGTATGGTTAGTAGTATTTAGGAGGATCTTCTACATTCAGACATGTTTAAATTGTTAACAAACTGCAATATCATCTACCGTTTTAAGTTATCATTCCAAGTGGGGTTAATTTGCTGTGCGAATTTCGGTCTAGTTTATGCTGTTATGTTTATACAGATTTACAAAATTTAATATTTGGGCCACCAGGACGTTACTCCAATAATATCGTCATCTTGCATCGCCTCAATGTTGTCCATTAACATGTTGTAGTTTATGAAAAGCGTCTTACTGTGCCTACATCTTCAGAACATTAAGTACAATCAATACAGGGTGGTCACAACACAGAACAGCTGCAGGAGAGTACACTAAAGACACAGTGCAACCTAATCATTTCGAACGTATCCCGAATATTCGATAATCTCGAAACTTCTTTTTTTTATTCAAATCCCAGTAACTCAAAAACAATTTTTGATATCATTGGTTATCTGTAACTCATATATCTCGAAGTTTTCGTTCCTAACAACTTCGAGGTAACGAGACTCCGCTGTATATCACGTGGATAAAATTATGATAACTAGCCTTGTTTTGACTGCTTATCGTTGTTGTGTTAAATACTGTTATGCTTTTTTACATATATAATAAGTCAACGCAGTTCAAATTAAGCTTCTCACCATTTGATGGTCTTCGGTCAATAGAACAATAAGTGTGGATCTCCACTCATAGTAAGCATAGTTTATTTACATTTATTATATTTACATTTATTATATTTATATTTATTATCTCTAATAAGGGGGAATAATATGATTTAAATGGGTAATACTTAACACGGGAAACGCGGGACCCAGCCCTGGGGTTTGTGCCTCGAGCACAGAAAAAAGTGACGTCATATCAGCACGTCCACAAGACTGGCGTCACCTGATGCTCATTCATCGAAACCGGAAAAAGACCCAGACCTAATTTTTGATATGTCCACTATTACCCACTATTCTTATAACAAAAATATCATACATCAGTACGAAACTCCGTTGATTTGTTCAACCGCTTTTAGCTTTCACATTAAATATGATGTGTTTTTTATTGCAGCTTATTAATAGATCAAATTAGAATTTTAGTCTTCAAGATCATCCCACTCCACACAAACAATACTTTCATATCTTATCTTCAAACGGAAAATGGCTCGAGCATAACTTCTTCAATATTTACTCATGTATCAATTGGTGCAAACGAAATCAGAACAAACATTGCATTGGCCAAATTTCTGTCCCGTTTTTTCTTCACCAAAAATTACTGTTCGCATTTTTTTTTATCAAACATTTATATCACGTAACACCATATTACAAAAATAAACATACACAAAAAAATAAGACTTAAAGTTTTAGGTAAAGACGATTCAGTGAACAAACACAGAAATGCACTGCAACGAAACAGAGCAAAAGGTGCAAAATCCAGGGAGCGAGAAGTCATCATCGGACAAGCTCCCAGACCCGTTTTTCAACTACAAGCTCATGAAACAAATATGCTTCGTGTGTATTTACATATGCATGGTATGTATTTGACATATTTAACATGTTTGCAATATCTGAGAATACAATTCATGCCATAACTTTCTTAAAACTGAACAGAATTAATATGCGAGTTCCGCATTCATCTAGAGATGTTCTTTTATTGGTACCTGGATACAAATAATGAGTTAATTTATCTATTTAATAGCATCTTTAAACTGCTTACTGTACAATTCACATTTTTTTTACAGAACGTTATTAACATTATTATTAACTTTAACGTCATATTAACTGTAAGCGAATGATTGGTTACTTTTCAATGATTATCAAGCTTTGCGATTGATCCTTTTCTCTTAATTCAGGGAATAGCAGCGGAAATGTCTGGCCCTACTCTTCCTGATCTGTCAGAGAGAATAGGAGCAGACTATGAAGAGATATCGCGTGCTTTAGCCGGCAAAAGTGTCGGTATGTCTGTTGTCCAGCAGCCGCCCTCTGCGGCGATTTCATCTGTTGTGCTCTCTGTCCAGCAGACCCACCGAGGGGGGGGGGGGGGGGGGTAGGATTCCGTGAAAATAGTACTCAGTAAAAGGGGTGAACTACTTTATAAAAAAACAATCTGCTTCGTGCTGTGCTTGTACATAACGCGAGAGATCTCCTCAGGGGGTCAGCTGTTTTATAACAAAGGTGGTGATGTGAATTGATGACTTTCCTATTGACCACTCTGCCGCTAATTAAGACGTAAACACGCAGATGTTCGAAAGTAACAATGCTAAATTTGTGACAAGTAAAACAGTCTAGCTACCACAAAACTATATCGGTTAGCCTGCCAATTCAAAACTTAAGAATGAAAACGAAGCGGTAATTTGCCAGGCGGATACGTGCACCTTGGCAGACGAAACTGACATTTTGCTAACGTAGGTTTAAACAAAGACTTTAATTAATGTATTTAAAACCCATGGTATTTGATATTGAAAACCATTGCAAATAGTCTTGTGGCTCAGGGTTATTCCAGTAAGAAAGTGCCAACACAGTGCTTAAGCGAAAATGATATTGAAAACAAATGTTGCATATGTAATTTTGGGAGATCTAAATATTTATGCATACGTGCTGTGCCAATGGCCTCGAATTGGCACCAATTTTATCTTATAAACATAAACATACGTAAGCTTTATAAGATTATCCGAAAACAACCATATTTCACGTCATTCAGCCGGAACAGTTTTAACGATCATATAATTATTTCAAGAGGTCAGTATTTCTTTCTGACTATTTTTATGTCCCTGTCTAGGTTTTTTGGTTGGGGCGATAATTGGGGGTTTCCTCAACGAGAAGTTCTACAGACACATTGATCTGTTCTTGGCCCTGAGTTTGCTCCTCATAGCGTGCGGCTGTTACATCGTGCCCTGGAGTACCACTGTTGTCATGGCAGCCTGTGCCTTTGCTATCCAGGGCTTTTCTGAAGGCATCATCAACACAGGTGACGTCATTGCTCGGAAATTCCCGCCCCTCGCCATCACACATTATCTAGTTAATACTGTAAACTGTTTTTATAAAGTGATGAAAATCTAACGAGGATTGGCCATCACCCAATTGAAATATTGCATTATTTTCTACATCAAAGCAAGAACTGAAATCTTTTCATCAGTTGTTATTTTATCCTCACGAATATTTATTTATATGGCTTTTATTTTTATGCGCTTGAATAGTTATTTCCTAATTACTAAATTGCAATTTGTACCTATAACATCTAGATGTAAACTTTGTGTACTAAAGTGCTACCAAAAATCAGCAGCCTTGATATCAGATATTTTGACACTGTCGCCTTCTTTTATCCAGGTACCAACACGATGGTGATGCACCTGTGGGAGGAACAAGCCGCCTCACCCATGCACTCACTACATTTTGGTTTTGGATTTGGCGCATTGCTCGCTCCGCAAATCGCGCGGCCCTTTCTGTCACCCGACGACAACCAAACAGACACAACCAGCCTAAAGAACCTTTTCAAACACTACAGTTTCCCGAGCAATGGATATGGAAAGCACTTTTCAACTTATATTTCAAATAACACAACACAAAATCCTATCGACGACGAAGGGGATTTATCGCGAATTCAGATACCATACAGCATTGCTGGAACGTTAAATTTAGCCTTTGCCTTCGTCGTATTATTTCTCTATATAAAAGGGCCCCCAAAAGCATTTCCAATTCGTGTAAACAAAACGAAATTTAAAGAGATGATTTCTTTAGACTCCTGTTCAAATGGTCACAAACTATATGCAGCTGGAATTCTTATTTGTTTGTTTTTCTACTTCATGCAAGCTATAGGTGGAGAAAGAGCTTATGCCAAGTTCCTCTTTTCGTATGCAATCGAGAGCGAAGTGAACTTAAGCAAAGATGCTGCTTCGAACCTCCAGTCAGCCTTCTGGTTGAGCTTCACACTCGGCCGTTTGTGCGGCATCCCCATGGCAAAGTGCATACCTATAGACGTCATCATAATCGCTAACGTCATAGGTAACCTCGTGACGTCAACAGTGCTGGCTATCTACGCATACGATACCGCTACAATCCTGTGGGTATTTTCTTGTTTCATGGGGTTCTTCATTGCTATCGTATTCCCTAACGGCATGGCATGGGCGAATTTACACCTAGACATGAACAGTGTCGCTGTGATGGTCTTAATAGCTGGCGGATCCTTGGGAGGGATCATCTACCAATTGATAACGGGTTATCTGTTTGAGAACGAGGGTCCGCATTCACTCATGTACGTCATGGTAGGCTACAGTGTGGCACTCATGCTCTCATATGTAGCCATGGTTACAGTTGCCTGGCTATGCAAACCAGTGAAATATAATTCAGAACTTGACGACACTGACGTCATAGTAATTAGGCTATAGACTTAAAAGCTCCGACAAACGACAACCAATAACTTATAATATTTCACATTTTTTATCATATTCAACGCTATTGCTTAAGTAACTTTACGATGCATTTTTTATCTTTGCAGCTTCAAAAAGAAATAGGTTCGTAAGAAACAATGGCGTCTGGACAAAATAACCGCAGGGCAAACATGCGCGAGACTAAGAATAAAATGTTTTTGACAATTTATGATAAATTTATTAACAAAGAAATCCAAATGATTGGATGTGGGGGAAATTATGACGTTAAAACTTGAACACAACTTAACAATTTATATAACTACACAGAAGCCCAGCTTAAATAACAAAATGCCCCAAGGTAAACAAACATAACGGCCTTAAATAACCTTACGTAATGCGCGTCGTCCTTGTAGTGAATAGCAAGAGTTATTACGACTCCACGAACGCATCTATTCCCAAGTCCTATAATATGAAGCTTTCTACGCAATCTCCAACATCAATGAATGATTTGGTTTAAATAAAACTTTACACACGGCATGATTTACATGTAAAATTATGGATACGAAACAATCTGTCTAGTTGATACCCCACTATGCAGTAACTTTGCAGGACGCAACAGCAATTTGTTCAAGTGCTGAATAAAACTAGAACAACCAGTGCACCCGACGATCAGTGTGTACAATCAGAACCATAGAAGACACCTTCTGAACTTCAATAAATTAACTAGCCTTTAACAAATATTGTGCTGTTTATATTCTATTCACAGCGCTCTTTATTATGTGTTATCAGAGCTGCTTGAGCCTAAATACACTTGGTTTGCTCCCCACCCTCCCCTCCCTCATTTTAACTTAGGAACACCTCACGGATAACCATACCATTGATATACAATGACACAACTACAGTCTCTGTACAAATTATTATATAAGCTACTTCAAGAAAAATATTAGGCGTGTCGAAAACCTCTCCCTTGCAGGAATGAAAGCGACTAAATCGGCTCAGCAAATTTATAGAGTGTTTTACAAAAATACAAAATGACTAGTTCAATTTCTTGTGGCTTAAATAGCAAATTCACATTTCACTCTTTTTTGAAGCTGCCATACAACGTTCGTTTTTCCCCCTACAAGAAACATAAACACAAACATAAACATAACGCTTCCGCAGACTTACGCCACAAAAGAACGCATGGCAAAGTTCAGTACAATACGAGTGCGTAACTTTCACGAAAGAAACATAACTTCCGCACAGTACGGGACACATACTACCAAGCAAAACGAACATTTTTCCGCTCATTTTTTTAAATTTATATAGAGAAGAACCTTCAATTAAAGAAATATTTTTCTGTTAATTTATTTATTCATTTGTAGAGAGCAGAACCTCCGTAAACAAACATCAAAGAATAAAATTTGGCCACCAAATATGTTATGTTTGCACTATAAAGTCACAACGGTCACTGAAACACTGGGACTAAATAAATATGCTGCAAGGTCACACGGGTTCCACTCCACAGAGCAAAAAATTTTTTTCAAACAGTGCATATGTAATGATTTCGACCACATTTTTAATTATATAAACACACATATACGCCTGCAAGGTCACACGAGTTCCACTCCACAGAGCAAAAAATGTTTAATTATATAAACACACATATACGCCTCCATTTTTTCCTACATAAATGTTATACAAAAGCGCAGTAATGAATTACTACCATGATTTAACGACACTCTTAATCGGACATGACGGCGATGACGTCATTGTTCACATATGGAGGGATAATGGGTTTCCAAACAAGTACTAATTACACTCAACAACAAGGAATGACGTAACACATGGAAATATTGCAACAGAATATATAAACTTGACACGTAATGTCGTTACCGCCGCTTCTGTAACCACCCCCCCCCCCGACATCCACGCTTCGCGTAAAAAATTCCAGTGAAACGACCGCGTTGTCAGGTGGGCGATCTGGTTAATATGTTGTGATTTGAGTCTTTATTTGTTTACACGCCACACATCCTGCACGATAGTCACGTGGTTTGATCGATTTCACTTGTTTGCATGTCACGCCTTCTGCACGGCGGCCACTTGCAGTTGGTGCTCGGTGTAGAAATCGGTCACGACGGCCAGCACCCGGTCGCTGTGATGCACATAGTGCTCGATATGACGTAACAAGGTCCGTTCAAAGTGCGCGTCCGTCACGTGGCCGGGATCCTCGGCAAGACCGGAAATGAAGACACGGCGACTAGGTGCTGACTTGGCTGCTAACTGAAACAGTGGAACAGCATCGGAAATGTAAACAGATATTTCACAATTGAGAACTGGTATGGACATAGGCAAATGTCCAACCACTCTTCCATGGTCATCAGGCCCGAGTCTGACATTCCATTCCGTCATTATCATCATTACCCGAATCAAGGGACCCGCGACTGTGATATCCGCCGATTTTAAAACCATGTCTCATGCAAAGCAGGAGGGGAAAATTATAAAATAAAATAAAGTAAACAGGAGAAAGCATAAGTATGTTCTATTACACACCCAAAAAATGAACGCTGACTACTGGCTTCCAAAGCACGTTTATGACTTACCACAATGGATGGTAATGTATTTACCAGTTTTCAATCTGGCATAACAAGATGTCGTAGCTAGAAAAGCACACCACTCATTAAGAAACCTCTCTACCCCCCACCTCCACCCCCACCCCCACCACACACACATATACACGAACATAACGAAATCGTCTTACGTGACCCTGTGTGCAGTGTTTATTATGTTGAATTTTTCATTACGTACGCGTGTAGAGTTGTGAAATCGCGAGACTATATGGGCACACATTACGAAAGAACTACACTATATGGGCACATCATACGAGGCAGCGACAAAGATATGGGTGCACACTGATTATTCTACTCGCTAGAGGCGCCACCAGTCTGCGTTGTTGATCGTGATGCAAATTAGCCTGAGCATTCAAATCCTAATTTCTTTATATAGCACAATTCAAAGAAACAAGAATAAAGAACGCTTAAAAACAGTAAAATCTGTTCAATTTCAACATGTAAATAATGAAGGAATAAAATTATATATTCGTTCAGCCAGATCTTGAATCCGGTCGCTCCGTCTTTAAAGCCTCAAAAGTTCAATAGGTCGTCAAACAACATCACTCCAGGTCAGTGTAAAATCGATGGATAGATAGAGGGCACATATGGCAAGTTCTCTATTCAGTATATGTGCCCATATGATGTCTCGGTGTACAATGTGTCACCGCAAAATCCAAATAAGGACCTCCTACATTGTCGCATCAGTGGTCATCCTTCAAAAATGAACGCAATAATTTCAGATTTTAGCCCCGCCCAAATGCCCCCTTAAGCGAAGTCCCTTCAGTTATACTTGTTATTGCAGCTTAAGTATCTACTTACAGCGAATACTCCACGCACGACATAGGAATGATAGGGCTTCAGCGAGCGTCCGTAAGCGCTGTTTGATGCTTGCTGGAGGTCTTCAATACCAGTCATAAACTCGAGCAAAAATTCGCGGATAAAATCCAACCCCCTAAACAAAAACAAAAGGGTTTTAGGCATCACGTTTGATCATCCTGCAAGGTTTATCAATTTATTTAGATTCGATCGACCAGAAAATTTTAGCAATGCATTTTATTCTCGCAAGTTTTATCCTTAGTTTCGTATACGTATCGCTATATTTACCTTTTCAGCCACAGAAGAGAGTTTGTTGCAGAGTTAGCATGAACATGATGCTGTTTCCGCATTTCGTACAAAATCATGTTCTGAAGCGTGTGGAATTTTTCAACATCAGTTGAATATTTTTGCTGTATTTTCTACAGTAAAAGAACAAATCAAAACACCGTACTGACTAAATCAACTTCTCAAAAGTGAAAAAAAAAATCAGTTGATTTCCATAGGATTTTAAAAAGCTTTTACATTTGCTTACTTTTCACTATTTAACTCCATTGAAAGTGTCACTAATGCCGATTGGTTGGCTATGTGCGTGAGGAGGCTAATGTGAGATTATGTTCAAATTTGGGAATTGTCATATTTCCCAAATTTTAAAAGACAAAACAGGTGGGAATAAGCTTAAGCCACTGTCAACACAAAATCTATAAATCTGGTTGTGCAAGTTATGGCAAAAACTAGACAAACATTATAATATCTGCAGTTCACTAAGACATGTGAAAAAAATCAAAGACTGCATCAACCAGTTAACTTACACAAAAGAGTTTACTTACTCGAACATTACCAGTGAACTCCATTTTAATGGGTGCAAATGCGGTGGGATTTAACTTATCTGAAAATAAGAAAGACATTTTTTTAAAAATCACAATCGTTTTTTTTTTTTTTACCGTCGTAAAATCTTCAGAAAAGAATTATACAAGATAACAACAACACTTATACTAGATGCTGTCAGAGAGCAGAAGGATCCCCCATGAAACTCATTGTGACAATAAATTAATAACTATACGCCATTTTATGAAGTTTCCTTGACAGATTCGAAACCACCATCTATAAAGAAGTTTTATTGCTGTAATTTTGACAATTTTTGATCAATCAAACTGAAACCTTGATGTTGCACATATACAATCACTAAAGATTGCATATATGAAAGAATAATAGATCTTACGTGATTCCTTAATAGAGAAGTGGACTCCACAAGGTACTTACCATCAAGTGGGACAGACGGACAAGCTCAAACCTATATGCCTCCGTTTCACGGGGGATAACAAAGAATTAGCGCAGTATTACCAAATATAGGTAGAATCTGTTTGCAGGCTTTCAGGAAAACTTCTGTGGGGACGCCTCTCTCATCCGTCAGCACCACGTCTTGGAAACTGTTATGCCAATGAACACATAATGAGTGTTATTTGTATCACTCAAGCTCTTCGTGAACCAAATTATTCCACATTTTTTTTTATATTCAGTACTGCCAGGGATCCCACTTACAGGGTTAACTGCCTCATGAGAATTGTCTATTATCTGCATTTTTTTTTTTAAATAATTTTTCTTGGTTTAGTCTCAAGCAAAGACACTACCTTTTTTAAATTAAAATGGCGTACAATTTCGACAGTCATAGCTACTAATATAACCTGGTCTCCATGTTGCTGAAAAACGTGTTTATCTGCTGCTGCGTTGCATGGTAACAGTCAGTTGACTCTCCGTTGCCATGACCACTGGACGCTTCCAGAGTGACGACTCCTCCCCCGTGTGCGCTTGTACCTGCAGACACAATTTTACGGCACGCATTACTTTGAAAGTTAACTGGTTAATTTAATTCTTTCGGGAAAAACATTTTACTCATCAGTCTCACTTCAGGAACTCCAGACCCCCCCCCCCCCCTCTTCCCGTCCCCACCCACCTCATACTCCACTCCCAACCAAGAGTATTCCAAAGCATAACCCAGCTGCGAACGTGTGTTACACGAAGTCCTTACCATATGTCACACGACTTTCCTTGCCACTGCCTTTGCGTTGTGGCATCTGATTGGACGGCATTTGTGAAGTTTCAGCCAATGGTAGGCTAGTAGGCCTCTCGTGGAGCTGCTCCATTTGTGAAGTTTCCATTGATTCTGCATCAGAGGGCGCCATCTCTCCCCCATTTTCTTAAACGTAAAACATTTCAATTTCACAATTCAACGGCCCTTTTTTTTATTCTGAGTTTGTAACTATTTCGATATATTTCTAAATTATTTAGCTATAGGCTTCATCTGCAGCCAAAGCCTGAAACATAAAGGCCTCTCATTGAAGGACATTAAAAGATCTAGAGATATACTGTTACAGCGTTCCTATGCAAGTCGATACTGTCAAAAGTACATATTCAAACGTACGTTTGTTTTAAATAGTTGTTTTCTCTGAGTATGTTTGCATGCCTCTAGAAGTCTGACAAGGAATTCAGTAACTCCTACCTAATATAAGCTCCATGGCCTTTTTGGAATGGGACGGTGATGTATCGGAATCTCCCGAAGAATTCCGACTCCGATTCGACAAACTTCGGGAATAACCTGTTCGCTGAGCTTTGTTCATATTTGGAATGTATCTGAAAAGTCAGTTTTTAAGCTACAATACAACCATTCATGTCCACATCAAAACTGACAACAGGGTAGCGTGGTAAAACGTAGAAAATGCCACTATACTGAGTACACAATTTTGTAATTTTTTTCCGAAAATATTTATTTTAAAAATTAAATAAATAAATAAAAACAAGATCGATTTCACTTATGAGCCCGAAATTAAATGTTAGAATACAAAATATACAATCTGCTTTCAACTCTGCAAAGATGCCCACAAACCGGGGACGAAGTGTACGATTTCCATAACCTTCGGGGATTGAAAATCACCATGTGGAACAATAAAGCGTCACATTTATACAAAAAGTATGTCGTCAAAAGAATGGATTACAGATGACCAAAGCAGCAAGACAGGTCTGTTTCTTTTGCACTGTTATCCAGACGGACACATCCAGTAGAGAGCGTCTTCTTGACGCCTGACGTGTTATCGCGTTCAGTGCATTTCAGAGATAACTACGCCTTATCATTAGATTAGCTGTCACGAAACGAAACTAACACTTACCCACGGACAATCGGCTCTGACGTATTAACGCTTGAAGCTGAACTGAAATTCAACAATATTTTTTTTCTTGTGTTACCCTATTGTATTATCACCTCTTTATTTTTCGTGTTGTGCAACTAAAGAAACACAAATAAAGTTAGCAGGCTTCGATAAATACTTTTATTTTTTTACTTAATACCTACAACAACACAATTCTTCTGAAAGTATCTTTAAGAGACGTAGACTGAAGTCCGCTATAAGAAGAATCCAACACAAGCGTACACCGGTTGCTGAATTTCATCTACTCATGCTACTAGCTTACATCTTTACAGTTTTGTTTACATTTTATTATACAGTCCATCAACCTTAAGCATATGTGTACATCTGCCTCAAGTGTTTTAACATAGTCTTTTCTTGTCGTTTTTTCTTTTAAACAAAACAACAACATACACAATCACAGTTTCACATGCAATTGGTAACAAACTTGACATTGCTATTACTTGCAACTGTTTGCAATTAGCAACAGAATTAACATTCAGGATTATTTGTATTTACAAGCAGTTTCCCATGACGGGACCGGACTGAGGAGGGTGTAATGAAGTACACTACAAAGGCTTTGCTAGTATGTGTGTCATCTTTGTTTACAGAGTAAAAACCTCCGTTAGCAAACACTTGATTTCAGGAACAGCCTTTAACGTGCATCTTTGCTAACACAGAATTAAGGAATGCTTCTGTGTAAGGAACAGATTTCTAGGGACATAAAGTCGTTCCTTACATCGAGGACATCTTGTACAAGAACATATCACACTTTGCCCATTCGCCAGTTTGCTCAAGCACTCACTTCGCTAATCAGGACGAGGGGTTTGTTTCTGGGAAACATAGTTTCACAAATGGCGAATACTTGCTACAAAGACCCACACATCTGTATCCAGAATCTCCCCTTCCAACATCTAAGACCGTTTTTCTCACTCACTTGCCATAATGTATTATCTGCTGCTGTACATAAACACATAAAGCTTGCACTGGGTGCAAAATATCAACGCATTTTATGCTAAAAAAACAGCACTGACTAGAATATATATAAACCCGGAAGTGCAGCCAATGCTGACAGATACTATCTCAACCAGCATCAAACCAAAGCTGCATGACATGAACTTTTGCAGCCTGGTGACGACTAACACGCGATGTTTTTTAGAGGCAGTCAAGGCCATACGGATTCGCGTTTTGTGTAGAAATCGAAATGTTTCAAGTGAGGAACCCCTCGACAAGTCCCAATCTCTTTTGTCCACGTCTCGGGTTCATTCCTCGCGATTCGGCTGTCGCAATTCATGGACAGACAGCTCAGTAATATTCTCAGAAACACCGAGACTTGTTCTCGAAGTAGCATTTTCTAGTGATACATTTCAATACAGCCGAGTTTTCTTCATCCAATCAAGGTTCTTCGCAAACTTACACGAGTTCACAATTTCCGATTAAAAAAAAAAGTTAAACGGAATACTAAAAAGAAGTTTGGATGCGGAATACTTTCAAACAGCAACAGTTTGTCAGTGCGGGGCTCAAACACTATAAAACAGGGAGGTCTTCGGCGAAAGGAATGTTGTACTTGGGCAATGAGGGAGCATGCCTGCAATCAAGCAAACACAAACCAATAAAAAACTTTTGAATTTTTTTTTTTTTTTGCTTAATGTTATTTCGAACATTTCAATATTTATACATTTAACTTGTGAATGCTTTCAGGTGCCATTTACTCCAGTAAATTTAATTACTTCACTTAAACTTCACTGTCCAATAAAAAAATTCTTTTAAAAGTTTTGCAATTCCAATTCAACGCACAAACTGTGGCGCTTAACAATGACATTACGACGCGGTGCCATGGAAACAATTCAGAAAAATAAACAGAGACTTGGAAAACGAAAGTAAACACATTTATGAAGACAGGAACAAAAACAGAACTGTACTCGGATCTTGAAAAAAAAAACGCTTTCTCACAAGTGTGCTCCCTCAGATACTGTCCTATTAAACTACACAGTTGCATTCACACTGTGTCTACCTCAGCTTAAGCAGTTAGTTGTAAACATCTATGCTTGCCCCACAAGTGATATAACTGTCATATAGTGTACACGTTTAAAACCCTTGAAACCCTTGTTGATATGGCGGGTTAGATGCTTGGGTTGCCAGTTCTTCAACATTTTCAGTTAAAGTAACGAGAATTAGCGAAGTCCCAGCCGGGGTCTTGACATGATTTCAAGTGAAGAGGTCAAGGCTGTTTATTCGCTTTAGAAAAGAATGAAACAAAAATTCTGCTGAGATTCCAACAGGAGTCAATTCAAACTCAGCCTTGATGCTGGTTCAGCTGAAGCTGTTCGTATAATCTGCAGACAAATTCACGCGCAAGTTTCTTTATTTTCCTTCCGGTTACATGTATAACTTCCGGTTTTTCTTTTCCACGTAGACATCCGATTTCACCTCTATTTATTCTGTGGCATCTTATCAATATACGGTTGCTGCTGAAAGTCTCCACAGACATGTACTGTTCAACACGTATTTGTACTCTTTCTACAGTAACTAGTACATACCTGATATTTTGGCAGAACGCCAACAAAGTAATACCCACTACAGTGATTCTCTACGATATATTATGGAAGTAGTACAAAATGAAAGCAATTCAGCCCGAAAAAATATCCTTTTCTTAGCCTTTGTTCTCCCACAAAACGCCACTGAAACGTTAAGTTGAATAAAAAAGGCCATGCTGTAATAATATTGCAAAAGCCGGTTAATTTAATTATATGGTTTTCAGCTGTTTCTTCAGGGCAGATAATTCGCAACCATTGCTTCTCTGTGCAAAAATACCGAACATAACATATTTCTCGTTTGCCAGAATGTTAACCAGAACTTTGCGAATTTTCGCCAGAAGTTTGCGAATTTTCACCCTGATACAGTTATTGAAAAAATAAGAAATCAAGAACAAGAATTAATAACTAAAAATACAGAAATAGAAAAAGAAACTCGAAATAGTTGCTCGTCAATCTGAACACAGCTAAACCGAAACATTCATTTGTTGAAATATGGCTTTTATTTAAAACACATTTAATATCAATTTTAGCTAAACACGGTCAAGATTTCCGCTAGTTGTGGGCTGTTCTGACTAACGAACAACTGCGGTAAGCTGTCAGCATTAGCAACCACTCACAGAAATAACCTCATGCCATAGATGCAGGAGCATTAGACAGTACCACCTCTTTATAACGACATGGCTGGGTCGATATGGTGACATGTCCTCGAAACCGATAGTTTTAATAAGCAAAGAGCTTTATGTTTCTGTGATCATTCTGTTATAATAAGATATATGTTGTTATATCCAATGTCGATATAAAGAGGTTCAACTGTACACTAGAAACAAACAAGAAACAAACTGAAAAATAACTGTTTACAACAAACAACTTTCAGCCACCCACAAAGGCGTATTCACGGAAATCGTCAATTATCGCTCACCCGTCTTGACTCGCAGATCGTTGAACACCTTGTGACCAGGATGTCTGAAAGGGTTCAAGACTTCAGTTATATTCACAGAATAAAATGAGTTGTGTTTTGGGGTTTTATATGTCACTTCCTTCCATCTCCCGGTCCAGTATCCCCAGATCCCGAAAAAACATGTATGTATACGTAAACTACCATAAATACGTAACTAGTGTAAGTGACCTTCAAATTAGCATCATCATTTTACTGGTTGATAACTGACTCTATACTTTCTGTGCAAGCCAGGACAGGGCTACTGTTTACACTTCTTCACCTAGGCTATTTTTATATCTTTGTTTAGAATTGGTTTGTGAGCCAATTTGTGTGCCTTTTACCTACCCACCTTACGCGCCCGCTGTGTACTCCCCCCCCCCTACATCCTCTTCTCACACCTACCTTGTACCCCTCCCCCTCCCCCACGTGCCCTTTCCCCCTCCCTCCACCCACACCCACCTTTCGCGCCCGCCGCCTGTCCCCCATTCATACACCAACCTTACGCATTCGTCGTGTGGGTGT
Source organism: Protula sp. h YS-2021 (assembly GCA_949752745.1). Classification (NCBI taxonomy): domain Eukaryota; kingdom Metazoa; phylum Annelida; class Polychaeta; order Sabellida; family Serpulidae; genus Protula; species Protula sp. h YS-2021. The sequence continues at coordinate 53,436,597 of OX457030.1, read as the reverse complement.
CATCGGGCCCACATTCTCCCGGACGCCGGGACTCGGCTGGCCGGAAGAATGCGTCATGTTGACTATCTTCATACACTCATCCAGCGTTTGTATAAAAGTATCACAGGTGGCGGACAAAAGCGATGTAGCTTCATTCAATTTCTGAAAATTAAATTGGTAAAGTAAGTTTTCGTCGTTGCGAGAAGTTTTTTTTTGTTTTCAATGGACTTGAATTGACTTCTACAATAACAACCATAAATCTTCTATTTCTTTTTTCACTGAATTATCTGCAGGTTTTATTCCGCTTTTCTTGCGACTATAAAACTGCCCCTCCTTCACCCTCTCACCCACACCCTTTATCCCACTCGCTACTGCGCCAAATATCATTCTTTCCTACCTGGACATCAGGGTTTGTATCTTCCGTTACTGAAGTCTTCACAGAATGAACCTGCAAATCAAAGAATTCAAAGTCATATGTAAATTAAAATTTGCTCCAAAAAATCAAAGGCGCATGGCTTTGCTTGATGCCACTTTTCTGCGCAATCTATGTTAAACAGTACAACGTGTTTAGTTCTATATCCTTCAATCAAACGTTACTTCGAACAAAAGGAGACCATTACGAGTCTGTTGTTGTTTTACACCTAACATTTCCCAACGAGTCCTGATGCACCCACGACTAAAAGTGAGAAACCAACGTTTGAACCGAACGTATTAAATCAATATTTACCCAATATTTACTTTGGCGTGTCCACTGACGGGACAGAAAGCTGTCCAAGTGTTTTTCTAACAATTACAGCACCCAGTAACCATTCAAATTGATATTTTATCACTCGCAGACTTCATAAACAAGTTATTCCCAGTCCACCACAGATCGCAATCACGTACTGATTTACTCGTTACTTGCGTGTCCTAGCCAAACTTCAAACTTTTATTCAGTTTACTAGTACTCGAGTTTTAATGAGCACCCATCATGTATGTACCTGCTGCATCAGGAGATCACAGTACAATCTCAATTCGGACTTCTTCGATTTCAATTGTTCTTCTGGAATTTCAACTGAAAAATAGCAAAGTCAGCCTTCTTGTGATAATCTATTCAGTTAGCTTTAATAAAATATTTAACTTCTACACCCCTCAACCAATATAAATAAACGCCAGTGATCATTCCAGAATGCGATTATATCGCTTCTTATTCCGATTTCGTCGGAGAGTGGAATCAAAATCTGAACTTTATTGAAAGATATCATGCTGTTTATTTGCTGACGACTGAGCTATAGGGCTATATTTTAATTTTCTTTTAGTTATTTATTCGTTTTTATTTATTTATATATTATTTTTTGGCTCTCTGTAAACGAGAAGGTAATTTTTTTGTGTGTATTTCTGGAATGCTAGTTATCTATTACCAAGTCAAAACTTACTCCAAACAAGCCAATGAAATCAGCAAAATTCGAACCACGTATCATCCGAAGTATTTCAGTCTGACTCGAGATTGTTTCCCTCCACAGCGTCAAACTCCCAAATCAACTCTTGCTTAACATCTCTCAGTGGAGTGATCACCCACCAGCAGCAGCTCAAAATTGGTTTCAGAAATACTCTAGAACCTGTACCTTGTAACAAACTTAAACTTGTACTTACCAGTACTACTTTGGGCGAGGCCCGTGTTGGGATTCTGACCAGCCTTACAACTCCCCAACGCAATGAGCCACTCTTGTCTTTCCTGCGGCGTGGCGGCCCGTACGTAGAAATGCGCCTCACCTGGGATGCTCAGATCCAGGCGAGTGTTATCCGTAGGATGCACTGTAAGATATACTCAAGTTCAGCTCTCGTAACTACCGTTGTGGTTTCACAACACGCTATTACAACATCAAAATGGCGTGTAATTTTACAATATCAGCACGCAGAAAATAGGCGAGGCAGACAGTATATTTCCTACTTTTTCGTACACAATCTTTGTTTTTCACTCTAACTATTTGTTGCACTTACTGAGGCGAACACTTAACAGTTAGGTCAAACTATCTTTTTATCCAATTTTGAATCACGCCGCGAAATTAAAACTTATAATTTTCCCAATACGACATACCTGTAACGTCGCACACAGCCATTTTAATGGATCCTTTACAGCCATTGACAACGTCTTCCTGTGATTTATAGTACGATAAGATGCCATTCTCCAAGACGAACCACCGCGACTGCCAGCCTGAAATCATGGTAGCACCACGTCGTAGTCACAAGCAATATTTTAGCTGGTTGTCCGTGAAATATTACGATATTTTAATTATGTGAACATCTAAAATTCCGGCGCTTTTGCCTGATAGGTGTACCTAAACTGTAAAGTGAAGACAAAGATTTTTTTTTCAAAATAATTTTTATAGATACGCTGCTGGATGTTGAAATATCGATAACTTTTTCCATATTTAGACACAATCATGAGAAATTTATTAAAGTATACTACGCCACAGTAACATGCGCTTAAAAAATGCAGGTTCGCTTCGAACACGCACCACTGAAATAGTTAGTCCATTTCCACAGCATCCCCTCCATGGCTCTTTCAGGTCCTCATCTCGCAGATTCGCAAATTAAGGCGCTGGCCGGCACTATTTTATCCGAAGTTAATAGATGATAAAATTCGCGAGCAATGTCTCCCACAATATGCGCTTCCCGTGGAAAGAAAACCCTACTTGATCATCGTTTCCATTTTAACTGGCTACTTCACGAACGCTAAAACGAATTGAAAATAAAGGCCTTTAAACAAAATTATGCAAGGTAAACCTACAACTAAAATCTTAATGATCAAAGTCAGTGATGTACCGGTCGACTGCTTGCGAAAATTTTCAAAACGAGATTAATCGATTGTAAAAATGAAAACTGGTTTGAATTCATCAATTCGACAATAAAAATAAACTCAGTTCCTTTTACTTAAACGAACACTCTGAATGTTACATTTTTAATCAATGACATTATGTAATACCTCTACTTTTTTTCACTGAGACACCGTATTAAGCAATGCGCCATGAATGTGCATGAATGCTTTTCTATTCTAAAAACGAAGGCCTAGTGCATAAGTGGCATTGTAAGAAGTGTGATTTAGCGAATACGAGTACATCAGCATTTCACTAGACCGCAAGTGACTGACAGTACTGAATACGAAGGAAACAAAATCGAAACTGAACAGCACATCACAATTGCTTAATTACAGATTTTGGTCGATTATTCCCCGGTGTCTCCCTCCATTCCACTAGTTAAAATGACGAACACTTGAATTAATGGAATTAGAGCGTGGATTTAAATGATATTTAATGAAAATTATTGTTAGTTACTTAAGTGTAGTTAAAACTTCAGTGATATTACCTGAATATATCCATATATACTAATCATTATATGCATAAATAATTAAATTAATAAAAAGTAAATGACATATGTGCATAAAAGCACAAACACAGGGGGGAACAGATTACCCGGCATGCGTAATCTGCGGGACAGATTACCCACAGCCGGTTAAAGGAGAAGTCGCAGGACTGGGGTCACTCGAGACTGCGAGGGGAGGGGGACGAATGGTTACAGAAGATCCAAATTGGTGAAATGAAGAAAAACATCTTCCGTGGTTGAAAATAAGTTTCTTTTGTTAAGTATCGCAAAATAAACGATATTTGAGCCGAAGGGATTGCCCAATTTCCAAATGGCTTATTTAGCGGTGTCGGAATAAAACATTTTGTTATCCCCAATTATGTTATACTGCAACTAATTTTATCTCCTCTCCCACCGCATGCTCTACTCGTATTTGGAAATTACTTGCCCAGTGCAGTTCAATTTCATTTTCTCTCAGCATTGCAAACTGTTTGCTTCACGAGAAAAAAACACAGAAATCTGACCTCTGAGTTTTAATCAGTCAAAATATCTTTCATAAGAAAGTTTGGACAATGAAGTGGTAGTAGATTTTATGCATTCACTACTCTCACTTTAGCTCCAAAAACGGTTCGCTAATTACGTTCAGCGCACCGCTTCAATTCCTCGCTATATAACGGTGTGCGGGATTCAAAGGCTCACCAATCTTTATTGGAACTCAAAGTACAACGGCAATGATATACAACTTCTGTGTCGCCCTTTTTGTAAAAGGAAAGAATAACACAATATTATTTAAAATAAGAATTCTGAAGCAAATGAGAAACCAGATATTTTCTGGTAGGCTATTCCGGAATACACTACCGATAAATGGAATGCCACAAAAATCAATTTATGTTGCAGACTATATAAACAACTTAATTTCTTGCCTTATAAATAGGAAATATGGAAAAAATATAAATCTATTGAAATTACAAATAAATTCTGAAAAATTTAAAATTTCAATAGGTATTTCAATACTGAACTACCGACTTTTTAATAAACAATGAAACGTAAATTCAATTTTTCAATATTTTTATTTCCCTTTCGCCAAAAGATAAGAATTTACGTTGTTCACTTTATTTTCAACCTTTGGTGTAAGAGAAAGGAAGCATTATTGATTTCTCTGACAGTCTAATTATCGGTAGTCTCTGCCAGAATAGCCTCCAAAAATATATGGTTTCTTATTTACTTCAGAATTCTTATCTTAAACAAGTATTCAGTGAACACTAACAGGCCCCAACGCCTCCAAAAATGTAAGGGGTCGTCTATGGTTTTGAACCTGTTGGCCAGTTTAGGCCAAGAAAAATAAATGTCCTACTTCTGCTCAGAACTTTGAAAAACAATGATACTGGCTGGCGGAAAATCTTTTTTTACCCCCAAAATTTAGCAGATCACGTGACCGAATTTGGCCAAAATGGCCTAAAGGCACATCTACAAGTCGAGACTTTTCAATTGAGCCCAACATCAAGTCTCTAGGCCTCTGCGTTCTCGAGATATCGCCTGTACAAACATAAGTCGATTTTTTGCGTTTTTGGCCAATTTGGCCAAGATCAAGTGATCGAATTTGGCCAAAATGGCCAAAAGGCACATCTACAACACGAGATCTCTCAAATGAGCCTAACATCAAGTCTCTAGGCCTCTGCGTTCTCGAGATATCGCCTGTACAAGCACAAGTCGATTTTTTGCGTTTTTGGCCAATTTGGCCAAGATCACGTGATCGAATTTGGCCAAAATGGCCAAAAGGCACATGTACAACACGAGATCTTTCAAATGAGCTTACATCAAGTCTCTAGGCCTCTGCGTTCTCGAGAGATCGCCTGTACAAACACAAGTCGATTTTTTGCGTTGTTGGCCAATTTGGCCAAGATCACGTGATCGAATTTGGCCAAAATGGCCAAAAGGCTCATCTACAAGTCGAGACCTTTCAAATGAGCCCAACATCAAGTCTCTAGGCATTTGCGTTTACGAGATATCGCATGTACAAACACAAGTCGATTTTTTGCATTTTTGGCCAATTTGGCCAAGATCACGTGATCGAATTCGGCCAAAATGGCCAAAAGGCACATCTACAAGTCGAGACCTTTCAAATGAGCCCAACATCAAGTCTCTAGGCATTTGCGTTTACGAGATATCGCCTGTGCAAACACAAGTCGATTTTTTGCATTTTTGGCCAATTTGGCCAAGATCACGTGATCGAATTTGGCCAAAATAGCCAAAAGGCACATCTACAAGTCGAGACCTTTCAAATGAGCCCAACATCAAGTCTCTAGGCCTCTGCGTTCTCGAGATATCGCCTGTACAAACACAAGTCGATTTTTGCGTTTTTTGGCCCATTTGGCCACGATCACGTGATCGAATTTGGCCAAAATGGCCAAAAGGCACATCTGCAACACGAGATCTTTCAAATGAGCCTAACATCAAGTCTCTAGGCCTCTGCGTTCTCGAGATATCGCCTGTACAAACAAAGGTCGATTTTTTGCGTTTTTGGCCAATTTGGCCAAGATCACGTGATCGAATTTGGCCAAAATGGCCAAAAGGCACATCTACAAGTCGAGACCTTTCAAATGAGCCTAACTTCAAGTCTCTAGGCCTCTGCGTTCTCGAGAGATCGCCTGTACAAACACACGTCGATTTTTTGCGTTTTTGGCCAATTTGGCCAAGATCACGTGATCGAATTTGGCCAAAATGGCCAAAAGGCACATCTACAAGTCGAGACCTTTCAAATGAGCCCAACATCAAGTCTCTAGGCATTTGCGTTTACGAGATATCGCCTGTACAAACACAAGTCGATTTTTTGCATTTTTGGCCAATTTGGCCAAGATCACGTGATCGAATTCGGCCAAAATGGCCAAAAGGCACATCTACAAGTCGAGACCTTTCAAATGAGCCCAACATCAAGTCTCTAGGTATTTGCGTTTACGAGATATCGCCTGTACAAACACAAGTCGATTTTTTGCATTTTTGGCCAATTTGGCCAAGATCACGTGATCGAATTTGGCCAAAATAGCCAAAAGGCACATCTACAAGTCGAGACCTTTCAAATGAGCCTAACTTCAAGTCTCTAGGCCTCTGCGTTCTCGAGAGATCGCCTGTACAAACACACGTCGATTTTTTGCGTTTTTGGCCAATTTGGCCAAGATCACGTGATCGAATTTGGCCAAAATGGCCAAAAGGCACATCTACAAGTCGAGACCTTTCAAATGAGCCCAACATCAAGTCTCTAGGCATTTGCGTTTACGAGATATCGCCTGTACAAACACAAGTCGATTTTTTGCATTTTTGGCCAATTTGGCCAAGATCACGTGATCGAATTCGGCCAAAATGGCCAAAAGGCACATCTACAAGTCGAGACCTTTCAAATGAGCCCAACATCAAGTCTCTAGGTATTTGCGTTTACGAGATATCGCCTGTACAAACACAAGTCGATTTTTTGCATTTTTGGCCAATTTGGCCAAGATCACGTGATCGAATTTGGCCAAAATAGCCAAAAGGCACATCTACAAGTCGAGACCTTTCAAATGAGCCCAACATCAAGTCTCTAGGCCTCAGCGTTCTCGAGATATCGCCTGTACAAACACAAGTCGATTTTTGCGTTTTTTGGCCCATTTGGCCAAGATCACGTGATCGAATTTGGCCAAAATGGCCAAAAGGCACATCTGCAACACGAGATCTTTCAAATGAGCCTAACATCAAGTCTCTAGGCCTCTGCGTTCTCGAGATATCGCCTGTACAAACATAAGTCGATTTTTTTGCGTTTTTGGCCAATTTGGCCAAGATCACGTGATCGAATTTGGCCAAAATGGCCAAAAGGCACATCTACAACACGAGATCTTTCAAATGAGCCCAACATCAAGTCTCTAGGCATCTGCGTTTACGAGATATCGCCTGTACAAACACAAGTCGATTTTTTGCATTTTTGGCCAATTTGGCCAAGATCACGTGATCGAATTTGGCCAAAATGGCCAAAAGGCACATCTACAAGTCGAGATCTTTCAAATAAGCCCAACATCAAGTTTCTAGGCGTCTGCGTTCTCGAGATATCGCTTGTACAAAAAAGCGATGACGGACAGACGGACAGACGGACAGCCCAAGTCTATAGGCCCCCAACCCTGTAGGGTTGGGGCCTAATAATACGATGTTGAATGGAGAAATAACCACATATCTTAAGCAATAATTGGCATTTGTTTACATACAGGACGCATGGTTTATTATGTGAAGAAGTGACAATAAATGTTTCGCCAAAAGATAAGAATTTACGTTGTTCACTTTATTTTCAACCTTTGGTGTAAGAAAAAGGAAGCAGTATTGATTTCTCTGAAAGTCTAATTATCGGTAGTCTCTGCCAGAAAAGCCTACAAAAATATATGGTTTCTTATTTACTTCAGAATTCTTATCTTAAATAATACGATGTTGAATGGAGAAATAACCACATATCTTAAGCAATAATTGGCATTTGTTTACATACAGGACGCATGGTTTATTATGTGAAGAAGTGACAATAAATGTTGTAATTATCCATCAAAAACTGTTGAATTGAAATTTCGAAAAGGAAGGCAACAACTACAAGTTAAATGTTGTGGGTATACAATTATAAATTTATGCCTAGTTTTGCATTTTGCAGATAATCTATAATCCCTTTATTTAAATTTCTTGTCACTTGACTGTGGTCACATGACATTTGAAGGCCGAACTTTAGCACTTGACAGGTGAATGCGGGAGCTAACTTTTCTGCACTTAAACGAAAAATAAAAGATATGCAGCCCATCAAAAATTGTGTCTGTTTTAGAAAAAAATGGCATAACGGCCATGAACTTTCTGTATATTTTTTAATAACAGGGACCGGTTTCGTGAATCAGATAAAATGAAGTTGACCCCTATTAGCGGAACAATGTAAGGTGCGAGGAAGATCTGATTCGGAGCTAGAACTTTCTGTAAATGTTTGAATAATAGGGACTGGTATGCAAGATTCGTGTCTCAGAGCAAATGAAGTTGACCTATATTAGCGGAAAAATGGAAAGTTTCGTAGCTCTGACAGAGAAGTACGAGGCAAGAAACATTCAAATGGACCGGCACATCGTAATTGGTTAAATTCCAAACTGGTCTGTTGGCTGATGAAAATTATTAAGATCCATAATAAGAATGTATTAGTTTGTATTAGTTTGAAAATAAATATGGAACAACCGGCGCAAACGCTGTTGTCGCATTACAAGAACATATTTTCAGTTTTGCCAATTACGATGTGCTGTTCAATTTTATGTTTATCCCCTTTCATTTGAAGTTATTTAAATGAGAGCTGACTCGGGGCTACCTAGTCCCGACTTACCCTAGTCCATCACCACTCTTCTACCCGGACTCTCTCTCTCTCTCTGTTATCTGTGGAGGTGGGAGTCACCTGGAACTAGGAACTACCCGTATTCGAAGAATAGAAAGGGAATAAGCCAAATCACACTTTGGGCGTTCCTATACAAATGCGCAAAAAAATCCGCGATTCGAATAAAAATAACCGGGTCAAAATGAAAGAAATGGTAGAGAGAATTTCCCCTAAATGTCGCGTTTCTCTTGCACCAAAGAGCAGTCGGGTTTTTTAACAACCCGCATGCTATTTTAAAAATGCATTATGCTTTTATGTTCCGGGCATGAGCTGTTTTTTTGCGCTATTTCTTCCATATTATTCTATCATTTCTTTCATTTTCTACCCGGTTCCCTGGCAGTCGACATTCTTCCGCATTTTATTCGAAACAACGAAAGTGTTATGAGAGGGAAGCAAATCAGAACTGGTACGTTGCGGCTGTGTATTTTGAATCCGGTAAAATGAGAACCTCTGATAAATAAAATAAAGTTATTACATCGAATTTCAACACTTCCTACTGATGTCATAACAGTGTTAATTATAGAGTAAAAAAATTCTGCCAAAACAGATTTTTTTCACACTTCCTGTTTAAAAGCCTTGACATTCCTTGACAACTAACCAATCACATTTCGCCAAAGTGTCAGCACTATTCAATCCGCATATTAATTTCCGATATACAGTGTTAACTGTGTCTGATTGAAATTCAGACCAATGTTTCTTATAGACTCCGTTTTATTCCATACCAAATGGCCACCGGACAAGTGGCCATCGGATACGTGCTACCGGGCAAGTGGTCACGGGACTATGGCCCATTGGACAGCTTGCAACCCGAAAACTCTTACCAGTGGCCATCAAACAATATTTTTGATAAAATAATTTGCTATTTTTTAAGTACATATATTTTGCTGCTACAATTTAGGGAGTTTGTTTTAAAGGAATCACATTATGAACATATTACAACAGTGTACAAAGATAAGAAACCTTGTAAAAGAAATGTGTTACTGAATATTAGGGATTAAGATTGTATGCACGGGGTTTGGTGTTTCCATGTGTGCATTGATGGTCGAAATATTTCATTCAGCAGTAATTCAAACCTTATATTAATCAAGTTAACCCACAAAAGTATTTTTAATTTAGATTCTTTGACAAATCATGAAACTCGTAGCAACGCCTTTATTTTATACTGTACTTACGCAATTATTTGACGTCTTACATGTTTTTTACAAATCAAGAAATGATGTGCCTCATGAAAACAAACAGCGTTTTAGTTATCATAAAAAAAAACAAATACCGTGTATTAACAGTTGCTATCGTGATAAAGCAGATTTTGCAGATAGATATAATGCATGTTATTAAAACAAATTTTACGTTTTAGTATTTGTTCATAAGTATCCGTTCAAGTTTTACACAAATATAATACAAAGAAATGAGGCGTATTAGGCGTACCGCCCTCCTCTTAACAAAGAATGCAACCTTGTATTTGCCATTCAGTCGGTTTATTGATAAAGCTTCAATTATAAAAGAAGTCCGTAATGAACAAAAAAATATCGGACAGAGCAACAGACCAACCATGGAAGATGCTCTTTCATATTAATATACAAGTATTGATTTAAAAAAATATGTTTTCTTACTAAATACCAATTATTTTGTCAATAAACTTGTTTTTATAATTCTATCGCATTACAATGTGAAAAATAATGCATTGTATTCATGTAGCCAGAATATTACGATAAAAATTTTATTTTGAAAGTTTTTGTCTGTTATTAATGTTATTAATTATGTATTGCGGTGTACTGATGTCATTTTTACTATGATGTGCTTCAGAAATTAAACAAAAGACCACAAACACAGAAAAGAACACACACATACACACAAAAGGAAATTTCATGAAGAAAAGAAACTTTGAAATTTAAATAATACTGAAGTGTTCATGTCATTATACACTAAAACCAAGCTATATCTGGAACATAACCGCCTGTCTATGGCTCACTTGTTTTATATCTATTTTGAAAAGGAGATAAAATTCCAAAATTTTAAATTTCCTCATTTAAATCGTAGGCGTAATTTGTTTGTCGTGGGCGCATTAATATATAAAACGATATTTTTGGTGTCAGTTGTCTTTGTAAATTTACAATCAAGCTTCAGAAAGTAGCAATAAACATGTCACCCAAAATTAGCGAACTATTTCATCTTCATTACAAATAAAACAAGGGCTTGAGTGCTATTATATGAAAGTGAGAAGTAGGAGAATAATGAGTTTTAAAGGTACGTCATAAATAAATGTCTCACGTAAAAATATAGATAGTCGTTATAAATTAGAACTATGCAGCGTTAAAGTCAAACCGAAAAAGAACGATTGTGGCAGTTTAACACGACGGATAAAACATCAAAAGATTAATAGGAAACAGGAAATATTTTAACAGGAAATATTTATAAGCTTCTACTTCAGATACGTAAAAATATATAAACAATCAACGGAAGTTGCGTTGTTCATAAAAGTCAGAAACAAACCAACCACTAACTAACCTGAAAGAAATAAAAAAAGTATTTTTATCACCTGAAACATATTATAAAAATAAATATTCAATTCAGTTTGTAGATATATGTGACATATTGTGACACCTCTCCAGCTCATTCGTTAAAACGGCAAAGAATAAAGGATCTATTGAAATGTGAAGAAATAGTACAGCTTTATAGGTATACTTCCATTTTAAATATATTTTCGCCCTGTCTTTTAAGTTAAGAATTGAGGGATTCAACGCTAGCCTTAGCAAAACATTTTAGCAACAGTGCAACATTCTAGAACAACAGTAAAGCAAAAAAATGTTCCGTGCATTATATCATCCATGCAGAAAGTATGCTCATATTATACCACAGAACGGAGGTATTTGTTTAAAAAATACATTATATTTATGGAGATCTTCTGGCCTTCAGTGGCATAACTCAATGTTAAAATAATTAATGAGTCTAGCATTAAGACTGGCTGTGATTTCTCCTTGAGAAATATTTATGCTTTTAGAAATGTACGCAGCGAATAAAATGTCTCATTTTAAATATTGAATAAAGAGCGCATAATTTGAGAGACCATGTTTACTGTTGAAATTTTGAATAATACGCGCGATTTCTCACGCTTATATTATGATATTTTAAAAGAAATTATAAACTCTATTAACTGTACGCCACCCATCAAGACAGTTCCAAATTATAAAATGGGGTGAACAACTAAACAACGGCTCATGGACTAGCTGGGCAAATTCAGAATCGAGAAACAGAACTCAGCATAGCTCATTTAACAAATGCTCCACTGAGAAATAAAGTGATGGGCTTTGCTAATTTTCATCTGGGCTGATCTTTTTTATAGACATGACGCTACAGTGTAAGCATTTCAATTATTTAATTGACCTATTTATGACGTCCGACTGCTCTCTGATTGGCTCAGTTTGGTGAATCAAAGTGAGAAGATCGATTCTGATTGGCTCGCTTTGTTTGTATAAAGAAAGAGTCAAAGTAGGAGCCTCATTGGCTGACCTATTTATGAACGTAGAATGACCTTGACCATAACGTCACACCCATGGAACAGTAGACGTCTCACGCCTCAGTGACCAAGACCAATAGGGGTCGGTACCGGAGCACAAGTGTAGACACCACTACTGTGGAGACATTACAGACCCTCGATGCACTGAATCTCATAAACTATTCAGTAAACTGTAGTGTATATTTTGCGGCTTTATTTTTAAGTGCTTTTATTCTTTCCATTTATATTAGTGAATTAGTATACTATTACTAGGTATCTGTTCTATGCTATATATCTATACAAATACAATTAGGAAAGGACAATAGTTAGTGCATGTACGCACTCCTTTTTCCAGAGTGCGAACCCCTAGGCGGAAACGCATATTTTTTATATTATGTCATGACGTTTATTACAAAGAACATGTGCACTATCGTTTCTGGGTATAAAAATGTTCACAAATTACGTGTTTTATGAAAAGCGATGTCACCAAATGTGGTGTGATATTTTAAACCCCTGGTGTTGAAAATGCCTACAAAATTTTAATGAAATCCGGTCAACATTGTGCGAGAAGAAGCATTTTGAAAATTACTAGGGTATTTTTTTAAATGCCATCTTTAGTAAAAATTTGAAGAAATTCCGATCGAAATGGCGGAAGGGCTTTGAAAATTGGCTACCAAAAATTACCACCCCCCTCCCCTCAATTTGACCAATTTTTGGTGGGTCGATGGAAAAATGTTTTTTTTTTTCACGACAGGCCTCTCTGGCAAATATTTAGGCAAAATTTGACGACAGTCGGATCAAAATTGTGGGAGAAGAGGCATTTTGAAAATTGGCTACCAAAATTTATGTAAGTGGCCTTCGAAGTTAACATCAAAATGGTGGGAGGAGCATTTTGAAATGACAGCCAAAAATTTTAAATCCCCCCCCCCCTCCATTACCCACTTTTTGGGCAATTGTTACTTTTCAAGACAGGCCTACCAAGAGAACGTTCGTACAAAATACTAGCCCGAGGAAGCTACTTTCTGCTAGACAAATGGACTGCATGCTAATTGAAATCACTACCTTTTAAAATGGCTGTGAAGAGTAATAATAACAAGACAAAATTATGAAAATGAAATGAAACGACTTGGGCAAGGAAAGCGATATTAATTTGAGGTTATAAAAAAGCCTTGTTGTCTCTATTAAATTTATTTCCTGTCTGGTGAGATACAATGAGCATATATGATTACAAATCAGCCTAAGAAGCGAGAATATTACCGCCCAACCCCCCTCCCCACCCCACCTCACCCCCGCCCGCCACCCTTCCCTCGCGCCCCATATCCCAAACTAAATACCAAAAAGTCAATACCGAACTAAAAAAATGTTCCATGTCTAGTACTTGAATCTCCGTCCCTCAGGACACATATCTCCCGACACAACGTATAACCTGACAGCCCGACACCCATAATGCTTCTAGTCAGTACCTTAGGAACGATCTAACTTTAATACGTGGAATCCATACATTTCAATAGGCAGAACACTGTACAACTGTGAATTTGACTAAAAGATAATGAGCCTTCATAATTCTAACGATGTGCATATATATTTCTCTACCCAGCACTTGAAATCTGTATTTCAACATTATAGATTACACTTGTGTTCAAAGGGCATTAAAACGTAAATTCGAAGTATGGCTACACTGATCAAGCCTTGAGAAATACATATCGTGCATATGTACAAAACGCATTCATCATATACCCATACAAACAATACCAAGGACTTATCCGGTCTGGTTGTGGTAACATGAATTTTGTTTGCATGATTTTGCTGTAACTGAAAACTTCTTGATTCTTCAAAAGAGCGTTACTTTCGGACAAGCACGAAGCAAATATTAACAAGCCCGTTATACAAATCACATGCTATTTTCTTGATGCTGTCAACACAGTCTAAATATGGATCCAAGTACAGCGCAGAATCTAAAAGCAGACAGTACTGTTTCCTAGTCAGAGCATTAAACTTGGTTACAGCACGCACTTAGCACACTTTAAAGACGCCCTATAATACTAGAAAAAAGGCGTGGAAAATGACGTGGAGGTGCTACATGACTGGTTCGTAAAACCGGTCTTACCATGAGGAAATGAACATGTGTGCTTAGCAGACAGACCGGGGGAAAAAAAAACAAGACCATGCTGATTGCCACATAAACTGAAGTCACACCGAATCGAAATCTACATCTCATAAACTTAACAAAAAATCAATCAACTTAAAAAAAGGTAACTATACAATCAAAACTTTGGTTGTTAAGTGTGCACTAATGGTTGCTACGTACAAAAATGTATAACTATTAACAATACACAGCATTTGTTACTACTATTCAGACATTTCACCATTACGCTTTAATGCGGCATTGAAAGTAAGGCTGAAATCAAGCAGCCGAATGGCCGATTCCAAACACAGAATTCCATGCACAGTTCGAACGGTCTCTTTTTATTAGTTGTAGTTTAACTTCTTTTTTCTATCATCTCCAAGATAAGGCCAGGAAATAACCCAGTTGTTTCAAAATTTAAACGATATATGTATGTATTCACCAAACACACTCGGTCCGATTTTTTCTGAAACTGCGAATTTACTTAGGTTTTCTGAAAAAAATACAGAACATATAAAAAATAGTCACGCCAGTTGTGCTTAAAAACAGGAGCCAGTCAGATGGGTGGTCATAAGTAGGGAATCTTTCAAAGCTGATTAAAAGCGCTAGCGGAAACGGTTGTCAATCACAAAAACAATACAAAATGTATCGCACATGTGTAGTAGGTCGTCTTGTTTCTCTGCGCATTACGTCATTGTGCCAAACACTGGATTGTGTCTGCATATGGAGGGCCCGTATTCTTCATAATCCTTCTTTGTGTGGCAGACTTGGTAGAACTCCGGCTGCAAATCAAACACACAGAAACACGATACAATGCACACGACAACATAAGTACAATGTGTAACTAAATAACACCTCTCCACCGACCTGCTCACAACCCCACAACCGTGCTGCTCAACCAACACCTGTCTGCCGGTCTACTACACACCAATCACTCATCCCTCCCTGCCTGTCCTCATTTCCGTCAGTCAAATATAAAAAATAAGAACGAAAGAAAAGAAAACACGTAACAGATAACACATCTTTTTTAGAATGTGATCATCTCGCGGGGACGGGGGAGGAGGAGGGAGTAATGTAAAATTTCAAGCTGGTTTCAAAATCCAACGACAACGTTATCCTGGTGGCAATCATTCCAGCTGAATTTTATATTTCTTTAATTTTTTTTCTTCAAGACAACCAAATGGAATTTTCGCTTGAAATTTGTCCCTGTGCAAAGTTCTGAGGAGTTCGGCTGGCCCAGATTTTTGAGGATTATCAGGAGTCTGTACATTTTTCACCGACTTTTTTTTATCCAGATGACGGTGATTTGTCTATAAAAGTCTAAGCACTCGGACATCACGAAACATAACAGACAAAACAATAACAAAAATACTAAAGAATAAAACGTGAAAAGAGGTTCTGAAGACATGAGCATGCGTAAAGTAAAAGAGAACGCAGACACAGAAAGCAACGCAACTTCACTGCACAAAATGCAGCTGTAGGAACGTTGTCACAGGTCCACAACCAATGCAGTAGACTTCTTGGCCAAAGTATGCCGCTTTAAAGGAGTATTGGTTTTGTTTCACAGTGATACCAATCTCAGGCATCGTTTTCCTAAAACGGGCGGAAATTTCGAGAATGAAATTTTTGGAAAACACACTTTTCAGCTCCGGGTTCGGGGGCGGGAGCGCTGTAAGCCACAGTAAAGTTATAAAGTTAGAAAGTCATGCAAATGACTAAATACAATTGTACATTGTAAGAAATACAGTACGACCGCCGAAGGCGCGAGCGAAAGATTTCAAAACGAAAATCAAGCTCCCCCCCCCCCCTTCAACAAAATGATAAAAATAATATTACAGACTCCAGTCGATCTCGAGAACCACAAATTTCGGCTCAAAAAGGGCGGATTTTCGCCTTTAGGCGAAAAAAAAAACGATGCCTGCAATCTGTGTCACTGCACAGGATAAAAGAAGAGGCAATGAACTGTGCCAAAACTACTCCGCTATTAGTCAGGACCTACTTTTTTGGCCTCAGTATTTCCAAGCAATTGGGCTGGTAATGGAATTTGGCTTTCTCGCTTACAGCTTTTGACAACTACATTCTACTATTGAAACCGAAGCCGGAACACAAGTTGATATTCCGCAATCTGCGAAATTACCCTGAAGAACTCAAACCATACAATAAAAATGCATAACCTCTTAACAGTTAGACGCTTTAAAATATATCCTAAGGGCGGTCCCTTATTCAAACAGATATCGAATCCTGAGAGGAGATTCGAAAGCAAGCCAAAAATTGTTAAAACCCAGACTACAAAAAAACGTAAGCAAATGTTTCTAACAATACATAAAGGAAAGAAAACACGCCCCCAAAATAACGCGTATGATGGGGCAGAGCAAAAAAGACGGGGCGGGATGGGGAGGGAGGATGTGGGGTTGTCAGTGCCTGCTGGAAGCATCCGTTATACTGTCTTGTTAAGGAACCGCCTGTATTGAGCTAATTCTAGGTTAGTGACGCGATCAAAGTTAAAGCTATGGGCCGTCGCTATGTCATTAGTCCAAATAAAGGATTATGTCTGAAGATTGAAGGGCCGCTCTCTTCATAATCCTGCTTCGTATGACACACTTTGTAAAATTCAGGCTGCAAGGAGAACGATTTTATATGCGTACATTATGGGTGTATGGAGACTGTTTCACATGTGTACATTATGGGTGTAAAAAAAAAATAAGTTGCTGGGGTACATTTCGGCGTAAGGTTTAAGTAGTAAACTTGAAACTACAATATTGTCTTATCTCAATTTGGAAGCTTCCTATTCATATCTTGAGATTCTCCAACGCGTTCTCTCTGACAAACATTATGTTAGAGAAGAAACTTAAACCAAAAATATTTACAGTCTTATGAATTTAAAAAAAAAGAAAAAAGATTGAAAATATAAAACCATCATGAAAATGTATTTTAAAATATTCAAGTTCTCGGCATATTTTACACAAATCAAATTTCTAAAATCGTCTACTCAAAGCAAAACATCACGGAAAATACTTTTAAAAAATCAGTCGTAATCTTTTCTTGGCATCCAAAATTAAGAACCGTTATTTACAGTCTGTTCTCCATTGCAAAGCCGTCATAAAGGCACATACCGTAGAAGCGAGCATGCTGCCGCCAAACCACACCGCGTATCTCTGCATGTGGTGCGAAACAACCTGGCATTCGATCGGCTTCGGCTGAAAACATCAATTTAAAAATTCACTTGCACTTAAATTTAAATACATATCTACGTTGTATTTTTATAACACATGTATTCTATTTTAATTTTATTAGTTTTAAGGCCTAAACCACCAAGTAAATTTACTCTCATATATATATGGGTGTTGAAAATTTATTCATGAATTATTATGAAGAATTAAGCAAACGAATTGAATTCTGAATTGTTATCATTAACAGCAACAACTGTCAGGGTTCGCGTTGGCGGGGTTTCTGTCCACTTTTTGGGCATTTTTTACGAAATGACTCACTTTTTCGGAACCCACCGAGTCTTTCTGGACCCAACTGAGTCACACTTTCCTTTTTTGACTCGCTTTCCTCAGAACCCACCGCGAACCCTGACTGTACAATTTTCGAACAGCTAATAACCATCGTTAATAATTGACAAATTTGCAATCGGTTAAAAAAGTGAAAAAAGTGAATGAAAGATGCAGGTGTCAACCTTTAACTTTCCACCGCTGAGTTCTTCACTGAATTTAAGCCGCGTGTCCACCACTCGTTTAATGTCACGTTGCAATTTCCTGCCGAAGTCTTTAAACATGGTAGATCCACCAGACAGTACGATATTCTGTTTCAAAACAACAGAATACATTGACAGAACAAGTGGGTCAGTGAAACTGACTATGTCCCCCGCCGGCGTACAATCCCAGTATTTGATTTTGTTAGGTTGGACTACAACCCTTCGTATCATATTCGTGAATTTTAAAATTCCAGCTGGGCCAATGTCCTTGGGCCAACATGGCTCATTTACAATACCAAATCTTGTTACCACCCATACTACCTATGTGTATAACATTTTGCCAATTGTTTCAAAAATGTAGGCTAGAGTGTGTTAACAAACTCATTCAACTGAGTAAGGATTGGGAAAATTTGTGAAGTTCAACTGGGTCAATGTCCTTGGGCCGACATGGCTCATTTACAATACCAAACCTTGTTGGTTCCAATACTACTCACAGTTGAGATATCTTGTCAATCCATGCAGAAATGTAGGCTTGAGTGTGTTAACAAACTCATTCCAGTATGTAAGGGTTGTGAAAATTTCTGAAGTTCAGCTGGGTCAATGTCCTTGGGCCGACAGGGCTCGTTTACAATACCAACCTTTGTTGGTTCCAATACTTCCTATATCTTAAAGATTTCAACAATCGATCCAGAATTGTAGGCTTGAGTGTGTTAACACTCATTCAACTGAGTAAGGGTTGTGAAAATTTGTGAAGTTCAGCTGGGCCAATGTCCTTGGGCCGATAGGGCTCATTTAAAATACCGATCCTTGTTCGTTCTAGTACTACCCATAGATACAACATCTTAACAATCGGTGCAAAAATGTAGGCTTGAGTTTGTTAACAAACTCATTCGACTGAGTATGGATTGCTAAAATTTGTGAGGTTCAGCTGGGCCAATGTTCTTGGGCCGACATGACTCATTTACAATACCGATCCTTGTTTGTTTCAGTACTACCCATAGATACAATATCTTAACAATCGGTGGAAAAATGTAGGCTTGAGTGTGTTAACAAACTCTTTCGACTGGGTAAGGATTGGGAAAATTTGTGAAGTTCAGCTGGGCCAATGTCCTTGGGCCGACATGGCTCATTTACAATACCGATCCTTGTTTGTTCCAGTACTACCCATATATACAATATCTTAACAATCGGTGGAAAAATGTAGGCTTGAGTGTGTTAACAAAAAGGTGTCGACAGACGGACGCACAGACGAACCCGAAAACTATAGTCCCCCGGCGGGGGACTAATAAGGTGCCACTGTAAACACCTCAGAAAAACGACTTGAATAAAGAAAATGCGACAAACACGAGGACTGGCGGTACATTGCAATTTTTTCAAATGTATGTATTTTATTCGTCATCACTTCTCCTTTCACTCTTTTCTCTCGCGTTTGTTTTGATAATGGCTTTACTTGATCTTACCGCTTTTGTAAATCGATAAAAAAATCTCTTGTCTCGCTTAACTTTGGACGATAAGAAAATAAAAACCATTTGCCTTAGAAAATTGGCAAGTCTTACCTTGTACAATCCCCTGCGTACATCAATGGGACAGTTCTGTATACACGTATCGACCGTTTCTGAGATTGGTGTAGTAAAATCTGGATTTGCAAACTGTAAATAAATCGCCAAATTTCGTCACCGAACAGAGAAAACCAAAGAAACATTTGACCAAAATTATGATTTCATCCACAAATTTTACATACTTCCAGAAAAACACACTGAATTCCACTAATAAATAAATGTCACGTAAAAAGGTTTTTTTGAAAACCAAGGTCTAAACACCTCCCCCCCCCCCCCCCCCCCACGCCATCACCGAGCCGATTATTGTTATTATTTAGCTGCCGACTCTCCCATTAATTTACTTATTCCAGCGCTTTTATTTAACTATGTACCGCGTCACAACATAACGTACCTCTGGGTGGAAGAAAATTTCTGGACCTAAAAATCGCTCGTATCCTACATCTACACCAAACGGTCGCTTTGTTACAGAATTCATACTGTCGTAGCGTTTGATCCATTTAGCGGGGTCTGAGTCGTACTTGGTAAATTCTTTTGCAACATCGGGACAGACGTAGCAGTACTTCTCCTGAACAACAATAACAAGTTAGTATTTGTGAAACACAAGCAGGCCCCAACCGCCCCCTAAATTCACAGGGGTATAAAGCGATGACGGACAGACGGACACCCCAAAACTATAGACCCCAATCTGAGGGGTTGGGGCCTAACAAACAAATCTATATCAGGACGAGTGTAGCAGTACTTTCCTAAACAATAATAACAAACAAAACTACACTAATATATAGTTCACTAAAATTTCTCAATTAAAAAAAACAAAAACAAAAAAAAGAAAAAAACAAAAAAAAAAAAACGAAGACGCTACTGGCCAAAAATGATTTCCGTTAATCAAAGAAAGAATGAATTGGGCCATTTTTAAGGCAGTGCCGTTGTTTCTTACCTTTATGGCTTTTGCTGTTTCTAAGGACTGTTCTGGTGGGATCCCAACCTCACGCTCTCTTAGAATTTGCTGAATAAAATAAGTGATATCACGACCAGCGATGGGAATGTGTTTTATACAACTGCCAATGACATATCCTTCCGCCTGTTTGAAAACAAATATCAGAAACGATACCAAAAATAAATGTCGTACCTCCCTGAAAGTAAAAGAAAAAATACAATCACTGAAAAAGTATTTGCAGCAAAAAAAAAAAAAAACAAAAAAAAAACAAAAAAAAAAAAAACAAAAAGAAAGAAAAACAACAGCAACTACTTCCGGTCCGAATGAAAACACAAAAGAAAAATCAGGCTAAAAAGTAAAGCTGCACTGACCACAGGAATGACGTGCGTCACACCATCCCCAGAGTCAATCACAATGCCGGTGAGTGTGCGCTCCCCTACGTTCTTGCTAGTCCACGACGCAGCTAAAGCCAGGACCGCCTGCAACAAAGCCAAGGACCACCCTGCGAATCAATATGTACCGCGCATCCAGCACAACATGTGCTGGCGAAATACTGAGAAAATACACAATCAGCGCATCGCAAAATTCAGAAATTTTAACAATGTGTCATTTCATTCGCAGAACCAGAAATGTGTTTTGTTTTGATTCAAATTATCTCATAAATACGAATAACTTCGTTGCTATTTCACCTGCACAGCAATGTATAAACCAGGCACATTGAAAGATTCAAACATGATTTCTGCAGTATATTCTCTGTTCTCTGGCGTATTCAATGGTGGTTCAGTCTGAAAAAAAGCAACAATAAAATAACAAGAAATTTAAAATCAACGCTCAATCTAAACAGCATCAATGACCAACTAAGGCACTATATGCACTGTAATTGAGACAATAATACAGAGCCACACTTGCAGACGGACATGCTTCGTTCACCCAAATTTTCGCTTATTAATCACAGAAATCTCACAAGCAGAAAATAATGATCTTCAGGCTCAGCCCGCAAGTATTTGAAAATGGCCTGCTCCCAAAATCTCTCCATGAGGTCCCAGTCTTCCACTTGCCCGTGTCTGATTGGCCACTGCAAAAATATAACATTCTCGAATAAAATCTGAAGCTTCTTTGACTGAGTTACATTGCTTCCAGCAGATAACCAAACTTTCACTTAGTAACTACTTCTTTAAAGCCCAAACAGTGACAACATAGGTCGTGTTGAAAGTAAGTTATACGATGCTGTAATTTGTTGCACTGGTACTTTACAACCCAGTGCAATTACAAAATATGGGTATTTACGTTTATGACAGGGCGCTTTAAACGCTTAAGCCCCTTCTTATATCAGACCTGTTTTCCCGCTTGTATATTTAGAAACCCTGCTGTCACCAATCACATTCAAATACCTCAAGTGTGTTAACAGAGTAACATACTGCTATACAGACAATACTTCTGAAACTTGTAATAACAAATGAAGCATTTAAAATTGGAGCATTTCAGCGCAACACTCCAAATACACTATCAATGGCTGATTAAGCCTTACTTTAACAGTATAATTTGTTGCCTCTGTTGCTTCATCCCCAATGAAAAAATCCAAGTCTTCAACGCCCCTGCCCAGCTTTCTTCTGGCCTGATCACTTGGTGCCTCTTTTATTGCTATAGATGAAGGCAAAATGAACTGTGGTTCCGTATTGCCAGCATAACCCATTTTCGTATACCTAAAATACACGAATACAGATCAAGATTTCGAATTAACTGTATGCCAGTCGACTAAATTCTAAGCGATATCAGATGACATCGACAGGGTTCGTAGCGAAAATTGAGTTTTAGATTCAAGACTCTTCAAGAAGGCAGAAACTTTTTTCAAGAGAGTTTTAAGATTCTTTCAAGACTTTTTTTTAGAAATAGTTTTACACACGTTTTATTCATTTATTTTAAGAACTTAAAGACAATAGTGATATATTGCATATTATAATAACATTTACTCTTTCCACCACAATATCACTCAGCTTTTCCACAATATCCCTTTCATCTATCATAAAAATGCTTTATTTTTTTGGACGTTGTATTGTCAAGACGACGCAACAAATATGTAGAATACACAAATTTCATAAACATATTTCACATCATATTTGATTTCCCAATTCAAGACTTTTTTTCCAAAATTCAAAACAACTCCAGGTACCTTGAGACGATTTGACAACTTCAAGACTTTTCAAGAATGCTACGAACCCTGATCGATTTTTATATGACGTGATATATTATGTATACAAAAATAATAAGATTACGATAACGCAAAACCAGTTTGATACTGGTTCTAGATGACTCTTGCGGTCTTCCTACGTCCTAAGAAGATGGAAAGGGTCGGCTGGGACTAGTCTGATACCAGTGAAAGACTGGCATACTAATCCAACAATCAGAAAGTTAAAATGGGAGTCGTTCTTGTTTCATGTCAGCAGCAGGCAAAACTGGCACTCTGTTCTCTTTTGCCGGATGCGGAAGTTAGAACGCAAAAAAAAAAAAAAGCATCCGAGTTGCAATTAAAAACTTTCTACACAGTGAGAACACATATATTCAATTTTACTGAATAATATTACGTTTAATGAAGTAGAAATGTTATTTTAAGCATTCAACAGTAAATGTCAATTTGAGGTTTTGTAGTCCTAGATGACTCTTGCGGTCTTTCTATGACAGCAAGAGTCATAGTTCCTACAATAGGAAATGTCATTGATGTCAATTTTCAAATCTCGGCGCACGACTGGGGCCAACGGCGTTATTTTAAAAAGGGTGCATCACATAAATGGCCCAATTATAAATTATGGCGCACAAGTTTTATGGTCAGATAACAAAGTGTTTTCTTGAGATCAGGATATCGAATCACTCATTATCGCCCACAACAACAGTGAATTCACAGTTGCAAAAGCACGCTTTACTCTAGTTTGGAAGTTTCCCTGAGGTCGAAAATAATGCGCCAGGGTACTTTTCAGTGTGTTTTTAAAGAAAAGCCTGCCAGTTCGAGCCTCGGAGTCAATGAACGTGCGCCGAAAGATCCAGAGCCTCGAAAATTGAGATCAATGGCCATTTCTAATGCAGGAACTGTGACTCTTTCTGTCCTAGGAAGATACCGTAGTAAGGGTCCGCTGGGAGTTTTTGTGGTTACAATTAGCCAAGTATAACTTTTACAGACACAACGGAAGACCTTTGGTCAATTTACTTTTGTCACTGTCGTCAGCTTCTCACATTTATATTCATACTTTCAAGGAACACATATATTCTGGTTCCAAATTAACCTGCACTTGTTTACTCGTAAACTACCGAGACATCTTAAGCTCTGCGTTTCCGGGTTGACCGGCGGGTCATTAGGATATAAAAGCAAAGATTCAAACCACAGTACTTAGGCACTCAAATACAAACTTACCCTGTGCCATTGTCAATAACTACAGCAGGCATCCGACCCGCCATAATTGCTATGCGTTGTACAAGTAACTTATAAAGCTTTAAAATCTATCGTAAAGTTATCAACACATCCCTCCTTAATTTAACTTCCGCTTTAAATGTGTTCGCGATTCTGTCTCAAACAACAATACATCCCGCGGAATATTCAACAATGTACATCCCCACCTGAATAAACCTGTGGCAAAAAATCTAACACCAGGAATATGACTCAGGATTATAAAGATATATAAAGCCACAGATTTCATACAGTTAGGGCTATTTATGTAATTTAAATAATGGTTATGGTTAACATAGCACAGATATTAAAATATATTACTTCGTGATTAATGTGGAACAGAAGAAAAGCGTAGAAATGTGTAGAAAATTTGTGTAAAAGACCTTTGTCATGACCTCATGAAGAAACTAAGTAAATTCGATTTAATGGAGTGAAGAACAAGTAACATATTTGTTTTCGCTATCCATTAGTTCACTTCAAGGGAGGATTGTTTATTTTATTATTTATCTATTTATTTTATAGTTTGTGGCATGTTTTTTATCTTGATCGGAGTGTCGGTAGGATTACTTAACTTGGGGGAGGGGGTTGTTATTGACTGGTTTGTTTAAATTCTCTACTAAACACTTGTCTATGTTGACATGACTAGTGTGCCCATGAGTTCCTTAATGGTAATAAAAAAAGTTGGTGCAATCACAGATTTTAAAAGAAAATGAATTTTCAGGTGAACTTATCAACACATATTTACAAATTATTCCGTTGTATATTATATTGTTTGAGCAATTTCATCATTTAGATTTTTCACAAAATGACAAATCTCTAATTTTAATTAAGATGCAAAAGACGTTGGACAAACAGTTCTTCGTAATTTGTAGGATCTCAATTTTATAGTTGTAAATATGTACGATTGAATTTCGCGGATTCCTCTCTAACACCTATTAATTTGGCTCGACTACTTCTGTTTCCCTCTGGAGCTTCATGAAATTTATGTAGGAGTGAGACGACAATATTCGCAGTAGATATGCCTCTTTTTCGAAATTGCTGTATTTTCTGTCATTTTTCTTGCATCTATTGGTTTATATTATTTTTAATAAATTTTAATACCTTTCACTTGTATAAAAGTGAGCTAAACTGCTCTAAGACATTAGTCTTATATTTTAGGAGGAGTTATATGGACTTGTCTTGTAATTGTGTTGTTTTATACTGCTTCGATCACCCCATCTATTGAAAAAATGTAGATGATAGGACAATGAATAGTGTGTTAGAGACCTGTTATCATCAATTAGAGGTTTTCCTTGCGAATTTCAATGTGGAAATTTTTAGGCTTGTCTAATGATATGCAATATATGTCATCCATTAACTGCATTTGTTTTACTTTATTGCCTTTTAATTGTAGTAGAGGATCCAAAGTAATTTAACAGATTCATCAAATATATACCTTGAACGCTTCACTAGTAATTGGGTGGGTTCTCTTGCAGAGTTTTATACAACATTTTTGTCTGTTGCATTCTGTCAACGTTCGAACAAAACTGTGATCATAAACTGTTGTAAGTCGTTTGTTAATTCGACTTTACTATGTAAATCAATTATTTGTTAAGACCCTATTGAAATTATACAGTCCTCTCTATTGCCTTTATTTATTTATTTAGTTCTTGGCTAAAAGTGGTCCGTCATTGTGCTTTTTCTAATATTTTCTTGTGAAAAACAGATCGTGAGAGCCCATCCAGGGGTTTGTGGATACACATGTGCCAGGTATCAGTTAAAAGCTTCAAACAGAGACGAACAGATGACCTGGCAGAGAAGCGTACACTGCAAGAGAGTCGCTCCGAGCTGACTCAAACGACAGATATACAAGAGAAGTTTGCATCATGAACAGGGCTGTCTTCATATCCAAAAGACTTGATGTTGCCTGACGCTCATTCATCGAAACCAATGAGAGACACAACAGTTTCGTCATGTTTTGTGTTTGTAATACCAACAATATCCTTGTTTTTGTCTTGAATAAAGTTGTCAGCATTTGACCTTCTTTCATGATGCTTAATGTTTTTTTACCACGTAATCACCACGACTTTTTAAAAATTAATTTCACTTTTTCCTTGAGCAGTTTTTTTAATTTTTTGTTTGGAGCTCCATACGTCACTTAACTGACATTTCGCGATTATTAACCAATTAAAGATGCTGTAAGAAATAAGCCAATGAGTGGCATCGACACACAGCCCTGGTGATATGTAAACATATGTCAGAAACTAGAAAAATGATGTTAAAGCTAGAAAAGAGCACCTAATAAAACAAAGTGAACTTGCGATATGGCGTAGGTGAGAAAGTTCACATGTGACATTGCTAGGTCTTCAGATTTAGCCCCAGGTCGGCCTCTCCTTTACTCGTAGTTCCTAACAAACTGCAACTAGCTCCCAGAAGCGGCACGCTGTATAAGCCAATTAACACTTTCGGGTCAGTCTTACCGGTGGAGGTGTTGTTTCGACTGCAGATTTTTTGGGTTAAATTATAAAGAAATGCTGAGGGGAAAAACATAAAAATTCTAATTTTCTTTCAACATGCACACTTTCAAATTTATAAAGCCATCATGTGATCTTTTAACAACTATTTTACGTATTATTCAATCTCTTTAATAGTCCTAGATGACTCTTACGGTCTTCCTATGACAGAAGAGTCATAGTTCCTACAATAGGAAATGTCATAGATGTCAATTTTCAAATCTCGGCGCCAACGGCGTTATTTTAGAGAGGATGCATAAATGGCCCAATTATGAATTATGGCGCACAGGTTTTATGGTCAGGTAATAATTTTTACTGAGAAAAAAAATGTGTTTTCTTGAGATCAGGATATCGAATCACTCATTATCGCCAAAAACAACAGTGAATGCACAGTTGCGAAACCACGCTTTACTCTAGTTTGAGAGTTTCGCTGAGGTCAAAAATAATGCGCCAGGGTACTTCTCAGTGTGGTTTTAAAGAAAAAGCCTGCCAGTTCGATCCTCGGTGTCCTTGAACGTGCGCCGAAAGATCCAGAGCCTCTAAAATTGAGATCATTGGCCATTTCTATTGCAGGAACTGTGACCCTTTCTGTCCTAGGAAGATAGAAAGGGTCCGCTGGGACTATCCCTTTAATAACCAAAATGTGAATATGTTTCTGGCAAAATGGAATTTTGTTGACTTTGCCGGTTTTTCTATCATTTCTTTATATCCTTATCCCGACTGAATTTAGCCGAAACGCAAAAACTTTTCGGCAAAAGTCAAAGTGCGATAGGGAAAAAAAAATCAAAATTCTAATTTTCTTTTTGGCAAAATTCTAAGTACGAATCCGTTTATTTAACTTTCCGTTTTTTTTTTTTCATGCTTCTCGAAATATAATTGCAGAATTTATTGTCATTTTTCACAAAATAAACTATGCTCACAAATGTTAATTATTGCGGGACACCTTTGGAAGCTTGTGGTTATTTCTGTATTCTTTTCTTTAAAAGAAATCGTGACACAGAATTTGTATACGCGTATCATGAGCAAATCACACTTTGGGCGCTTCGAATAAAATGCGCTACAAATTCTGCGTTTCGACTACATACTAATCGGGTGAAAATTGAAAATGAAAATTTTTGGCTCGTTGAATGTCGTGCAAAGTGACAGCAGAGGCGAGTGCAGTTGACCCACATATCGTTATATGACGATGGAATGAAGCGGTATGTTGAAACAAGTTAAAACGCACTTTGACTATTGTTTCAACATACCGCGAAAAATTGCAATCGAAACGACACTTCCAACTGAAAGACCAAAAAATACAAATTGGTTTATACTGTGGCTATGCAGAATATATGCATGCTTAATTCTGCATCTATCAGTTACTGGAGTATGCATTTTACAGATAGTTTATAAATCCATTATTTAAATTTTCTGGTCACTTGGCTTTGATCACATCACATTTAAAGGCCGGAACGTAAACAAACGTTTGACAGCTCACTGCAGAAGCTACCTTTTCTGCACTTTAACGAGGACATAAAAGATATGTAACCCATAAAAAGCTTTCTGTAAATTTTTGAACACAGACTCATTTGCAGGATTCTTGCCCAAGGTAGAAAAAAGTTGATCCCGATTAGCGCCTTAGTTCTAACAGAGAGATATACCGAGTAAGTGTAAGGAAGAGCTGACTCGTAGCTAAGCTGTAAGCAGCTGATCTTTATTTATGGATCTTGTGATTCACTCCCACAGTAAATAGCCCCTTCTCGGAGTTATTGTCGCCCCATGCCAGTCGTTTATGTTTACTCCATATACAAATTCCAGACTGGAATTTACCAAGTATGGTAGAATGGGAGAGTTGACGTGGAGAGACAGAAACCTTCTCATTTACCAATGTAAATCTTCAGCACCATAAACTTGGGAAAGTATGTCTAATAATATTGTAGTATAAATTTGAAAGTATCTTATGTTGTTCGAGAAAAAACTAAAACTGGCTAGACTGATCAGCTGCTTTTTTTTTTTTGACGTCACCATCTTGATTACTGCAGTTTCGTTTGTATCGACGTCGGTGATCGATTCCCGTGCAGATTGCCATTTTACTTCTCAAACTATTGTGCTCTCTACCCTGAAAACACAATTTATACTTTCTGTTTTTTGTTGACTATATAACAGGAACTGCATGTGCTTTGTGTCACCATATTTTAGCTGGAGCTATTCTGTCAGTGACATATATTTGTTCCGAGTAATTCAAGGCATATTTCCCTAAACACACAGAAAATCCCATAGTTTTTAGGCCCCAACCCTACAGGGTTTGGGCCTATAGACTTGGGGTGTCTGTCTGTCCGTCTGTCTGTCCGTCATCGCTTTTTTGTACAGGCGATATCTCGAGAACGCAGAGGCCTAGAGACTTGATGTTGGGCTCATTTGAAAGGTCTCGACTGGTAGATGTGCCTTTTGGGCATTTTGGCCAAATTCGATCACGTGATCTTGGCCAAATTGGCCAAAAACGCAAAAACTCGACTTGTGTTTGTACAGGCGATATCTCGAGAACGCAGAGGCCCAGAGACTTGATGTTAGGCTCATTTGAAAGATCTCGTGTTGTAGATGTGCCTTTTGGCCATTTTGGCCGAATTCGATGACGTGATCTTGGCCAAATGGGCCAAAAACGCAAAAAAATCGACTTGTGTTTGTACAGGCGATATCTCGAGAACGCAGAGGCCCAGAGACTTGATGTTGGGCTCATTTGAAAGATCTCGTGTTGTAGATGTGCCTTTTGGCCATTTTGGCCGAATTCAGTCACGTGATCTTGGCCAAATGGGCCAAAAACGCAAAAAATCGACTTGTGTTTGTACAGGCGATATCTCGAGAACGCAGAGGCCCAGAGACTTGATGTTATGCTCATTTGAAAGATCGCGTGTTGTAGATGTGCCTTTTGGCCATTTTGGCCGAATTCGGTCACGTGATCTTGGCCAAATGGGCCAAAAACGCAAAAAATCGCAGAGGCCCAGAGACTTGATGTTGGGCTCATTTGAAAGATCTCGTGTTGTAGATGTGCCTTTTGGCCATTTTGGCCGAATTCGGTCACGTGATCTTGGCCAAATTGGCCAAAAAACGCAAAAATCGACTTGTGTTTGTACAGGCGATATATCGAGAACGCAGAGGCCTAGAGAAAGGTCTCGACTTGTAGATGTGCCTTTTGGCTACATCGCTCCTCTCCTAAACTACGACCTCGTGAGTGGCAACCTCGATTTTTCCGATTAAGATTTGTTCCAGCTGCAAGGCATTAAGGGAAATTCCAGTTCACCCAATCAAAATTAAGCATTCCGTAAATATCGGGCTTTTAGGCCCCAACCCTTCGGATTGGAGCCCATAGGTTTGGGGTGTCCGTCCGCCTGTCCGTCATCGCTTTTTTGTAGACGCCATATCTTTGGTTCTATTGGTCGTATAGCATTGATAGTTAGCTTAAATGAAAGGTCTCGACATGTAGATGTACCTTTTGGTACTTTTGGTCAGATTCGATCATCCGGAAGTGGTCAAATTGACCAAAAAGGGCGATGATTGGGGTTTAGGGAAATAAGCGTGTACACGCTATATGTTTAGTTCTATTAATCGTAGAACATTGAGAATAGGCTCAAATGAAAGGTCTC
This sequence comes from Protula sp. h YS-2021, assembly GCA_949752745.1. Taxonomy (NCBI): domain Eukaryota; kingdom Metazoa; phylum Annelida; class Polychaeta; order Sabellida; family Serpulidae; genus Protula; species Protula sp. h YS-2021. The sequence continues at coordinate 53,406,513 of OX457030.1, read as the reverse complement.
GACCTGTAGATGTGTCTTTTGGTACCTCTGGTCAGATTTAGTCATCCGGAAGTGGTCAGAAATTGACTTTATACCCCTTTGAATTTTGGGGCGGCTGGGGCCTGCTCGTGTTTCACAAATACTTTCTTGTCTCTTAATTACTCTCTCTTACTTCCGTCTCCTTGTCAAAGGGGAGATTCAGCCTGGAAGTGTAGAACTGCTTCTTGGAGCTACTGCACTTGCAGAAAGAAAGGAACACTTAATGTTACAAGAGGCAAGCAACATCGACATCGAACAGTGCACCATAATTTGTCAAATTACATATGCATATATTAGCTACAAAAGATTATCAGGGTCAGTATAAGAACGGGCCATAGAGAATTGTGTAGCTTTTAGTTTATAGCTAAACATGTATTAACAGGCACAATGCTATTTTCACACTCAGTTAATAGATTCTAACTTTTTAGCCCAGCTTACGTTACACGTAAGCTGGGGTATTCCTATCGGTTTGCGGGCGGTGTCCGTTAGTTAGTTAGTTAGTTAGTTAGTTAGTTAGTTAGTTAGTTAGTTAGTTAGTTGTTTATTTAGTAAACTTTGGTTCAAAATGCATCTCCTCCTACAATTTTTATCCGATGTCATTTATTTTTGGTGTGAGGCATCCCTGAGGGGTCATGCATACGGCTTGTGCTTTTTTAGTCGATCGGGTGATTTTTGAATTTTTGGCGAATTTCTAAAGAAAAAATTTTAAAATGTATCTCCTCCTACATTTTTGACCCGATGTCATGTATTTTTGGTATGAGGCACCCCTAAAGGGTCGTGCATACGGCTTGTGCTTTTTTAGTCGATCGCGCAATTTTTGTATTTTTGGGGAATTTTTAAAGCAAAAATTTCGAAAATAATTCAAAATGCATCTACTCCTACAATTTTGATTCGATGTCATTTATTTTTGGTGTGAGGCATCCCTAAGGAGTCGTGCATACGGCTTGTGCTTTTTTAGTCGATCGGGTGATTTTTGAATTTTAGGGGAATTTTTAAAGAAAAAAATTTAAAATGTGTCTCCTCCTACATTTTTGACCCGATGTGATTTATTTTTGGTATGAGGCACCCCTAAAGTGTCGTGCATACGGCTTGTGCTTTTCTAGTCGATCGGGTGATTTTTTAATTTTTGGGGAATTTTTGGAGAAAAAAATTTGAAATGTATCTCGTCCTACATTTTTGATCCGATGTCTTTTTTTTTCAGCCCAGTTGGCTTTTTAGCCAACAGGGCTATACAGATGGGGGCAAGTGTCGTCCGTCTGTCCGTCCGTCCGTCTGTCCGTCCGTCCGTCTGTCCGTCCCGCGACCGTTAAAAGTGGAATAACTTTTTTATTTTTTATCCGATTCTTACCAAATTTTAAACACGAGTTCCTAACCCTTTTCTGCATTAGGAAATATTTTTATTTTTGCGGTTTAAACCATTTTTGGCGATTTTATTGCCAATTTGGGCAAAATACGAAAAAACCTATCTAGTCCCTCATTGTTCATCGGAAGATTCCGAAATTTTTTATGAAGAAACTAGGACTAAGGGGTAAAAAAAGTACTCTTTTCGATTTTTGAATTTCGCCTTATTTTTGAATCTACTGAACTTCGAAGTTTGCAACTTCTAAAAATTGGCAAATTTCCAATTTTTTTTCTTAACAAAGTAGTTAAAGTGGAATATCTTTTTTATTTTTCATCCGATTCGTACCAAATTTTAAATTTTTAACCTTCTACTGCATTAGGAATTTTTTTTTATTTATTGGTTTAAACCATTTTTAGCGATTTTATTGCCAATTTGGGCAAAATCCGAAAAAATCTATCTAGTCCCTCATTTTTCCGATTTTTGAATTTCGCCTTATTTTTGAATCTACTGAGCTTCGAAGTTTGCAGCTTTTAAAAAATTGGAAATTTCCATTTTTCTTCTTAAAAAAGCAAAGTTTCAATTTGCAGAGGGGCACAATATGTTACATGCAAGTACTTCTGGTTGGACTTTTCAGTAATTTTGTTGTCAGTGGGTCATTTCTATGATATTTTCAAGTGGGCGATAATAGGGAACATTGGGCGATAAAGCAAGAAAGTTGTAATTTTCGCTTTGAAAGTGCAGGGATCAATTCTATGTCCCGAAAATATGATAAATATGATATTTTTCGGATGGGAGATAATAGGGAATATTGGTCGATACTGCAAGAAAGTTGTAATTTTCGCTTTAAATGTGCAGGAAACAATTCTAGGACCCGAAAATATGATAAATATAATATTTTTCGTGTGGGCGATAATAGGGAACATTGGGCGATAATGCAAAAAAGTTGTAATTTTCGCTTTAAAAGTGCAGGAATCAATTCTGTGACCCGAAAATATGATAAATGTGATATTTTTCGGGTGGGCGATATCAGGGAATATTCGGCGAAAAAGCAAGATAATTGTAATTTTCACTTTAAAAGTGCAGGAAACAATTCTAAGACCCGAAAATATGATAAATATAATATTTTTCGGGTGGGCAATAATAGGGAACATTGGGCGATAATGTAAGAAAGCTGTTATTTTCGCTGTAAAATTGCAGGAATCAATTCTATGACCCGAAAATATGATAAATGTGATATTTTTCCTGTGGGCGATAATAGGAAACATTGGGCGATAATGCAAGAAAATGGTAATTTTCGCTTTAAAAGTGCAGGAATCAATTCTGTGACCCGAAAATATGATCAATGTGATATTTTACGGGTGGGCGATAACAGGGAATATTGGGCGATAAAGCAAGAAAGTTGTAATTTTCGCTTTGAAAGTGCAGGAAACAATTCTAGGACCCGAAAATATGATAAATATGATATTTTTCGGATAGGCGATAATAGGGAACATTGGGCGATAATGTAAGAAAGTTGTAATTTTCGCTTTTAAAGTGCAGGAATCAATTCTATGAACCGAAAATATGATAAATATAATATTTTTCTTGTGGGCGATAATAGGGAACATTGGGCGATAATGCAAGACAGTTGTAATTTTCGCTTTTAAAGTGCAGGAATCAATTCTATGAACCGAAAATATGATAAATGTGATATTTTTCGTGTGGGCGATAATAGGGAACATTGGACGATACTGCAAGAAAGTTGTAATTTTCGCTTTAAAAGTGCAGGAAACAATTCTAGGACCCGAAAATATGATAAATATAATATTTTTCGGGTGGGCGATAATAGGGAACATTTTGCGATAATGTAAGAAAGCTGTAATTTTCGCTTTAAAATTGCAGGAATAAATTCTATGACCCGAAAATATGATAAATGTGATATTTTTCGTGTGGGCGATAATAGGGAACATTGGGCGATAATGCAAGAAAGTTGTAATTTTCGCTTTAAAAGTGCAGGAATCAATTCTGTGACCCGAAAATATGATCAATGTAATATTTTACGGGTGGGCGATAACAGGGAATATTGGGCGATAAAGCAAGAAAGTTGTAATTTTCGCTTTAAAAGTGCAGGAAACAATTCGAGGACCCGAAAATATGATAAATATGATATTTTTCGTGTGGGCGATAATAGGGAACATTGGACAATAATGTAAGAAAGTTGTAGTTTTCGCTTTAAAAGAGCAGGAATTAATTCTATAACCCGAAAATATGATAAATATGATATTTTTCGGATTGGCGATAATAGGGAATATTGGGCGATAATGCAAGAAAGTTGTAATTTTCGCTTTAAAAGTGCAGGAATCAATTCTGTGACCCGAAAATACGATAAATATGATATTTTTCGGATGGTCGATAATAGGGAATATTGGGCGATACTGCAAGAAAGTTGTAATTTTCGCTTTAAAAGTGTAAGAATCAATTCTATGACCCGAAAATATGATTAATGTGATATTTTTCGTGAGGGCGATAATAGGGAACATTGGGCGGTAATGCAAGAAAGTTGTAATTTTCACTTTAAAAGTGCAGGAAACAATTCTGTGACCCGAAAATATGATAAATGTGATATTTTTCGTGTGGGCGATAATAGGCAGCATTGGGCGATACTGCAAGAAAGTTGTAATTTTCGCTTTAAAAGTGCAGGGATCAATTCTATGACCCGAAAATATGATACATATGATATTTTTCGTGTAGGCGATAATAGGGAATATTGTTCGATAATGTAAGAAAATTGTAATTTTCGCTTTAAAAGTGCAGGAATCAATTTTATGTCCCGAAAATATGATAAATATAATATTTTTCTGGTGGGCGATAATAGGGAACATTGGTCGATAATGCAAGAAAGTTGTAATTTTCGCTTTAAAAGTGCAGGAATAAATTCTATGACCCGAAAATATGATAAATATAATATTTTTCTGGTGGGCGATAATAGGGAACTTTGGTCGATAATGCAAGAAAGTTGTAATTTTCGCTTTAAAAGTGCAGGAATAAATTCTATGACCCGAAAATATGATAAATATGATATTTTTCGTGTGGGCGATAATAGGGAACATTGGGCGATAATGCAAGAAAGTTGTAATTTTCGCTTCAAAAGTGCAGGAATCAATTCTGTGATCCGAAAATATGATAAATGTGATATTTTTCGGGTTTGCGATATCAGGGAATATTTGGCGAAAAAGCAAGAAAGTTGTAATTTTCACTTTAAAAGTGCAGGAAACAATTCTTGGACCCAAAAATATGATAAATATAATATTTTTCGGGTGGGCAATAATAGGGAACATTGGGCGATAATGCAAGAAAGTTGTAATTTTTCGCTTTTAAAGTGCAGGAATCAATTCTATGAACCGAAAATATGATAAATGTGATATTTTTCAGGTGGGCGATAATAGGGAATATTGGGCGATAATGTAAGAAGATTGTAATTTTCGCTTTTGCGACCTGTGACCGGAAAATATGATAAATATGATATTTTTCAGGTGGGCGATAATAGGGAATATTAGGCGATACTGCAAGAAAGTTGTAATTTTCGCTTTAAAAGTGCAGGAATCAATTCTGTGACCCGAATATATGATAAATGTGATATTTTTCGTGTGGGCGATAATAGGGAACATTGGGCGATAATGCAAGAAAGTTGTAATTTTCGCTTTAAAAGTGCAGGAATCAATTCTATGACCCGAAAATATGACAAATGTGATATTTTTCGGGTGGGCGATAATAGGGAGCATTGGGCGATAATGCAAGAAAGTTGTAATTTTCGCTTTAAAAGTGCAGGGATCAATTCTATGACCCGAAAATATGATAAATGTGATATTTTTCGGGTAGGCGATAATAGGGAATATTGGGCGATAATGTAAGAAAATTGTAATTTTCGCTTTAAAAGTGCAGGAATCAATTCTATGTCCCGAAAATATGATAAATGTGATATTTTTCGTGTGGGCGATAATAGGGAGCATTGGGCGATAATGCAAGAAAGTTGTAATTTTCGCTTTAAAAGTGCAGGGATCAATTCTATGACCCGAAAATATGATAAATGTGATATTTTCCGGGTGGGCGATAATAGGGAACATACGGCGATAATGCAAGAAAGTTGTAATTTTCGCTTTAAAAGTGCAGGAATCAATTCTGTGACCCGAAAATATGATAAATATAATATTTTCTGGTGGGCGATAATAGGGAACATTGGGCGATAATGTAACAAAGTTGTAATTTTCGCTTTAAAAGTGCAGGAATAAATTCTATGACCCGAAAATATGATAAATATGATATTTTTCGTGTGGGCGATAATAGGGAACATTGGGCGATAATGTAAGAAAATTGTAATTTTCGCTTTAAAAGTGCAGGAATAAATTCTATGACCCGAAAATATGATAAATGTGATACTTTCCGGGTGGGCGATAATAGGGAACATTGGGCGATAATGCAAGAAAGTTGTAATTTTCGCTTTAAAAGTGCAGGAATCAATTCTGTGACCCGAAAATATGATAAATGTGATATTTTTCGGATGGGCGATAATAGGGAATATTTGGCGATACTGCAAGAAAGTTGTGATTTTCGCTTTAAAAGTGCAGGAAGCAATTCTAGGACCCGAAAATATGATAAATATAATATTTTTCGGGTGGGCGATAATAGGGAATATTGGGCGATAATGTAAGAAACCTGTAATTTTCGCTTTAAAAGTGCAAGAATCAATTCTATGACCCGAAAATATGATAAAAGTGATATTTTTCCTGTGGGCGATAATAGGAAACATTGGGCGATAATGCAAGAAAATTGTAATTTTCGCTTTAAAAGTGCAGGAATCAATTCTGTCACCCGAAAATATGATAAATGTGATATTTTTCGTGTGGGCGATAATAGGGAGCATTGGGCGATAATGTAAGAAAGCTGTAATTTTCGCTTTAAAATTGCAGGAATCAATTCTATGACCCGAAAATATGATAAATGTGATACTTTCCGGGTGGGCGATAATAGGGAACATTGGGCGATAATGCAAGAAAGTTGTAATTTTCGCTTTAAAAGTGCAGGAATAAATTCTGTTACCCGAAAATATAATCAATGTGATATTTTACGGGTGGGCGATAATAGGGAACATTGGACGATAATGTAAGAAAGTTGTAATTTTCGCTTTAAAAGAGCAGGAATTAATTCTATAACCCGAAAATATGATAAATATGATATTTTTCGGATGGGCGATAATAGGTAATATTGGGCGATAATGCAAGAAAGTTGTAATTTTCGCTTTAAAAGTGCAGGGATCAATTCTGTGTCCCGAAAATATGATAAATATGATATTTTTTTTTTTGGATGGGCGATAATAGGGAATATTGGGCGATAATGCAAGAAAGTTGTAATTTTCGCTTTAAAAGTGCAGGAATCAATTCTATGACCCGAAAATATGATAAATGTGATATTTCTCGGGTGGGCGATAATAGGGAATATTGGGCGATAATGTAAGAAAATTGTAATTTTCGCTTTAAAAGTGCAGGAATCAATTCTTTGACCCGAAAATATGATATTTTTCGGATGGTCGATAATAGGGAACATTGGGCGATAGTGCAAGAAAGTTGTAATTTTCGGGTTAAATAAACATGCGCACTAGTCCGAAAAAAGAACCGCACATCAACACAATGTAAATAAACATGCGCACTGATCCGAAATAAGAACCGCACATCAACACAAGTAAATAAACATGCACACTGATCCGAAATGCCAACCGCACATCAACGCAAGTTAAATAAACATGCGTACTGGTCCGAAATTCGAACCGCGCATCAACGCCACTTAAATAAACGTGTGGAGTGGTTCGAAATGTGAACCACGCGCCAACGCAAGTTAAACAAACATTTGTACTGGTCCAGAATAAGAACCGCGCATCAATGCAAGTGAAATAGACGTGCGCACTGGTCCGATATTCGAACCGCGCGTCAACGCAAGTTAAATAAACATGCGCAATGGTCCGAAATTCGAACTGCTCATCAACGCAAGTTGAATAAACATGCGCACTGGTCATAAATGCAAACCGCGCACCAACGCAAGTTAAATAAACATATACACACGTCCAAAATAAGAACCGTGCAAGTTAGATAAACATGCAAACTCTTCCGAAATGCGAACCGCGCATCAAGACAACCTAAGGAAACTTGTGCACTTGTCCAAAATAAGTACGAAAGTAAAATAAACATGCGCATTGGTCTGGAATAAGAACCGCGCATTAATCTTTATTAAGTTAAATAAACATGTGCACTGTTCCAAAATGAGAGCCGCGCATCAACGCAAATTAAATAAACATGCGCACTTGTCTGAATTAGAACCGCGCATCGAGGCAAGTTACATAAATATGCGCACTGGTCCGAAATGCGAGCGTTGTTTGAAGGTATCTATGGCAAACTATCCAGTCTACCAGATATACAAAAAATCTGTTCCCCATTTTTCTGGGAAAGAAATCTTTGTATGCATTTATCGGTCTATGTTCTGGTCCGGTGCTAAATTAATTATTGAGCTAGCTCTTTGCCGTCTCATCTTTTGAAGCTTGATATTTCAGGGAAATTCCTTCGCTCATGCACGCTGGAATGGGTCTTATTGCTTTTCGTAAGCTGGGACTTTGTCCTTGGACAAACTTGTTATGTACTCGCAGAGGAATTGGGAACTAGCTTCTTGCTTTTACTTTGTATGCCCTAGATACAATCTGTATAACTTATGAAGACAGTAAACGGTTTCTTCAACCTACCTTTTAATAATATGGTGTATTTCTTTCTGATGCATTTAGAAGTCAAATGGCATGCTCCAATTTGCGGCAAAGGTTTCGCATTTTAGTATAAAACCATGGCGATTATTGTGTTAATAGTTTTTAGCCCAGCTTACGTCACACGTAAGCTGGGGTATTCCTATCGGTTTGCGGGCGGTGTCCGTTAGTTAGTTAGTTAGTTGTTTATTTAGCAAACTTTGGTTCAAAATGCATCTCCTCCTACAATTTTGATTCGATGTCATTTATTTTTGGTGTGAGGCATCCCTAAGGGGTCATGCATACGGCTTGTGCTTTTCTAGTCGATCGGGTGATTTTTGAATTTTTGGCGAATTTTTAAAGAAAAAATTTTAAAATGTATCTCCTCCTACATTTTTGACCGGGTGTGATATTTTTTTGGTATGAGGCACCCCTAAAGTGTCGTGCATACGGCTTGTGCTTTTTTAGTCGATCGGGCAATTTTTGTATTTTTGGGGAATTTTTTAAGCAAAATTTTAGAAAATAATTCAAAATGCATCTTCTACAATTTTGATTCGATGTCATTTATTTTTGGTGTGAGGCATCCCTAAGGGGTCGTGCATACGGCTTGTGCTTTTCTAGTCGATCGGGTGATTTTTGAATTTTTGGGGAATTTTTAAAGAAAAAATTTTAAAATGTGTCTCCTCCTACATTTTTGACCGGGTGTGATTTATTTTTGGTATGAGGCACCCCTAAAGGGTCATGCATACGGCTTGTGCTTTTCTAGTCGATCGGGTGATTTTTGAATTTTTGGGGAATTTTTGAAGAAAAAAAATTTAAAATGTTTCTCGTCCTACATTTTTGATCCGAAACCTCTCAAAGATCCGATGACCCTAAAAGGTCGTGCATACGGCTTGTGCTTTTTAGTCGATCGGACAATTTTTGTATTTTTAGGGAGCTTTTGAAGAAAAAAACTTCAAAATGCATTTTCCCCTACAGTTTTGATCTTTCTCTCTCTCTTTTTGGAAGGCCAGCCCAAGCTGGCCTTCCTATAGTGCTACATTCCGCTTGGGGGATTTTTTTTTGAGACGGTTCCTATTTCAGTCATAAATTTACTTTCATTCATAGTATATTTACGTTCATTGATGAGTCAACTAATAGTAACTACAGTGGGCCAATGAAATGTGAAGATTTTTGTGATGTCATGCATCTGCTTTGAATATTGATCACCTCCCATTGAGGAACGTATTAGGGTTTGTCTCAAACATTGAATGAGTAGGACATTTATTGCATTTCGTCTGAAAGAAGCTGAAAAACAGCGACTTAGGAATACTGGACCATGAAACAAGTCGCAACTTGTCGTCTAGATTTGCCATAGTCACAGCGATTTGTTAGCCTGTGGATTGTGGCTTACTATTTTGTGATTGAGTTTTGGCCGATATTCTTTGAACTTCGATAGCTTATTGATTTTGTTTCAAAGAGTCACTGTTTTCATGAAATATTAAAACATTTTTTTTTTGAATAGATTAAAAAAATACAGAGGCATTTTTATGGGTTTCGTGGCAATGCTTTCTTTAGATTGAGCATTGAAGTGTGACTGCATCCGTTATTGACTTTTGTGCCAGTGCTGCCCTGCAGTGTTAGCTCGTGGTAATCGTTGCCAGCGGTTATACTGCATTTGGGTCATCATTGACTCATTTGCTGCGCACTTCTTTTTCGCTGTTTTTGAAAGTAGACTGTTCATGTTTTGGCAACACGGCAAATGTGAACGGTTGAGTACGGAAGCACAGAGCATTTTACTCAAGTTTTGTTAGGAATTAAGTTGTAAAATGAATAGAATATTTGTTTCTTTATCCTACTTTAATCTCTTATACAACTCCCTTCAAATACATGTGTATATTGTGGCAGAACATGGCCTTCCACCGATGCTTTTAGCCTAGTTTTTTTTTTTTTTTGGTTTGAGGCATCCCTAAGGGGTTGAGCATACGGCTTGAGCTTCAAAATGCATTTCCTCCTACTGTTTTTATCAGATTTCATTTATTTTTGATACAAGCCGACTTTAGGGGGTCATGCATACGGCTTGTGCTTTTTACGTGAATTGGAAAACTTTTGAATTTTTTTCGGAATTTAAAAAAAAAATAAATGAATCTTCTCCTGCAGCGCATAAACGCAAGTTAAATGAACTTGCGCAGTAGTCAGATTTAACAACCGCACATCGACGCAAGTTAAATAAACATTCGCATTGGTCCGAAATGTGAACCATTGACGGAAGATAAACATGCAAACTGGTCCAAAATAAGCACCGCGCATCAACGCAAGTTAAATAAACATGCGCAATGGTCCGAAAAAAGAACTACGCGTCGACGCAAATTGAATAGACATGCGCAGTGGTCCGAAATGCGGATCGAGCATCAACGCAACCTAAAGAAACATGCGCACTGGTCCGAAATGCGAACCGCGCATCAACGCAAGTTAAATAAATATGCACACTGGTCCGAAAAAAGAACCGCGCATCAGCGCAACCCAAAGAAACATGCGCACTGGTCTGAAATGAGAAACACGCATCAACGCAAGTTAAATAAACATGGGCAATGGTCGGAAATGCGAACCGCGCATCGACGGATGTTAAATAAACATGCGATCCGGTCCAAAATAAGCACCGCACATCAACGCAAGTTAAACAAACATGCGCACTTGTCCGAAAAAAGAACCACACATTGGCGAAAGTTGAATAGACATGCGCAGTGGTCTGAAATGAGAACCTCGCATCAACGCAAGTTAAATAAACATTCGCAGTGGTCCGAAGAAAGAACCACGAATCGACGCAAGTTGAATAGACATAAGAGTCGGGCATCGACGGGACTGAAATAAACATGCGTTCTGGTCCGAAATGCAATTCGCTTGTCAACGCAAGTTAAGTGAACCTACGCACTGGTCCGAAATGCGAACCTCGCATGAACGCAACCTAAAGAAACAGGTACACTGGTCCGAATTCCGAACCGCTCCTCAGCGCAAGTTAAATACATATTTGCACTGATCTAAAATAAGTACCGAGCACCAACACAAGTTAAATAAATATGCGCACTGGTCCAAAATGCGAACCACGCATCAACACAAGTTAAATAAACGTGCGCACTGGTGGAAAATGCGAAACGTTCATTAACGCAAGCTAAATAAACAAACACACTGGTCAGAAATGTGAACCGAGCATTAACGCAAGTTAAATAAACATGCGCACTGGTTAGAAATGCGAACCGAACTGCGCATTAACGCAAGTTAAATAACGTGCGCACTATTCAAAATAAGAACTGCGTATCAACGCAACTTAAATAAACATGCGCACTGGTCCAGAATAAGAACCGCGCATCAACTCAAATTGAAGAAATATGAGCAATGGCCTGAATTAAGAACCGCACATCGACACACGTTAAATAAACATGCGCAGTGGTTCGAAATGCGAACCACGCGCCAATTGAAGTTAAATAAATATTTGCACTGGTCCAAAATAAGCACCGCGCATCAACGCAAGTTAAATAAACATGCGCACTGGTCCGAAATTCGAACTGCTCATCAACGCAAGTTGAATAAACATGCGCACTGGTCCAAAATGCAAACCGCGCACCAACGCAAGTTAGATTAACATATGCAAACGTCCAAAATAAGCACCGTGCATCAACGCAAGATAGATAAACGTGCAAACTCTTCCGAAATGCGAACCGCGCATCAAGGCAACCTAAGGAAACTTGTACACTTGTCCAAAATAAGTACCGCTCATCAACGCAAGTAAAATAAACATGCGCACTGATCCGAAATAAGAACCGCACATCAACACAAGTAAATAAACATGCGCATTGATCCGAAAGAAGAACCGCACATCAACACAAGGTAAATAAACATGCGCACTGATCCGAAATAAGAACCGCACATCAACACAAGGTAAAAAAACATGGGCGCTGGTCCGAAATGCCAACCGCACATCAACGCAAGTTAAATAAACATGTGCACTGGTCCAAAATAAGCACCGCGCATCAACGCAAGTTAAATAAACATGCGCACTGGTCCGAAATTCGAACCGCGCATCAACGCCACTTAAATAAACGTGTGGAGTGGTTCGAAATGTGAACCACGCTCCAACGCAAGTTAAATAAACATTTGTACTGGTCCATAATAAGCACCGCGCATCAATGCAAGTTAAATAAACATGCGCACTGGTCCGATATTCGAACCGCGCGTCAATGCAAGTTAAATAAACATGCGCACCGTGCAAGTTAGATAAACATGGAAACTCTTCCGAAATGCGAACCGCGTATCAAGACAACCTAAGGAAACTTGTGCACTTGTCCAAAATAAGTACCGCTCATCAACGAAAGTAAAATAAACATGCGCATTGGTCTGGAATAAGAACCGCGCATTAATCTTTATTAAGTTAAATGAACATGTGCACGGTTCCAAAATGGGAGCCGCGCATCAACGCAAATTAAATAAACATGCGTACTTGTCTGAATAAGCGCATCGAGGCAAGTTACATAAATATGCGCACTGGTCCGAAATGCGAGCGTTGTTTGAAGGTATCTATGGCAGACTATCCAGTCTACCAGAGATACAAAAAATCTGTTTCCCTTTTTGTCACGTAAAGAAATCTTTGTATGCATTTATCGGTCTATGTTCTGGTCCGGTGCTAAATTAATTATTGAGCTAGCTCTTTGCCGTCTCATCTTTTAAAGCCCGATATTTCAGGGAAATTCCTTCGCTCATGCACGCTGGAATGGGTCTTATTGTTTTTCGTAAGCTGGGACTTTGTCCTTGGACAAACTTGTTTTTTTTTTTTCAAATCTGCAAACGGAATTTGCAATTTAAATGATTGAAGACATAGTAAATAAATGATTTTCTCCAGCTGAGTAATATGGAGTCTGTTTGTGAACAAATGAACTCTTGTAGATAAGGCGGTTTTGTCTCAAGGCTTTTCTGATGTGAACATGCAACGGTTATTAGTTCTACAAAAATCGCTTAACTTGTTTTCAATTAGAAGCTCCTTCATTGCCCAGCAACAAAATCCTTATTAATGGCTCTGGTTTTCAATCCCACAGTATTTAGCCCCTTGTGGGAGTTATTGTATCTCCATGACAGTCCTTTATTTTTACACTGTATACAAGTCCCAGACTGGAGTTTGCCGAGGATGGTAGAATGGGAGATTTGGCGTAGAGAGGCAGAAACCTACTTATTTGCTAATGTACGTAAATCTCCAGCACCATATTCTTGGGAAAGCATGTCTAATAATATTATAATATAAAATTGAAAGTATCATATGTTGTTCGAGAAAAAAAAAACAAAAACTGGTCAGACTGATCAGATCTTCTTCTTTTTTCACATCGCCATCTTGATTTTTGCACTGTCGTTTGTATCGATGTCGGTGATTGGTTCCCGTGCATATTGCCATTTTACTTCTGTTATACTATATTATTTATACTCTATATCATTATATATATTATATTGTATATGTATATTATGTATCTTCAGTGATACGTTGTTGAACATCTCAAATAATTTGAGTTTTAAATAGCCAATTCGCATTTTCGATCTTTCCGATAAAAGATTTGTCACAATGGCAAGACATTGGTTCTAAATTACAAAGAAATGATGAGGGAAAATCGTTACTTATGTACCGAGGAGATAAAAAATCTTCTGAATTCATTTTCAAAAACTTTTTCGCAAATTATTTCGTAGCTTTTCAAAACATTATTGCTCAAAAATGAATGTTGTTGAAATTGCATTTTTTTTTGTTTGTTTGCGGTTTTTTTTTTTTTTTGCTCCTGCAATTTTTTTATGCAGTTAGCACTGTCAGTTTCAGTCAAAACGCCAAACCTTTTGCCGGAAAGTGTCTTGTGGCTTATAATTCATATATAAGCTTTAAGACATTTGAAGCCTGTAGAAGATACGAGGAATCACATTTTAATGATTTTACATTGTCTGACCGACATCATTATCTTGCAGTCGGGACGAATCTTTCAACGAAAAAATAGAGGCGAGATTTGAAATTGAATTGTTTGGGCGCTTTGTCTTTAGACATGCAGTTTGGGTTGCTATCAATTTCTTGATAATGCACAGTAGATTCGACTTTCTAGTTTGAAACGACATGAAAAATGTGAACTTTTCGATGCGCACAGTAAACCCCTCTTTATTTCATTCCTGCTTATCATGCAGATTCCATGTGCATGGATCAACCTACCAAAAAAAACAAAAAAAAACAACCTCTACACCAGATGTTTTGCAGTTCTGGACACGAAGCAAATAACATTTGTAGATAAGCACACTATGAATTACTGTGCGTCTCATTTCACTAAAGTGCCTTACTTCGTCCAGAACAAACCCTATCTAAATTCTAATTTGCATGATAGTTTTAATTTTTTATAATTCATGTTTTATTCGTTCATGTTTTAATTTTTTCTTTCACATATTTCTTAATGCAGTTCTACGGGGACTGATTTTTGCAAGTATCTTGAAAAGCTTGAAAATACCAGAAAAATAATAATAATATAAAAATTACATTGTAGTAACTGGTCGCGGTACTTTATGTATTTTTATTTATATTTGGGTTTTATCATATCATTTTAACTGCTTATCAGTTGGAAATTTTAAACTTTCGGTGCCAGACTGGTGAAGCGATGCACCGAATTAATAGGCGTCAAGCGCTTGCTAACCAGCAGGCAGGCCATCACCTACTTAATTAACCATCGATCTTAATTTAGCCAAATGGTGTTTTTTTTTTTTTTTTTAAATAACCGACTCGTTGTTTGAAGCAGTGCACAGGAGAAATTAATTTGTCATTTGTGAAACTTTGTGTATTTTGAACCAGAGGGTCCCTGTGAAGCAGTGGGTCCCTGTGAAGCAGAGGGTCCCTGTGGAGCAGTGGGTCCCTGTGAAGTAGTGGGTCCCTGTGAAGCAGAGGGTCCCTGTGAAGTAGTGGGTCCCTGTGAAGCAGTGGGTCCCTGTGAACCAGAGGGTCCCTGTGAAGCAGGGGGAAGGAACCTCAAGGTATTTCTCGAAGCAATTTTTTACCTACCTTTTTTTCTATACTCAAGGGTTTGGTGAAGTCTAAACAAATGCATTGTTTACAAGCACAAAACATTTTTTAAAGTCAAAGTCAAACTTAAAGGTACAGGAAGAGACATACTGGAGGTTTGGTGGACCCCTTATAGTATTATGCATATTGTTAATTTGGCAATTCAATGTGCCTTTAGGTTTCAACAAAAAAGAAACCGATTATAGGAACCATCGTCCCGTGAAAACAATTTCATAGCAAAAAAAAAAAAAAAAAAAAAAAAAAAAAACATTATAAATACCAGTGCTTGATGGAGCGATGTTTGTTCAAACAAATATAAGAAACTATTTAGTAAAACTTCTGGCATTGAGGTTAAACACTACTCCAGATCACGAGTATCTAAATGACCATTGTAACATGTCATTTTTCCCCCATACCCTTACTCGACCTGCTTAGGTAAATGTTGTCTTTTATTGAGTGTCTTTTAATTATAAGTGGACAGAAAGTCCTCCCCCCCCCCAAACAAAAACAAACAAACAAACAAAGCAAAACAAAAGCAAGTATCAAGTATTGAGAGTGTAGGAGTTTGTAAGTGAAAATAATGGTAGAAAAGTTCAATGTTTCGAGCCGTAATGGCGATATTTTGGGGAATAATGGATAACAAGGAGGTTAGGTCACCAAGGTGGACAAGCAGATCATAACTTCTGAAAACCCAGCTTGAACCTGAAAACAAATTCTAGACAAAGTAAATAGATTAATAATAATAATAATAATAATAATAATAATAATATCGTAATTTCCGGTGTATAAGTCGCGGCTTATACACCGATTTTACATACAAAACCCCTTGGTGCGGCTTATACACCGATTTCATTTACAAAATTGGGACGTTTTTCATTTTTTTATAATAAGTATTCAGTGTTATATAAATGAGTATGGCTAAATTTAAGGTCAGAAATAAAAAAGAACTAGTGTATTTCTGATTTTATTCTACCTAACTATATCTATTTCTCAACAGTATTATTTACAACTTGTTCTACAATAGTTACAAACTCGGCTCAACAAATAAGACTGTTTTCACTCATGACAGGCATTCTACAAGTTACTCAACCTAGTTCATGAAATCACACAAAAGAGTGTTCTCTAGCACACCGTATAGCAATAAATGCAATGCATCAACGAACCAAATTAAAACGAAATCTAGTTCACAATATCTACAAATGGATGCAGTCGGCCTTATTCGGGTCCATTTTATATATTTTTTACTATTTTTTTATATGTTGAAAATGTATGTTTTATGCTTATTTTAAATTGAAAAAGTGAATAATGTAACAATATACACATATACATGGTACTGCAATATAAGGATGTAGATATATACGTATATTAAGATCAATGATGGTTGCGGCTTATACACCGCTGCGGCTTATACACCGATTTCAAAAACATTTAGTTCCATTTTCAGGGGGTGCGGCTTATACACCGGTGCGGCTTATACACCGGAAATTACGGTGATAATAATAATTTTAATAGTACAACAAAAACAACAACACGTCCCATCGAGGTCAGCCTGTAATGGCGGAACATTCTTTCTAGCTGATTCCCTGTGATTTCTTCCACAACTAACTTCTATTCAGGAAACACTTCTCCTTCACTCCTTACTGTGCTTACACGTCAGTTACTCCTTAGGACTTGCCTACGGATAACAGAAATGGTTCGTCGATGAGAGGTTGTCGTTCCTTAGGACGTGCCTACGGATAACAGAAATGGTTCATCCATGAGAGGCTGTCGTTCCTTAGGACGAACCTACGGATAACAGAAATGGTTCATCCATGAGAGGCTGCCGTTCCTTAGGACGAGTCTACGGATAACAGAAATGGTTCATCCATGAGAGGCTGTCGTTCCTTAGGACGTGCCTACGGATAACAGAAATGGTTCATCCATGAGAGGCTGCCGTTCCTTAGGACGTGCCTACGGATAACAGAAATGGTTTTTTCCATGAGAGGCTGTCGTTCCTTAGGACGTGCCTACGGATAACAGAAATGGTTCACCCATAAGAGGCTGTCGTTCCTTAGGACGTGCCTACGGATAACAGAAATGGTTCACCCATAAGAGGCTGTCGTTCCTTAGGACGTGCCTACGGATAACAGAAATGGTTTATCCATGAGAGGCTGTCGTTCCTTAGGACGTGCCTACGGATAACAGAAATGGTTCATCCATGAGAGGCTGCCGTTCCTTAGGACGAGTCTACGGATAACAGAAATGGTTCATCCATGAGAGGCTGTCGTTCCTTAGGACGTGCCTACGGATAACAGAAATGGTTCATCCATAGGAGGCTGTCGTTCCTTAGGACGTGCCTACGGATAACAGAAATGGTTTATCCATGAGAGGCTGTCGTTCCTTAGGACTTGCCTACGGATAACAGAAATGGTTCACCCATAAGAGGCTGTCGTTCCTTAGGACGTGCCGACGGATAACAGAAATGGTTCATCCATGAGAGGCTGTCGTTCCTTAGGACGTGCCTGAGGATAACAGAAATGGTTCATCCATGAGAGGCTGTCGTTCCTTAGGACGTGCCTACGGATAACAGAAATGGTTCATCCATAAGAGGCTGTCGTTCCTTAGGACGTGCCTACGGATAACAGAAATGGTTCATCCATAGGAGGCTGTCGTTCCTTAGGACGAACCTACGGATAACAGAAATGGTTCGTCCATAAGAGGCTGTCGTTCCTTAGGACGTGCCTACGGATAACAGAAATGGTTCATCCATAGGAGGCTGTCGTTCCTTAAGACGTGCCTACGGATAACAGAAATGGTTCATCCATAGGAGGCTGTCGTTCCTTAGGACGTGCCTACGGATAACAGAAATGGTTCATCCATGAGAGGCTGTCGTTCCTTAGGACGTGCCTACGGATAACAGAAATGGTTCATCCATAGGAGGCTGTCGTTCCTTAGGACGTGCCTACGGATAAGAGAAATGGTTCATCCATGAGAGGCTGTCGTTCCTTAGGACGTGCCTACGGATAACAGAAGTGGTTCATCCATGAGAGGCTGTCGTTCCTTAGGACGTACCTACGGATAACAGAAATGGTTCATCCATAAGAGGCTGTCGTTCCTTAGGACGTGCCTACGGATAACAGAAATGGTTCGTCCATGAGAGGCTGTCGTTCCTTAGGACGTGCCTACGGATAACAGAAATGGTTCATCCATGAGAGGCTGTCGTTCCTTAGGACGAACCTACGGATAACAGAAATGGTTCATCCGTAGGAGGCTGTCGTTCCTTAGGACGTGCCTACTTCCTGGACAGCTGGTTTGGCGGTTTGTTACTTGTAGTGTCACCGCCATCTAAGTTAACCTATCACATTTTCGGAACGTGTGTAAGCGTACTTGCTGCATTGATTTGCTGTGTAATATGAGCCTGCCTCTAAATTGAAAACAAACTGAAAAATATTTGATATTGCAAGTAATCAAGTACAACGCTTAGGCAAAGCATATGCAGGTTTTTGTTTTTCTTTTTTCTGTTAGCACTTTGTCGTAACCTGTGGATTGGCTTGGCGCCGATTTGTGACGGTGGAGCAAATTTGTCAGATCGACCTAGTTTTTTCTTGGTCAAAATTTTGTTTCTACCTGGAAGGTTTCTTCAAGTTTCATGCCTGCCACATGCCTTCTCGTCCCTGGTTGGGGCATGTCTCCTCGTCCATGTCTTGCACATGTCTGCCCCTCCATGCTCTGCACATATCTCCTTTTCCCTGCCTCGTAAACATGTCCTCGTGCGTGCCTCGCGCATATCTCCCCACTACTGTCTCGCACATATCTCACTGTCCATGCACTGCACATATCTTCTCATTCCTGCCTCGCACAAATCTTCTCATTCCTGTCTGGCATATATCTTCTCATTCCTGCCTGGCACACATCTCCTCATCCCTGCCACGTAAATATCTCGTCATTCCGACCACGGTCTGTCAGGGAAAAATTACCACCAGTACATTATTTATGGGAGCAAACCACACCTGCATCTCTTTAAATTTTAAATTAATTTTAAATTAAATTTTAAATTAAATTAAATTAAAATTTTAAATTTTAAATTAAATTTCAAATTTAAAGACTTTAAATTCTATGTTGCTCATATTAAATTGAATATCAACGAGGTTCGGTTGCTTCCTGGTGTAGATTCATTACTTTCTGAAATTACTTGTATTTTATTTAATAGCCTCTTCTAATTATGATAAAGATAATTATCATTTGCGGAATGGAACAAGCTCGCACAAGAATCGTGATAAGAGAAACAGCTTGACTGGTGTGTTTTGTGCCTGGATTTGTTTGTCTGGTAGCTAACTGTGAAGTAAACAAAACGCACTCTAGTCAGTAACCAAGGAACATTTTTACCAACATGTATCAAGTTCGCGCTGTTTTTGCAGTTAAGGCTGTGTTGTTGCCATGGTGACACGATATTGTTAACAATATTGAATGGATGAAATATTTTTGAATTCGTTGGTACTGTGCACTAAGGCCTGTATGATATGAGACTTTCAGTATGTAGTGAGACTTTCACAAAGCGCCTTGATGACGAACACATGATAAATATTACAAAGTGAAAAAAAACTTAAAAGTGAAAAAGGAAAACACTTTTCGGGAGCCACATTTGCAGTTGTGATACGCTGACAGACAAAGCTGTGACTGGGCAAAAGTGTTATGATGGCTTTATTGTAATTGGCTGCTCTGCTGTTTATGTGTACTTTTTATTTATTTTATTGTGTGTGAAAATTTGCACTTTCGAAAGATCTTATTTCGAAATATTCGCAATTTTTGTTTCGGATGGACTTATTTTTTTCTTTCTTTGTTTCTTTAGTTTGTGATACAGCTCAAATGGCACATATATTTTAATGCAAAAAAAAAAAAAAAAAAAAAAAAAAACTGATGGGATTTCGTACTACTTGATACAAAAAGAAGGAAGAAGTATGGAACCAACCGCATTCCATTAAAAATAATAATTAAGCACCCGATTTCGCAGCTTTCCACGGGGCTGATTTTAAAATTGACTTGTGTGGGACTCGAGGCATAAGCTGCAAATTAAGGAAATAACAGTGATTTTCTCAGCAGTAAAATACCTTGTTTGTGTGAAGTGAATGAGAAACCATCAATAGTGATCGGCCGATAAAAAATAATAAACAGAAATGCCGCATTTCCTGGTGCCAATTTCAACTAAATTACCCGAATAAAGATAGGCTCAGAGATAACACACTTTAATTACATAAAAAAAACAGCTTTTGAAAGCTTTGTCAAATAAGGGCTAAAAACTGGCTTCACAAAATTTGCACTTATAAATATTGCGTGGAAAGTTAGTGAAAAGAAATATATATTTTAGAAAGTTTTTTTAATTGACATGGCACTATTAGAAACTCCAGCTAGTGTGTTATTAAATTAAATATGATGTCATTTTCCCTTGAATAGGTCGTTACGTATGTTCGACTTTAGAAACTCGACTATTTGCATAATGCTGCAGTGCGGCTCAAGCTACCTTGTAAATGAGTGGTAAAATGGGGGTGTTTTTAGCAATACTGGGGTGAGACTGATTTTTTTTTTATTTGAAACGGTTTGTTTCAAGGGGGGCATATTAAGGGAGCACATAACATATCTTTTCGTTTCTTGAAGGGCTAAATTTACGCTGGTCATCAAGCGACAAGCTTATCACAGCTTGTCAGATAAGGAGGTAGGAGTCTGTATGAGGCCCCTGAAGCCTTGGCCTTGTTAAATGGGGTAAAAAACAGGGGGGTTGTGTATATATAAACTGTATCACATGTCGATCATGACATTGGTGTTAGTGCATGTTTATACCGGAAGAGACATTTACTTTTCTTGTGCGGAAATAACTCGTGTTCAAGTAACATTTTGTAGGCATTTTTGAATGTGTTTTAAAAGTTGACAAATATATAAACATATATAAGATATATAGAGGTTTCGCAATGGATTTATCAGTGTGTTGACAACCTAGCAGATAATTTGATAATACGGCAATCAAAACGTCACCTGCAACAGGCATAAGATATAAATATTATTACACAAATTAAGAAACAAATTCGCTAAGTTTAGGCAACAATGTTTCTTCCCTTGTACGGGGTATTTAAATAGTAAATGAATTATGATACAAGCATAAGTGTGGAAACTTAGTGAGAAAACATGGTATGCATTGGACGTTATTTGGAATAGTGATGTTGATGGTGACGTTAGAGCGTGATATTAGAGCACCCAAAAGAGTTCGTGATATTGGAACAGGGAACATGATGAGGTGTCATATTCAAGAACTGTGCAGGACGTTTTGAATGGGATAAAAACAAGGTGCCCTCGAGGCTTTAGAGCAATATTATTACACATAGTAAGCTAAGTGATCTCAGAAACGGTAACGCATGAAATTACGTAATTACGAGAGTAGTGACGAAATGGCGTGCGCCGCTTGCGTCACGTGTTGTTTCTATGACAACAAAGTGCATCCGCTCGAAAACGTCCTTGACCTGACAGAAGTGTCCCTGGATGAGAGCTATATGACACCAGATACTCCGTGTTCGAGCCAGGTATTGTCACATGTGCTCGTGTTTGTAAGAAGATTATTTTTTTGAACGAAATGTATGAGAAAATTGGTAGGTTAATATATTTAAATACCAGAGAATTTTTCCGATAAATTTCAGCATAAAAAATTGATGAAGGGGTATGGCCTTCATCCCTGATATCTTTATCCAGACCCTCCCCCTCCCTGTTTTCCGACTGGGTCCGTAGCTGATAACAGCTAATTGTTGGAAACGTTTATTGGTAAAGTATTATACAAATATTTAATAGAATTCGTTCTTCACCTTGAAGAAACATGATTGCTTTTATTCTGATTGAGTTAAAAAAAATGACATTATTTTTTAGAAAAAGGTTATCAGAACCATGTATGATGCGAGCATGAATTCTGGAAGATCTCGCGGTGAAAAACCATGCGAAAGTTGATATTATTTTCCTGCATTATTATTTCCTGCATGATATTACCACTGCAGCTGTTTATTTAGACTCAGCCGAAAAATGTATCGGGGTACTTCGTCCAATGGAGTACTCGTCCTATACCAACTAAAAGGGAAGTATTATGAACCTGCATATCTACATATCCTTGCATATCTTTCACTGCGTTTTTTTTTTCTTTTGCAGGATGAGAACCTTAACGTGTATGGCTTGAGCCCTTCACACACCCAGACGTTCAGGCTCACATCAAGTATGACAAAAGTGAGTAATTCAGTTAATTATTTCATAGCAAATTTTAAATGAAAACTTAAAATACAGGCAAGGTCACAGTTGGAAACAAGCTTTGTATATATAAATATAAATCATTCAATAAAAAGTAAAGTACAGCGTCGTTATAAGGACCGAGAAAACATATTGTTATGATCGATTTGTTGTTATAACCGATAGTTTTAAACAGGGAAAAGTTCATATGGATCCAGATAATCATATGTTGTTATAAAGTGTAAGTCGTTATTTCTGATGTCATCACTGAGGAAATCAAAAAGAGAAAGAAGAAAGAAAGAAAACAGAAATACATTACAATATTTCTTGCTTGTTGTCAAAAGCATTATTTTGCTCATAAATACATTGTATTTAGATGCTTTATAATTTCGAAATAGTTCTAGACAAGAAGCTGACTGATACTGATACTGTTTTTATTCAGATGGATTCTACTGATTCGGGGACGTCGGTGTCAGGTCACAGAGACCAGGCACAGATCACCGCCGTCCACGCCGCCTCGCTGAATGGCGACAAGTCGTCACTGGCGAAACTACTCGTCTGTAAGTTTGTGATTTTGTGACGAGAGATATGGGTTTGATCTGTGTGAAGCTGCAGGGAAAAGGGAGTAGAGAGATTCATAGAAACTGGAGGGATTTACATTAAGCTGTCCATATCCCATACGTCGTATAAACATATAACTTTCAGTTTTATATGACTGCATTAACTAAACCATGACATGCTTCTGATATATGGCAGAATTGTATCTGCTTTAATGCGAATTTATCCACACTTTGACGCGGTTTGATCTGCCTAAACTTCAACATAACAGTGATAACTGTAAAACAGGTTTGACTTTGGAATTGATTACAGTTGTGAGAAATAAATATAACGCATCATCTGGTTGTATTATCGTTTTATTGTGGTTAAATTATCACAGCTAATGCTCGTGACCTTGACACGGGGGACAAATTCGGCAGGACACCGCTCATGTACTGTGTGCTGGGCGACAGGATGGAGTGTGCGGAGATGCTCATCAAAGCCGGCGCCGATGTCAACAAAAAGGACAACGGAGGTCGAACTGCGCTGCATTGGGCGGCGCATAAGGTAGGCGAGTGACTGCTGCAATTGGGTGTTGCATTTAAATATTGCAGTAAACACCAAAAGTCTCTTAAATTAACTAAGGTGCTGACTTTACATGCGGAATCTTTAGAATAAAATTTTGTATTTTAAACCAATATGCCGCAAGAAATGTTGCAATAGTGTGATTAGTGTATGTCACATGCGTAACTGCATAAATTTAAATTATAGAATTATTTTGAGATCAGTTTGGCTATGTACATTCTCGCCTGACGACAGTTTTGCAATGGCTGGCGTGACTTGCGATGCTGTAGGGGAATTTCCGCTGTCTCAAGCTGCTACTGAACAAAGGCGCGAACTGGAAGGAGAAAGACAACGAGGGTCAGACGGCCATGCACCTGTCTACCAGGCATAAGTCTCCCAAGTGCCTGGCGCTGTTGATGAAACAGCTAGAGATGGCGGAGATCGACGACCAGGACAAAAACAAGGTGAGATGACTGAAGCTAAAGAATAATCATGTGGGTGAGTGATTAAACACATGAGTGGGGGTGAGTGGCTGACTTAAGGTGATTGGAGGCACGAGTGAGAATGTTTGGCCGCATGAGTTAGGAGATTAGCTGCAGGAGTTAGGCAGGGCGCTATGAATGAGGGTGATTGGTCGCATGAGTTACACCAGTGATTGGCCCCGAGAGTTATGTCTGTGACTGACGGCATGAGTTGGGGGTAATTGGTCACATGGGTGAGGGTGATTGGCCGCATGAGTTCGCGTGACTGGCCATATGATTTAGAGGGATCGACAGCCTTGATGATAGCGCCACCTAGCGTGCTGGATATGCATAATTGTGCACCCATATAGAATACACACACACCTCTGAACAATTCAATTCACAGGCACCTCATCCACTGTTGCATGAGATGAGTTCGTTCAGTTCTAATTAACGCTTGGAACTTCGTTCCAAGAAGTTATTGTTTTTCCTCGAATTGTTGGGGTTAAAGTACCTCTTTTTTTTCCTTTTTTTGTTAGTTAACGCTTGGAACTTCGTTCCAAGAAGTTATTGTTTTTCCTCGAATTGTGGGGGTTAAAGTACCTCTTTTTTTTCCTTTTTTTGTTAGTTTTTTGTTTTTTAACGCTTGGAACTTCGTTCCAAGAAGTTATTGTTTTTCCTCGAATTGTGGATGTGAAAGTACCTCTTTTTTTTCCTTTTTTTGTTAGTTTTTTGTTTTTTTTTGTTTTTTTTCTTCATTTTTTTTTCACGCAAAAAAAGTCCGCGTCGGTTTCCAGACATCTCCTCCGAAACGGCTGAAGCTAGAAGAATGAAATTTGGCATACTTGAAGTCGACTATGCGAAGTGGTGCTAAATGAATTTTTTATTGACCTATGACGTCATCATCTGCGTCTTGTGACGTCACGCAGATTTCATAGCTTAATATCTCCAAAACCGCTGGATCTAGAGGTTCGGAGCTAAATACGTCATGAGACTACTTTTTGACTAAGAACACCGTGATAGCACTATTTTTTACGTATTGCGTAATTCTGACGTCATTTCTACGTTTTCTGTTCCTGGTCGGTTTTAAAGCGGGATTTTTGCGCACAGTATACAGAAAGCTTAGTTGTATACGAATTGACGGTTAAAAGTAACTTTTAACTGCCAAACGCCCTGTAAAACGCCCCACCCCACCCCCAAAATACGTAAACAAAATACTGCCATCACAAGGTCAGCAAGTAAACAGATACTGTAGTACTCGCAGTAGCTATTTGCGTTATGTGTGCCAAATAAGGATAAGCATAAATAAGCAATGTTGCTGTAACTGGCTGATACAGAAAGGCTCCCATCACTGTGCGCATGCAATGCTGCCTTCATGGTACTCATTTTCGCTGCGCTTATCGCTGGAATGTACTTAAGTGTTTTTTTTTTTCATAAAGCAGCCGACTGCGTTTTTTATTACAAAGAGAACAAGTTGCTTCTTAAATTTCATAGTCTTTTGCAAGTTACTTATTTGACAAAGCTGATTATAAAAGCTGTTTGTCCTTGTGTTTTACAAAGTTCTGTGCAGGATAAGGAAGAGCCACTCGAAAAGTAGGTATTCGTTGACTTAATAAAAAGTTTAAAATGCCATTGAAACAGGAATCTGTTTACAGTGAGCGTGTGTGTGTGTGTGTGGGGGGGGGGGGGCAGGGAGTAGTTAGTGTTCAATTAAAGGGTTGAATGTTCTACGGGGTTATTCAAAATATGACTTTCTGGGTCACGGTCAAGGTCAAAAACGGGAGTTGACTATTATCTCGAAAACGGTTAGAGATAGAGCGATTTGAGCTCATTTTCGACCCTTTGGCCTAAACAACGTTACATAAGAGGTACCGCGGTTTCCTTACCTTCTGGGTCACGGTCAAGGTCAAAAACTGGAAGTTGACTGTTATTTCGAAAACGGGTAGAGATAGAGCGATTTTGGACTCATTTTCGACCCTTTGGGCCTAAGCAACGTTACATAAGATGTATCTCGGTGACCTTGACCTTCTGGGTCACGGTCAAGGTAAAAAAAAGGAAGTTGACTATTATCTGGAAAACGGTTAGAGAGAGAACGATTTTAAGCTCATTTTCGACCCTTTTGGCCTAACCAACGTCACATAAGAGGTACCTCGGTGAACATGACCTTCTAGGTCACGGTCAAGGTAAAAAACCGGAAGTTGACTATTATCTCGAAAACGGTTAGAGATAGAACGATTTTGAGCTCTTTTTCGACCCTTTGGGCCTAACCAACGTCACATAAGAGATAACTCGGTAAACACGACCTTCTGGGTCACGGTCAAGGTCAAAAAAAGGAAGTTGACTATTATCTCGAAAACGGTTAGAGATAGAACGATTTTAAGCTCACTTTCGATCCTTTGGACCTAACCAACGATACATAAGAGGTACCTCGGTGTCCTTGACCTTCTGGGTCACGGTAAAGGTTAAAAACCGGAAGTTGACTATTATCTCGAAAACGGTTAAAGATAGAACGATTTTAAGCTCATTTTCTAGCCTTTGGGCTTAAACAACGTCACATAAGAGGTACCTCGGTGACCTTGACCTTCTGGGTCACGGTCAAGGTCAAAAACCGGAAGTTGACTATTATCTCGAAAACGGTTAGAGATAGAACGATTTTAAGCTCACTTTCGATCCTTTGGACCTAACCAACGATACATAAGAGGTACCTCGGTGTCCTTGACCTTCTGGGTCACGGTAAAGGTTAAAAACCGGAAGTTGACTATTATCTGGAAAACGGTTAAAGATAGAACGATTTTAAGCTCATTTTCTAGCCTTTGGGCTTAAACAACGTCACATAAGAGGTACCTCGGTGACCTTGACCTTCTGGGTCACGGTCAAGGTCAAAAACCGGAAGTTGACTATTATCTCGAAAACGGTTAGACATAGAACGATTTTAAGCTCATTTTCCATCCTTTAGACCTAAACAACGATACATAAGAGGTACCTCGGTTTTCTTGACCTTTGTCATGGTCAAGGTCAAAAAAAGGAGATTGGATCAAAGCAGCGATAACGAAGGGGTATTGTGTGACTTCGAGGTTTGTCACAGCTGAGCGAGTGTAGACATAAAACAAAAGGGACGCAGTAATTAGTGAACAGGTTATGCCTAACCATGGGAATGAAGCTCAATAAATCGCACAATATTGAAAACTCTCCATACAAAAGTGTATTAACGATAAATTATATGTTTAACATTCTAACTGACTGCTTCCAAGCGTTAATTTCGTCACTCGGTGGCGAAATCGGTCTAGTTTTCTTCTTTATTTTTTTTTTCACGCAAAGTCCCCGTCGGTTTCCAGACATCTCCTCCGAAACGGCTGAAGCTAGAAGAATGAAATTTGGCACACTTGAAGTCGAGTATGCGAAGTGGTGCTAAATGAATTTTTTATTGACCTATGACGTCATCATCTGCGTCTTGTGACGTCACGCAGATTTCATAGCTTAATATCTCCAAAACCGCTGGATCTAGAGGTTCGGAGTTAAATACGTCATGAGACTACTTTTTGACAAAGAACACCGTGATAGCAATATTTTTTACGTATTGCGTAATTCTGACGTCATTTCTACGTTTTGTGTTCCTGGTCGGTTTTAAAGCGGGATTTTTGCGCACAGTATACAGAAAGCTTAGTTGTATACGAATTGACGGTTAAAAGTAACTTTTAACTGCCAAACGCCCTGTAAAACGCCCCACCCCACCCCCAAAATACGTGAACAAAATACTGCCATCACAAGGTCAGCAAGTAAACAGATACTGTAGTACTCGCAGTAGCTATTTGCGTTATGTGTGCCAAATAAGGATAAGCATAAATAAGCAATGTTGCTGTAACTGGCTGATACAGAAAGGCTCCAATCACTGTGCGCATGCAATGCTGCCTTCATGGCACTCATACTGGAGTGTACTTAAGTGTTTTTTTTTCATAAAGCAGCCGACTGCGTTTTTGATTACAAAGAGAACAAGTTGCTTCTTAAATTTCATAGTCATTTGCAAGTTATTTATTTGACAAAGCTGATTATAAAAGCTGTTTGTCCTTGTGTTTTACAAAGTTCTGTGCAGGATAAGGAAGAGCCACTCGAAAAGTAGGTATTCGTTGACTTAATAAAAAGTTTAAAATGCCATTGAAACAGGAATCTGTTTACAGTGAGTGTGTGTGTGGGGGGGGGGGGGGGGCAGGGAGTAGTTAGTGTTCAATTAAAGGGTTGAATGTTCTACGGGGTTGTTCAAAATATGACTTTCTGGGTCACGGTCAAGGTCAAAAACCGGAGTTGACTATTATCTCGAAAACGGTTAGAGATAGAACTATTTTAAGCTCATTTTCGATCCTTTGGACCTAACCAACGATACATAAGAGGTACCTCGGTTTCCTTGACCTTCTGGGTCACGGTAAAGGTTAAAAACCGGAAGTTGACTATTATCTCGAAAACGGTTAAAGATAGAACGATTTTAAGCTCATTTTCGACCCTTTGGGCCTAAGCAACGTTACATAAGATGTATCTCGGTGACCTTGACCTTCCGGGTCACGGTCAAGGTAAAAAAAAGAAGTTGACTATTATCTGGAAAACGGTTAGAGATAGAACGATTTTAAGCTCATTTTCGACCTTTTGGGCCTAACCAACGTCACATAAGAGGTACCTCGGTGAACATGACCTTCTGGGTCACGGTCAAGGTCAAAAACCGGAAGTTGACTATTATCTCGAAAACGGTTAGAGATAGAACGATTTTAAGCTCATTTTCGATCCTTTGGACCTAACCAACGATACATAAGAGGTACCTCGGTTTCCTTGACCTTCTGGGTCACGGTAAAGGTTAAAAACCGGAAGTTGACTATTATCTGGAAAACGGTTAGAGATAGAACGATTTTAAGCTCATTTTCTAGCCTTTGGGCTTAAACAACGTCACATAAGAGGTACCTCGGTGACCTTGACTTTCTGGGTCACGGTCAAGGTAAAAAACCGGAAGTTGACTATTATCTCGAAAACGGTTAGAGATAGAACGATTTTAAGCTCATTTTCGATCCTTTGGACCTAAACAACGATACATAAGAGGTACCTCGGTTTCCTTGACCTTTGTCATGGTCAAGGTCAAAAAAAGGAGATTGGATCAAAGCAGCGATAACGAAGGGGTATTGTGTGACTTCGAGGTTTGTCACAGCTGAGCGAGTGTGGACATAAAACAAAAGGGACGCAGTAATTAGTGAACAGGTTATGCCTAACCATGGACATAAAGCTGAATAAATCGCACAATATTGAAAACTCTCCATACAAAAGTGTATTAACGATAAATTATATGTTTAACATTCTAACTGACTGCTTCCAAGCGTTAATTTCGTCACTAGGTGGCGAAATCGGTCTAGTTTTTTGTTTTTTTTCTTCTTTATTTTTTTTTCACGCAAAGTCCCCGTCGGTTTCCAGACATCTCCTCCGAAACGGCTGAAGCTAGAAGAATGAAATTTGGCACACTTGAAGTCGAGTATGCGAAGTGGTGCTAAATGAATTTTTTATTGACCTATGACGTCATCATCTGCGTCTTGTGACGTCACGCAGATTTCATAGCTTAATATCTCCAAAACCGCTGGATCTAGAGGTTCGGAGTTAAATACGTCATGAGACTACTTTTTGACAAAGAACACCGTGATAGCAATATTTTTTACGTATTGCGTAATTCTGACGTCATTTCTACGTTTTGTGTTCCTGGTCGGTTTTAAAGCGGGATTTTTGCGCACAGTATACAGAAAGCTTAGTTATATACGAATTGACGGTTAAAAGTAACTTTTAACTGCCAAACGCCCTGTAAAACGACCCACCCCACCCCCAAAATACGTAAACAAAATACTGCCATCACAAGGTCAGCAAGTAAACAGATACTGTAGTACTCGCAGTAGCTATTTGCGTTATGTGTGCCAAATAAGGATAAGCATAAATAAGCAATGTTGCTGTAACTGGCTGATACAGAAAGGCTGCCATCACTGTGCGCATGCAATGCTGCCTTCATGGCACTCATACTGGAGTGTACTTAAGTGTTTTTTTTTCATAAAGCAGCCGACTGCGTTTTTGATTCCAAAGAGAACAAGTTGCTTCTTAAATTTCATAGTCTTTTGCAAGTTATTTATTGACAAAGCTGATTATAAAAGCTGTTTGTCCTTGTGTTTTACAAAGTTCTGTGCAGGATAAGGAAGAGCCACTCGAAAAGTAGGTATTCGTTGACTTAATAAAAAGTTTAAAATGCCATTGAAACAGGAATCTGTTTACAGTGAGTGTGTGTGTGGGGGGGGGGGGGGGGGGGCAGGGAGTAGTTAGTGTTCTATTAAAGGGTTGAATGTTCTACGGGGTTGTTCAAAATGTGACTTTCTGGGTCACGGTCAAGGTCAAAAACCGGAGTTGACTATTATCTCGAAAACGGTTAGAGATAGAACTATTTTAAGCTCATTTTCGATCCTTTGGACCTAACCAACGATACATAAGAGGTACCTCGGTTCCCTTGACCTTCTGGGTCACGGTAAAGGTTAAAAACCGGAAGTTGACTATTATCTCGAAAACGGTTAAAGATAGAACGATTTTAAGCTCATTTTCGACCCTTTGGGCCTAAAGAAAGTTACATATGAGGTACCTCGATGACCTTGACCTTCTGGGTCACGGTCAAGGTCAAAAACCGGAAGTTGACTATTATCTCGAAAACGGTTAGAGATAGAGCGATTTTGAGCTCATTTTCGATCCTTTGGGCCTAAACAACGTTAAATAAGAGGTTCCTCGGTGACCATGACCTTCTGGGTCACGGTCAAGGTAAAAAAC
Source organism: Protula sp. h YS-2021 (assembly GCA_949752745.1). Taxonomy (NCBI): domain Eukaryota; kingdom Metazoa; phylum Annelida; class Polychaeta; order Sabellida; family Serpulidae; genus Protula; species Protula sp. h YS-2021. Next base: position 53,375,740 of record OX457030.1, on the reverse strand, counting down.
CGGAAGTTGACTATTATCTCGAAAACGGTTAGAGATAGAACGATTTTAAGCTCATTTTCCATCCTTGGCACCTAAACAACGATACATAAGAGGTACCTCGGTTTCCTTGACCTTTGTCGTGGTCAAGGTCAATAAAAGGAGATTGGATCAAAGCAGCGATAACGAAGGGGTATTGTGTGACTTCGAGGTTTGTCACAGCTGAGCGAGTGTGGACATAAAACAAAAGGGACGCAGTAAATAGTGAACAGGTTATGCCTAACCATGGGAATGAAGCTCAATAAATCGCACAATATTGAAAACTCTCCATACAAAGTGTATTAACGATAAATTATATCCTTAACATTCTAATTGACTGCTTCCAAGCGTTAATTTCGTCACTCGGTGGCGAAATCGGTCTAGTTCTACATTTATTCTGAATTTATCTGACCACTCCATTTTCTGTTTTGAAACTTACTGTACAAAATGATCATCTTCACACGTGTAATAAAGAACATGAAAACATTTGCGGACAGTGTAGGATATACCGTCATGAAAAAAACATATGTGATACCATGATGTACTATTAAATTTCCATATGTATTTCCGTAGATGCTGTTTTTTTATTCGCAGAGGACTTGCTTGCACTGGGCAGCATCCTTTGGAAATTTAGAACACATCAAAATGCTGACCAAAGCGGATTCTAACATTGGAATTCCGGATATTGACGGGAAAACTCCGTTGCACTGGGCAGCAAGCAGTAAAGATAGCCAAGCAGTAGACTGCGTGCAGTTAATTTTAGTGAGTTCATGTTTCAAACGAAAATGAAGAGTGGTTCCTTTAAAAAAAATGAGTTATGTATGGCAACACATTTTATATTTGGTACTAGAATTGCAGCCCTTGCTGAACATTTTTCTGACTTTGTGCTTTGAGAAACTGGGCTCTTGATATCTGCCATCCACTGCCATTTTGAAAAATTCCTTTAACCTTTAAAAACAACCGTTATTTATGTGCGCAATGTGATTTTAAGGAAACAACGCCAAGCGTGATCAACTGGCAGGATTATGAAGGCAGAGTGGCGCTCCATCTAGCGGTGGCGGATGGAAACGAGGCCGTGGTTAACGCACTCGTGAGTAGCACGCGCACAAATATACAGTTTAATGACATTAGATAAACGTTCACAGACTTTTTTTACGATATTTCTCAAGGAAATACCATCGACCTTTGTATCTCAAAATAGTTTCATGCTGATTATCAACACTTTGAATTTTAAAAATAACGATAACGATAAAAATATCTTGTGGATTATAATTTATTCCCCACAGGTAGAACCTGTGGGGAATATATGCGATCGACCGCAGGTCGGTCTGTCGGTCGGTCGGTCTGTCGGTCTGTCATCAAGAGCTTGTTAACACGATAACTTAAAAACTCCCGCAACGATTTAAATGAAATTTGGTATGTAGCTTCTATGGGAACAAACACAGATCGGTATTGTAAATGGGCCAGGGTGGTCCAAGGAAAATGGACCAGCTGGATTTTTATGATGGCCGTTTTTAACTGATGGAGGGGCCTGTGGGGGAATATGTGGACTATGCACACTGCTCTAGTTTGATTATAATTCTGACCTACAAGAAATGCCATGCATTTATATACATCAAAGAATTAATAGCGATATGCATGCATTTTTGGTTTGCAGACATCTTTAGAAAAATGCAACGTGTCAGCTTTAGACAACATGTTCCGAACGCCCTTGCACTGGGCAGCAGTATTAGGTAAAAGCTCAATATGATTGGATTCTGCGATGTCGTACTTAGTACTGTAGAACAAAAAAATTTCGCGAGAAGAAAATTTCGCGAATCGCCGGCCTGGGGCATTTTCACGGGAATTTATTTTCACGAATGAAAATAAATTTGTCGTTTGAAAAAGCCGTTTTTATTTAAAAAAACATGTAAGTGAAAAAAAGCGTTCGTGTTAAGCAGACGTCGACGCCATAGATAGCAAATAATTTGCCATCTACTATATTATATCAAGGTCCTTTACTGAAACTGAATAGAATGCAAATATGTGTAAGATAGCGCAAGTTATATATTAGTTGTAAATATTGTACTAGGGATCACATTCCGTGACCAGGTGCATTATCAGCCTTTTCTACGGACACAGTAAATAAAGGCTGCACAAACTGGTATCACTTTATATATTTTGGGACTAAGCTTTCGCGAGAATTTATTTTCGCTTATGGGTATGTCTCGCGAAAATAGCGAAACTAAATTCCTCGCGAAAATTTCTTCTTCTGCAGTAGGCTGCGGTAGCCCGGAGAAACGTTTATTTCAACCGGGATATCCGTTTCACAGAAGATTATAACTTGTAGACAGGCCCAATCTTGTCAGGCCCAACCGGGCAGTCTCGGACATTATCGGGCTCACGACAAAACTATCAATTGGTGTTTACACTCCGATTTAAAAAATCAGTGACGCCTCCAAACGTATGAATTCAAAGCAAAGAAGTCATTTTCAATCGTGTTTTAACCCATGCTTTTGTTCTAAAAATTAATAATTTGTGTTACTTTCCTCAAAAAAAAAAAAAAAATTAATACAGTGGAGGGTCATTCGGGTTCTTGTCTTCACACAGGTCATTCGTCCATAGTCAAGATGTTATTGGAGCGAGATGCGGATTTCACAAGCTCTGATTCAAACGGAGCCACCCCGCTGCACTATGCCGCACAAAATAACTTTGCAGTAAGTTTTAGTGTTTATTTTATAATGTGCCAGTGCCAAGTTCTGCACAAAATTTTGTGATTAACTATCTTGGAATTCTACAGCACGAGTTGTCATTAAACGTGGATAGATAAAAGAAACAAAAAATAAATAAAAAACGAGAACCTTATGTCGCTAGTGAAAATGTGTCCTTCAGTGGGTTATTTCTTGAATAATATATCGCAAACAACACAGCTTGAATACGTCTTATAAGCCGAGTAGTGTTTGGTTTTTGCTGACATGGGGTTTTATTGACTTATCAGGCATACGCCGTGTTATCTATTTACGCAGTGAGAGCTCGCACAAAGCTGAGCAGCTGTGTGTTCTGTGCTGTGCTGTGCGTTAAATGCTCCTACAAAAAATACACTCTTTTCACATGGCATTTTAAATAAGAAAACGAAATCGAAGGCGAAAATAAAAAGTGTCATGCACACGTTCATATCAACTTCTACCTAAGTCCCAAGTTTCGTGGCCCAAGGACCTGTGGAGGAGATGACACAGGAAATCCGATCACTGTCAAGAAAAAAAAAAGATACCAACGGCTGCCCGCACAAATTCATATAGCCCTTGCAAGCCAAAGGCTTGTCAAGTGTTACATAGAGTAAGTAATATGGTTTCAATATATTATTTTGTAGGATACCGTAGAAGTATTTTTATCACACAAGACAATGCAAGATTGGCCGGATATCGAAGGCAGATCGGCATTTATGTGGGCTGCTGGGAAGGGCGCGGATGACGTCATTAAAGTGTTTATAAAGCACAAAGTGGACATGCATCAAAGTGATAAAAATGGCGGAACAGGTGCGTGGCTCTATGTTGGGATAATGCTTAAATACCGGTAAATAAACGGTAAGTAATGGGTTTTAAATAAGTGTTTTAAAGCGATTCACTTGACAGTTAACAAGGGGACGGGGAATGGGGAGGGGGGTGGGTTGGGGTGAAGCTTTGCTGTAACTGATGCACTGAGTGCTAGAAGACAGCTCTATTTTCTAGTGGTTTCTTCACCACAACCTAGGCAACGCTTGGCGTGAAAATTGTTTCATGTGAAAACATTCATCTCACATGTTGCTTGTAGAGAAAACAAACATTGTGTTTTAGAACAAAATGTGAAAAAAAGGAAACAAACAAACACACATACGTTTTTAGCATTGCACGCTGCGGCTCTAGCCGGCCACGTCTCTACCATCAATGTGAGCTATTGTGTACGTTTTTAGCGTTGCACGCTGCGGCCCTGGCCGGTCACGCCTCTACCATCAATGTAAGCTATTGTGTGCGTTTTTAGCGTTGCACGCTGCGGCCCTGGCCGGTCACGCCTCTACCATCAATGTGAGCTATTGTGTACGTTTTTAGCGTTGCACGCTGCGGCCCTGGCCGGTCACGCCTCTACCATCAATGTGAGCTATTGTGTACGTTTTTAGCGTTGCACGCTGCGGCCCTAGCCGGCCACGCCTCTACCATCAAGCTGCTGCTGGAGCACAAGGCGCACATCAACGCGAACGACCTGCTCAAACACACGCCGCTGTTCCGCGCCTGTGAGATGGGCCACATGGACGTGGTGCAGACCCTCATCGACTGCGGCGCACACGTGGATGTCCAAGACCAGGACGGACGCTCGCCCCTACACTGGTAAGAGGTCAAGGTCATGCTTACGGCTTAAAAACCTTATTTTAAGAGTTAGGAAAAAACCTGATAAAAGAAAGAACGATAGCATATTCTGACAAAAAAAAAACGAGCTGCCTGTTTAATTCTGTGGTATAGAGTCGCCTTGGGATATTGCGTAGACTCTAGAATTACAGCCAGTACAGTTGTTTACAGTATATAGATTTATGTGGGAAATGAATCCATGTGGTTTAACAGTCATACAGAGAAGGAAAAACAATGCATTCGTGCGCCGCAAATAAATGTATTAAAAACAATGGTATTATATCTATGATATTGATTTACCGTACGTGCCTAGATGTTGCGAGTTTGAGGCGAGGTTTATCCGGCAACATTCTTACTAAATTTAAGTGTGAAAGCCCAGCTTTACTGATTAATGTAATAAACCCTGGCGCAATAGTAATGTTTCTTCAAAGCAGGCTGTGGGTATGGCTCTGACTTGCCCCGCTTGGTCCCGAACCTGCAATGATTGTACAACCTACAGTCGGTTGTGGTACATAAACCCAGTAAACAAACAATGACAGATTTTAATTGAACATATTTATCGTAACTTAGTTACAACCCAGGGAGTTAAAGTGTAATTTATGCAGCTAAGCTTCTTTATGGATGCGTAAAGTTTAATTATAAATTGATTAAAAGGGAGGTAAGATGAAAATATATTCAAGTATTTGCTAGTCTTTCGGGGTGACTACTCACTGAATATACCTCTGTTGAGGTGAAAGCGAAACCAAAATGATTGTTTTGTTTTAATTTGTGCTTGATTCAAACGGTATGATGTAAAAACCTTGTAAACATTGTTGGGTCAAAAACTCTCCAGTGCAAAGTAAAAGACGTTGATATTTCGAGACTTCAAAATGCCTTGTAGAACTAAAGTTAGTTTCTACTTTCTACTAATTATTTTTTGTAGGGCAGCACTTGGTGGTCACGCGTACATTTGTCAAACGCTGATCAAATTCGGGATTGATCCCAATGTTCGAGACAACTCAGGGTATGTCTTTATCTCATTCATTGTATGTGAACAAAAGATAAACAGCCATGCTTTGTCTTTGTTTAATGCTCAAAAGAAAGTCAACGGTAACATTTCTTTAAGAACCGTCACGCGACGTCAGTTAAAAAGTAAAAGGCATAAGAGTAGCAAAACAGATTATGTTGCGGCAAAATTTATACACGTCGTATGGTTTTTTATAAGCTTTTGTGTTTACAAACATTGTACAAGTGGGCGTTGTTTATTAATGTTCTTCTATTGTTCCAATGGTCATTTAGTAAGGTTTTCCTGATCTTTAATAAATAAGACGGGAAACATTTTTAAGCGCGGTAATTTAAGGGAGCGCTCATTCTGGAATTACTGTAGGCGTTTATCGGGATGTTTATGTGGATGTGTGTTTTGAAGGAGGACACCGCTGCAGTGTGCGGCTTACGGAGGCTTCGTCAATTGTATGTCAGTATTAATAGAGAGCAAGGCCGAGCCAAATTGCCACGATAATGAGGTGCGTCAAACGTTGTCTTTTGAGTGTTAAAAAAAAACCAAGGGACTCGAACTTATGTAGTCAAATAAAAACTTAAATCAAGTCACCATCATTTTTCGTGCTATGCTGTGTTTAAAGTAAATCTATAATAGCATTTTTTTTCATGGATGTAGGGTATGACAGCACTACACTGGGCTTGTTCAAAAGGACATTTAGACTCAGTGAAGCTTCTCATTGAATTCCATGCATTCCCCAATCATATGGAATTAACTGAAGACAGGTAAGCTATTCCAATTAAAAGCAATGAAAAAAGTACCACATAATTTAAAAATGGAGAAAAATTTTGTGTTTGTGTCTAAATGAAGCAAGAATGGTCAGATCTGTATTCATAATGCGTTCGTTAGGTGTCATGTTTCAGTAAAAATAACACAAACCTTGCATGCATTTCTTGCCGATAGCCCTCAACCCCCCTCCCTCCCAGAAGCAGAAGTATGTTCACATTAAAAAGTGGGAAAAAAATGGACCCACTCCAGTAGATAGTCGTAGGCTTTACCCATAGGTTTGCCTTTCTCGTGACAGGTATACACCGCTAGATTATGCATTGATGGGAGAGCACATGGAAGTTGCCCAGTACATGGTGGAACAAGGAGGACTGTCAATCACTGGAATACAAGACATCGCTGCACTCAAAATACAGGCAAGTGTAAGCCCCGCCCCTAACTCCTTCATGCTGCTCCATATATATGCTGCATATACCAAGTACCCTGCTCGCCTCGTAGCCTAAAACGCCGAGTGCGGTCACACTGATCACGGCCTACTCGCGCCCCTGCTAAGTGTCCAGTTCTTGCCATACCTCTCCGTATACACACATGTATTTTGTCAACACGTTTTGCTGGCCCACTGCGCTTTCCTATTTAAACCTTCCAAATAGCAGCCCTGCAAGGTGAGTGAAGAGTTAGCACAATGACTGTCTCCACCTTTGTTTTTCTCCAGGCCTGTTTCCGAGGCTACCGCGTGCGTAAAACCTTCCTGGAGCGTAAGATGCTCTTGATGAAGCACGAACAGTTACGCAAAGACGCCGCTAAGTAAGTGACAGCCCGCCTACCGGCAATTTGTAGTCAACTGGAAATAAAGGATGAAAAAGTTATTGGTTGAAAAGAAATCAGCAGTTTTGTGTAAATTTGTTGTTGGTGCCGGGAAGTTAATTCCGCGGTTACTTAGAATTCGTGAAACGTTTGTATGGTGTCGTGTCTAAGCGTTTGTATAGCGTCGTCTCTAAGCGTTTGTATGGCGTCGTCTCTAAACGTTTGTATGGCGTCGTCTCTAAACGTTTGTATGGCGTCGTCTCTAAACGTTTGTATGGCGTCGTCTCTAAACGTTTGTATGGCGTCGTTTCTAAACGTTTGTATGGCGTCGTCTCTAAACGTTTGTATGGCGTCGTTTCCAAACGTTTGTATGGCGTCGTCTCTAAACGTTTGTATGGCGTCGTCTTTAAGCGTTTGTATGGCGTCACCTCTAAACGTTTGTATGGCGTCGTCTCTGAACGTTTGTGTGGCGTCGTCTCTAAACGTTTTCTATAACGCCGCCTCTGAACAGAAAACAACCCGTTGGTTCAGATTGAGCAGTGATAATTATTCGTTATTTCTTTTTACAAGGAAAAGAGCAGAAGAGGAATATAAAAAGAAAGAAGATTTAAGGAATAAAAAGGAAATAGAAGAACGACGGAAACAAGAGATTGAACAAGACAAAAAGAAAGGTTGTAATGTCGTTATTTCTCATATTTATTCCATGTTGATTTCATAATTGGGAGGTGAAACAGCGAATAGGGTAAATCAGATTTATTGAATACTATGGCAAGAAACTTGTATAGTATTTCAGAAATTTGTTTGGAATAGTTTTTAAACCACAACAGTAGCAATAAATAAAAAATCAAATTTGCATTTGTTTGAACTAAGAATTGACCTTTATCTAAGAGCAAGAAAGGATGACGTCACCAGAACAAAAGCAAACAAGTAATGACTCATTGCACGCACCTGCTGCTCAGACGCAAGAAGTCATGTCGTCACCAAGACCTGAAGACACGCCCCGTGACGACACACAACACGTGACTCGCTACAGGCGAAAGTGAGTTTGTTGGCCCTTGTATTTTATATACCACGCACTGTTTTGAAAAAAAAAATGATGGACCTTTAAAATCTAGCTGAATTCTGACGAATGAATTACTAATGAATTGCTTGTGTTTTGGGGGAAATCTGAAAATATGTACTATTTTTTGTAGGAAAAAAGGTCCCGTATTAACAGAGGAAGAGCAGATTATGCAGCGCAAAAAGGATAAGGAAGCTATAGTGAAAGAGGAGCGTCTGAGAGTCGGTGAACATCGCCGCAAAAATCACGCGGCGACCGTTATACAAAGAGCGTGGCGGAGGTCAGCGCCGTTCTCTCGTAACCGTTTCGCTTTGAATAAGTTTTATACTTCGCAAAAAATCTGGACACCTCAGAATTATGAATTATGAGTCCATAAAGCATTTAATTCACGATTGATTCCTTGCATTTTGAAATATTTAATTGTTTGAATAACTTATTCGCAACAGATAGAGACAGTATCCTCCATTAGTTCACAGCAAAGGTCTCGTTTTTTAATTTCCAAATTAAATAATAACTTATACCGATAAAAATAGAGAAATAAATGGGTAAATAAATGCGAAACAAACTGTAGAAAAAAAACTACATTGACTCAAAAAGGATACGACAAAAACGTGTTAAAGAATGAGCGGTTGACTGTAGGTGGCACTACGGTCACAAGGGCATCTGGCAGGCGGCCAAACAAAGTATCACGGAGAGACGACTACAGGCGGGGGAGGAGGAGTGGATACGTCAGATAGCTGCCCTCACCATACAGCTGTGCTGGAGAAAGTATTACAGGTAATGGGCGGTGCTTCTCAAATGCGTAATACCATGGTAACATTTTTTCCTCGCATCATTTGTAATTTAAAGCAAAAAAGAAAAAGAAAAAGAAAAGAAATAAAGAAAAAAAGGCCGAATAAAACCTGTCGATGAGACAACCGTAAATTGAGTTAACCCCATATCAAGTTTAATAACTTATATCTATGGCGTATGTTGCTGGTGGTAATAGATGTTTTGTTTGTTTCAAACGAATAACTTTTCAACATTACTTTTGCACAAAGAAGTCAAGTATAGTTTATGCAGTAAATTATGTTGTGTTATGACTAATTGCAGGAGAAAATTGCTCAAATCACTCACGCCAAAAAACCGCCGCATTCTGCATATGTGGGATCCGGATGTCATAGCGCTCAAACAAAAAGCCTTAATTGACCAAGTTTACGGTAATTGTTTTCCTGTCGGTCAAACATAAAACCTTAATAGACAATAAATGTGAAATACAGCAATCTTACGGTAATCATTTTTTTCTTGTCGCTCACCCGACAGTGAAATCTTGATTATAACATGCTATCACACCATTCACCAACAAAAACACGTTAGTGCTTCTGTATCTTTGGAAGAACCAGTTTGTTTTGCTGTGCTTTTACAGGTGAACAGATACCAGTTCCTGATTGGCACCCACAGCTCCAGGCACCAGCGAGACCGACGTGGTTCAAATACGTTCCTTCCCCCGCCGCCGTGTCCTTCAACTTTGCCATGGCTCAGTACCACCCTCTCAACAATACTAGGCATAACAAAGGCAGACATACCTGGTCAAACTACGAGCTTCTCGATTCTCCAGGTCAGTTATGTGTATTGTGTGCGGTACTGATGGGGTGGGGGGTGGGGGGGGTGTCACATAAAGATTGAACACAGGAAGTAGGAAACGGAAAATACCATGGAAAATTCCGCACTTTTGGAAGATTGCGTACCGAACTATGACATAATTGAGAGCTATTCTGTTCTCCCTGGATGCCACGTAATGAAACATTCGGCTTGGATCTTTTGGTGACCGACTTTTAGGCCTGGTTTGGGTGATCGATGTTTCCTTTTTTCAGAACTGAATAGATGTTGTCATTTTCTTTACTTGTTTGTTTCAGTTTAAAAAGAAATTAAGTTGTCTTTATATATAAAGTTCACATTTCTTAATTCTCATTTGTTTTCAGATGATTTTGCACAAATCAAAATGTCGGACTCAATGCAACCTCAACATTTTTCGTATAACTATTATTGAAAGAGAGAAATTTCGCAGGGATTCTCGTGTAGCAAAACAGAGAGAAAAAGGGGAAACGAATTTCCACAGCAAGTGCTTTACTGGGAACTGAACTGGAGGTCTGAATCAAAGCTGCGATTGGATCTGTTTTTAAAAAATGGCAAGTAGTTATGATGGTTATGTGAAATACGAACATGGCGTCACGCTATTGTCATGTTTTAATGAAATAAAGTAAATAAGTTAAGTAAGTAAATAAAAAAAAAAACCCAGCATATTGGCGTACTTTTGGTAAATACATCTTTATCTTTTGATGTAGTTTTATGCGTTAGCAGTTTAAATTTGCAAAAAATAGTAAAAATGAAACGGGATTCTTTGGATGCATGTATGTTCATTAGATGGGTGCGTTCTTGAGCACATATGCAGGGGTGTCGGAATTGTCAGCATTTTTTCTTAAGAGACGACTGATGTAAAAACAAAGTAACTATGAGTTGTCTGTCCGTTTGTCGAACTGTTTGATACAAGTTATCGTTAAGCAGTTGTTGTATTCAAAGTGTTATGGACTTTATACACTGTTTGTACAAATAAATGGCAAAGCTGTCAGGTATGCATTACCTTGATTGGATGTGTATAGGTGCGGCTTTCGAAATCTGAAATGTGATTTGGGTGGAAATTCTTGAAATATATGGAAATCTCGTCAACTTTTGATGATTATTTAAGGCTGTGACAGAAACACCATTTTGATAATCTTCAGGTCTTCTCCACTAAAAGTGAAAAAAAAAATTACTGGTGAAATAGCTAACAGATCATTGAGAAAGTAAACCATGTGGCGATATCCGTGTGGTTGATCCTATCTGGATTTATTTGGAAATGGAGCATAGGCGATGAACAGTGGTTCTATTACAGTATAAAAGTTTAAATTTGTTTTATGTACCTAATTTGTTATATGTACACACAGTATAAATCACTTTTATCTGCGATGGTTTCGTGAAATCAATGTTTTGTATTTGCATTTCAGAATGAATTGCATGTTTTATGTGGTTAGTGTCACGTGATTTGTGGTCAGTTGGACATTGACATGAAACAGGAAAAAATAAAATGTAAAAGGTCAGAAGTTTTGAGTCCTTGAACATAAGAACACGTTCCTGCACCCCCCCCCCCCCCCCTCCCCTCAACTCGTGGCGGTTTACCCCTTGAACGATAAAGTGCGCGGCTGTATTTATCCCAGGTTGTCTTCCAACTTGTAATACGGGAAGTGTCGTCAGTCCGTCCTGATGTTTGAAACCGAAACATACTGATTAAAAAGAGTGGCGAAGGGAAATTTTTCAATTTTTTTTTTCACGACACAAACTTGGTACATAAAACATCTAACTGCAGTAAAATTGAATTAGTTCAAACCCCAATTCCGACCGAATAAACGCCTCGTCGGACAAAAGGACGACGTCCTGCACAACTTCAATACATTTGGAACAATATCCCCCAAAACAAAAAAGTTGCCGGCCAAATAGCTACGCTACAGTGCGATCCAAATAACTTGGCACCTAAAGCGTAACGTACACACAGACAGATGAACGAACAAGTCAAACACTGTATGTCCCGCTGATATTTGTCAGGCGGGCCATAAAAAACATAAGCCATCTTGAAGGTGCAGTTTTTCCAAATTTGACAGCAAAACGGTTCGAGACGTGATGGGCAAACTTTTTTTTGGTTTGACACATTAGATAGCTTTGGGTGATGGGTTTGGCTAGATATGAAAGCAATCCGATCAGAAACTGGGTTTTGAGACAAATCGTTTAAAAAGTTTATAGATTCAAAACCTGACAATGGACAACAGTGATGCATCTTGTTTCGACTCGATTCGGCGAAAGTAAGGCAAATAAAACAACTAGGTATTTTCTAAAGAATAGTTTTTGCGACATATAAAGTGACAGTATCTATTATGCACACAAGAAACTTACACAAACATTTAGCCCAACAGTAAAAGGATTCTTACGTTTACCTTTTTCTTAATGTAATCCTAGACTGAAAAATTACCAGCGTGTCTTTTAGCCTCGACTAATGTCAGGATTCTACTTAAAAATATTAATAAAATTAAGTAGATTAAAAAGTTCCTTTTTTTTATAACGACGACCTTTCTAACATGGGGCTTACTGCTATAAAGGCGATGGGTCAACAACAGCGAAAAAAATAAAGAGTACCCAATGCAAAGAAAACTTTGGTGTTTTTGGCTTTGCGCATTTCCTTTAATTTACCGCAATACTGATTTCACCGTGACAACTATACCAGATTGCTTTACAAGGCATTTTTCTCAATCGCGAAGGCTTTTTATTAATAAGACATGTTTTCATTGCTAAAATCCATTCTGCGAACATAAAGTAAACGAAGAACTTCACTTCAACTGTAGTTTACAAAATATTTACACATTCATTTTTGTACACAATTTAACACACTTGCTATATAAATCAGTTAAAAATTTGGACGTGATTGCACGTAATAGAAATGCTATCGCATGATAAATATCCACTTTAGACAGATACATTTTCCACAGTCTTTCGTTCACCCTTCTTTGTTTCTTTTGTTGGACACCAACTTTTCAAAAACTACGTTTCAACGCCATTTCCTTCTGTCTTTATAATCAACCACGTTTAGTGTTGTGAAAGATGGGAATTTTATATGTGCAATTTTTTCAATTCTTACGAAACCATATTTCTCGATTCTTTTTTTCCTCAACCAGTTCAAATCACGCCACTCATTAAGTGCATAAATTACAATTAATTTTACAGACGTTACAAAATTACACAGATTACTACAACTTTTAAATTTATTATAAAATTATATAAAAGTCACACAGGTCGCACAGGAAATAGCATTTTTTTTTTCAATTTTATTTTTATACATAAACAGGACTGTTACTATTTCTTCGATTGTTGGATGTTATTCTCCTTTCATGAAGTTTTGAATTAACCCTTGCAGCGTGTTCCTTTAAAATCCGTGAACCTGTAAAAAATAATTAATATTTACAGTCTTGCTATAATTTGTTCCAGTGACATGTACATACACGGCTTTTTTTAAAGATGTTTTGTGGTTATGTAACTTACTCTGCCTCAATGCAGGTCTTTGAGGTTGTTTTTTTTTTAAGTTTTCTACACGAATATGTTTTACTGGGTCTTGAACAGTCTGTGTCATACATACAATTCACCGTTATTCCAAACTCGAGTTTGATCCATTTATCAACTCAACACAACTGTTTCTTCGCCAGTTATATTTTGCTTTTTATTTTCGTGCTGAGTATTTCGTCATCGAAGAGCCGGAGGAATTGGGTAGTGTAATCTGGGCAGCTAAAGTCAAGACGTTTTCGAACCTTCCGATGCACATTTTTTACCAGTTTTGTACGAGAAATACTGTTGATATACGCACCTTAATCTGATCCTCTCGCGCTAAACCTTTCTTGACGAGAAAGTCGGACATGTTGTTACGTTGATCACCCTGCAGCTGTATGACTTCGCGGTATTCTGGGTGGTCCACAACCGTACCGTTGCACGCAAATTCCTACACGATATTGCAAATTGACCAGGTGTATTATCAGGATTGTCCTGGTAGACAAGCTACTCCATCAACAAACTAGAGCACCGGCGATTAATAATTCGAGGTTTAATAATTAACAAACCAGTCGAGTTGTCCTGAACAACTTCGGAGCGCTCGAGCCAACATGTCCATGCTTGATGTCTTAAGACTGACACATCCGAACTTTTGTCAGGAAATTAAACCACACCAATTTACTAACTGAAAAAAAAAACATATACCTGTGAAAAAAACCTACACTTTACGTTAGCTTACGGATATACAATTGAATGTTGTAACAAAAACTGCAGCGCAAACCTTTTTGCAGGCTTTGACTATTCTCTTGAGGTCGTACTCTTGCGAAATGCCCTGCACAGTTGTCAGCGTCTTGCGGCCGTTGCGTTGCTGAATTCTTATATGAATATACGAGTCTTTGCCACCATCCTGTTCGATTGCGAACGGATCTGTGCATACAAGAAATGTTACTTTTAACACCCGTATGCTGCCACTACCATCTGATATGATTTGACGATGGGAACTGAGCGGTGAAGCTAAGGGGTAGGGGTCTGTTGACTGATGATGATTCTCAAATTCAGTTTTGTCTAAGAGATTTAAGCAAAAGGCAGTACTCCAATTTTTTGGGGGATAAACAAAAAGCGAAACATAGAAGTCAGTGGAGAAATACACCAAAATCACTTTTAAACAAGTAAGTATTTGTGAAACACAAGCAGGCCCCAACCGCCCCCCCCCCCCAAATTCATACGGGTATAAAGCGATGACGGACAGACTGACACCCCAAACCTATAGGCACCAATTCGAAGGGTTGGGGCCTAATAAATATGGCGAGCTTTTTGTTAGAAACCGATGAAAACAATGTCATGAATAAATTTTCCACAGTTCAATAAAGTTTTGACAGCTTACATATACCCCATGGAGGAGAAAATCGACTTGTAGTGTTTTTTTTTTTCCCATAGGAATCCTTAAGTTTCCTCTTCTCAGCATACACACGCGAAACGACTGGCACTCATTCAACAAGCCAATTCGTACTTTGGAACTTGTTCCGTGGAGTCGTAGTTCAGACCGTAATTTTTAGGGATAGATTACAATAAGGGAAAACATAAAAAAAAAAATTTTCTTTCGGTATGTACACTTTGAAACTTAAAAAGCCATATATGCTCTTTTAAAAACTATTTTATACGTGAGTACTATTCTGCCACTTTTATAGCCACTTTGTGAATGAGTTTCCAGCAAATTGGAATTTTGATGCTTTTGCTACGTAGTTTTTCTATCATTTTCTATACCGTTACCCCAACCAAATTCAGCAACATTTCAAGCACGAATCCGATTATTTTCACGCTGCTAGGTCAAGAAAAAGCCCCAAAGTATGCGTTTCGCAAATATTCAATAGTGATAGAGCACTATATAAAATCTGAAGCCCTGTATTTAAGCCCACGTACCCGTTTATTTTCATTTCTTTGGGACGAGTTCACGTCACAACCTTACATCCACCAATGAGAATTAACATTTTCATCACGTGATCAACAAGTAAGTATTTGTGAAACACAAGCAGGCCCCAACCGCCCCCCAAATTCATGGGGGTATAAAGCGATGACGGAGAGACGAACTGACGGACAGACAGCCCAAACCTATAGGCCCCAATCCGAAGGGTTGGGGCCTAAATAGTGCCAGTGCTTGCGTCGGGGCAAAACACATATTTTCTCACTGTTTTATACCAAATATAATAGGGCATTTTTCTCGTTCTGGGCCGATCTTGTCACGTGCCAGGAAGTTAGTTCTTTAAATAGTTTTCACCGTTCAGAAAAATTTCATTACTTAACTTAAATATCGAAGACTTTGTATTGGTATAAAAGAATGTGATAAACTCCAAATATCGCCCCTTACGCCCTCAGTTACCCACAATGCATTGCATGAAGGTGTCCGCAAGAATAAGCCAATTCGCACTTTGGCTTTTGCCGAAGTTTTTGCGTTTCGGCTGAATTCAGTTGAGATAAGAATATAAAGAAATGATAAAAAAAAACCACACAAATCAACAAAATTCCATATCGTCAGAAACATAGTCATATGTTGATTATTAAAGGGACTGAATAATATGTAAAATAGTTATACCGAAAAAGGGCGTAACTGCGCAAAATAACAACAAAGACAATACAAATAAACCAATAAGCGGATTTTGAAAATATGATCTTTCCCAAAGCAAAATAAAACAAAATTCATTCTACAGGCTCGAACCTATTCCTGATAAATCTCGAAATTTTCAAGTTTTCCTTAAAATAACAAATTTGTTTACTGGAATTAAAATCACTTACCGCGGGATTGGAGGTTCTGGATATTCAATTCGCTCATATGAAAAGCTTATTGGACCTTTCTAGAAAAAAAGTTAGGAACGATTCGGCAAGATTCTGTAGATATCGATGGATTTCTTTGTATTTCACAATATCCTTTCTTCTTTATAAACAAAAAACCGGAAGTGACGAGTTCAAGGTATCTATACAAACTGGAGCCGAATAAGCTTAAGCATTTTGTATCGTGGGCAGCGTTCTGTTTCTCTCGATTATTTCAGATTTCAAATTCTGTTTCCGTACTACAAATATAAATAACTTAACAATTGCCAAAAGAAAGGTACAGACTCTCATATATACATAAAAAGACAGAAAAGGGGTCAAGCAAAAGCAGTCAGTGATCGCGTGTAAATCAATGAATTAATGTGATTCTCATTAAATATAAAACTCCGTGTTAAGTTAGTTCTAAGTGATCAAGTAAGTCCCTGGATTCTATGAAAAAAGGCAACTAACAACACAACATTTCAAGTTTGCTTCATTTTGCCAGAATTGGTCAAAATACACATAAACACAATCGTTCCGTTCAGGTGTCTACACACCAAAAAGCTTGCAAAAAAATTTTCTAGAAAGCCACTCACTCACCCAAACAAACTATATTCTCTCATTTTATGCTAGTTAGTTTAAAGGGTGAACTAAAGCACACTATTGGGTTTTTTAAATTATATGTTCCTCAAAATTGTGGCTAGATTTTAAAAATGCATATGCTTGATCAGTTCCCCTGCACCCGTACCTTTTGCTAGGTAGATTTTGTGAAGGACATGCATCTCAAGAGACATACTTTTGGGTATTCTTCGCCTTGCTAGAGCTTAATATTGAAGAGTAATGTTCTGTTATAAACATAAATCATGGAGCTGGGTGCTTTATTTCGAATTCTTTCACGCGTGGAAGGCCTATAAATGAACGAGCCCGTAGTTCATTAACGTTCCTCGAGTGTCCGAATTCCAACAACTTCTCTATCACTATCATGACACAAGCACACAAAATAATGCCTTATGTACCTAAAGAGAGCAGAAATAAACTCCTTTTACTTTCCATTAATTGCCCTGTACTTTGACCTGTGTCATCTGAATGTTACGTGGTAACTTTCCTTGCGCAAACAGAAAGCGTTTCGTCACAAAGCCTTTGCCAGCGTCACGTTGGCTTATATCTATAACGCCCGAGTGAATGTGGCGAGTTTCATACGCTATTAGATAACGCAAAATTTTGTTATCGTTTCTTTATAGGTGAATGCATCGTCAGTCGGTGCGTGTTATAATTCTTGTTAGACAATGCAAATTTGAAAACAAAGTGCTAAGTATCGCCGTGATATCACGAGACTTCGATGCAAAACAAACAGAACTGACATATTTTGAGAGATCCACTTACCTCAGTACGGTTATTGAATGAATGCCAATCTGGAAGTAAGATCTATAAAATTATGATGTCGCTGCATTATCATACCATTTCATTTATCTCTCACATAAAAATGCAAAGAAAGTATCCAAACCGCTGGGCGATAATATAACTACAGTAAAAAGCGGAAGTGATTTTAATCATACCAGTAACATAGATCAAATCTGCCTGTACCGTCGCCACCTCCCGTAAACAACAATTATCCCGGAAATGATATTTTTTGCCGAACCTCCCGGCAACTGCCACTGGTTCTCAAATGCAAAATACTGAGCTGCTATAAGTAAACGGTCAGTATACTCGTACACATATGAAGTTTTTTTTGTGTTTATTAGCTCCGAGTCAGCTCTGATTTATATAACATCGTATATCTCTGTGTCAGAGCTGCGAAGCTTTCCATTGTTCCGCTAATAGGGGTCAACTTCATATGTTCTGAGGCACGAATCCTGCATACCATCCCCTATTATTCAAACATTTACAGAAAGTTCATGCCCAATATACCCTTTTTGTAAAACAGGCACACTTTTTAAAGAGCTGTATATCTTTTATTTGTTCATAAAAGTGCAGAAAAGTTAGCTTTCGCATCCACCTGTCAAATGTTTGTTTACATTCTGGTCTTTAAATGTCACGTGACCAAAGTCAAGGGACCGAAAATTTAAGTAAAGGGGTTAAAGTTAAGTTTTAAAATATATACTAAAATAGTTCATAGATGCAGAATTACGTATAAATTTATTTTGTACACCCACAATATTTGACTTTATTTTTTACGTTCTTTTTGAAATATCAATTTAAAAGTTTTTTGGTGGATAATTCCAAAGTTATTGTTACTTTTTCACGTAATAAAGTATGCTCCCTGTATACAAAAAATGCCAGTTATTGCGGGAGATTTGGGCTTATTTCCGTATTATTTTCTTTTAAAGAAAGCGTAACAGTAACTAACACGGAAGTTGTATATGGTTACCGTTGTACTTGGGGGGCCTTTAGCAAGTGCCAGTAAAAACTTATGGTTCGTTGAATCTCGCACAAACTAGCCACAGGGGTGCCTCAAAGCGAGCGTAGTTGACTTGCTTATCGTTATATAGCGAGGCTTTGAAGCGGTGCCTGGAAACTTTTTAGCGCACCGCTTCTTGGAGCTATGTGCTCATATGCAATCCTTATAGCTCTTAGCAGTCATTTTGAAAAGCGAGTTGATAGTCTTACAGTTTGCACTGTTATATTTCGGGATGATAGAAGAAAGTGGCGAGTTAAAGCTGGAAAATCCTGCCCGAAACAAAAAAAAAAAAAAAACATCGGCCTGGCATTTTCGTAAGTCATAACATTTTACTTCGCGCATAACAGAAAGCTAGTGTAAAATTCTGTATTTGCTACACACAAAAGCATATCCGGTTCGCTTCCAAAACATGAGAGTTATTGCGCAAAAACCAGTGAAAAGTTTCGAACGGTCTTAGGTTACTGGTAGCAAGAGGCCATGGACCACAATTACATTTCCTGGTAGAACATAAACATGAAAGGAGTAAATACAAAAGCAGTACCGCGGTAAATGTATTATTATGTAACACATGTGCAGCCAATAAATAAAAGTTATTGTTATAAAATATTCACAATAGGCTGGATTGTTCTAGGAAAAAAAATTGCTGTAAAATATATTTGGTTTATGCGTAACATTTTTTAAAAAATCAGCAAAATATAGGTGGAAATCGGCCAAAACTTGGAAATCCCACAGTTGCTATTTTCCAATCAGCATAGCAAAAATCGAATCGAAAGACCCCCATTTTTCTGGCTATTTCTGTTCTTCTAAAGGTTCAGTTCATCTGATTTTTTGGTTGTTTTAGATCGAGCAATGTTGTGGAGAGGGCCAGATTTCAAAATGTTATACAGAAAGTCTATGTAAAATTAATTGTGGTCCATGGCCTGATATGAGGTATCGCAAAATAGTAAAAAACTATAAGATCTCAAGTTCTTATAGTGCGGGTTATCCCTAATATACTGATTATTTGGGATAGTAGGGATAGTAAGCTATACAACAGTATCACTTTTGACACCTTGAGACGTTATCTTGGCTTTGCGGACGTTATTACCGTAAATCCATTTGGGGACTTTAAGGCCGGGTACTTTATGGCCGGGCACCTTTTAGCCGGGGCAATGCCTAATAAAGAGTTAATTTAGGCTATGACAAGTTGCTTTGGCTCTGGGGACGTTTTGGACCTGAATTCGTTTGGGGACCTTATTGCAGGGGACATTATGGTTAGTGCAGAGCTTATTTAATTTATGTCATACGTTTTTGCTTTGGGGGCGTTTTTGCCGTAAATTCATTCAGGGACCTTATGGCTGGGATAAAGCTTAATGAATCGGTAATTAAGATTATCATAATTATTTTTGGCTTTGG
Organism: Protula sp. h YS-2021; assembly: GCA_949752745.1. Classification (NCBI taxonomy): domain Eukaryota; kingdom Metazoa; phylum Annelida; class Polychaeta; order Sabellida; family Serpulidae; genus Protula; species Protula sp. h YS-2021. Next base: position 53,356,040 of record OX457030.1, on the reverse strand, counting down.
GGAGGTTTTGGCCCTAAATTCAATTGGGGACCTTATGACCGTGTACTTGATGGCCGGGGACGTGTTGTTCTGATTTCCACGAAAAATTTTGCTTTTGGACGTTTTGGCCCTAAATTCATTTGGGGACCTTACGACCGGGACATTATAGTCGGGTACGTTATGTCCGGGGCAAAGCTTAATAAAGTGCTAGATTATCGTACGTTTTTCAGCTTTGGGTACTCTGTGGCCTTAAATTCATTTGGGGACCTTATTGCCGGGGACGACTTGTCCTCGATTCCACTACGAAAAATTTTGCTTTGGGAACGTCTTGGACCATCCAAATTGTGGGAGATAAGTTATTTTGAAAAATGGTCATCAGGAAATTTGAAAATGCCCCCATTTAACCAATTTTTGGCGAATCGCCAAAAAGTAACTTTTCAAGAGATGCCTTCCTAGAGAACAATCGTACAAAATTGGACAGAAATCCGATCTAAATTGTGTGAAAAGAAACATTTTGAACATTTGAAGCCAATAAATTATAAAATACCCCCGTTATCGCTAAAAAGAGTAGTTTTTCCAAAAGCGGTCTACCGAGAGAATATTCGGAAAAATTTAAAGAAAATCTGATCGAAATTTTGGAAGGAAAAGCATTTTGAAAATTTACAATCATACATGCCCCCCATTTGGTCAGTCTTTATCGGATCGCAAAAAAGGTAATTTTTCAAAAGAAACACATCAAGAGAACGATCTTACTGAATTGAAAAGGAATCCGATCCAACTTGTGAGACATGAAGTATGTTGAAAACTGGCTATCAGGAAATTAAAAAATACCCCCCCCCCATTCAGCTAATTTTTAGCGAATCGCGAAAAAAGTAACTTTTTCAAGAGAGGCCCACTAGAGAACAGTCGTACAAAATTGGTCAGAAATCCGATCCAAATTGTATAGAAAGAAGGATTTCAAAAACTGAAGCCAATGAATAAAAAATGCCCCCCCCCCATTTCGCCAATTTTTGGCGGATGGCCAAAAAAAAAAACTTTTCAAAGGATGTGTCCGTAGAAAACATTCGTACAAAACAACAACGGAATCAAAATTATGGGAGAGGAAGTATTTTGAAAATTGGATGTCAGAAAATTAATGAGTGCCCCCCCCCCCCCCCCCATTTGACAAATTTTTGGCGAATCGCCAAAAAAGGTAATTTTTCAAGAGAGGCCTACCTAGAAAATTTACGCCCAAAATTTAAAGAAAATCTTATCAAATTGTGGGAGAAGAAGCATTTTGAAAATTGGGAGCCAGAAAGTTTAAAAAAATGCCCCCCATTTGGCCAATTTTAGGCAGATCGGAAAAAATGGCCATTTTTTAAGTAAAGCCTATTTAGGGAATATTCGCCCCAAAATTTTAAGAAAATCAGATCAATATTGTGGGAGAACAATCGTTCAAAATTGGAAAGGAATACAATAAAAATTGTGGGAGAAGAAGCGTGCGTTTTTTTGTTTTGTTTTGTTTCTTTTTATTAAATTGGAGGTCGAGAAAAGTAAAACAGAAATGTCCCCCATTTGGCCAATTTTTGGCGGATTGCCAAAAATAGAAGAGGTCTACCTAGCCCCCCCCCCGAATTTGGTCAGTTTTTGGCGGATGGCCAAAAAATTTTTTCCCAAAAGAGGCCTGCTTAGAGAATATTCGCACAAAATTTAAAGAACATCTGATCAAAATTGTGGAAGGAGAAGCATTTTGAAAATTGGCACCCAGATAATTTCAAATGCCCCCCCCCCCGAATTTGGTCAATTTTTGGCGGATTGCCAAAAAAAAATCCAAAAGAGACCTGCCTAGATAATATTCGTACAAATTTTTTTTCCCAAAAGAAGCCTGCTTAGAGAATATTCGCACAAAATTTAAAGAAAATCTGATCACAACTGTGTGAGAAGAAGCATTTTGAAAATTGGCAACCGAAAATTTCAAATGCCCCCCCCCCCCCCCCCAATTTGGTCAGATTTTGGCGGATCGCCAAAAATTTTTTTTCCCAAAAGAGGCCTGCTTAGAGAATATTCGCACAAAATTAAAAGAAAATCTGATCACAACTGTGTGAGAAGAAGCATTTTGAAAATTGGCAACCGAAAATTTCAATGCACCCCTACCCCCTCATTTGGCCAATTTTTGAGGCCTACCTAGACAACATTCACACAAAATTTGAAAGAAATCCGATCAAAACTGATGGAGAGCAAGAATTTTAAGTAAAAGTTTACATACGTACGTGCGCACATAAAGACAACGGATGCCCCTCTATTGACTAAGTCGGCTGGTCTAAAACGGGGCATAAACCAAAAGTACAAAATACAAAAATATAGAAAATATAGGAAACTAATATACACGTTCACACAAAAGTTCTGTTGTTCTTTAAAATAGCATGCGGGTTGTTAAAAAAAACACGACCGCTCTTTGGTGCAGAGAAATTTGACATTTAGTCGAAATGTCGTATCATTTTGTACCCAGTTTTCCGGATACGGAACACCCCTACTTAAGGAACACCCCCGTTTTTGAACATTTTTTCTCGGTCCCAAATTAGGCAAAAATGGACAATCCCCTCATTAGGGACCACCCCGATATTCGAAACAGGGAACATTTCGCAGGGTCCCGTTTACCAGATTTGCATTTCATTAACCCCCTCATTACGGAACGCCAATGAAAGAGGTGTTAAATTTCTGGTGTTATTTACGACAGGTGTAAATTCCAGTTTTTTTAATCGTAGCGTCCAGATGAAAGAGAATGTTTAAACATACTCCTTTTGTTCACGGTGCAAATCAAAATATTCATCTAAGATTTATTGCGTATTCCAACAGGGTTGTAGACTTTTAATCAGTTCAGGATCTCAGTTTTGTCATTTTAAATCAATGCGTGTTTTAGAACAATCCCTGATGAGTTTCAATTCCGTAGGGAGTCACGTTTATTCTTTGATGTTGTTTTTGGGGATTATCCAATATAAGTCCAACAGTAATAGCCGCTGTAGCCTTGGAAATGGTAACAATTCAAATCCACTTGTGTCTGGCTACTGTGTGCCATTTAATAGGTGATTTGAGTCAAACAATGTGCGCTTGTTAACTTGCGTAAATTACTTTATTCTACGGCTGTTTTAGTCAAACTGTTTAAAATCGTTCCTGCAGTCATTTTATTCTGTTAAATTTGCCGGTTTTCCGTACGTATGAAATATAAATCAAAACGTGTGGTCAATAAAATGGCCAGTACAAGTAAAAGAAAAAAAAATTGACACTAAAAGAAAAACTTGAAGTTTTAAAAGAAACAAAACTGTATTTGTGTGTTGGGGGGGGGACACAAGGTATTTTAAATGTCCAGTAGATTATCACTTGTTTAGGAAATGCGGGAGGGGACGGGGGGTGGTGGTGGTTAGGGTGCTGCAATGGACATTTGTACAACAAGCAAATGGCTCATATATTCTGACTACCCTACCGCCATATTATATGAGGTTTTCTATGTCCGTTGTGGGAATACTAACTGTGAAAACGTTCTGTTTGTTGAAATGCGTTATTCAAATATATGTATGTATGGTTACCGTACGTTTTTGTGTGTTTTTCATCTGAAAAAATGCGACCCGCCTCATTAAGGAACACTCCGGTATGAGGAGCATTTTCGTCGGTCCCGATGGTGTTCCTTCTATAGGGGTTTTACTGTATATTCAAAACACTGAATGTTGAGGATTTTATTCGGAGCGCCCAAAGCGTGATTTGACTTATTACAAATTGGTCTATTAGCTGCAGAGTATTATCATGATTTGTAATAAGCTGTCATCGTAAACCGTCGTAACCAGCGTGGCTGCTGGTTTGTAAATAAACCAGGAGTAATTGGCGTAAAGGCAATTTTCACTTTAAAAGAACACATTTTCGGTCTTGCCAATTACGACGTGCTGTTCAATTTCATGTTTCTCTCCTTGTAAAGCTATTTGTTAGAACTTTTAGCAAGTTTTTAAAAAAAGCATACAGGTTGTTATAACACATGAGTACTTTTTGGTGCATAGAAATTTAGGCAGAGACATTTAGGCGAAATTTATCAATTATTTCTTTCATTTTTACCTGGTTAGTTTTTAATCAAAACGCAGAATGTTTGAGCATTTTATTTGGAACGCCGAAAGTGTGATTTGGCTTTTACTCCATATGTCCCTCCATCAGTGCTACAAAGCCTTCCAGAAGCGGATTCTTCTTTAAAGTTCTGCCGAATAGTTTTTTTCGTTTCGAACGCATTCGTATGGGATAAGATATAAAGAAATTATAGAAAAAAACTGGCAAAAATGAATAAAATTCCATTTTTTTCCCGAAACATAGTCACAAAGTTGGCTGTTAAAGGGCTGAATAATATGTCAAATGGTTTTTAAAAGACATACGATGGCTTTTTAAATTCGAAAGTGTGCATGTTGAAAGAAAAGTAGAATTTGTATGTTTTTTCCTCTTTCATTTCTGTATAATTTAACCCAAAAGATTTGCCGTCGAAGCGATACCTGCAACGAAAAGGTGCGAAAGTGGGTTACTGTTCAGCTAACAGGGGTCAACTTTATATGTTCTGAGACTCGAATTCTGCATACCAGTCCTCAGTCATCCGAATGATCACTTTAAGTTCATGCACAATATGCCCGTTTTGCAAGAGGCCCAATTTTTAATGGTTCGCATGTCTTTTATTTCTTTGTTAAAGTGGAGAAAAATAGCCTATGTACTCAGCGTCAAATGTTGGTTCACCTGCTGGTTGAACCAACCAAAGTGACCAAAGTTAAGTGGACACAATTTCTAATAAAAGGGTTATTTTTCATGTGTAAAATATATACTCAAATAATTGATAGATGCAGAATTTGCATTAACGTTTAATTTTTAAGGAGTGAAAATTACGGTGTAGGAATAAGGCTTGGATAGACTTAAAATTTCACGCGAATTTCAAAGGTCATAACCCGTGAATTTTTTTTAAAATTTATCACAAAATTTAAGAAATCGATTTGAATACTTTTTTTGTACAATACCTGTAGTAATTTTTATCAAACAAGTGAAAATTACGGCCGAGGAATAAGTTTTGGAAGTACTTAAAATCCCACAGGTCATGACCTGTGAAAATTTAAAAAATTTGAGAGACTTTTGAGAGAAAATTTTATAAATCGATTTGAATACCTTTTCTACAATACCTGTAGTGATTTGTCATCAGATTAGTATAAAAGTAGTAATAAGGCTTGGATGGACGTAAAATTCTCATGAGTCATATAGTCATGAATGTGATAATCTTCAAACTTTGAGAAATTTTCAGAAATCCATTTGAATACCTTTTGTGTAATATCTTAAATTACGACGAAGCAATAAGTTTTGGAGGGACTTAAAATTTCATGCCAGTGCCATGGGCCATGACCTGTAAAAATTTTAAATATTGAGAGATTAGAAAGTGTCAATTTCAATATTTTTTCGACAATACTTTTAGTATTTTCTCATCAGGCAGCTAAAATTTCCAGCAGAGCAATAAGTTGACGGGGGAGTCAACATTTTACGTGAATTCCACAGGCCATGCACCTGTACAAATTTTCAAATTTGAGATACATTCAATAATTTCAGAAATCCATTTGAATGCTTTTTCTGCAGTCGCTGTGGTAATTTCTCATCAAACAAATAAAATTTAGGGCCGAGAAATAAGCTTTGGAGTGACTTAAAATTTCACGGCAATTTTGCAGGTGAAAATATTCAAGATTTGAGAGATAATAGAAAATCTCAGAAGTTCATGGTTACCTTTTGTGCAATAATTTGTGCATTAATATCTCATCAATTAAGTAAACATTGCGGCCGAGGAATTAGTTTTGGAGGACTTAAAATTTCACGGAAGTCCCACAGGTCATGATTTGTGAAAAGTTTCGGCCTTTGAGAGAATTGGAAAATTTCAGAAATTCGTGTGAATACTTTTTCAACAATACCTGGAGTAATTTCTCATCAAAGAGTTAAAATTTCACGGCAGAGCACAGGTGATGACCTGTGAAAATATTTAAATTTTGAATTTGTTAGAGGAACGTGATGCGAGCAGCTCGGATGCCAGCATTTTCAATAATCGCAATTCACATTGATCGGTGGGTGTTAGTGGTAGGGAGGGGCGGGTGATGCTTCTATTGACCTTATCAGCGCGGCGGCTAATCCTAAGGATTAAGGGAGAAAGACGTGTCAATAGAATGCCACAGCACGCAGTGTTTTAAGCCTGTTTTAGGCTTTCAAAAAAATATGCACTGCCCAAAATTTGTTGGTATTAACCGATTATCGGATAATACGAATTTTTTCCATTGAAGTCTATGTGAGAAAAAATTGGGACCAGCGATTTCGTTCATGTTAACCGATTTCGTATCAGCCGATTTCGTATTAAATAGGGTCCACTGTACACCAGAAAATTTCAAAAGTCGATTTGAGTACTTTTAAACCCAGCCGGACTGGGTTAGTCGTATCACTATAGCGGGCTTGAATGAATGTCAGTATGTTAAACTTTTTCTTTAATTTGCCACTCCTCCCACAGTTTGGCTCCAGTTGTTTTGATGTTATGCAGGAATGTTCCCTGGGTGGTTCCACACCTGGCTATTACTTTTTTTTTTTGACGATTGATGAAAAACTGACAAAATGGCCGCACTTTTGGTGTCCATTTTGACCCATTTTTAAAATGCTACTCCTCTTACAGTTTCACACCAATCGTTTAGATGTTACGCAGGGATGTTCCCTAGGGGTTCGCCTACCAGGTTTTTATTTTTTTTTCGCCTTTCGGCAAAAACTGCCGAAATAGCGGAACTTTGAAGTTTGGCGAAAACTGGAATAAATGGTAGTAAATAACTGAATTGTCAAACCATTCATTTCTCTCAGTCTTTTTCAAATGGTTATAAAATTTTAATCGAACTTTTCTTAGGTGCTTCACCATCTGACTTTGCTTTTTTCGCAAATGACAAAAAAAGAAAAAAAAATGGTGAAATGGTGGAATTTTAAAAATTTTGTAAAATTGTGTAAATGTCTGTAAATACGTGAATCGTCAAAACCTACCCTTTCCAACATCCCTTTTCGGGTAGCTTCCAAATTCGAATTAAATGCATTTTACATACTTTATTTTTTGGCCTAACAGTATTCGTTTCAGACTTTTTCTCTCTTTCCTTGTTTGGTAACTCGCCTGGGTCATGTCCTTGGACATGCTTGTTCTTGAATACCTGTAGTAATTTTTCTCAAACAAATAAAAATTACGAGGAGTGGCCGAGAAATAAGTTTTGGATGAACATAAAATTTCATGCCATCCCACAGGTCATGTATGTACGTGTGAGAAGGGGGGGGGGTATTATTTTGTTGAACAAAATGTGTGTAAGATATCTCGAGAACGAAAGGTCCGATCGACTTCCAACTTGATCTATTTATTCCATGGTTAGGTCGGACGGTTCTGTCAACTTTTGACGCATGTTGCATTGTTAAGGCAGGCGTATGAGTTCATTACGTAAGAATCTTGTGTGCACAATGTCTTAGCCCCTGAACGTCGGAGAAAGTTGAAACTTGGTGGGATTCGTGCTAGGTAGGTCCGAAAGATTTTGCTAGATTTTGTCGCGAGTAGAAAATCCGAGTGCGCCTTATGACGCGATCATGTAAAATATGTTTTGAACAAGGTCTTGACAGGGTTCGCGTTGGCAGGGTTTTTGTCCACTTTTTGGGCATTTTTTACGAAATGACTCACTTTTTCGGAACCCACCGAGCTTTCTGGACCCAAATGAGTCATACTTTCCTTTTTTGACTCACTTTCCTGAGAACCCAGCGCGAACCCTGATCTTGTGTGCAAAATATCTCGATAACAGAAAGTTGTATCGACTTCAAATTTAACATGGGTATGCCGTGGGTCAGTTGGCGGTTCTGTAAACTTCTCGATGCAGCGACATTTAAAATTCGTGTGACGTCATTATGTTAAAATCTTGTATGAAACATTTCTCAGCCGCTGAATATTCGAGAAAGTTTAAACTTTGTTGGGTTGTTGCTTGGTGGGTCCGAAAGATTCTGTCAAATTTTGTGGTAAGTAGAACGAACGAGTGCAGCTTATGACGTCATCACGAAAAATATGTGTATATTGTGAACGAGATCTTGTTTGCAAAATATCTCGACAACGGAAAGTCGTATTGACTTAATATTTTATAAGGGTATTCCTTGCGTCAGTCACACGGTTCTTATAAGTTTAGCTTGTGGCAAAATTAAAAAAGGCGTATGACGTCATTTCTTTATAATCTGACATGTAACATGTTTTTTTTTAGCCATTGACCATCGGAAAAAATCTAAACTTGATGGGATTGGTGCTTGGTAGGTCCGAAAGATTCTGTCATGTTTTGTCGGGAGCAGAACGAACGAAAAGGGCAGATGATGTCATTGGATAAATATATCTCGATAGCTGCAAGATAGACCGACTTCAAACTTGGTGTACTTATTTTGTGAATCATTAAACTCGGAGAAAATTGAGAAAGGCGCCAATCGCGTGGCTGAATCTAATAGCACCCCCACCCCAACCTTCCCCATTTTGTCCCCATTATGCATAACTATGCTGGGGATTTCAGCGTTTTCTAGTAGATTCTCTAATGTTCCGTATTCTTTAGATATATTTGAAAGCGTTGGTAGCACAGCTATCGATCTCTTACAGTTCGTGTAATTGACCATGTTGTGCGTTAGTCGTCTACAGCCTTTACGTCTTTTCATTTGGTAGCCAAACAGTTCCATACAGAGTAATGATGTAACGGTTCGCAATGTTTTGCAGTACCTGGAAGTAGTTTTCACTTTTAAAGTGGTCATCTAATATCTTGTGTTATGACAAACAGCTCCTCATTTTGACACAAAAATGCCCCCCCCCCAACCCCCGCAGTGAGGCATGTGTTGTACAGTAATGCCATTCTAGTGCTTTTTCGTCAATGGGAACGTACGAAGACAAGATAAACTTTATGATTATAACTACACTTAGGGTACAGACCGTTGCCGTAAGCTTGGGTGAAGTTTTAAGGTGGCATTTAAATGAGGGGGAGGGGTAAAGGTTAGCAAAAAAAACCTGATTGTGGTGACCACCATGTGGTTTCGTAGAAAAAGACGTACGGTGGCAACCGCCTGTCTTGACCACATTCCAGACCCGGATAAAGAAAAAGTACATGCAGTAAAACCAGTATGATCAACTTCGAATTCCGGAAAAAAAAGATACACAGTAAAATCTATTTTGCGACCACCATTCGGAAGAACACAAATGACGTACAGTAAAACCTCTTAAGTGGTCACTGTCCAGATCCGGATAAAAAAGGTGCGCCATGTCTGTCATGACAACCTTCTAGATCCAGATAAAACACCTAAACTTGTAGTGAAAAGAGGATTGAGATACCCACAAGTACAGTTACGTACAAAAATTGGATAAAGGTGATACGCAACCCGATTTCTCGGCACATGAGAGACATTTATAGAAGGTAGAAGTCTTGTTATTCTGAAAATAGTACAAATTTGTTCAGATAAAACTTTGTGAATGGAGTATCTGAGAAACTATTTGTTTCTGTTTACAAAAACAAAAAGGCAACGGATGGCTAATAAAAGCTTTTTGACTTGTTCGGGTACACTGTTTTTGGTGAGCACTGGCCGCTCTAGTGTCTTTTATTTTGGGGTTTTTAACATTGAATGAATGTTTGCAGAAATGAATATTTTATTTCAGTAAAAAAGAGAAAAGGAAAATGGTTATTGGTGAATTATTGGTTTAGTCGGGGTCACATTTGTTTTTGTTTACAACAAGAAATTAAGTAGGCGTCGAATGAAAATGTGACATAAGCCTGTTTTGTCTGTATGTTTGGTGTACACTTACCGCTCTAGTTTAAAATGCTTCATACCAGCCCTGAAAGTGACCCGCCTGCAGGCGCATTAGAAAAATCATAATAAATATATTTTTCACTTAAATGGTTGTAAAATTGCTAAGTTATCTACTTTCAAGCACAGTTAGGAAGTCCTATCATATATAGAAGTCGTGGGCATTCATTTACATATCGGATGCGCCAGATATGTTTATCAGGGTTAAATACCCGGGAGTACACTCTCAACTCCTGTAAAACATGTGGATTTTTTCCTAGGGATTATTTCTCTCCAGATTGGGTGTGTAATGATTAGACGTTGTATCCTCCTTCTAGGACGGAAAATGAATTAAAAGAAGACGAGGGATCAGTAAGGCGAGAGTGCGAGAGAGAGGCGGCAGAGATGTTTGGACTAAGCCCTATGTCGAAGAGCAAGCGACTCGTCGTCGGCACTATCGTCCTGCTACTGGTTGATATCATATGGGTGACGTCATCCGAGTTGGCTGAGGTAACAATTCCATGGATCTTGATTCGTCTGTTCATCCCGTTGGGGCGCGGGATGCGGGGTTGGGGGGTGGAGGCGGGGGGGCTGTATCTAAGAGAAAGATTCACACTCATACCGAATTTTCATATGTATCTCATGGAAGTAAGGCATAGGTTTCCTGCTAAGTGAATGATTCTGCGTTACTGTGTAGAGGAAATATTGCGAACTTCCTATTCATATTTTTGAAGTGATTTTCCATTTAAATGCTGCTACATTTACAAAGCAGGAAAGCTATCAAATAAAGTCGATATATATTAGGTATATGTAGTAGATTTGGGTTTGAATCTTTAACAAAACTTGCTGTGCCTCTGTTTGGGCGTTCTAGTTTATGTACTACTCAGTAATTTCTTATGGATGTTATGCTTGTGTCTTGCACGTATCAGTTAACGTTGATGTACATTTCGCGTGTTTACATTACAAAATTATATTGCCTTCTTTGTTACTTGTTCGCATTGCAGCATGTGTTCAGCGACGATCAGTACGAGAAGCCTTATTTCTGCACCTATCTCAAAACGTCCATGTTCATTCTCTACCTCACCGGGTTCCTCTGCTGGAAGTCATGGTGGAAACAGTGCAAAAAGAGTGGAGTGCGTGCCTTTTATTTATATTTTTCGGACTCACATAAATACATACGGTATTTATATGCGTCTGTTTAAATTGTTCAATATTGAAAATATTTGTAGGTCTTGTAGGAAATATATAAAATAATGATTAAGTTTTAAAAGCAACCTCAAAAATGTTCACATTTTCGCCGTTAATTTCTTCGCTCGATTTTTTTTTTTGGCTGCAGCACCTGCATGCGAGGAGCGAGAGACTGGACACCGACTCGCTGCTCAGCGAGCCCATCTTTGTACCGGTAAAGTTCGACGCGGTGGCGGCGGCCCTGGAAGATCAGCTCCTCAGCTGTAGCGACTCGGACGAATCATCATGTAAGTTGGGACAAACTTGATATTGCTAGGATTGATCGATGCTTTTGGGGCGAAGATAGACTAAATATTTTTGAGCGGCTAGTGCTAAAGGTCGGGTGGTGGACCGGCGTTTATTTATTTATTTATTTTTTGGAGGGGGGGGGGGGGATAAGTGTAAGGGCCATATGGGCTCCGTCATACATGTGTATCTACCCCAACCGCCCCCTCCCCCCGATCTGCCAACAGCAGGAAAGTAATATACTTTATAATTCATCCAACCCCACCCTCATCCCTTCTTCCCCGAATCTCTCTCTAGCTTCCTGGCCAGTAAACTTGCCACTTTATCAGTCCTGCATACTCCAAACTGTCCGTCTTTATCAGTCTTGTATACTCCATACTGTCCGTCTTTATCAGTCCTGTACACTCAATCCTCTCCGTCTTTATCAGTCTTGGATACTTCGAACTGTCCGTCTTTATCAGCCCTGCATACTCCAAAGTGTCCGTCTTTATCAGTCTCGTATACTTCAAACTGTCCGTCTTTATCAGTCTTGTATACTCAATACTGTCCGTCTTTATCAGTCCTGTACACTCAAAACTGTCCGTCTTTATCAGTCTTGTATACTTTAAACTGTCCGTCTTTATCAGTCTTGTATACTCCAAACTGTCCGTCTTTATCAGTCCTGTACACTCCAAACTGTCCGTCTTTATCAGTCTTGTATACTTCGAACTGTCCGTCTTTATCAGTCCTGCATACTCCAAACTGTCCGTCTTTATCAGTCTTGTATACTCCAAACTGTCCGTCTTTATCAGTCCTGTACACTCCAAAATGTCCGTCTTTATCAGTCGTGCATACTCCAAACTGTCCGTCTTTATCAGTCTTGTATACTCCAAACTGTCCGTCTTTATCAGTCCGGTACACTCCAAACTGTCCGTCTTTATCAGTCTTGTATACTTCAAACTGTCCGTCTTTATCAGTCCTTTACACTCCAAACTGTCCGTCTTTATCAGTCCTGTATACTCCAAACTGCCCGTCTTTATCAGTCCTGTACACTCCAAAATGTCCGTCTTTATCAGTCCTGCATACTCCAAACTGTCCGTCTTTATCAGTCTTGTATACTCCAAGCTGTCCGTCTTTATCAGTCCTGTACACTCCAAACTGTCCGTCTTTATCAGTCTTGTATACTCCAAACTGTCCGTCTTTATCAGTCTTGTATACTCCGAACTGTCCGTCTTTATCAGTCCTGTACACTCCAAACTGTCCGTCTTTATCAGTCTTTTATACTCCAATTGTTTTGGCTTCCAAGTTTGCCTCTTTCTTTTATCAACTTGTGATATTTACCTCCTTGGCAGCTCATACAAGATCTGTGCGCTTCAACAACCTGACAGAGGTGCGCCAGCTGTCGGACGCCGTGGCCGAGGACGCTAAGCTGGCGCGGCTGTCGTGGAGCGCCTACATGCGCGCCGAGGAGCTAAAGCTCAAGGCCGCCACCAGGCTGACGGTCAAGCAGGTCGTCAAGGCCGCCATCATCTTCTGCTGTATAGTGAGTGGATTTTTTGAGCTCCATTTTGGAATTTAAAACTGGCTGTACCCAGCCGTAATTACGCAATATTAATACACTGCCTCTGTGGACAGAAAAAGAACAACAGTATTTCTTTCTGCCACTTGAAGCAAATACGTACTTCTTTTAATCATCACAAAGATGAGTTGACTGTTTGGCAATGCTAACAACATTTAGATGACCATTTTTTTTATTATCGAAGTAGCTGTTCATTTCATTGTATCGGTGTGTGCGGAGAGCTGGCTAAGAATGAGTCACACTTGTATACAAACTTGACCCGGTTATCTAATAAAAATAAGAACTGTTGTTGTATTTTTCCTTTGTAGTTTTTCTGTGCTCATCTCTCGTATCGCGAAGCAAAGCACTTCAGTCAATCCGGCATTGTGAATTGTTTATCAAGTACATCTGCACTCTTCACGCTCATTTTGGCCGCCATCTTCCCCAGTTCCAGTGGTGACCGATTCACCTTGTCTAAATTTGTTGCTGTCTTGTTAAGGTACTGTCTCATTGCATTAACAGACAAATCAGAAAAGATATGTGTACGTTTGTTAGCCTATAAGATATTTACTTAGAATCATTGACATCATTTTTGAGCTGCTTTGGTTTTCGTTTAAAAGTGAAGTCACTTCGTCTTTTTCAACCTATTTTCATGTATTATTTTTTTTTTTTTTTGGCAAGTTTGAGAATTAGAAAGTGCAGCCGTTTATTTGACTTAGGGTTTTGTGATTTACAGTATGGGCGGGGTGGTGCTCGTGAGTCTCTCCACACACGTGCAGCCTTCGGAGATCCCCGTGGGCGCCATGTGGGCCCTCAGCGGCGCCCTCTTGTACGCCATCTACCTAGTCATGATGAGGCGAAGGGCGGAGAATGAAGACAAGTTAAATATGCCCATGTTTTTCGGTAAGCGTGCTGTGACGTCACTTTTTTCGTATGTTCTTTTTTTTTTTTTTTTGGTAGCTTGCCATTCAGCAATTAATTTTTTGCCAAATGAGATATGCGGTTTTGTGTTTTGTTCGTTAGACTTTACACCTCGTAACCCCATTTTTTCAGCGCACACAGAGATGCGCTTAAAAGCGCCGGTTTCCCAGAATTGTATATTAATAGGTTCTAAATTACTATTAAATTATTATATATCATTTGTGTTACTCGCGGTGGCCGTATGTAAATGTGCTAACCAAAGTGAGATAGATTCGTCAGTGTAATTACCGTAGTAAGCTGTGTGTATAATGCTAAGGATGTACGTGTGTGTTGATAGGTTTCCTCGGCTTTGTGTCACTTGTTGTGTTGTGGCCGGGATTTTTCGTCTTTCACTTTTCACATTTGGAGCACTTCGAGTGGCCCAATAAGATGCAGTGGAGCTTCCTCGTCGTTAACGGCCTTGTTGGAACTGTTATTGCCGAACTGCTGTGGTTGTGGTAAGCCGTTAGAATTCGAATGCTTCGATTTATAGTTAATCCGTACCTTGTTGAAAAATGTCTCGATAATAATCGAATCGATTCGAATGATGGACACTTATTTTTTCGAGCTCATTCTGCAGTGACCCCGACGAGGGTAAATCTGTATTTTCAAAAGTTATTTTGAGCATAAAAAGAGCCGATGCTGAAAAAATCTACATTGTGAAATTTGTTTGCAGGGGATGTTTTCTCACAACGAGCCTAACAGCGACGCTGGCACTGACACTCACAATCCCGATGTCTATGATTTGTGATATAGCAATCGACGATGTAAGTTCCTCTTTCATGAATAAGTGATCATAAAAAAAAAAAAAAACAGCAAAACCAGGGTATTCTGCCAAACATTATATTTGCAAAAAAGAAGATATTAACAATGCGAGATGAGAATTATTTGCAATGTTATGTGTATGAGTGGTGAGAGTATTTGCTGTTGTTCGTCTAGGTGAAGTACAACTGGATGTTTTACGTGGGCATCGCGCCCGTATTCATCGCCTTCTTTGCTGTCAGTGTCCTGTCACATTATGACAACTGGGATCCAGTCTATTTGGCTATCCGCAAACTCTGCCAGTGTGTTCTGCGAAAGAGACTGATACCCAGGTATGTACTTTCTGCGTCTCACTGCATTCTACTGCATTTTATTGATGTACAATAATTGACTTTTATAATAAGGGCCCGTATTCATGAAGCACAGCCAGGGATAGTGCATACCTTGTCAATGCAATCACAACAGCGCTAGTAGTACTGCTGGGCTTGTATTGTTTTGTGAATACGGGCGGAGGCTTTGGGGTTCGAAGTCAGAAACTGAATTTTCAGTTACTACCTTCTTATCGGAGTAGTTGTTTAAAGCTTGGTTGTCATCTAAAAGAAATTGCCCCCCCCCCCCACCCTTCTCAAAATCTTCCTCATTTAAGGCGTATCATCTTTGATTTCCTAGATTTTGTAAGCTGTCATATAACAAGCGTGTGCTTTTCAGGTTGCGGGAGATGGATCGGGAGCAAACAGAGAGCTTGGTTCCAAAGAGTAGTGAGTCATGACGTCACGCCCAGGAATCAATTTAAAATTTTAAATGTTTATTTTTACTGCAAAGAAGTCCTTACGTGTGAATTATTTCAGTCACGAAATTGTATTTATGTGTACCAAAATGTCTAATCTTAGATCAAAATAACTGTAGATCTGTAGTCGCCGAGCAGTCGTTCAGTCTAAATGGATGAGAAAAAGAGTGTGAAATTAAGTCTTGCTTAGGTGCTTGGGTGGTGCTCTTATCCGTCTCAGAATCTCTTCCCGGGGGGGGGGGGGGAGGTTGGGGTCGAGGGGGAGTTGTCGAGTGTATAGATATTGGGTTAGAGATTGTATATTGTGTTGTGGCTGTTGAAATGAACTTGGATAGCGATAAAGTAAACGTGGTATAACTTAGCGTTTGAATTAATCAATTTGCAGTCATCAACTGTATGGACACGGAGGACAGGCGAAGGGATTGCCGGGAGGGGTTGTATATTATCAGTAGCTGGATGTGAAAAAAATTACTGTGAAAATATTTTTATCTGTCCGGGACAGATAAGCGGCGAAGGGAGAGGGTGAGGATATTACATATTACTTATCCGGTTATCTGCAGATATAGGAGGCTACTAACACTTCAGTCTCATAATTTTATGCACCCTCCCCCCCACGCCCCACCCACCCCACTTCTGAGAATCCAGCCCACCCAACACGCGTCTGGAGTAGAGGCAGCTTCGTAGTGTCTAAAATACGTAAAAACTGAATCTCTGCAGGTCTGATAAACTTAACCTCATTTAAGGGCAAAACCTTGACTCGGTGATGTCGTCCCAAGTTAATTTAATGTGCTTCAATTGCAATTAGATTGTACTAAACAGTTTGATTTTTGAACGTGAATTTATGTGAATATAGCTACTGAATTGTACATTGACTAGTGGATATGATGTGTAAAAAATATTTTGTAATATAAATTTTGTTAAGTTACTGGTTGTTATTTTTGACTTCGTGTTTTAAGTTTTTACATTTTTATTTTTGCAGTGTACAAAAATTAGCAATGTGCGTGTTTTGCCGTAGTGTTATTCGAAACAGAAAGTTAGAGAAATGGTAGCCTTAGGGACCGTCCAGCAAGTAGATACGCATAACTTCGAGACGTTTTGATCCTCTCTCCTCCCCTTCCCACTCCCCCTCCCCTGTACGCAAAATTTGTGACCTCACCCCATTGGCTGTGACTGTAAATCATGCCGGCCCGAGCCAGTTTCGTGCCGCCCAGTCCGGTCCGCCCCTTTGAAAGTTTGCCGACCTGACCAAAATAACCAGATTTCATGTTCATAAAATAACCGTCCAAAATCTTTTTCCGGCCCGCGCTAATTTCTGCCGTCAGTGGCCGGCAGACCGGCACTATAGCTCATCTCTGATAACATGAGCGTACACTATACCTCACACCCCTCGCCACCCTCCTCCCCCCCCCATCTCTCTTCGCGTACGTACTTTCTGGATGGCCCCTTGCCAAGAAGTCGTGACGTCACCGGAGAGATACTGGGACAGGCGTTTCTGTTATTATGTGAAACATTCAGCGTGATATCGGTACTTTAGTTCAAAAGTGACCCAATATTTTTAACTGGTCAAATGCACAAGCCATGTGTTGTACGGCCTTTGTGTGAATGCAGCCCTGTTTGATTGGTCCGACCTCGACCAATCATAGGCCATGTCAAGAGTCGGCGTCCGAGAGTTAGTATATAGGGGCTGAAGCCAAAATCAGCTCCCTAAAAAAGGCTGCGATGTGTAAAAAAGAAAAAAAAGCGCTAGTTCGTTAAGTAAACAGGCCATGCACTATTCTACCTTAACATTTTTTATTTATTCCCCACAGGTAGAACCTTTGGGGAATATATGCGATCGACCGCGTGTCAGTATGTCGCTCGGTCGGTCGGTCGGTCTGTCATCAAGAGCTTGTTAACACGATAACTTAAAAACTGCTGCAAGGATTTTAATGAAACTTGGTATGTAGCTTCTATTGGAAAAAAATATCGGTGTTGTAAATGGGCCAGGTTCGTCCAAGGAAAATGCATCAACTAGACTTGGAAAATTTCAGCTCTTGATTGACTATTGATGGCCGTGTTTAACTGATGGGGGTCTGTGGGGAATATGTGGGCTATGCACGCTGCTCTAGTAAAACCTTGTTTTTGAAAAAAAATCCTGCAAATGTCCGTTAATTATATATTTTAATACCTTCTTTGTTTTCGGGGAGCTGGTTATTTTGAGTACGTGTTCAGATTTAAAAGTGCTTTTTGAACATATAGTCTGTTCGTCGTTTTAGACCAGTATATTATAGTGCAATTTTGCTTCTTTAGCGTCCCGAAATAGATTACCATCTTCCGGTCGTGTTAACGAGCGTGGTATTTATGGATGAATTCACACTTGTATCGGTTAGTTGATAGTTCTAGATGTGAAAGCAAAGCTCCCGTGGTACGGTGCGATCTTCCGCCGTCCGTGCGTGACGTTTCTGTCAGTACCTCCATCTGTCTTTACGCGTTGCATGTCACTCATGCAACTCTATAGACACTACCTCTTGGTAGCTTCATTATCAACAGCTTACTTTCTGGCACAGAATTTTGCTTTGCTTTAATTAGCGGAAGAGATGAACTCCAATCTGTTAATTTACGCAGTTGAATCCTTGCTGTATTTCGTAAGAAATCGTAAATAGTAAAATCAGATAAAATGATAAAATCAGTCACGCTTTATACATTGTGTTAAAAATTATAAATATATATATATATATATATATATATATATATATATATATATATATATATATATATATACAACAAAATAAACCACTAAATCAGTATTTAGTAACGGTATAACATCTTGGGTCAAAGAACAGGAGGCGTATAAAGCGGCGTGGTGAAAGCATATGCTGGTTTTGTTATCCCCCGTGAAACGGAGGGATATAGTTTTGAACTTTTCGGTCCGTCCGTCCGTCAGTCTTGCCGTCTGTCTTGCTGTCTGTCACGCTTCAGTCGCACGCGCCTACAGGCCACATTAATATATAGATTCGTTTCAAATTTTGTACACGGCTTCTCTAGACCCTTCCGCAGTGCAGTGACCAAGAATTTTCCGGATCGGAAAAAAATTGACAAAATGGCGGAATTTTGAAAATCGGCACTGGACATAGCGTATATACGGCAGTCTCACGCGCCTACAGGCCACATTAGTACATGGATTCATTTCAAATTTTGTACACGGCTTCTCTGGACCCTTCCGCAGTGCAGTGATTAAGAATTTTCCGAATTGGACAAAAATTGACAAAATGGCGGACTTTTGAAAATCGGCACTGGACATAGCGTATATCCGGCAGTCTCACCCGCCTACAGGCCACATTAATGGATGAATTCGTTTCATATTTTGTACACGGCTTCTCTAGAATTTTCCGGATTGGACAAAAATTGACAAAATGGCGGACTTTTGAAAATTGGCGCTGTACTTAGCGTACCTACGACAGTCTCACGAGCCTACTGGTTAATGGATTGATTCGTTTAAATGTTAAACACTACGTCTACCTATCCTTCCACTTTTAAATTTTGCGTTGTCAACACGCAACAGCCTTACACACACCATATCCCCCACGGGGGATAGACGTACTCCTCGAGACGTAGTCAAGTTCATTGTAATTTGGCAAAGCAGTGACACGATCCGCCGTTTGTAGGGCTGCATGTGTTGTAAGGCTGCATGTGTTGCAATCCTCACTTGTTAGAGAAAAAAATGGAACTTTACAACAGCATTCTTTGTTATGTGCAGTTACAACAAATTGCGTGTATCTTCCAAAAGTAATGTTATGTAATTAAGTACCAATATCTTTTATGTTAACTTGTTTTCAGTTGTTGGAAAGTTTCAATTTACAGCAAAAATATACATTTTTGTTTCTTTTTATATTGTTTGTGGAAAAATAAAAGTTTTCTGTGCACTGCGATATCTTTGTGATTAGAATTTCGTATTTATGAAGGGGCATCGCACTTAGGTCTTGGTAGTACAGCTAAAACTGTCAGGCCGTGTACGTTCTGTGTCTTGGTCAAAGCATGGAGGAGGGGAGGGGGGGACTGTTGGACATTGGATGAGGTTATATCGGTCTGTCTGTTGTTTCGTGGCCAGTCTGTCCACGGTTGGGAGTGGGGGGGGGGGGGGAGGGGGGGGGCTGTTGGAGATTGGATGAGGTTATATCGGTCTGTCTGTTGTTTCGTGGCCAGTCTGTCCACGGTTGGGAGTGGGGGGGGGGGGGAGGGGGGGGCTGTTGGAGATTGGATGAGGTTATGTCGGTCTGTCTGTTGTTTTGTGGCCAGTCTGTCCACGGTTGGGAATTGGGGGGGGGGAGGGGGGAGGGGGGCTGTTGGAGATTGGATGAAGTCTTGTCGGTCTGTCTGTTGTTTCGTGGCCAGTCTGTCCACGGTTGGGAGTGGGGGGAGGGGACTGTTGGACATTGGATGAGGTTATGCCGGTCTGTCTGTTGTTTCGTGGCCAGTCTGCCCACGGTTGGGAGTGGGGGGGGGGGGCTGTTGGAGATTGGATGAAGTCTTGTCGGTCTGTCTGTTGTTTCGTGGCCAGTCTGCCCACGGTTGGGAGTGGGGGAGGGGGGGGGGGCTGTTGGAGATTGGATGAGGTTATGCCGGTCTGTCTGTTGTTTTGTGGCCAGTCTGTCCACGGTTGGGAATTGAGGGGGGGGGGGGGACTGTTGGACATTGGATGAGGTTATGCCGGTCTGTCTGTTGTTTCGTGGCCAGTCTGCCCACGGTTGGGAGTGGGGGGGGGAGGGGGGGGGGCTGTTGGAGATTGGATGAGGTTATGTCGGTCTGTCTGTTGTTTTGTGGCCAGTCTGTCCACGGTTGGGAATTGGGGGGGGGGGGGAGGGGGGGGGGCTGTTGGAGATTGGATGTGGTTATGTCGGTCTGTCTGTTGTTTTGTGGCCAGTCTGTCCACGGTTGGGAATTGGTGGGGGGGGGGGGAGGGGGGCTGTTGGAGATTGGATGAGGTTATGTCGGTCTGTCTGTTGTTTCTTGGCCAATCTGTCCACAGATTTGTTGCCATTGAATCGCTTACAATGAAAGTTCACAGCAGATGTGAAACATCGCATTATTTTTAGTATGGGCTTAAAATTGTCAAAAATGTCAAACTTCGAAGAAGTTCTTGGGTTAAATATGGTCTTGTTAAGAATTTTGTGTCCATCTATATCTTAATATTTCACATATAGTCTAGATGTTGGTTTTGAGAAAATGTGTGTGTGATGTTACACAGTTCCAGTGGAACTTGAAACTTTTTCATTGATAAAAAATAAATAGCCACATCCAGCTTCATTGATTGTGCAGGGAACATGACTGTGTGGCGTGAGATATGAGGAGCGGGAGGGAAGATATTTATGTTCTTCAGGCGGAATCGTCAATGGGTACAAATTTAAACGCCTGTTAACGCATTAAGAGAGCCTTAGGCATAGTTTAGTATGCCGACTTTACCACTCTGCAATAAATAACACGTACAAATATGGGAGAGCTGAGCATATATCTTGCTCGTTGTTATGAAACAGCTGACCTCTGATAAGATCTATCTGTTATATATGAACACGACGCGGATGGATATTTAAAAAAATAGTTCCTCTCTTTTCTGAGTACTATTTGCGTGGAATGCCTTGTGGGTCTGCCGAGTAAAAAGGTGTTACACAACAGACCGACCGCCGTAGAGGTTTGCTGTTTAACAACAACGATATCTTGTTACATCATTTGCCATTCTGTTTTCATGGGTTATTTCAGTGTAGTTTAGTTAAGGATTTGCATGTTTTTTGTAGTGGAAAAGAGTATACTACGGGCGTGTCTTGCCACGCTTTTTAACCCAGCCGACTTTGTCAGACTGGACAAAAAAAAAAAAAAAAAAAATGCCGAAATGCTGGAATTTTAAAATTTTAAAAATTTTGTAAAATTGTGTAAATGTGGGTAAATACGTGAATCGTCTAAAACCAAACCCCTCCAACATCCCTTTTCGGGTAGCTTCCAAATTCGAATTAAATGCATTTTACATAGTTCTTGAAGTGGTTTTTAACCCAATCTACTTCTTTTTTTTTTTTTCTTGACGTGTTTCTTGTTTTTTTTTTTTTTTTCATTGAATCTTTTTAATAGTACGCGTGAACGTTCGTTGGCTGCTCTCCATGTTCCAGGACGTGCTTGTGTGTGTGTGTGTGTGTGTGTGTGTGTGTGTGTGTTTTTTTTTTTATTATTATGAAAAAGTTACATTCAGAAACAAAGTTCTTCATTTTTTGGCCTAACAGTATTCGTTTCAGAGTTTTTCTCTCTTTCCTTGTTTGGTAACTCGGCTGGGTCATGTCCTTGGACATGCTTGTTTTATATATATATATATATATATATATATATATATATATATATATATATATATATATATATATATATATATATATATATATATATAGTTTGAAAGCGGTCAACAATTGTCCAAACTAAGAATAGTTTACAAATTGTCGTATTTAAGATTTTAATCGGCACTGCATTTCAAACGTGTTTGGTGAATTTTTTTATGCCCAGACCTTACCAAGATCAGGAGGGACATTATGTTTTTTGACTGATCCGTCCGTCCGTCCGTCATTCTGTGCGTCACGCTGTGAACACCATATCTCAAGTTCCACTGGTCAGATTTCAGATAGCTGGTATGTAGCTTCTCTATATATATATAATGTTCTAGAGCTGATTAGGTTTTGGTGACCTTGCGTCGTTGTTCAAAGTCACATTTTGTTCGAAATGAGCAAAGCAACTTGAAATGAAGACTTCTCAAATTCCATTGAATTTGTTGTTCCACATGCGTAATTCTTCTGCTTCTGATGGTTAAAAATGTTACCTGCAGGGAAGATATATCTGCTGCAAGCACACAAATAAGTATGAACACTGTATTATTTAAAATAAGAATTCTGAAGCAAATAAGAAACCAGATATTTTTTGGTAGGCTATTCCGGAATAGAAGGTCCCCAGATGAATTTAGAGCTGAGACGATCCCAAGCAAAATTTGTCGTGGAATCCAGGACAACACGTCCCTGACCATAAGGTCCCCACCCAAAAGTACCCGACTATAAGGTCCCCAAATGATATTAGGGCAAAAACGTCCCCAGAGCAAAAGATGAAACTGATAATAGTCTAAATTAACGCTTTATTAAGCTTTACTCCGACCATAAGGTCCCTGGCCATTAAGTATCCGGCCATACGGTCCCAAATGAATTCAGGGCCAAAACGTCCCAAATCTAATAAAGGTGTGATAACCTAAATTAACGCCTTATTAAGCTTTGCCCTGGCCGCAAGGTATCTGGCCATAGTGTCCCGGCCATAAGGTCCCAATTTAATTACGGGCAAAACATCCCCAAAGCAAAAAAGTGTGATAACATAATTAACACTTAATTAATCTTTATCCTGGCCATAACCCTCCCAGTCATACGATCCGCAAATGAATTTGTCCCCAAATTAAAAAAAAATATGATGACCTAAATTAATACTTAATTAAGTTTTACTTCGGCCATAGAGTACCCGGCCATGAGATCCCCAAATGAACTAAGGGTCAAAAGCTCCCCAATGAAAAAAACATGCTAACCTAAATGTCCCTGGCGATAAGATCCCCAATTACATTACGGCAAAAACGTCCCAAAAGCCAAAAACGTATGATAACAAATTAACGCTTTATTTATCTTTACACCGGCAAAAACCCCTGGTCATAAGGTCCGCAAATGAATTTGCGGCCAAAACGTCCCCAAGTAAAAAAGTATAACCTAAATTAATGTTTTATTCAGCTATGCCCCGGCCATCAGGTCCCAAAATGAATTTAGGGCCACAACCTCCCCAAAGCAAAAAAAAAAAAGAAAGTATGATAACCTAAATGAACGCTTTGTTAACCTTTACTCCGGCGATAAGGTCCCCAGATGAACTTAGGGCCACAACCTCCCTAAAGCCAAAAAAAAACAAAAAAAAAACAAAAAACGTATAATAACCTAAATTAATACCCGGCCATAAGGTCCTCAAATGAATTTAAGGCCGAAACGTCCCCAAAGCAAAATTTGTCGTGATGGAATCCATAGTGAAATATATATATTGTAGATGTGCATCGTAGTATTATTTTTGAAATCAGTGAAAAAGTGGTCGGGAACCAAAATAACTCGTCCATTATAGAAGGTGTTCACTACTGGGAACTGTTCAGTAATGAAAGTTTTACTGTACATAATTATATGTCTCCCCCTAACGGAAACATATATAGCATTTGGTGTGTCCGTCCGTCTGTCCGCAGTGAGTTCTTATGAAATTAATGAGTCGATTTTTCTCAAAACATACATACATATTGGGGTACATGTCTAGATGATGCCCGTGTTATTTTTTGTTTCGTTACCTCAAGAATTATATTTTTGGCAAATTTTTGAACATAGGGGGGGGGGGGGGGGGGTTCGTGCATTTTTTCACTTTGGCAGGCTATATCTCCAAAACAGTTTGTTGGATTAGGCTGAAACGTGGCAAGAACAACACACATATAGTGCAAATGTTTACTGTGAAGTTCTACTTCATTTCCGTTGAAAATGTATTTTTGGCGAATTTTTCAATTTTTGATTTTTAACTTTTTTGGCCATAATTGTTGCGATGTCTCCGAAACAGTTTGTTGGATTAGGCTGAAACATGGCAAGAAAAACCCATATGTAGTGGAAATGTTTACTGGGAAGTTTTTCTTCAATTTCTGTAAAAATGTATTTTTGGCGATTTTTTAAATTTTTTGGGCTGGCCAATGTTGTACTTTTAAGCAAGGAATTTTTTTCCACGTGACTTATTGGTGGGCGGGGGAGACATATCCGTTTTTGTTTTAACAAAAACACTGGCCAGTCTAGTTTACTTTACACGGTGATCCTGTCTCACTGAGACTGTAGTTTCGGGGCATTTTAAAAAAAGCCAATTTCCCAATGGTTTTTTCTTCTAATTTTACAAAAATGTTCACCAGGCTTTCTTCTGTTAAAAAGCTATTTTTTAGCGATCCAAAAGAAAATAGGCTAAATTTGTAGCATTTTAAAAATTTTTGGGGCCAATTTTCAAAATGCTACTACTTCCACGATATGGATGGCACTCCTTTCACATTTTGTACGGATGTTTACTAGGTAGGCCTCTCTTGAAATTTTTTGGCGATTCACCAAAATTTGCCAAATTGGTTGGCATTTTTAAATTTTTTATTTACCCAATATTCCAAAAGTGTTTTCCCCAACAATTTCGATCGAATTATCTTCAAATCTTGCATAAATGTTCACTAGGCGGTCCGCTTTTGAAAGATTCGTTTTTGGAGATCTACCAAAAATTGGCTAAATGAGTTTCTTTTTGTTGCCAATTTTCAAAATGCTTCTCGTGTAGTTTTGATCAGAAATTTTGTACGAATGTTCTTAACATAGGCTTCTCTTGCAATGTTACTTATTTGGCGATTCGCGAAAAATTGGCCAAATGGGGGCATTTAAGAAAGTTTAGTAGCCAATTTTCAAAGTGCTTCTTCTCCCACAATTATGATCAGATTTTATTCCAATTTTGAACAGTTCTCGAGATTTTATCCCGCGCCGTTCTAACGGAGGTGGGGGATATAGAAACGCCCCTTGTCTGTCCGTCCGTCTCTCTGTCTGCTATCACGTTTGTCTAGGCCATATCTCCGTAACCGTTGATCGCAGGCATATCGTGCCTTGGAGAATGAAAGAATATATAATGTAGTTTTGCAACGTCGGGTTAATTTTTTATTTCATCAAAAAATGTCGAAGTTATGAACTTTTGAAATTGTTGGACTTAGTCGTTTTCTTAGGGTACCCTGTCCAGGCCGTATCTCCGTAACCAAGGATCGCATGCATACCGTACCTCGGGGAATGAAAGAACGTATAATGTAGTTTTGCGGCATTAGGTTGTTTTTCGATTTCTTTAAAAATGTAATTTTGGCGATTTTTTGAAAATTTGGACTTTGTCGTTTTCCAGATCAAGTTTGTCCAGGGTGTATCTTTGTTACTCTTCATCGTAGACCAATAAAACCATACAGGTAGAAAGTATATAAAGTGTAGTTGTGCAGTGTCAGGTTATTTTATGATTTTTTAAAATGTAATTTTGTCGATTTTTCGCAATTTAGACTGTCGTTTTTCAGACAAGATTGTCCAGGCTGTATCTTTGTTACTGTTGTATTGAAACAGCCCATCCGTAGGATGGGCCCATCCAATAACAGCGAGGTATTGATTTACCCCATCTTCGTTGTTTTGCGTTTCTATAGTTTCAGCCCATATCTGGCTATTGGAATAGCACATACTTTCTTCTCCCATTAAAAATGGGAAAAAACTGCCTTGGGTTGTGAACAAGATGGGCTGTTTTAATGGTTGATGGGTGTAGAATGGGCCCATCCTATAGCTGTAAGCCACAGAAAGAGCACATATAGAATCAGTATGTGCCAAATCTACAGACAGATGCATAGGAATACACCATCCATAGAAACAACACATCTGATCAAGAATATGAGCCAAATCTACAGACAGTTGCATAGAAATACCCCATCCATGGAAACAGCACATGCAGGGCCGGCAGAATTGTACCTAATATTTGAGGCGGGGTCACCGTCTGCGCGGGACCTCAGTACCACGAGTGGTAATGAGGTCCCGATCGAAGTGGCACTGAGGACCCGCTGGTGGCACTGAGGACCCAAACTATTTTTTACTTCAAAATGCAAGATTAGGTGGTTTTAAGCTGAAAGAAACGCTCAAAACCAGACCTGCTGCTGATATTGCTGCTTTGATCAAGCCTCTTCAAGGCTTTAATTACAAAGCCGATGGGAAAGCCAAAAATAAAAAAACACAATTTGCCTTTGCTGCGTAGGAGGGGTGGGGGGGGGGCTATATAGAAATATATTTTATATATATATATCTATATATATATATATTTATATATATATTATATATATATGTAGTCGTATATATATATATATATATATATATATATATATATATATATATATATATATATATATATATATATATATATATATTGCCAAAAAGAGAAATTTTGCATCTTTTTTTTCTTTTGTGAATAGACGTGTATTTTTATATATTTTATGGAAAAACTGTGATATGTTGAGATAAACATATATTGGGTGGGGGGCGGGGCGGTAGGAATACAAGAAGATAAAAGATCCCATGCCACCCCTAACGGCGTCGCCTAACGGGGTGGCAGGGAGGGGGGGCGGAAGAAGCAGTGATTTTAAGACACAATTAAAGATGGGGGCGAGGCGGGGGCGGTGAGTTCGTATGAAAAATTTGTCGGGTCCTCAGTGTCACCGGGCCACTTCAGGACCTCAGTACCACTAGTGGTACTGAGTTTACCACTAGTGGTACTGAGTTCCCGAGCAGACGACAACCCTTACTGAAAAATATTATCAGTGTTTCGTCAATTAACAATTTTTAACAAGAAAAAAATATCACCCAACTTTATTGAGGCTACAGACGAAGTCCCTATGTGTTGTGTTTTCCTTCACTGAGTCGTTTTTCATGGGGAGAAACTGTATGTGCTGTTTCAATAGCCTCTGTATTGATTTAGCCCAGCCATTGGATGGGCCCATACAATGATGTGGTGTTTTAATGCTGGGGTGTTTCAATGCTACAGTTACTATTCGCTGTACACCAATAAAACCCTACAAGTAGAAAGTATATAAAGTGCAGTTGTGCATCGTCAGGTTATTTTTCGATTTTTTTTCCCAAAAATGTAATTTTGGCGATTTTTCACAATTTGTACTTTGTTGTTTACTATACCTTAAGGGAAGAAAATATATATAGTGTAGATGAGCACGGCGGGGGATGTGCAATCTACGTTCTCTCTTTAATTTTTTTTTGTAGATGAGGTAAAAAAATCGGCTGAATGGGGGCATTTTGAAAAATTTTCGTAACCAGTTTTTTTTTTGTTCTACAGTTTTGATCGGATTGCCTTCAAAATTTACATCAGTGTTCACTAGCCTGCCATCTCTTGAAAAGTCACTTTTGGCGCTCAACCAAAGACTGGCCAAACTGGTGTGGTGGACATTTCTCGGTAACCAATTTTGAAAGAACTTCCACAGTTTTGATGGGATCGGCTGAATTTTTTTCATAAGTGCTCACCAGGCGGTCCTCCTTTGAAAAAAAAAATAATTTTCTCACGGACGGCCAAAAATTGGCTAAGTGGGGGCATTTTTTTGTTGACAAGTGGTAACCAAATAATTATGACAAGTGCCAAACAAATAATTTTTTTGTTTGCACTTTTCACAAATGCTTCTGCTGCTATAATTTTCTGTAAGATTACCTCTAAATTTTGTACGAATATTTGCTGGTTAGGCCTCCTTGAAAGTTTTGGCGATCCACCAAAAACTGGCCAAATAGGGGGTATTTTTCCAAAGGTGTTTTTCCTACAATTTTGCGTATCAATGTTCATTAGGCGATCCTCTTGGGAATTTTTTTTTTTTTTGTTGATACGCCAAAAATTGGCTAAATGGGGGGCATTTTTAACCCAGCCGACTTTGTGCGTATGCGTATATGTTAAACTTTTTCTTTAAAATGCTACTGCTCCTACAGTTTTGCTCTAATCGTTTTTATATTACGCAGGAATGTTCCCTGGGTGGTCCTTCACCTGGCTATTTCTTGTTTGACGATTGACGAGAAACTGACAAAATGGCACTTTTTGTGCCCGTTTTGACTCATTTTTAAAATGCTACTCCTCCTACAGTTTAACACCAATCGTTTAGATGTTATGCAGTTATGTTCTTAAGGGATTCACCAACGAGGCTATTATTTTTTTCGCGGTTCGCCAAAAACTGCCGAAATGGCGGAACTTTGAAGTTTGGCAACAACTGGAATAAATGGTAGCAGATAACTGAATTGTCAAACCATTCATTATCTCAGTCTTTTTCAAATAGTTATGAAATTTTAATCGAAAGTTTCTTAGGTGCTTCTCCACCTGGACTCCACCTGGACTTTTTTCAGAAATGACAAAAAATTTTTAAAAATTTTGTAAAATAATGTGTAAAATTGTGTGAATGTCGGTAAATACGTGAATCCTCAAAACTCAACCTGTCCAACATCCCTTTTCGGATAGCTTCCATATTCGAATTAAATGCATTTTACATCATTTTTTGGCCTAACAGTATTCGTTTCAGAGTTTTTCTCTTTCCTTGTTTGGTAACTCGGCTGGGTCATGTCCTTGGACATGCTTGTTTTACACGACACGTTATTCTTTGTTTTTTTTTAAAATGGTAAAGGAGCCAATGGTCCAATTTATTTTGTACATAATATGAAAAATAAAAAGAAAAGAATGCACTATTATCTGACAAAAAAATTACCGACAATAAACTAGCAATGTCTGAAGAGAGCTAAATTTTGATCATCAGAAGAGCTTGGTTGATACATATTGACAAAGAACATGCTATTCTTTTACATCCCAGTTCGGAGCGATGCAGGATTAGGTGGTGGCTCTCCGACAAGAGCTGCGAGAGGCCCGAGCAGGACGGGTCCATGAGGCCCCGGTGGAAGTCCATCCCCGCGCCGAGGAACTGGAGGAGGCCGGCGCGCAAGTGGACCCCATGGAGGAGGATGCCGGGGAACCGGAGGTGGCCATTGCCGCCAGGGAGGACCCGGAGGTCCATCCAGCCGGTGACCCGGAAGAGGACATAGACGCCGGGGAGCCGGTGGATATCGCGGTCGCCGGGGACAACCTGGTGGTTGACCCCGCTAGGGGAACCGGCAGGAGAGCTGCAGGAGGATACCGGGGAACCGGAGGTGGCCATTACCGTCAAGGAAGACCCGGAGGCCCGTCCAGCCGGTGACCCGGAAGAGGACGACGCGGGAAAACCGGTGGATATCGCGGTCGCCGGGAACGACCTGGTGGTTGACCCCGCTGGAGAACCGGCATTAGAGCTGCAGGAGGCCCGGGCCGTCGACATCAACGCCGCCGGGGACCGAGAGGAGATTCCCGCCGCGGACCCGGTGGAGGAAGGTGCCGCCAAAGGGCTTCTGGTGAAGGCCCTTGACATGGAGGTTGAGGAGGACAGGACGGGGCCCTGGAGGAGACACATAACGCCTCTTTCGCATCAGTACACTCTCCGGGACCGAGGCTGGTCGAACACGAGGAGCGAAAGGCTGCCCGCGCTCGCACACCCCCGGCATTACCTCGCCCAAACCCAAACGACTCTTTGATCTCAAATGCCTCAGCTTCATCACCTGAGGCACCTGCCCCTCCGCCCCCACAGGTGCCACCAAATCTCCAGTTGAAGCTGCTGTCGGTCCCCGCCACGTTTTTGTGATGGGTGCCCGTGTGTTACGCCCTCACGCACCCGCGAGGCTCGCCAGATCACTCCGCGATGCTAAGCATCATTAGGGTTTTTTATCGGTTGAGATCAGCCGAAGTAATGTTGCGTCTTTCATTCTTCTGTCTATCGGCGAGCACGTTCGAAATTCCCGAAATTCAATTGCTCTTTCTTTGCCTTCTATGCGGAAGAGGTTCTTTTTCAGGTCTCGTTTAAAATATTTTTTTTTCAGGGTCAAAATCTTTGTATCAACTTTTGTAGTTTTGTAAAATATGTTGAAATGTTGCACGAACCAGTAAAAGATTTTTCTCAGTGTTATAGAATCCAGTGATTTAATTTTTCGTTTTGCAAGATAAACCAGTAATTTAAAAATTTGTTGGTAGTTAATAACCTGTTGTAAACATTTTTGGCAATTAAATTATTAAAACTTTTTGTTTGGCGAGTAATTATTGATTATTTTGAAGCAGATATTCACGTAACGCCGCCGGCGTCTTCCTCCCCCACCCATCTTTCTCGTTCCCTTCCCCGACCTTCACTGTAAACCGGCGACATCTTCGACGAGAGCCGCCATTCACCAACCGGTGCTCCTTAAGCGTTTGAGCTACACTTTTGGTGTCTGTGGAAAAGTCAATGATTGGTTTCGATCCTACCTAAGCGACAGAAGTGTTTGTATGTCAGTAGGGAAGACCTCTTCGGATAAACTCCATTTGGAATGTTCGCTGCCGCAAGGATCCAAATAAGGACCAAGGCTGTATTCTGGCTATACTCAGCCTTTGGGCAACTTGCTTCAGCTGCTCATACTCTTGTTTCACTGTTACGCAGATGACACTGGGCTGTCTGAGTATCTGTCACTGAGAGTCCCTGATAGTCAGTATGAAATCATCTCGGACTTGAGTAAAAGTATTGTGTCAATAGAGACGCCAACAAATTAAAACTTAACTGGGATAAAACAGAATTTATGATTATTTGTAGTGGTAGAAATAGGTCAAAAGTAGAAGTGTCTGAACTGGACTTTGGTCACAGTATTATCAGATTCTCAAATTCTATCAAAAGCCTTGGAGTGACTCTTGATGATTCATTGTCCATGGACGTCCATGTGAACAATGTGTGTAAAACCTGTATGTATTACATTAACTGGATACGCAAAATACGCCGCTATCTTACCATTGATGCAACCAAGTCCCTTGTTCAAGCCTACGTTATCTCTAGACTTGATTATTGTAATTCTGTGCTAGTTTCCCTTGCAGCACGTTATGAACATCTCAGCCCGACTTGTGTTGCAGAGGAAGTGGGACTGTAGTATTTCAGAGGCACTTTTAGAGATGGTCGAAGACAGGATAAAGTTTAAAGTTTTGTGTTTAGTTTGGAAAGCTCTACATGGTAAGGTACCGGCTTATATTTGTGATAAGCTTGTGTTGTATTGCCCCCAACGGAATCTACGATCGACCGAATCCATGTACCTGTCTGTGCCAAAGTCCAGGACACGTTACGGTGACAGAGCATTCAGTCATGCAGCTCCTGTTTTGTGGAATGCTCTGCCTCCTCGCATTAGAACTCAACCAAATTTAGAAATGTTCAAACAACACTTGAAGACATATTTATTCAAGAATGCTTATTTCAGTTAACGATAAAGTTGTTTTTAGACCAGCCGACTATGTCGGGCTGGTCTTATCTTATCAATAGAGGGGTATCCGTCGTCCGTATGTACGTATGTACGTGTGTATGTACGTGTGTAAACTTTTACTTAAAATGCTTCTTCTCCTTCAGTTTTGATCGGATTCCTCTCAAATTTTACAGGAATGTTCTCTAGGTATACCTCTCTTTAAAAATTATTTTTTTTGGCTAGTTGTTCTCTAGGTAGATCTCTCATGAAAAATTACTCATTTTGGCGATCCACCAAAAATTGGCCAAATGGGGGACATTTGTAATTTTGTGGTTGCCAATTTTCAAAATGCTTCTTATCCCACAATTTTGGTCAGATTTTCTTTAAATTTTGCCCGAATCTTCCCTAGGTAGGCCTCTTTTGAAAAATTACTCATTTTGGCGATCCGCCAAAAATTGGCCAAATGGGGGACATTTTTTTTAAATTTTTTGGTGTCCAATTTTCAAATTGCCTCTTCTCCCACAATTTTGATCGGATTCCTTTCCAATTTTGGATAGTTGTTCTCTAGGCAGACCTCTCTTGAAGAGTTACTTTTTTTGGCGATCCGCCAAAAATTGGCTAAATAGGGGCATTTGTAATTTTGTGGTTGCCAATTTTCAAAATGCTTCTTCTCTCACAATTTTGATCAGATTTTCTTCAAATTTTTTGGTGTCAAATTGCTTCTTCTCGCACAATTTTAATCGGATTCCTTTTCAATTTTTGGTAGTTGTTCTCAAGGTATACCACTCTTGAAAAATTACTCTTTTTGGCGATCCGCCAAAAATTGGCCAAATGGGGGACATTTGTAATTTTGTGGCTGCTAATTTTCAAAATGCGTTTTCTCCCACAATTTTGATCAGATTTTCTTCAAATTTTGCACGAATATTCCTTAGGTAGGCCTCTTTTGAAAAATTCCTCATTTTGGCGATCCGCCAAAAATTGGCCGAATGGGGGACATTTTTTAATTTTTTGGTGTCAAATTGTCAAATCGCTTCTTCTCGCACAATTTTATTCGGATTCCTTTTCAATTTTTGTTGGTTGTTCTCAAGGTAGACCTCTCTTGAAAAATTGCTTTTTTTGGCGATCCGCCAAAAATTGGCTAAATGGGGGACATTTGTAATTTTGTGGTTCCCAATTTTCAAAATGCTTCTTATCCCACAATTTTGATCAGATTTTCTTCAAATTTTGCACGAATATTCCTTAGGTAGGCCTCTTTTGAAAATTTACTCATTTTGGCGATCCGCCAAAAATTGGCCAAATGGGGGACATTTTTAATTTTTTTGGTGTCAAATTGTCAAATTGCTTCTTCTCGCACAATTTTAATCGGATTCCTTTTCAATTTTTGTTGGTTGTTCTCAAGGTAGACCTCTCTTGAAAAATTACTCTTTTTGGCGATCCGCCAAAAATTGGCAAAATGGGGGACATTTGTTATTTTGTTGCTGCTAATTTTCAAAATGCGTTTTCTCCCACAATTTTGATCAGATTTTCTTCAAATTTTGCACCCATAATCCCTAGGTAGACCTGTTTTAAAAAATTACTTATTTTGGCGATCCTCCAAAAATTGGCCAAATGGGGGACAATTTTTAAGTTTTTGGTGTCAAATTTTCAAATTGCTTCTTCTCCCACAATTTTGATCGGATTCTTTTCCAATTTTGGATACTTGTTCTCTAGGTAGACCTCTCTTGAAAATTTGCTCTTTTTGGTGATCCGCCCAAAATTGGCTAAATGGAGGACATTTGTAATTTTGTGGTAGCCAATTTTCAAAATGCTTCTTCTCCCACAATTTTGATCAGATCTTCTTCAAATTTTGCCCGAATACTCCCTAGGTAGGCCTCTTTAGAAAAATTACTCATTTTGGCGATCCGCCAAAAATTGGCCAAATTGGGGGCATTTTTTAATTTTTTCCCCTTATGAAAGAATTGAAAGAATGACTCCTCATCAGCCACAACTACACCGATCAAGTGAGCGAATATTTTCTCCATTCAGTTACGGCTTTTTTCGTAACCGCTGTCTGCGAATTTGATCATGACTTTGTCTGTGATTCTTGGATATATATTCCGTAGGTCACGGCTGGTCACCATGTCCCTGGACATGCTTGTTAGGGACACTCATCACTGCAACAATTTTAGCTGTGATATAATGTTTTGTGCTGTGTTATTTCTAGGATTATGGTTAACATTAGTTACTATTGTAGAGCATAGTAGCTTGCTGAATATGCGCAATATAAATGATTCTTTGATATGATATGATATGATTCACAACGTTGAGTTTTTTCCTGGTATTTTTAATCAACTACTAAGTGATATGAATTAGAGTTGGCTATGAGTTATGAATCCTGTTTATGCAGTAATAATAATAATAATTAAAAACACACACAGGCAGACACACAAAATTGACCAAATATCTAATTACCTTTCTTTTCCGTTGCAGACTGTGTTGCCCCTGCATCGGTATAAACAGGTGAGTTCGTATTTGAAATATTTCGTTTTTATATCAATCAATGGATTGTCAAATGTAAAAGCAGAGACAGATAAGTACATGGAGCATGTAGAGATTGAGGCCCGTGTTGCTTGTTGAAAATAAAATTAAGACGTTCTCGTTGCTTGGTGTGCTAGCAGAAGAGTAGAAGAGCACATTTTGAACTTCACGAGTACATTATGTAATCTATCTGAGGTAAAAAAAAATCCGAAAAAACTAAATGAGCGCGTCCAACTGACGCAGCGCTTGAAGAGAAATGCAACAGAGGTAAACGGGGGTGCTTTGCGTCACGTTTCAGACAAGTTTCAGGGAAGTGGTTGCGCATTAGAGACTGCGTTTAGAGAATAGAGATCAATGTGAAGTAAAACTTTTCCCCTTGTGGACAGGTCTGATTTTGAGCAGAATTTTTTGGGAACCCGTTACC
The DNA here is from genome assembly GCA_949752745.1 of Protula sp. h YS-2021. Classification (NCBI taxonomy): domain Eukaryota; kingdom Metazoa; phylum Annelida; class Polychaeta; order Sabellida; family Serpulidae; genus Protula; species Protula sp. h YS-2021. The sequence continues at coordinate 53,321,892 of OX457030.1, read as the reverse complement.
TGGATTACTTGCGCTCATTGAGTTTTTTTTTTCAGAAAGGTTGTTCAGTCGCTTGGGCGGTCGGTGCCGCACTATTGTTCGGTCGGACTTCTTGCTATTAGCAAATTTGTTTATTCCATTTAGAATTTAAAGCAAATGTAATTAAAAGTCGACATGGCTTTTGAAATATCCGGTGTGCAAATGTTTAATGGAACATGCGCCGTGCATGTGGGAGTTATAATTTTTGAGAAGTGATTTGTGCAGGTCATGTTCCACATTGCAGTGAAATTCACAAAATCATTGGTTTAGAAACTGGTCCACTGGGGAAAAAATTTACTTCAGTATTTATCTGTCTCTGCTTGTCCCGGGTTTTGCGCAAAAAAAAAAAATCCACAGCAGATGTGCATCGTCGTGTTACTTTTTGAAGTCGGTCGAAAATGGTTTACATGAGAGCACAAGTTAGTTAAATTTGATAATTTGAAGGTTGAACACGTGTATCTTCAGATGTCCAACTCGTATACATTTTTTTCACGCTGGGATGAGCATTGTAAGGTGCAACGTCATTTATTTTTTATCAGCCCAGCTTACGTTAAATTTAAAATGTATTCCTATCAGTTTGCGGGTGGTGTCCGTTAGTTAGTTCGTTCGTCAGTTAGTTGTTTATTTAGTAAACTTTGTTTCAAACTGCATCTCCTCCTGCAATTTTGATCCGATATCATTTATTTTTGGTATGAGACATCCCTAAGGGGTCGTGCATTTTTGTGCTTTTCTAGTCGATCGGGTGATTTTTGAATTTTTGGGGAATTTTTGAAGACAAAAATTTAAAATGTATCTGTTCCTACATTTTTGACCCGATGTCATTTATTTTTGGTATGAGGCACCCCTAAAGGGTCGCGCATAGGGCTTATGCTTCTTTAGTCGATCGGACAATTTTTGTATTTTTGGGGAATTTTTGAAGCAAAAATTTCGAAAATATTTCAAAATGCATCTACTCCTACAATTTTGAGTAGATGTTATTTATATTTGGTGTGGGGCATCCCTAAGCGGTCATGCGTACGGCTTGCGCTTTTTTAGTCGATCGGGTGATTTTGAAATTTTGGGGAATTTTTGAAGAAAAAATTTTAAAATGTATCTCCTACATTTTTGACCCGATGTCTTTTATTTTTGGTATGGGGTACCCCTAAAGGGTCGCTTGTGCTTTTTAGTCGATCGGGTGATTTTTTAATTTTTTTGGAACTTTTGAAGAAAATAATTTAAAATGTATCTCCTCCTACACTTTTGGCGCGATGTCATTTATATTTGGTGTGAGACATCCCTAATTGGCCATGCATACGGCTTGTGCTTCTTTAGTCGATCGGATCATTTTTTAATTTTGGGGCAATTTTTGAAGAAAACAATTTAAAATATATCTCCTCCTACATGTGTGATCCGATGTCATTTATTTTTGGTGTGAGGCATCCCTAAGGGGTTGTGCATACGGCTTGTGCTTTTCTAGTCGGTCGGGTGATTTTGGATTTTTTGGAGAATTTTTAAAGAAAAAAATTTAAAATGTATCTCCTCCTTCATTTTTAACCCGATGTCATTAATTTTTGGTGTGAGGCAACACCTAAAGGGTCGTGCATCCGGCTTGTGCTTTTTTAGTCGATCGGACAATTTTTGTATTTTGGGGGGAATTTTTAAAGCAAAAATTTCAAAAATAATTCAAAATGCGTCTACTCCTACAATTTTGATTCGATGTCATTTATTTTTGGTGTGAGGCATCAATAAGCGGTCGGGCATACGGCTTGTGCTTTTTTGGTTCATCGGGTGATTTTTGAATTTTTGGAGAATTTTTGAAGAAAAAAATTTAAAATGTATCTCCTCCTACATTTTAGATCCGATGTCATTTTTTTTTGGTATGAGTCACCCTAAAGGATCGTGCATACGGCTTGTGCTTTTTAGTCGATCGGACATTTTTTGCATTTTTAAGGGAGTCTTTGAAGAAAAAAAACCTTCAAATGCATTTACCCTACAGTTTTGAACCGATGTCTGGTTTGAGGCATTCCTAAGGGGTTGAGCATACGGCTTGTGCTTTTTTAGTCGATCCGATAATTTCTGTATTTTTAGGGAATTTTTTAAGAAAAACTGCAAAATGCGTTTCCTCCTACAGTTTTTATCCGATTTCATTCATTTTTGATATGAGCCGTCTCTAGGGGGTCATGCATACGGCTTGTGCTTTTTTAGTGAATTGGAAAACGTTTGAATTTTTTTGGGATTGTTGAAAAAAATTGAATGAATCTCCTCCTACAGCGCATAAACGCAAGATAAATGAACTTGCGCAGTAGTCAGATTTAACAACCGTACATCGACGCAAGTTAAATAAACATGCGAACTGGTCCAAAATAAGCACTGCGCATCAACGCAATTAAATAAACATGCGCACTGGTCCGAAAAAAAGAACTACGCATCGACGCAAGTGAAATAGACAAGCGCAGTGGTCCGAAATGCGAATCGGATATCAACGCAAGTTGGTTCGAAATGGGAACCACACATCAACACCGACTTCTGAACTTTTCAATTTTTTTCGGAATTAAAAAAAAAAATTAAATGAATCTCCTCCGACAGCGCATAAACGTAATTTAAATGAACTTGCGCAGTAGTAAGATTTAACAACCGCAATGTGAACAGCGCATCGACGGAAGATAAATAAACATTCGAACTGGTCCAAAATAAGCACCGCGCATCAGCGCAAGTTAAATAAACATGCGTACTGGTCCGAAAAAAAGAACCACGCATCGACGAAAGTTGAATAGACATGCGTCGGAAATGTGAACCGCGCATCAACGCCACCTAAAGAAACGTGCGCAGTGGTCCGAAATGCGAACCGCACATCGAGGCAAGTTAAATAAACATGCGCAGTGGTCCGAAATGCGAACTGTACATCAACGCAAGTTAAATGAACATGTGCACTGGTCCAAAATAAGCACCGTCCATCAAAGCAAGTTAAATAAATATGCGCATTGGTCCGAAAAAAGAACCGCGCATCAACGCAACCCAAAGAAACATGCGCAATGGTCTAAAATGAGAACTACGCATCAACACAAGTTAAATAAACATGCGCAGCGGTCCGAAGAAAGAACCACGAATCGACACAAGTTAAATGAACATGTACACTGGCCCAAAACAAGCACCGTCCATCAAAGCAAGTTAAATAAATATGCGCATTGGTCCGAAAAAAGAACCGCGCATCAACGCAACCCAAAGAAACATGCGCAATGGTCTAAAATGAGAACTACGCATCAACACAAGTTATATAAACATGCGCAGCGATCCGAAGAAAAAACCACGAATCGACACAAGTTGAATAGACATAAGAGTCGTGCATCGACGGGACTTAAACAAAACATGCGTACTGGTCCGAAATGCGAACCGTGCATCAACGCAACCTAAAGAAACAGTACACTGGTCCGAAATGCGAACCGGATATCAACGCAAGTTAAATAAACATGCGCACTGGTCCGAAATAAGAACCGCACATCAACACAAGGTAAATAAACATGCCCTCTGATCCGAAATGAGAACCACGCATCAACATAAGTTAAATAAATGTGCGCACTGGTCGAAAATGCAAACCGCTCATTAACGCTAAATAAACAAACACACTGGTCAGAAATGGGAACCGAGCATAAACGCAACTTAAAAAAATGCGCACTGGTCCGAAATGTGACATTCCACTATCAGTCGGAGGGAGACTGGTAGCTCGGTTGGTAGAGCGCTTGTCTTCAGATCTAGGGTGTATGGCCGGCGCGGGTTCGACTCCTCCTCGTACCTATTAGCTGTGCACTGAGTTATGATACCCCAAAGGATTTAAACTGGAATGGCCCATTTCAGTATAATGTGGCAATCTAGTCCTAATATTGCGCTGGGATCTCTGATAGGGGCTTAAAACAGCAATAAAACCAAACCAAAATGGTTCGAAATGCGAACCGCAGATCAACACAAGTTAAATAAGCAAGCATACTGGACCAAAATTAGCACCGTGCATCAACGCAACTTAAATAAACATGCGCACTGCTCCAGAATAATAACCGCGCATCAAATTAAAGAAATATGCGCATTGGCCTGAAATAAGAACCGCGCATTGACGCCCGTTAAATAAACATGCGCAGTGGTTCAAAATGCGAACCACGCGCCCAGACAAGTTAAACAACATTTGCACTGGTCCAAAATAGTTACCGCGCATCAACGCAAGTTTAATAAACATGCGCACTGGTCCGAAAGGCGAACCGTGCATCAACGCAAGTTAAATAAACATTCGCAATGGTCCGGAATTCGAACTGCTCACCAACGCAAGTTGAATAAACATGTGCACTGGTCCGAAATGCAAACCGCGCACCAACGCAAGTTAAATAAACATATGCACACGTCCAAAATAATCACCGTACATCAACGCAACTTAAATAAACATGCAAACTGGTCCGAAATGCGAAAAGGCGCATCAATGCAAGCTGAGGAAACTTGTGCACTTGTCCAAAATAAGTACCACTCATCAACGCAAGTAAAATAAACATGTGCATTGGTCTGAAATAAGAGTCACGCATCGACGCAAGTAAAATAAACATACGCACTGGTTCGAAGTAAGAACTGCACATCAACACAAGGTAAATAAACATACCCACTGATCCGGAATAAGATCCGCACATCAACACAAGGTAAATAAACATGCGCGCTGGTCCGAAATGCGAACTGCGCATCAATAAACATGCGCGCTTGTCTGAATAAGAACCGCGCATCGAGGCAAGTTACATAAATATGCCCACTGGTCCGAAATACGAGCGTTGTTCGAAGGTATCTATGGCAGACTATCCAGTCTACCAGAGATAAAAAAAATGTGTTTCGCATTTTTCTGGGAAACAAATCTTTGTATGCATTTATTGGTCTATGTTCTGGTTCGGTGCGAAATTAATTATTGAGCTTTTTGCCGTCTCATCTTTTGAAGCCCAATTTTTCAGAGAAATTCTCTTGCTCATGCACGCTGAAATTGGTCTTATTGCTTTTCGTAATCTGGGACTCTGTTCTTGGACAAACTTGTTTGGTTGAAATTTGACATTGGAAGAGAAGAGAAATTTGTAGGGTGAAAAAAAGTTATATGTATACATGTATATTCAAGATGTGCAACGTCCCTTAAAATGTCGTGGAACGTGGGCTGGTCATATGCCGTGACTGGCGTGCACAAGTATATAGCACCAGTTACCACTAGCATGACCAAGATGCGGGTCAGTGTGGGGTTTTGATATTTTGTAGGTTGGAAATATATATGCTGAAAATGATCATTTGTGCCTCGATGTATTTTTGTGTCTTTGTGCTTTGCATATATAAATATATTTTTAATTTGGTTGAAACTTGACATTGGAAAAGAAATATCTATTTGTTCTTCAGTGCAGTCTGCTTCCTGCCATGCGCTGTGTGCCATGTGCCGTGTATCGTGCATCGTGGCACTCCGAGTTAATGCGCTTTCATTTACCGTAGAGCTCATCTAACGAGAACAGTTTTTTGTGCAAAACCCGGTTGTTTTTTGCATGTATTATATGTACAGTTATATTGCATTTTAAGTCAAATATCGCATTAACTTCTCAGTGTACTGGCCGATGTTAGTAATACAGTTTTTAAGCAAAATGCGACAAAATGCGCGTCAAATAAGCGCAATTTTTCTAGGGCTGTTGCAACGTAAAACAGCTTTGTCTGGCGGAATTTAAGAAAAAAACCCAGTGTTTGCAATGATATCTTAGTTCAGAATGACTGAAACTTCATGGGGGTATGGATAATGATAAAGGGAGAAACATCGGTTACACCGTACGGGCTATTTTAACTGACTAGCAAGCTGTGGCAGTATGAATTAAAAACTGGCTTTTCACTTTTGAAACTGCACTTGTTTTTGCAAATTTGGACGTTATAATAATCAGTAAAGCAGTTGAAATTCGTATTTGCGTAGCGGCCAGAACAAATGTAGGGCGTACGTGTTAATCATGCACACTGTGGTGTGTAGTGCGTACGTGTTAGTCATGCACACTGTGGTGTGAAGTGTGTGCGTGTTAGCCATGAACAATGCTGTATGTAGTGCGTGCGTGTTAATCATGCACACTGTGGTATGTAGCGCGTGCATGTTAGTCATGCATACTGTGGTATGTAGTGTGTGCGTGTTAGCCACGCACACTGTAGTATGAGAAACCCATTTCAAACAGCTGATCGTCGGGCACTGGGTATTACTGCCCTGGTGGTAACACAACCTTTGGTGTCCGTCTGTCAACTGTATTATATGTACAGTTATATTGCATTTTAAGTCAAATATCGCATTAACTTCTCAGTGTACTGGCCGATGTTAGTAATACAGTTTTTAAGCAAAATGCGACAAAATGCGCGTCAAATAAGCGCAATTTTTCTAGGGCTGTTGCAACGTAAAACAGCTTTGTCTGGCGGAATTTAAGAAAAAAACCCAGTGTTTGCAATGATATCTTAGTTCAGAATGACTGAAACTTCATGGGGGTATGGATAATGATAAAGGGAGAAACATCGGTTACACCGTACGGGCTATTTTAACTGACTAGCAAGCTGTGGCAGTATGAATTAAAAACTGGCTTTTCACTTTTGAAACTGCACTTGTTTTTGCAAATTTGGACGTTATAATAATCAGTAAAGCAGTTGAAATTCGTATTTGCGTAGCGGCCAGAACAAATGTAGGGCGTACGTGTTAATCATGCACACTGTGGTGTGTAGTGCGTACGTGTTAGTCATGCACACTGTGGTGTGAAGTGTGTGCGTGTTAGCCATGAACAATGCTGTATGTAGTGCGTGCGTGTTAATCATGCACACTGTGGTATGTAGCGCGTGCATGTTAGTCATGCATACTGTGGTATGTAGTGTGTGCGTGTTAGCCACGCACACTGTAGTATGAGAAACCCATTTCAAACAGCTGATCGTCGGGCACTGGGTATTACTGCCCTGGTGGTAACACAACCTTTGGTGTCCGTCTGTCATACGTGTGCCCGTTTGTATGCCCAGACTAAGTCGTACTGAGATTTAGTTTGAGGCTAAATCGAGTGATCACTGGCGTCTTGTGCAAGTGTAACGTCCCTTGATACAAAGCAATTCAGCCCCACGTGCAGGCATTGATATGAACACCCCAGACACGCACGCCCCCCCCCCCGCCCCCATCTACGCTGCAGACACACACGTCCCAAAACACGAAGGCCCGAATCGAGTAACCCTGAAAATGAACAACCAGACACGCGGCGTCACCAAATACGAAGCCCTGAGACACGTGTAACCCTGAGCATGAACGACCTGAGACACATGGCCGAAAGCACGAAGCCCTGAAACACGTGTGACCTGAATATGAACGACCAGACACGTCAAATCACCAAACACGAAGCCTTGAGACACATATAACTCTGAACATGAACATCCATAAACGTGATATCACCAAACGCGAAGCCCCAATACACGTGTGATCCTGAGCATGAACGACCTAAACCACGTGGCCGAAAATACGAAGCCCCGAGACACGTGTGACCCTGAGCTTCAACGTTCCAAAGCACGTGGCCGAATACACGTAGCCCCAAGACACATGTAACCCTGGACATGAACAACCAGACACGTGATATCACGAAACAAAAAGGTTTGAGATGCGTGTGCTGAGCATGAACGACCTAAAATACCTGGCCGAAAACACGAAGCTCCAACACACGTATGACCCTAAACATGAAAGACTTAAAACACGTGGCCGAAAACACAAAACACACGTGACCCTGAACTTTAACAACCTAAGACACATGAAGCCTTGGCACGCGTGTGACACTGAACATGAAAAATGCATGGCATCAAAGAGAATTGTAATCTTAACGGAGCTTATCGTGCATCAACGGGCCAAAACAGCGAATGCCGAAACTGGCGGATCCTTCAGAATATTTGTCAATTGCAACTCCACACAGTAAAAATGTATATTAAACCGGTCATGTTGCTAAGCTGTGCACAAAATATGCTAGTTGTGGAGGGGAAAGGGCTTTTATAGAATGCTTGCTCGTTCAAGTGGGGCAAAAAAAAAAAACAGCCAAAAAATAATAATGATAAGAACAGCTATATATATATATATATATATATATATATATATATATATATATATATATATATATATATATATATATATATATATATATATATATATATATATATATATATATAAACAAAAACAATAAATAAAATAGAAATAAAACATAGAAAGGAAGAGGGAGGTAAAGAGTAAAATCTAGCTCGACTCGCTAAACTACAGCAGTGATATAGGAACATAAAACAAAACATCTAGGGCAGGTGTCACTTAAAAAATTTCACGCAGAATAAGAATGGGCCAGGGTCGGAGGGCTATACGCACCAGTTGTGGAGTATCTGTCGTTTTTACGGCTGGGCACACTGTCGACGGGATTCTTATTTTATCCTATTGACATGTTTTGACACAATGTAACCCGCTAAGGGTCGGTCGTGCCGTTTAACAAATCACATAAGTAACTAACTGTTATTTTATCCGGCATTTCGTTCTTTGCACGACTTGATACAGAAGTTGTATAATAAGTCATTGTGCTCAAGTAGTGTATCGAATCATTAAACGGCAGCATTTAGAGGTAATGCAAAATATATTACATTTTGAACTGGGAGCGCTTGCCTTAAGATCTGGGGTGTATAGCCGGTGTGAGTTCGAATCCTGTTTGTGCCTATTAGCTGTGCAATCAAATTATTTTCCCATAGGATTTTCAATATAATGTGGCGGGTTAGTCCTGATATAGCGCTGTGATCGCTGAAAGGGACTTAAAACACCAATAAACTAAACTAAGCTAAACTTGAACTGGACTTATCTATATTTTATATCCAAGATGGATACTTGAAGCTGTTCTACTCCACATACTTTCATGATATGCATAAAGTCTGGCTCAAAGCAGCTGTATCAGAATACATAATATGCAAAGAAAAATGCGTGCGCAGAATAATTCTGCTCAACATACCAAATTGCCATGCTATATAAAAATATATCATTGAAGCAATTAGGTCCTGCGTATCCCACATGTCAAATGTATGAAATTGTATGTTATAATCAAATGTGTGAATATGGAATTGATACTGAGAATATATGCATGTTGTATCCACATGCATGATTTAAACAATTTTCCTGGGCATATATGCATGTCAGATGTAAGTTCGTGATTACAGCGTTTCGGCTCAACAATCGCATATGCATAGTGAAAACAAATGAGTTTGGCATGCGTACATGTGCGCAAAAGCTTGTTCAGAACATTCTTGCACAACACGCATATTTTTTTATAATATTGCGTGATGACAGTTTAGTTGGGAATTTCTATATATTATATTCGTATTTTATATTCATATGTATATATATGTATATGTATATATGTATATATATATATATATATCAAAGCAATTGAACCAACATTTCTAGTACATATTTGGTTGCATGTTTTCTCCTATTGTTGACGTCAACGGCCTCCTCCAGTTCCTCTGCCGGATCCCCGGTGACCTCGATGTCCACCGGCTCCCAGGCGTCGTTGTCCTCTTCCAGGTCACCGGCAGGACGGGCCTCCAGGTCCTCCGTGGCGTCAGTAACCACCTCTGGCTCCCTGGCATCCTCCTGCAGCTCCTGTACCGATTCCCCGTCGCGGTTGAGACCCATGTCGTCCCCTGCGACCGCAATGTCCACCGGCTCACGGCGTCGTTGTCCTCTTTTGAGTCGCCGGCTGGATGGGCCTCTGGGTCCTCCCTGGCGGCAATGGCTACCTCCGGTTCCCCAGCATCCTTCTGCAGCTCCTCTGCCGGTTACCCGGCGGCGTCGACCCCCAGGTCCCCGGCGACCACGATATCCGTCGGCTTCCGGGCGTCGTTGCCCTCTTTCTGGTCACCGACTGTCCGGGCCGCTGGGTCCTCCTTGGCAAGAATTGCCACCTTCGATTCCCCGGCTTCTCCCCCATGGGGTCCACTGGCATGCCGACCTCCTCTGATTGCCCGGCGGGGCAATGGACTTACCGGTGCCTCATGGACCCGTGTTACCGGGGCCCACTGCAACTGTTCATCGCCAGGAGAGTCGCCATCTCCACCTACATCGCTCTGACCTCGACTGTAAAAGTAAAGCATGTTCTTTGTCAATATGTATCAACCAAACTCTTCTAATGATCGAAATTTAGCTCTCTCCAGGCATTACTAGTTTATTGTCAGTATTTTTTGTCAGATAATAGTGCATCCTTTTTTTTAAATACTTCATATTATGTATAAAATACATTGGACCTTCTGGCTCCTTTACCATTTTAGAAGAAACAACAAGAACATGCCGTGTAAAAAAGTAGGAAAATCTGTATTTACAATTTATTACAGTATAGTCAGAACAGTATAATATACATGCAGTGCTTATGTGGTGCACTCAACATGACCTATCATGTGGTGCGTATGTGGTGCACTGAGTATGGCCTACCTTGCATGCAAACCAAATCTCGCGTTTTTGATCTATCTTCGCGCTGGTTGTCTGTTACTCTAATCTCCATCACGTTGAACTCTGCTACAAAAGGGCTTGTATATATTTACCAGCTCTTCGATTGATAAAAAACATTAAACAAAATTGCCTGCCTCGAAGGCGGATCACATCTCGTGCCCTGTTTCGTTTCTCACGCTAGTTGTCCGAAACAAATAGCATCTTATTTTAAACACACACCCATTACACAAAGCTGGCCTTTATGTATCACATGCTGTGTAGCCCGAGCCTTATTATCTGTAGCAAATACAATCTGTGACTTTAAAAGATATAGAAGTTAGCATGTAATTTTATGCGTGATATGCACGAGCACGTGCTTAAAACCACTCGAGGGCTCTATATACAGCTCGAGATATCTACATTATGCCGATTGCATGAGTGAAGCAACTATGCTGGGCGGATTTAGTAACCCGAATGAGGAGAAAAACGAGCTTGATAGAGATATGTGTTTTATGAATCAGCTGAATAAGAGAAGAGTAAAGAAATATTAAGCTCTGAGTGAGAGGTGAGGCCGAGATTGATATAGCGAGGGGAACCTCACTGATCATCATTGGTGTCGGGGAATTTCCGGGGCCCCGTCTTCCACCAGAAGCCGTCTGGGTCCATAGGAGCACTAGGAATATCGAACGTGTTCGCCAACAGATAATGGAAAAGCTACAATGATTTGTCTAATCTCATTCTATAAAACTTAATGTTTAGCAAGTGCGTCCAAATATAGCCTTCATAGTCGCTGAACGGGACGTTAAACAGCAAACAAACAAAATTAATGCTTAGCATAACGGAGACATTTGGCTAGCCTGGGTGGCGCGTGTGGACGTAACACATTGGCAGGCATCACATAGGGGAGGGGGTGAACAGCGCCTTCATCTGCGAGATTTGAAGGTACCTAGGTTGTCGTAGGGGCAGGTGACTCAGATGATGAAGATACTGAGGTCATAGAAGCGTTTTGGTTTGGATAAGGTGAAGTCGGTGATGGACGATCTTCGGTCTTGAGATTGTATTGATGCGAAAGAGACATTAAATGCCACCTTCCAAGAGGCAGGTTCCTTCAGTGAGGAAGTTGAAGATATTGGGGTCGTAGAAATTGTGTGGTTCGGATGAGGTGAAATCAGTGATGGGCGATCTTCTTTCCGGCTGATTTTATTGATACGAATTAGGCATTAAGCTTCCTTCCAAGGCTTGGATGAGGTGAAATCGGCGATGGACGATCTTCTTTCTGGGAGATTTTATTGATGCGAGTTAGACATTAAGTGCTTCCTTCGAAGGCAGGCACCTATATTCAAATAGAAAATATATATGTATGGTCAAGGCAGTTGAACCAACATTTCTAGTACATATTTGGTTGTATGTTTTCTCCTATTGTTGACGTCGACGGCCCGGGCCTCCTGCAGCTCCTCTGCCGGATCCCCGTTGACCGCCATGTCCACCGGCTCCCCGTCGTCGTTGTCCTCTTCCAGGTCACCGGCAGGACGGGCCTCTGGGTCCTTCGTGGCGTCAGTAGCCACCTCCGGTTCCCTGGCATCCTCCTGCAGCTCCTCTGCGAGTTGCCCGGCCGGGTCAATCCGCAGGTCGTCCCCTGCGACCGCTATGGCGCCGACTCCCCGGCGTCGTTGTCCTCTTTTGGATCACCGGCTGTACGATCCTCTGGGTCCTCCCTGGCAGGAATGGCCACCTCCGGTTCCCCGGCATCCTCTTACAGCTCCGGTGTCCAACGACTGCCCGACATCGTTTTCCCCGGCTGGATCGACCTCCGGATCCTCCCTGGCAGCAATAGATACTCCGGTTTCCCGGCATCCTCATCCATGGGGTTCACTGGCACGTCGACCGCTTCCGGTTCCACGGCGGGGCGATGAACTTCGACCGGCGCCTACCGGGCTATTATTTTTTTTTCGCGGTTCGCCAAAAAAGTCTGACAAAAACTGGAATAAATGGTGGTAAATAACTGAATTGTCAAACCATCCATTTCTCTCAGTCTTTTTCAAATAGTTATAAAATTTTAATCGAAATTTTTAAAAAATATGGTCGGAAGACTGATTTGTGCTAATTTTGAATTCCGTGGTGGTGAGTAATCCTATGCAGTCGTTTAGTTGAGGCAATTTGAGCGAAGGTCAATCCCCCGCTTTCCACCCCTGGCCAGATTCGAAAAAGAGACCGTACGGTTACAGCATCAACGCTCTACCGACTGAGCTAACCGTCACCCTCAGAAACAAAGTTCTTCATTTTTTGGCCTAACAGTATTCGTTTCAGAGTTTTTCTCTCTTTCCTCGTTTGGTAACTCGGCTGGGTCATGTCCTTGGACATGCTTGTTTTAATCTAGTGGCGAATTTTCAAAATACTTCTTCATAAATTTTGATCCGAATTTTTTCCAATTTTGACGGTTGTTCCCTGGATGGTTCTCTCTTGAAAATTTACTTTTTTGTCGATCCGTCAAAAAGTGGCTAAATCGGGGTGGGCGCATATTAAAGTTATTTTATAGCAAATTTTTCAAAGGTTTTTTTTTCAAAATTTTAATCAAAATGCCTTCAAGTTTTGCATAAATGCTCACCAGCGTGCCATCTCTGGCGACCCACAAAAAAACAGGCGGGGGGGGGGGGGACTTTTTTCGGTAGCCAACTTTCAAAGCGCTTCTTCTACCACGATTTTGATCGGATTGTCATCAAATTTTCAGAGATGTTCGTTGTGCGGTCCTCTTTTGAAAGTTACTTTTCTGGCGATCTGACACAAAAAAAGGCCAAACAGGGGTTATTTAAAAATATTTAGTACCCAATTTTCAAAATGCTTCTGCAATTTTGATCGAATTCCCCTATTTTCTATAACCGTTTTTAACAATATAACAACTATGTTTTGGCGATCATACAAGCCTATTGATACGTGATTTACTAGATCGTGGTTGGACTCAGCGTCCCTAGACATTCTTCTTTATGGATTTTCACTGGTGGATGCCGTGTGAATGAGGTTGGTCTTTGGCTGGTGCTTCGGTATCTGCGATAGGTGGTTCGAAGTGGTCTGGTTAACGAATGGTAAGACTTCCTGCTGTGTTGATTTTTGCCATCAATTTAACATTGAAAATACTTTGTGTAAAGCAGAAAACCTTTCATTTTATTTTCTTAGCATTAAAAATTCTAGGCAGTGCAAAATTTTCATTCCTTAATTTGAAAAACTGAATGCTAAAATGACTGCTTTTTAATTCCCAAATTTCAAAACAGTTTGGAAAATATTTGAAAATCATCTGAGAATGTAGTGCCAATATATTAACAAAAGGCTAAATATCAAGCTGTTACAACAAAAGTAAGCTTAAGTTGTTACAGAAAAAACTAAGCATAGCTGATCACAATTGCACTTTTTTAATCGTGGGTGTCTTCACCTTTTTAGCCCCAGCTTCCTGCTGAAGCAGGGGCTACAGCAGTCGTTGAAAGTATGTGCGAATGTACGCTTTTAAGTTGAAGAATCGTATCTCCTGGGTTTTTGGCCTGAATGTCTCGAGATTTTAGTTGGTGGTATCTATCTACCTAGCAATTATTTCTTTTGGCAATTCGCCAAATATTGGCGGAAATATTGACCAGAAGCCGAATTTATTTAAAGTCTATCTCCTCCTAGGGTTCCTATTATTCTTTTTTACGGTTCGTCAAAAATTGGCGAAAATATTGGCTCAAAACATTTTTTCTTAAAATCTTATCTTCTCCAGGAAAATAGTCTTACTGTCTTGAAATTTTAAGTGACTATTACTTTTTTTTGTGAGTGGCCAGAAATTGGCGAAAATTGTTGTGGAAAACCAAACATTTTTCAGTAAAATCTTAACTAACTGCTGGAAAATAGTCTTAGTGACTTGAAATTTTAATAAAAGATAGGAGGCGTTATTAACTGGCCTGCTGTTACTTCTTTTCGTGATTGACCAAATATTGGTGAAAATTTTGGCGAAAAATCAAAAATTTTAACAACTGCTGGAAAATAGTGTTACTGTCTTGAAATAACAGACGAAGGTAGCAGATGTTAGTACCTATCTAGCTGTTGTTTATTTTTGGTGATTGGCCAAAAAGTGACGGAAACTTTAGCTAAAGACCCAAAATTATTCAATAAAATCTTAAGTAACCGTTGAAAAATAGTTTCGTCACTTGAAATTTTAAATGTAGGTAGCAGGCATTATTATCTATCTAACCGTTTAAATTTTCCGTGATTGGCGAAAAAAAATTTGAAAATTTTGGCGAAAGCCAAACAATTTTCAGTAAAATCTTAAATAACTCTAGCAAAATAGTCTTACTTTCTTGAAATATTAAGTAAAGGTAGCAAACATTACTGCCTAACTGGCTGTTACTTTTTTGTTATTTTCCAAAAAAATTGGCGAAACTTTTGGTGAAAAACCAAAAAAAATTCAGTAAAATCTTGACGAACTCCAGTAAAATAGCCTTACTGTTTTAAATTTCTGATTAAACGTAGCAGGCTTTCCTATCTGCCTGGCTGTTACAATTTTTGGTGATTGGCCAAAAATTGGTCCAAATATTTGGGAAGAACTAAAAATATTCCTTAAAATTCTAACTTATTCCAGGAAAATAGTCTGTCTTGACATTTTAAGTAACTTTGTCAGACAGTATTTCCTTTCTAGCTATTGCTTTTGTTTAATGATTTGCCAAAAAAAAATCGGCGAAAAAAAAAGTACAATTTTGAAACTTAAAAATTTATGTTAAGGTAGCAGGCATTATTTCCTAACTGGCTATTAATCTTTTTTGGTTATTGGCCAAAGAATTAACTGTAATTTTGGCCCATAAAAAATTCAGCAAAATCTTAACTAACCCTAGGAAAATAATCTTACTGTCTTTAAATTTTGGAAAAGGTAGCAGGCATTGTTACCTACCTGGCCATTGCTGTTTTTGGCCAAAATTCCTGTGAAAAAAAAAAAAAAAAAAAAAAACATCAGTAAACTCCGAACGATTTTTAAGAAAGCAGCCGCGTTGCCTAGTAATTTTAAGTAACACTAGCACGCATTACTTTCTAAGTTGCAATTTTTTGTTTTGCCAATTTACAAGAATTGGCGGAAAATCGACCAAAAACAATTTTCTTTAAAATGTATTTCCAAGGCTTTTCGTGGAAAGGTTCTAAAATTTTTGTGGAAGATAAGTGGCCACCTGACTCTTACTTGTGGCCGCTCGAACTTTTAAGTATAGATAGCAATCATTACTGCTCATCCGGAAATTGCTTGTTTTGGTGATTGGCCAAATTTGGCTTAAATATTAGCTAAAATATAAAAATAGAAAAATCTTGACTCACACCGGAGAACTGTTGTTTCTGTCTTCAAATTTTACATCAAGATATTCATCGTTGCTACCTAACCTTTTCGCAATTTGGAAAAATTGGCGGAAATTTTGGCGAAAAAGTAATTTCTTACCAAAATCTTTAAAGCAATTTTTCTGAAATGTCTTAACTAACGTCAGGAAAATAACCTCATCGCCTTGTAATTTTATGTAATAGTGGCAGAGATCACTACCTATCTGGCTATTACTTTTTAGACCAGTCGACTTCATCGGGCTGGTCTTACCGCATCAATAGAGGGACACCTGTCGTCTGTATGTTCGTATGTCCGTTTGTATGTATGCAAAATTTTCTTCTGCTTCAGTTTTGAACGGATTCCTTTCACTTTTTGTACGAATGTTTTCTAGGCAGCCCTCTCTTGAAAAAAAATATTTGGCGACCCGCCAAAAATTGGCTAAATGTAGAGAATTAAAAATTTTTACGTTGCCAATTTCCAAAATGCTTCTTCTACCACATTTTTGATCAGATTTTCCTTAAATTTTGTACGAAAATTCTCTGGGTAAGCATCTTTTGAAAAATTACTCTTTTTGGCGATCCGCCAAAATTTGGCACAATGGGGGGAGGCATTTTTTAACTTTTTTGGTGTTTAATTTTCCAAATGTTTTTTTCCCACAATTTTGATCGGTTTCTTTCCTAATTTTGTGCGATTGTTCTCTACGTGTCACTTTTTTGGCGATCCGCCAAAAATTAGATAAATAGGGGCCATTTATAATTTTATGGATGCCAATTGTTAATATGTTTCTTTTCCAACAATTTTGATCAGATTCTCTTCAAATTCTTTTAGGTAGGCCTCTCTTGAGGTATTACGTTTTTTGGCGATTCGCAATAAAATGGCAAAATCGTGGGCATTTTTTAAATTTTTTGGTGTCAAATTTTCAAATTGCTTCTTCTTTCACAATTTTGATTGAATTTGTTTCCAATTTTGCCCTGCCTTGAAAGGTTTTTTTTGGTGATCAGTCAAAAATTGACCAAATGTTGGCATTTGTAGTTTTGTGTTGTCAATTTTCAAAATGCTTCTTTTCTCACAATTTTGATAAGATTTTCTTTAAATTATTATTTTCAATTTGAATTTTTTACGAGAAATTAAAATGTTTCTGCTCCCACATTTTTAATCCGATGTCATTTATTTTTGGTATGAGGCATCACTAAGGGGTCATGCATAAAGCTTGTACTTATTTAGTAGATCCAACAATTTTTGTATTTTGAGGGAATTTTTGAAGAAAAAATTCAAAATTAATTCAAATGCCTCTCCTGCTTCATTTTTGATCCGATGTCATTTGTTTTTTGCATGAAATTTTGGTTAAAGATAGTTGTCATTGGTGCTTACCTAGTTATTGCTGTTTTGGCGTAATGTAGAAAAAATGGTTGAAATATTAACGAGAAACTAACGCTAGGGATTTAATGTAACCTTATAATTTTGAAATATGCAAGCAGAAATAAGTACTTATCTGGCTGTGACTTTTATGGTGATTCACCAAAATCATTGAGAATGCAACTGGCTTTAGGTATTTGACCTTAATCACTTCAAATTGTAATTAAAGGTGACAGGCCTTTCTGTGCACCCGGTTATTACGGTTTTTTTTAACCCAGCCGACTTTGTCGGACTGGGTTAGTCGTATCACTATTGGGGGCTTGAATGTATGTGCGTATGTTAAACTTTTTCTTTAAAATGCTACTATTCCTACAGTTTTACTCCAATCGTTTTGATATTACGCAGGAGTGTTCCCCGGTGGTCCCCCACCTGGTACTTTTTTTTTTGACGATTGACGAAAAACTGACAATGGCGGCACTTTTTGTGCCCGTATTGACCCATTTCTAAAATGCTGCTCCAATTACATTTTTACTCCAATAGTTTAGATGTTACGCAGGGATGCTCCTTAGGAGTTCGCCTACTAGGCTATTATTTTTTTTCACTGGTCGCCAAAAACTTTCGAAATGGTGGAACTTTGAAGTTTGGCAAAAACTGGAATAAATGGTAGTAAATAACTAAATTGTCAAACCATTCATTTCTCTCAGGTTTTTTTTCAAATAGTTATAAAATTTGAATCGAAAGTTTCTTAGGTGCTTCTCCACCTGGACTTTGCATTTTTGGCAAATGACAAAAAATGCATGAATGGTGGAATTTTAAAAGTTTGTAAAATTGTGTAACTGTCGGTAAATACGTGAATCGTCAAAACCCAACCTCTCCAACATCTCTTTTCGGGTAACTTCCAGCCGGAAAAAACTCTTTTTTTTGTGTGCTGAAAGTATGAAAAAGTTTTTAAAATGTTACTGCTCCTACATTTTTACACCAATCGTTTAGATATTATGCAGGGATGTACCCCAGGGGTTCCCCTACCAGGTTAATATTTTTTCGCGGTTCGCCAAAATCTGCCGAAATGGCGGAACTTTTAAGTTTGACAAAACTGGAATAAATTGTAGTAAATAACTGAATTGTCAGACCATTCATTTCTCTCAGTGTTTTTCAAATAGTTATAAAATTTGAATCGAAAGTTTCTTAGGTGCTTCTCCACCTGGACTTTGCTTTTTTTGCAAATGACAAAAAAATGCCGAAATGGTACAATTGAAATTTTTTGTAAAATTGTGTAACCGTCGGTAAATACGTGAATCGTCAAAACCCAACCTCTCCAACATCCTTTTTCGGGTAGCTTCCAAATTCTAATTAAATACATTTTACATACTTCATTTTTTGGTCTAACAGTATTCGTTTCAGAGTTTTTCTCTCTTTCCTTCTATGGTAACTCGGCTGGGTCATGTCCTTGGACATGCTTGTTTCGTTATTCGCCTAAAATTTGTGAAAATATTAACCAGAAACAAATTTTCATTAAAACGTATCTCCTCCTAGAAATTGGCCCTCCTCCTAGAAATTAGGCGAAACACTCTCTGTTACTTTTTTGGGTGATTCGCCAAAAATTGGCGGGTATATTGGCGATAAATCATTTTACGTTAAATTCTTAACTGACGCCAGGTACATAGCCTTACTGTCTTGAAATTTGGATGACAGGTTATGCTTATATGTCGTAAATTTTGACATCGGCATTCTTGAGCTGGGTTCTTGAGATGGACAATCTTGTTCTATTCGCGTTTATTGGCGTAAAACCGATACTTTGTCTATAAGCAACGGTTATACAATTTTTTAAT
Organism: Protula sp. h YS-2021; assembly: GCA_949752745.1. Lineage (NCBI taxonomy): Eukaryota > Metazoa > Annelida > Polychaeta > Sabellida > Serpulidae > Protula > Protula sp. h YS-2021. Next base: position 53,302,907 of record OX457030.1, on the reverse strand, counting down.
TTTTTTTGCTGAATGTAGATTTCATTCTGGTCCCTGTTTTTACCGAATTCGATTATGTATTCCTTCTTTTGTATTTTATGTATAAATTATTTTTAATATTTTCACATAGTGTTTCCATAACATCATACTGCAGATAGTGCATCTTCACCCCAACATAAACAAAATAGAAGTGACTACGGCGAATTTACATCTTATGCAGTTATGGTGTCGCTATCAAAATGAGCTCAATCTGGAACTTGTATCCAAGAACCAAATTAATGTTTAGGTTACATAAAATTGAATAAAGGAATTCAAATTTTCACTATTTCTCCCCTTTATTTTGATAGAATCGATGTGCCCGTTCGTGTGTTGTTGTTTTGACCGCACCTGGGCACCGTCACTTGACGGTCTTGTTTAGTTTTTACTTTAAAATCGAAAAATTGCACATTTCTTGAAAAAGTCATTTCATCTATATAATGTCATGTAGTGGTTGTTTGGATAATATTTAATGGTTTTGTTAGATCTAAGTTGACTTTTGCTTTGAAGTTTATTTGCAATTCTATGATGAGACACTGATTTTAAAATTCATTTTAACATTAACACACACACACACACACACACACACACATATATATATATATATATATATATATATATATATATATATATATATATATATATATATATATATATATATATATATATATATATATATATATATATATATTATAAAATTAACGGAATGATACATCGGCATGTTTGCTCAAAGGTTATGTTTCAAGGCGTTTGTCTCGTCTCGATACTCAAGGTAATGTATATTCTTCAGCCGACTACAGTCGCATAGGTCAGGCACAGACCCCTCAGTTATATGTTTGATTCTCTTTGAAAACGTTCCTTCTGTTTTTCAGTCATTATCACTCCAATAAAATGCTTTTGCTAATTTGTTGCCAGGCTGTTACTGTACTGCAACCCGGAAAATTTTGTTCCTCTGCTTTTGTCAGCCTACCAAAAGATGACGGGATTTTGCACTTGTTTATATTTGAATTTTCAAAAGGCAGACTGTATGACCTTAAGTGGGACCATAGTTATTAAATATTTCTCGACTGATGGTAATACCACTGATATTGTTTTTTGTTCAAAAGAAAAAAAATCTGCATTCAATTAAGAGATAAAAAATGGGACGAAAAGGGAGAGATTCAGAAACCGAATTCAATAACAAGTGTAGGTGTCGTATAATCAAGACGCGTCACAGGCGAAATTACTGTTGAACGCAGTGATTTTTAAGAATAAAGACAGGGTAATGGAATTTGTTATAGCTGTCAATTTTATTTGTACAAAGTCTGCAAAACAATTATGAAGTTTCCAATAAATATTGTGATGCAGGGCATAAAACAAAGCAAATAGGAAGACACTAGGATTAACCACATGCATTTTTATTTTCCGCCTTTTATAGCTCGATATTTGATAATGATAGTTCAAAATAGCGTTTTATTTAATGTATTCCAGTTGTAAAAGAATAACACTCATGAAAACCTTTATTTGAAGACACACCATCCCCACTCACACTCACAAGAAAATTAATAATTAAAAGAGCCCCAAACAGGACAACATGGGTACCCTCTACTCTCTCAGAGAAGGTGAAGGTCACACTCTTGACAACAAATGTTTGTAGTCGTGTTTTGGAAATAAAATGTGCTTTGTGTAAGTAATTTACGGTAATGTCAGGTTATTTTCAATGCAGAGTCTTCTTAATGGGAATGAAAAGCGAGTAACTTAACCAGGTTCCGCTGGTTTCCTTTTTTCCGTTCATATTTGTCAGATTGTTTTGTGTTACTTCTTTCCTTAGTGGGAACTCCGAGTCAGCTCTTCCTTAAATGATTTTATATATTTCTCTGTCAGAGCTGCGAAGCTTTCCATTGTTGCGATAATAGGTGTCAACTTCATATGATCTGAGGCACGAATCCCGCATACCAGTCCCTATAAGCCAAATCCACTTTAGGCGTTCCGAGAAAAATTTGCAAAAATTCTGCGTTTCGAATACAAAACAACCGGGTAAAAATGAAAGAAATGATAGAGGGGTTTCGCCTTAATGTCAAATTTCTCTTGCACCAAAGAAAATGTTTTTAACAACCCGTATGCTATTTTAAAAATTTATTTAAAGTTTTAACAAATAGTTTAAGGTTTCAGTTTTGTTATATTCCTAATATGAGCTGTTTTTGCTATATTTCTTCTATCATTTCTTTCATTTTTACCCGGTTCCCTTGAAGTCGAAATTCGGAATTCTTATGCTCGCGTATTTTATTCGAGCATCCAAAGATTCGGCTTATTATTCAAACAATCACTGAAAGTTCATGCACAGTATACCCGGTACAATTTTTACGGGCTGCATCTCTTTTATTTCTCGCTGAAGTGCAGAAAAGCCTCCACACTTACCTGCCAAATGTTTATTCACGTGACTGAATTCAAGTCACTTTTCCACGTTACAAACCATGTTCCCTGTATGTTAGCAAATATCAATTATTGCGGGATATTTGTGGTTATTTCCGAATTTTTTTCTTTAAAGAAAATAATTCACAAAAGTTGCATATCATTGCCGTTGTACTTTGAAGGCCCTTAGCATACGCCAATAGAAGTGTGTGGGTCGTTGAATCGTGCACAAAATCCCTACAGAGGTGCCTCAAAGCGAGCGCAGTTGACTTGTATTTCATTGCCTCTCAGTAGCGAACCCTTTCATGGAGCTAGCCTTCGGGTTGCTGCCCCTACCAGTAAGACCAGCCTAGCAGTAAATCAAATTTTAGTCTCCATAACTTTAACATAAATACATCTGTATTTTAGGTTTCTTATAGGTCATACACTCATCAATTATTCATTATGTAGAGGAAATTTTGTTACCTCGCCAAGTAATATGAAAGGAAATACCGGTACGCAGTAGCAGCGTCGTTGACTTATTATCCACATTAGCCTGAAGTACGATTCATACCCTGAGAATTCTGGTATGCTTGGAGCTTGCATAATTGGACATTTGTAAGTTTTTTGTGGTTTACAGGCTGCGATCGAATCCCTACGAGTACGAGTAGGCGTACAAATTTGTCTCCTTGCCTCATTGCCGACCGTACTTACAAAGTCTGGTATGAGTGTTACCTGAAACTATGAGAAGACCTCAAGATGCTCGATGAGCTTGTTGCGCTTTGCGGTTCCTAATAAAATGTGAAAATTTCTGGCGTACCTGGTTCGAACATCGGGTGAAAGAATACACGAAAGCTAAAGAAATTAAACACAATAAACCAATATGTACTTTCAGGTCTATCCTATGGATGTGTTGTTACACTGAAAATTTCTTGGAATAACTTATAAAGATATTGAAATAGAAGGCGTCAAAATTCTTATTTTCTAATTTTTGAGTTTATATCTGAGTTTTCACAAATATTGTACATATTTTACAAATAGGCGGATGGCTTTATGAGAAACTCATGCAATGTCCCATTTTTTTTTTTATGGCAATGTTGACCAGGCCTTTTAGTGCATCTAAATTTTGTTAAATGTGGTGGGTTTCTCCGTTCACTTTGTAATGTATTCGCTGTTACGCTTGGGCACAATGTCCACGTACATTCTTACATTCAAATATTAGCGACCAGTGGTATTGTAAGAGATTATGTTAAAAGACCGAGTTTGGGATTAAGGTCAGTGTGCATAAAAGATAATATGGCTGCAAAATTATGTGAATACCTTAAGCTACATCTCTACGGATATTACAGATGAGTGTCAGGCTCAAAAACTTATTGTTAAAGTTTAAGGGATGTAACACGAATACCTATTATATTACATTTTACCAGGATAATTTAAAATTTTTGGTAAGCTTTGAGAGAACCAATATTTACAATTAACGTTGTTCACTACAGGTGATTGCGACTATAAATAATTAATTTTTCAGTATGAGCTGACAGTTCAGAAAATACTAAGAAGTGAGTGAAAAAACTTAGAAGAAATGCCAGCGTTGGTAAAGAAGCCGGTAAAGGGCAAGGCAAGCGTGCATGGCTTGGAGGTGACAGAGAGCTGCGTTTGGCAGGGCTGGGAACCTGGACGCGAGTACAGTAAAAATATCGTGCTGAAAAATGTGCGCGTTAAAACTGAGAAACTCAAATACAAGTACGTATACTTTTGTTGGTTTAAAAGCAATCTGTATATGAACTTTACCGCTTGACTTGATAAAAAAGGGAGCGACGTCTATCCACCCACCCCGAAAGATAGCTCTAGATATATGTGCACAATATTAGGCACATAAGAAAGTCTAATCCATAATGTTTCCAGGCAATAAAATAGACATAAAATAGACCGAGGGTTATATTCCGAATTTACAGACAAACAAGTGTGGTGCGGGTTATATTCCGGTGCGGGTTATATTCCCGAAATTACGGTAAATCTGACTTTCGGCGAACTGGATTTTTAACTTTAATTCTGTAGTCGTAGACACCACCAGTGTATTGCGGTTTATTTTTGTTGTAGGGTACCAGAGACGCGCTTTTTCAACACGTTATACCCGCAGCCGGTGGTGCTGAGCGCCGGAACCAGTTTCACCCTGCCGGTGACATTCAGACCCTTGGAGAAAGTTGTTTATGAAGACAAAATAGAATTTAGCACCAGTGTAAGTGTTCGCCAGTAATGATGCAAATCATTGGTTGCAAGCGATTAGCCTTGGTTGATTATTTTCTTTTACTGACGACGCATTTGGCTTGACGATGTGCATCCAAGTCATCATCGTGATACTGTCGTGAGTGAATGTAGTGTTTCGTGATGTGTGTGTAAGCATAGCGTCATGAGTGCACAACGGATGTCGTTGTGCGTCCGCTTGGCATGTCGTTATGTGTCTTCGTCACCCCTGTATATGTGTGTTAATGTTACAAAAAAAAATATGTGGGGCTTGTTTGGGAATGCATCGAACATTTTTCTCTTCGTAGAAGGATTTAAGAAAAATGGGATATGAAAAAATTTGAAGTTAACACTTTTGTGGCGATATCTACCAAATAAAGACTGTTCTTGTTGGAAGGAAAGGTAGGGTACCGCTGCAAGCCGTACTATTTTAACACAGTTATGGCACTGTATTGCAAACAAAGATTGTCATCTTGTAGGAGGGCAAGTTCAGCATACCGCTGCGAGCCGTGCTGCCACAGTTTGGGGTGGAGGCCCCTGAAGAGCTCAGATTCCCTATGTGTGCCGCACAAGATTATAACAGTCTCACATTTGACATAACGAATGTGAGGTAAGCATCTTAAAATTACAAACTGCACCAATTTCTCGTTTTCAAGGTCGGGTCTTTAAAAAATAGGGGTTTGGAGTGATATTGTTATGTGTAAATAAAGTGAAATGTTAAAAGACACTGGAAAAGAAGTGCTTTCTAATTTTGTGAGTGACCTCGTTAAACCCTTTTCTTTTGAGTACGTATCTGAAGATAGACGCTGAAACAGATTCCAGGTTGCTTTTTTGCAAGTAAACGAATTTAATCGTGGACCTATTTGAAGAGAAAGGTTATTTTTCACAGAAATCCTGTTATAATAAATGTTTGTGAGTCAAGAGGTCCCGAAAGACTTGTCTTTACCGAGCTTTAGGCTGAACGCATAGCTTACTGCAAGGCGTGACCCTGTTGAGGTTAGCTCTGAAGTGGACTCTGCGTCGGGGTTTTGAGTGGTTTGATTGGTTACAGTGAGTTAGTGACGCCGTTTGTGGTGGACTGCCTGGAACCGTTCGTCATCGAGCCGCACGAGGGCGTCTTGGAGCCATTCTCCAGTCTCACGCTCACTGCTACGTTTAAACCAAAGGTAAAATAACAAAATAGTCAATGAGAGAACAGTCAATCGGACATTGTTCTGTGGCAGGGTAGTACCCCTGCGGTATCATTCTAGATGAATTTGCACTTTGGCGTTACTGTGCAATTTGTCAGTTCGAGCAAGGGAAATCGAGTGCAAGTTGCAGTGCTATAGACCTAGACACGGCCATCAGGGTTTTGTATTTTATTTATTTAGTATCTTTTTTGTGGGGTGTGTGTGTGTCGGGGTGGGGGGGGGGGGAGTGGTTGAAAAGCTAAATTAGATTTAGGTGTTACTATCTCTCAGTCACAACATACAACCCTCGTTCGCTGTTGTCACTTTTCCAAACTCTGCGAGTCCTCAATCCTTGGTTCGATTCCTTTCAAATTTACAATGAAATTTGTTTGTGGCACCGCAGGCTGCTCTGGTATACGAAGCGAACGCGGTGATTAAATATGGCGACGATCTGTCTTACGCCGTCGTCACGAAATTTGAAGGAATCGGTAAGTTCAATTTAAATAAATAAATAAATAAATAAATAATAATAATAATAATAAATAATGAGTGTTACTGAGGTCGAGTGGTTGTTTTAAATTCATTTACTTATTTTTTCATGAAAATGACAATGGTGTTTCGTAAAAAAATATATAAAGTTATATTAAAAAAAACATGAACATTTCTTGAAAAAAAAAAAAACATGTTGGCCAATCTGTTGCCAGGTAAATACCCACACTTGCTGGTGTCGGGAGGTTCAGCACCGACCGAGGACTCGCCGGAGAATGAAACAATACTCAACTTCGGCCATGTGCCCGTCGGAAAACACGTCGAGAAGTGGATAGAGCTGAGAAATCTTTCTCCGGTGAATATCTAAAAAGACTTCTCTGTATTCTTTCAGTGTTGAAAAAAAATCTAAATGAATATATTTAACAAAAACTTTGGTAGAAATTTTCCTGTGATAGGTCATGATATGAAAAATAAATAAATAAAAATATTCAGCCATTTGGGTTAAATTTGATAAAACATAATAAAATAATAGAACATGCGGCCTTGCAGTTTCTGTCTCGGAATTTTGTATTTTACTAAATTAAAAATGCAAGTCATTCATATCATGGTTTAATGTCCGATGATTGTGTACTTTATACAAGAAGTGAAAGCAAATGACCTCCCACGATTAAGCGCCTTGTATGGCGAAGTAAATGACTGTAACCTTGCGCGTTGATCAGGTGAATGCCCCGTTCACGATAGAGCAGCCTGCAGGTGTGAGCAGGATAGACACGGTGTTCGGCTGTCAGCAGACCAAAGGCGTCGTCCCGGCCATGTCATCTGTGCGACTTCCGGTAAGTGACATCATCAAATTTAACTTTCTGATTAAAGATGTTCATCATGCATTGGCCAAGTTAAACCGGACTTAATTCCTTATCTCTTTTGGGGATGTTTTGTGTGAGGTTCGCTATAGGCCCGCTTATGTGTCAACATGGTTATTTCGTGTTTCAAAATGGCGTCTTTATGACGTCACACTACTCGAATCAACTACTTATTGTTTCTGATTGTGTTAAAGTAAAGAGTATCATGCCCTGGCATACACAAAGCTTGGTTTGGCAAAGTACCTTGAGTGAGAAGGCGTTATATGGCAACAAAATATTCCCCAGGACCAGTAGTGCGTCTGTTTCTTGTTGCAGATCAGCTTTAGCCCAAACACAATAGGCATGAAAAGCACGGATTACTTCTTAGTGAGAGCCATAGGGAATATCAGCAAAACCGTTCTACGGTGCATTGGCGTTTCCAAAGGTATACCACAAGTTGCTTCTTTCCTTCCTTATTTCCGTATGTAGAAGTTTCAGTCACAAAAATTTGAGACCTAGACAATATAAGGGAATTAGGCGGAATAAGAGATTTTTTTCCAAGAGGCGGATATGTTTATGTGGCTATGCGCATGTAGTGAACGACGTGTCTTTTGTGACAGGACCTCGTGTGCGTTTGAGCCATTCCGTAGTGAGTTTCAACCAAGTGGACTCGGGCAATGTAGCGACAAACGTGATTGAGGTGGTCAACGAAGCCGATAGCGAAGCAACCTTCCAGGTCAGCGACGGCTTTTCCGGTTTCTTTTCTTTTTTTCTTTTTTCTTTTTTTTTTTTTTCCTTTTTTTTTTTTTTTGTTAAATATACATTTTGAAAGTTTTGAAAAATGCGAGAAAGGTCTTATTTGCAAAATTGGTAAGAAATATTGGAGAATTACAACCCCGGAGCTCAGTCTCTTCGGATCTTCACAACGAAATATCAAAAGCCTATCCCATTAATGTCAGTTGTGTGAATAATCAGTCAGTCTATCGGCTTAATTGTCAGGATCCCTGGTGCATTATTATATTCCTTAACTATAGGGTTGTTGGAGTGAAAATACAGCAAAGGCCACTCAGTTTCAGCGACTAATCTCCCACTCACGCTTTTGATGCACCAATGTCTGAGTTTTTTGTGTATAAAATGAGCTAGAAGCCAGGCACAGGTAGGGGGAATAAATGTCGCCGAAAAAAGGTCATAGGTGAAATATAGAATAACTTCTTCGGGGTACATGGCGTACGTTCGAAATGAGGAGAGTTGAGCGGCAAAATCTATGACATAGATTGTGACGTCATATTGAAACTGGTGTCGTGTTTTTCAGTTCTGCATCGACTGTTACGAAAGTGTCTTCAAATTTGAGCACCTCAGCGGCACACTGCCAGCAAAATCCAAGAAAACGGTCATCGTACGCTTCGCCCCCGAGCAGCCAATCAACTACTACCGACGAGTCACGTGCTTAGTTCATAACCAGGTTAACTGAATATTTTATTTTTTCCACTATTTTATGGTTATATTCCATTCTTATGAGCTCAGATTTAAAAAAAGATTCCACGATTACGGCAGTCAAAGCAATTTAATAAAGGTAAAGCAAAAAAAAAAAATAGATACGTAAATAAAAAAAATTCAAATAAATAAATAAAGAAAAATGTGAAAACATTGGTCATATAACTTGAATCTTTTTGCTGATGTTGTTCTTGATTTGCAGGATCCGTTGCACCTGGATCTGATTGGCACGTGCCACACCGAGACGTGCAAGCCGGCGCCGCTGCTTGCCAAGCACGTGCAAAAGTACCACGTGCACGTGCAGAGATCCCTGTCCTTCAACGCGCCCGAGGTACATTATCGACTTTGTTTCTTTTACTAGAAAAAAACCCAAACCGCAAATAATAGGAAAAAAAAGTTTGAAACCCCAGTAGGCGTAATTTATTAATTATTCTTATTTTTATTTTGAGGCAAAACAAAATGTCTAAGTTTTACTATATCATCATAATTTTCTGCCATCTCCTCCCCCCGGGTCCGAACCTGGAACCATTCACCGATCGTTAAGTTTGAGGTTCGGAGAAAGTTATGGGATTAAGCAGTAAAAGTAAACTGAGTGTAAGTAATGGTAAAATTAAAGCGTTCTATTTTTCTTTCTCCTTAAAGCAACTGAACGAAATGGTTCGTGAAGGCAAATTGAAACTGGATGAGAACAACTGCCTGTATGATCCCAGTGTAAGTCCTTTATGGTGTTGGTTATTGAAAAGCAATGTAAAGCAAAAAAAAAAAAAAAAAGAGAGAGAAAAAAAGTGATAAAATTAATTAAGCTAGTTAAGCACTGAAGGTATCCGATAACTTGTCGAAACAGCTAGAACGTATTTCTTGAAACTCATATGCACCCGTGAAAACTTAGCTCCTGTGTTTATAAAAACAAAAAACAAAACACAAATAAGGTTGTATATCTTTGCAGATTGCAGACCAAGACCTCAGCAAACCGTTGCCGGTGATCAACCCAATGGATGAGTTTTTCAATGACGGGTATCATTCTGAGATTGTGGTAAACATTTCTCATTTGTAGGGTGATTTTCTATTCCACTGAAGGCCGTTCTGAGGGTGTGTTTATTATGCCCCGTGAAACGGAGGGATATAGTTATGAGCTGGTCCGTCTGTCCGACCGTATGTCTGTCTGTCCATAAAAAAGTCCTAACTTTTGTCCGGCCGACTTTCCATGCAAACCTTGCATGGTGAAAATATATATATTGAAGATGTGTAACGTTTCATTATTGTCAAAATCGGCCAAAAATTGACGTGCTGGAAAATTGTCAAATATGGTGAATTTTTGGCTTGAACTTAGCCGTGAGACGATGTTTTGTCCGGTCAATTTCTCATAAAAGGGATTGTCGTAGGAACCTGAAACCTTACTTGGTGAAAATATATATATTGAAGATGTGCAACGTGACATTATTGTTAAAATCGGCCAAAAATTGACGTCGTGGGAAACTATTAAATATGGTGAATTTTTGGCTTGAACTTAGCCGTGAGACCATGTTTTGTCCGGCCGACTTCTCATAGAAGGGATTGTCGTAGGAATCTGAAACCTTGCATGGTGAAAATATATATATTGAAGATGTTGAAGATGTAGATTGTCAAAATCGGCCAAACATTGACGTCGTGGGAAACTGTCAAATATGGTGAAGCTTTTGCTTGAACTTAGCCGTGAGACGGTGTTTTGTCCGGCCGACATCTCATGAAAGGGATTGTAGTAGGAACCTGAAACCTTGCAGTGTGACTTTTTTACTTTTACTGCTTCACTGGGGATCCTGCCTTACTGAGGCTCTAGTTCATGTTGTCCATGTTTAGGTTTTATTTATAAGGAAACGCTGCATTAAAAACACGAAGAGGAATATTCTCAATACAGATAGTTAAAATGCACGAAACAGCGGAGTAGTTGACTTAAGTCGGATATCTGTTAAGAAATAGAGGTATCTTTTTGATATCAATACTTTTACGGTTTAATCTTTAATGTAATCACGTCGTGTTTTCGTGTAATCATAGTCCCGTTTTCGTGTAGCCATGTCGTGCTCTGATGTAAATCGTATCATGTTTTCGTATAATCACGTCGTGTTGTCGTGTAGTCATGTCATGCTTTCGTACCCCATGTTTTTGTGTAGGCATGTGTCCTCGTGTAATCACCCCATGTTTTCGTATAATGACGTCGTGTTTTCGTGTAATCACGCCCTGTTATCGTATAATCATAGCCATGTTTTCGTATTGCCACGTCGTGCTGTTGTGTAATTGTGTCATGTTTTCATGTGTAACGCGTGTAATTATGTCATGTTTTCAAGTAACCACGTCATGGTTTCGTATAGCCGTATGAACTCACCATAACTTGATACCAACTCACCATACTTTTACCTTACATTTTACACACCATTTTCCTGCCTTCTCATCCATGTTTTAGCTTCAGGTTTTCAATTGCACACCATTTTTACGCCTGTTCTCAGTCATTGTCTAGGACAATAAAATCTTACCAGTATTTCGTAATAGCAACGATTGACAGCATCGTTTTCTTTTAATATTGTTTTATATATATGTGTGTAAATCTGATGATTTTTTCACAAAAGAGAAAGGAATCTGGATAATTGCAATATATGCAACATATCTTTAGTATAGGCTGGAGAGAAAACAATCAATTGTAATTGCAATCAGTGATATTGCAATTAGAGGTAAGCTGGAGAGATGGTGGGTAATTTTTATTGCAATAAATGAAATTGCAATTCTATGTAAGCGGGAGAGATGGTTGTTAATTTTGATTGCAATAAATGAAATTGCAATTGAGTGTAAGTGGGAGAGATTGCAATTACTGAATCGTTAACTTCAGTTTCCCATTTATTACGTACATTTTAAACAGCATTTTACAGTAGTAACCAATTTCCATATAAAGCGGTACTGTGTCTCTAGTTCGTTTGACTTCACCACGATCGAAATATGGTGTGAACAATGTGATTAAAAAAGTATAGTGAATTAGTAAGTATTTTCGAATGTATGGTGACGTTGCCTGTTGTGACTTAGTAGGAAGGGGTATGGAGAGTAGGCATTATGGTGAGTTGTCCATACTCCATGTTCGTCGCGTCCTATTTTTGGTGTATTCATGCCGTGTCTTCGTGTAGTCACCTGTTCTCGTCTTAGCACGTGATGTCTCATTGGCAACACCCTCCACCTCACGTCCAATTTTTGATGTCGTTTTCTCGTGTAATCACGTGTTCTCGTCTAATATGTGTCGTTGGCAGCACTCTCCGCCTCACGTGCTATTTTTTATATAAAGATGTCGTTTTCTCGTGTAATGGCGTGTTCTCGTCTAACCACGATATGTCTCGTTGGCAGCACCCTCCGCCTCACGTGCTATTTTTTATATAAAGATGTCGTTTTCTCGTGTAATGGCGTATTCTCGTCTAACCACGTGATGTCTTGTTGGCAGCACTCTCCGCCTCACGTCAGCATGGACGTACATCAGGTGGATTTCGGACAGTGCAGCAACGCGAGGAACATTGAACAGAAAGTGAGTAAGATGAAGCTTCTCTTGATTCTGTGCGCGCTTTTTTTTTTCTTTGTCAGTATTTTCTAAAGGCGAGTTATTAATAATTATGAATGACATGTTAAATATAGATTATCAATTTCTACAAGACATAGATATAAAATAAATAAATATAAATGAAATAATAATTATTTATTTGAAGCTTCCCATTTGTAGCGATGGTCTGTAATTATTGCGTGTTGTCATAAACAATGGCCTTTGCTTGACAGCACGTGACGGTAACGAATCACACCCACGGCAAGGTCAGCGTCGCCTGGATGTGCGGTAAGCAAAGCATGCCAGCTCAAATCGTAATGGGCTTGAACCTTAAACAAAGTACACGTTTATTTATTGACATTGTAAATGCAGCAATCACACATATATTTTTTTATGTCAGTTCAAGTCGGTGATATCGTTGTAAATTGCCGAAATCTGAGTAATTCATTTATAATATCATATAATTTTAATTTTATATATGTGTTAAGTATATGTGATATGTTCACTGTTCGTGCAGGAGAGGACAGGATCTTCAATGTATCGCCAGCTAACATGGACATACCGCCGCTAAAGTCGTGCGCCTTTGTGGTCACTTTTAGACCCGTGAGTATTTTCGCCATTCACCGTAGAAAATGTATTTGGCTACCTTAGGCTTAGAATCTGCTGTTGTACAGTAAATATTTGTGTGAATGGCGTCGGGGACAAGACAAGTCTCCATAATTCCAACTGACCATATGGTGACTTGGTTACCAACTTGATACCAACTCACCATACTTTTTTTGCCTGCATTTTACACACCATTTTTATGATTTCTCATGTATGTGACAGTAAAACTTTACTCTGTCTTTCTTGTGTGTGTAAGAATGGATTGCGATAACTACAATACATTTACATGCAATTGAGTATATGCGGGAGAGAACGCAATCAGTTGTAATTGCAATCATAACATTGGAAACGGAGGTAAGCGGGAGAGATGATTGTTAATTTTGATTGCATGAAGCGAAATTGCAACAGGATACAAGACTGCACAAGAAACCGACAGAATGACAGAGAAACCTGTCATTGGAGAACTCGAGTGACCAATCCGAGATGCCAGTGCAGTTTTCCTGCATAAAAAGCATACAAATAAACTAGAAACATAAATTTCTTTTTCCCTTTATTTCTTACATTTTAAACACCATTTTCCTGTAGTAACTTCATCGAACTTTCCCACCATCAAAATATGGTGTGTAAAATGGGGTCAAAAAGTATGGTGGGTTGGTAAGGTGGGGATTAGGGGGGGGGGGGGGGGTTGTGGTATGGTTAGTAAGCATTGTGGCGACTTGTCCATACTCAGATGGCGTCACATTCTTAAGTTTTTATTTATGTGCGTAAAGATCAGTGTAGATTTAAACTTGCCGTTTAAAGGTTAAAGTTAAATGCATAAATTATCGAAATTTGTTTTTCACTGTTTTTTTTCTGTTTGTAAATAAATCTGTTTATTTTTTTAAATAAAAGCGCAGATCTATTCATTTTATTGTTATTGCCTAGAATGCACCAAATACTTGAATCACTAGATCTCGACCGGTCACAATGTCCCTGGACATTCTTGTTTATTTCGTAGAATGCACCAAATCAGTTTTTCGGCGCGGAGTTGGAGTGCTATGTGTACTACAAGAGCCTTCGCGATTATCGTCTGGTGGAGGATAACACCCACTGCCCGCCCTGGGGCCTCACTCTGCTGTGTAAAGGTATACTCTTTGTGGTCGTGTCTGTTTCCCGATGTAGCTCTATTTTACATATGTGACGTATGTTTCAAAATTCCCACATAAAATTTTTTTTCTTCTTTTTTTTTTTTTCTTTTTTTTTTTTTCTTGCGTAAAAATTTTGGTGGAAGAGTTAATTGTTTGGAAGTTGCTTTGTGAATGAAAAATTAAAAAGAACGACTGGTGTACAGAGTTTGACAGAAGTAGAGTATTGTTTGAATTAGAAGAACTTAGAAAATCCTTTCTGTAAAACACGTTCAAATTATTGCGGCTGTTCATTGCATCTTTTAGGTCAGACCTTCCAGCCCAATATGGAGACGTTCCTGCCTCGTTTTAGCTTCGATTCACACAGACTAGTATTCCCAGCAGTGAACACGAACGAGTCGACCTACCGCACGCTGCTGCTCACCAACAACGGAAGCACTCCCATCATGTTCGACTTCGCGAAAGATGAAACGGGGTAAAAGTTTGTCTTTTTTACTTTGGTGATTTCTACATGTGGCCAGTGTAAAAGCTCAAATTACATACCCTGTATAACTTCCCGCATGGAGGAGATAGACTTGGGTAGCGCCCCCCCTTCCTCCGAAAAAAAAGAAAAGTCTAAATTGTTAACAGTCTAAAAACATGTTAGAATTATTTTTAACAGCTGAAGATGATGATTAGATGTGCCCTCCAGGTATATTTTGAAGCACTGGTGTTGTATTGAACTGGTTACTGTGCCTTATATTAACAGTATCTACTGCATGAAACCGACGAAAGGGCTCTTGGCCCCGAGTGAAAGCCAGATCTTCGTCGTGAAAAGTCAGCCAAAGGAAGTTAAAACCTACAAACACAAGTTGACCTTAGGGCTGAACGACATGGACAAAAATAAACAGGTCAGCTTTCAGTTATTTTCACCCATCGGCCCAATTTGGGCGAAGGTATATTCTTATCTGAAGCGTATTTTCAGTTGCATGGAATTGTGTGCGAAGTGCCACATTTACTGATGTTGATCATACCACCCCATTGCTGTGGGACTGGTTTGCGATATTGCTCATGATCTCCTAAATAATCCCACATGCAGCTTTGTTTCATCATCTCATTCGGTTAATTTAATAATGGTGTAACTTCTCCCTGCAGCAAAAAAAAACAAAATAATAATAAATAAATAAATAAAAAAATTCGTTAAAAATGCAAATATGTGTCCCATATGTTTTCAGGAGATTCTGGCGTTAGGCTCGGCCGAATCTGCAGAAGTGATGCTGGAGAACAATGGCACATTGTACTTCAAGCCGACGTGCCTGGGCACTGGGAGCATGCGCCTGTACAGCGTCAAGAACGCGTCCCGTATACCGCTGCGCTACGAGTGGCACATGAGCCACGCGGACGCCTGTCAGTTGTCCGTCAGTCCGTCGTCGGGCGTCATACAGCCGAACGAAACTCAGGTGTGTGTCATGTAAATGGGGCGGGATGTATAAGGTGGACTGATTGACACGGAATGTTAGCACAGCTGTTGATGGGGGAGTGGCCGGCTGGTGAGAGTTGTAGTTTTAAAACAAAGACAAACATTTTAGCAAAGAAGAACAGGTAGAGGCTTTAATTTTACGGCACTTATAACCGTTTATGAGTCATCTGTATGCAGCTACTTTAGGTGTAGATCTAATTGTACTTACAGGACAGGATTTTTAAAAAAATAAATGAATAGTTTTAAAAAAAGCGATTAAAAACTAACGAAACATGGAACAAGTTATAGAGTACATTGCTAAAGAGCTCAACTAATCAGGCTTCAGATAATTTAAATTTTTGAAGTGGCTTTTATTTTGGCTTTCTGTGCAGTACCACACATGGATGTTTTCACCAAAGTCGGAGGACAAATTTGTCATGAAGCCATCTCTCGTAGTGTGGGGTCAAGGTCAGGGAAGTACCACTTCCGGTGGCAAGAAGCGTCAGTTTGTCATCCGCGTGGTCGGCGAGGGCACTATTGGGGAACTAGTGGTAAGTGACCGTGAGCAATTGAGAAATGAATAGCTTGGTTCCCTCCCCCCCCCCCCCCCCCTTGCAAAATCCGCATGCTCAAAGCAGAGTTTGCGGTGGGTATTTGTAGTGATTTTGCTTAATACTTAAGTACTTTTTTGAAGATTTGCTTCTGCATTTAGTAGAGACAGAAACTGATCAACCTTAGGCATTAGTTAAAGACGAAAAACGTGGGTGCGTACCGGTTATCACAGAAAGCAAAGCTGGGGTGTTACTGTACAATGAAATAGCGTTGCTTGAGAGATGTAGGGACTGGTGTGCATGTTGCGTTGCTGGCAGGCTGACAGGCCGTACATGGACTTCGCCACGGTCGTCGTGGGCACGACAGCTTCCAAGCACGTGGTGTTGGTCAACAACAGTGACTGCAGCCTGCACTATCGGCTCAATGTCGAGCAGCGAATCGAAGGCCCGTATCCGGAGGAGCACACGAGATATGACCCCATGGGTACGTAGTACTTAAAGAAATGTGTTGGGTATTTGATTTTCAGTGTACTGATTAAACACCGAAATGGCTGTATTTGTCTTTGCTGTTGTTTTGATCGCTGTTGGATTCATGACTTAGGAGGGGACAGGAGGTGGGGGTGGGGGGGGGGGGGAGTGAGGGTTGGGTCTTGTAGTTACTTAATTACCAAACAAACAAATGTATAGGGGATCAGAGAAAGTAATTTAAGTGAAAAATAGGAATTCATTTGGTGGTTTTGAAAACGGGGTCACATAATATGTTTGGGGTGAGTATCAAGGTACTGAAGGCCAGTGTCATATCATTGAAGATGAGTGTCAAGCCGGTGAGTGCAAGTAACTGCAATTAAGCAAGTGACAAGGGACTGGGGTCGAGTGTCAAGGCAGTTAGGGCGAATGTCAAGACATTTACTTGGGGTGTCAAGGCATTGAGTTCGAGTGTCGAGGAAATGAGAAGGGGTGTCAAGGCACCGAGTGCTAGTGTCATGGCTTCGAGAATGAGTACCCAAGCACTGAATATGGATGGGCATCAAGAGACTTTAGGAGCGGGCGGCCGCTGATTGAATCAGCGGATCTGTAGATTCGCTGCAACATATCAAAGCATTCACACACTGATATCTTCCATTTTTGTATTTTTGTCAGCCCTAGATCTGGAGAAGACGCGCGGCATTATCCCGGCACGCTCGAGACACGTGATCCGGGCCACGGTGAGGCCAGCCAGACGTGTTTATTATCAGTGGGCCGTCTCCTACCAGCTCATCACCCCTCAAGGTCAGATTCCCATACCGTGAGCAGGGTCACGACTGCATTTTTGGAAAGGAATTTCTTGGAAAGCTATGTAAAGGCAATGGAGACGACTTAAGAAATGTGATTATTCCAAAGCAAAGAGTATATGGTAATCAGAAGATATCTGGTGAATTCTAGCTGTAACTGAAAATGCTTCCGATTTTAAGCCCATTATATATATATACATATATATATATATATATATATATATATATATATATATATATATATATATATATATATATATATATATATTCTTGGTATGCATTTTTAGGGGATGGTGTTGAAAACTTGCCAACAGAGCCCACACATTTGTGTCATATCCTAGCAACAGGGGTGTTTCCAACCATGGCGGTGACGGATGCGCGTTGCTATGGCAGTGCTATCAACATTAGCAAGAAACAGCTCTGGAATCTCTTTTCATTGGACAAGTTAGTCTGTTCAGTTGTCTGTCAGTCCCTCTTGTTCACTTTGATCTACTCGGCCAGGTTTTCTTGTAGCGATTTGATATAACGTCACAAATTTAGTTCTTCGTGTACTAAAGGCTTATCTTGGGGTGATTTTAAAGTAATATCTTGCTTTGTATGAAAATGTGTTGTATTAAATTTCACAACTGAGTTTGATTGATTGACGTACCGTGCTGTCATTATGTCTTACGTACCGTGCTCTCGTTATGCCTTACGAACCGTGCCTGACATACCGTGCTGTCATTATGTCATACGTACCGTGCTGTCGTTATGCCTGACGTACCGTGCTGTAATTATGTCTTACGTACCGCGCTCTCGTTATGCCTGACGAACCGTGCTTTCGTTATGCCTGACGTACCGTGCTGTCATGCTTGAAATACCGTGCTTTCATTATGCCTGACAAACCGTGCTGTCGTTACAGCCTCAACATTTGCCTGGACTCTGACCCGTCGGCGGCCGAGCTCATGTACGACATGTCGACGCGGCACTCGCACCACCGCCGACCGCCCGTTTACACGCGCGCCATCATGGACTTCAACTTCAGCGCGGCGCCCGTCGGCAGTGATCGCTGTGTCGTGCAGCTCATGCTGGAGAACACCGGCGCCGTGCCCTGCGAATGGTAAGCTCACCCGGGGGAGTGGGGGGGGGTGCCCTGCGAATGGTAAGCTCACCCGGGGGAGTGGGGGGGGGGTGCCCTGTGAATGGTAAGCTCACCCGGGGGAGTGGTGGGGGTGTCCTGTGATTGGTAAGCTCACACGGATCGGTGTCGTGTATACTCATCGGGGTGTTGTATATTTCAGATGTTGGAGCAAAAAAAGCTCAGTGTAATCAACACTCTCTTCGATTTGCAAGAACAAATATCGGAGAATGGCAGGACTGCTTGTTTCTCGTGAATTGCAATTGCATGTCACGTGGCAGAGAGAAATTAACAGCACGTGCATTACAGGTCGTTTTTGACGCCGTCCGATCTTCAGCTGGAGCTTGAATACTGGGCGGAAACGGGCGAATTCGAAGAGGACGAACTACACGAAATGAAGGTGCAAGACAACCGCCTCTTCCTCATCGAGCCCAAGGTGGGCAAGCTGGAGCCTGGCGAGACGAAGGCGGTGGCCTTCACCTACAAGCACATCATGGCGGGGACCGATCGTCTGCCCGTGCTGTTAAAGCTAGCTGGTGGTCGCGAAATTTTGGTGAGTCAGTTCATTTTTAAAATTCGATTTGAGTGGCACCATCCAATCTATCAATCATTTCTGGGGTTATTCTTCTACTTTCCTGCCAGCCTTTACACGCTTGTATCTGTCAGCGGTAAATCGCTATCGAGAAGAATAAAACTCTTATCTTATCAGACTGTGATTGCTTTGTTTTAATTGCTAGAGCGACGTGGAGGTTTTAGTCCAGGTGAGTTCTAAGCTGAGGAAAGACGAAGTTACATGGTATTTTGGCTGTAGTATCACTGTATGTTTGATGTGTGTGTGTTCTTCCGGCAAATGCTGATATAAATTTAGAATTACGGAAAAAAATACGGCGCACTATTTGGAGAAAAATGCCTTGTTTTAGAGGATTAGTTTCAGAACCTTTCGGTGAGACCCCCGCTCCGTCTTTCTCCAAAGGCTACTCTTGGAAGATCATGTATGTCTATGGAAGAATCTTTGAGGAATTATAGAACTGTAAAAAGGAGAGATGTTAGCTAGTGAAATTAGACAGAACATTTTTGTGAGGATCTGGGTTAGAAAACTCTGGATGTCATGGAGAGCTGGAATATTACGTTTATTTGTTATTGTTAGATGTCATCACTGCATGTGTCACAGGAAAACGTGCACTCCGACCTGTGTTTTTAAAATAACTGTAGTCAGTATTTTCCGCATTTTATTGGTAGACCTTTAGGGAGCCAAAAATAAATAAATAAATAAAAAAAATAAATAAACAAATAAAAAGAAATGAGGCGCAGAACATTAATAAGTAAGATGTGAGATCATTTGGGGAATTCGCAACTACGTTAGAAGTTGAAGAGAAAGTTCGCTCAAATGAAATTAACACCTAAAATAACATTGTCCAATGTTTAAAAGTTGTTTATCTATCCGTTCGGTAGAATTTAATATGAGCCATTCACAATTGTGTGGTCAATTTTTAATTTTTCTTGTGCAAGTATCGATTTTTTTGCAACAAGATGCTGACAGATTTTCGAGACATTTCAGGCAAGTTGCCGTTGACCGAAATATAGGCTATCCTAAGTGACGACGGCGACAGACTTCCGCGTCAATTCATGATCTCACATTCGGTCTTTTCAGCTGAATTTCGTGGGAGTGACAGCCGAGCATGACCGACCGTATATCCATTTCCCGTCCAACAAGCACATGTTTGCTCCGGTGCCCATAGGAGACAAGAACAGGTGAGCCCAGAGGATGGACAAGTCACCATACCCCCTTTTACCAAGTCACCATAAGCAAAGTCACCATACTTTTTTAACCCCATCGTACGTACCAGATTTCGATGGTGGTGAAGTAAGACGAGTACACGGTCACTGCCGATTTATATTGACATAGGGTATCACTAGAAAATGGTGTTTAAAATGTAAGTACTAGAGGGGAAAATGTAATCTATGATTAGTAATTGCAATCTCTTCCACTGACACTCGATAGCAATTTCATTTATTGCAATCCAAACTGACAACCACCTCTCCTGCTTACATCCAATTGCAATTTCAATCGCAATCCCTTCCTCCTTTTTTGAAAAATAAATCAGTTTAACACACACACATTAAAAAAAGATGTTGTCAATCGTTGTTATTAAGAAATTCTGGTATGGTATATCGTCATAGCCAAGAACATGTCATGAACAGGCGTCATAAAAATGGTGTTCAATTCAAAATCGGAAGGTAGAACATGGATAAGAAATAATGAAAATGGTGTGTAAAATGTAAGTGAAAAAAAGTATGGTGAGTTGGCATCAAGTTACGGTGAGTTGTTAACCAAGTCACCGTATGGTGAGTTGGAGTTATGGTGACTTGTCCTGATCCCGGTAAGCGCGACACCGCCGCCAGCTGGCAGAATCATAACCTTGATAGCAACACTGACAGTGATCAGCGATACAAACAGGTGTGGTATGCTGCTCTGTCCTTATTTTTAAGGATGTCCTTATTTTTAAAAATAAGGATAAAAAAAGCTATTCTGCCCTATCCTCACACTCAACTAAGTCTTTTAAAAATAAGGATAAAAATTAAGCATGAACCGTCTAATCTCAAGAATAAGGACGTCCTTAAATATAAGGACAGAGTAGAATACCACTCCAGTAGCGGTAGAAGTTGCAGTACAGCTGTAGTACAGCAGTTACATGCACTAATTGATAAAAATATTGTAGTAGTAGAGTATTAGGTAGTATGAATCTTAAAAGTAGTGGTATTACCAGTAGAAGAAATGGGTAGTAATCATACTACTTATATGCTACAAACATGATATTGGCTAACGAAACTGCAGTATATGTGAAAGCTGCGTTCTTGTCTGTGTTACAGCCCAAAGCAGATCTACGAGCTGTACAACGGCGGTGCTCAGCCTGTCAAGTACAAACTCGACCTGGCGCCACTCGACATGCTCAAGGGCGAGAACTTTGACCACGATATCTTCAAGGTGATCAATCCGAGCGGCGAGGTGAATCCCGGGCAGACAGCGCTCATGGAGTGGTACTTCCACCCGCTCGAGGTCAAGACTTATATGGTAAGTGCTGGGCGGCCCCTGGTGGCAAAGTATATCTTATTATATAGCTTTCAGATTAACTTTATTAAATATATATTATAATTTTTTCAGATGGGATTGTTGCTGAAAAAATACTAAATAAATGACAATAATAATAAAAAAAGGTCACCACAATGGTCACCACTACGGGACTGTTTTTACCTCGATGAATTTACCATGAATTTTGAGGGATCATAGCAGTTATTTTTTTTTTTTTTTTCTATTTTACATATCAATTTGGGCGGAGGGACAAATCCTATGGCAGAGAACTGTTTGTATTGATGTTGTTTGGGTTGGCAGGTGGACGTACCGGTGCACATCCATAACGGCGACACGGCGGTGATCACGTTCACGGGCGTGGGCTTCGACAAGCGGGTGATGGGCGACACGATGCCGCTGAGCGACCAGCCGCACGAGCTGGCCGGCGTGCCTAGCGTGCAGAGCGTTACCGTGCCCGGCCAGGTGCGTGCTAGCCACACGATTTGTGGGGGAGAGGGCAAGGGGAGGGGGGTATTACCGACTAGGGGCGTGCTAGCCACACACGACTGCGGAGGGGGGGGGGGGGGGAGGCATGCGAAAGAGGCGTTCCCTCGGGGGTTGGGAGTGGGGTGGAGAGAGAAAGGAGGGAGGGCGGGTGCCTAGCAGAGCGTTACCGTGCCCGGCCAGGTGCGTGCTAACCACACAAGACCTCCGGGGACGGGGAGGTATGTGGGCGTTTCTGGCATGCAGAGCGTCACTGTGCCCGGCCAGGTGCGTGCTGGCCACATAAGCCCTCGGGGGGGGGGGGGGGTTGGGGGGGAGGAGGGGAGGGGCGTCAGAGCGTCACGGTCATCAGGTTGGTGCGTGCTAGTTTGAGGATTGTAGTAGAAGCGTAGGGGGCCCATCCATGCAGTACGTGCGCACATACATAGGTTTTAGTGGTCCAAAGTTGTGATTGTTGATCAAATAGTCGATCTTTAGAAAAGGTTAATTGGATGGATGTTTTTCTGCGTTATATGTAGCCATAAATTCTGGACATTTCTTTGTGGTTTGAAAAACAGAACTTCAACAGATCCACCAAGATGACGTCACAGTGATATATAAGGGGAGGTTGATTAGCTGTGTGTTTTGTGCTTTCAGCTGTGTTTCCTGTCCCAAGAGCGCCTGTCGTTCGGCAACGTGCCGCTGTTCACCAAGACCCGGCGCCTCTCTGTCATCACGAACCGGTCGCTGGATCACTCGGTGTCCTTCCGCTGGCACGTCACCAACCCGCGCGACGGCAAGGTGCGTAGTAATACAAGCCCGCGTGCAGAAAGTGCGCGACGGCAAGGTGCGTAGTAATATAAGCCCGCGTGCAGAAAGTACGCGACGGCAAGGTGCGTAGTAATACAAGCCCGCGGGCACAAAGTGCGCGACGGCAAGGTGCGTAGTAATACAAACTCGCGTGTAGAAAGTACGCAACAGCAGATATGTATGGTTAATTTTCTTCTTTTAACACACATTGTAAAAGACTTATTTCTTTAGAAACTGGCATATCAAGTGTAACATAAAAAATAGGACAATAATTAAAAATAATAATAAATAAATAAATAAGTAAACAGTATCTTTGGAAGTAATTGTAAGAGAGTGAGTCGATGCTATAATGGTGGTTTGACTGACAGATCGTGACGATTTCGCCCAGTGAGGGCCTGCTGGAGCCGGGGGAGTGCCGCGTGTGCCGTGTCACCTTCTATGCCATTGGCGAGCCGTCATTTTACGACATCGATCTCGTCTGTGAGGTAAGCGCTTTTCTCGAGCACACAGCCGATACACACAGCCGTATTCCCCGATCTCCTAGTCTCATTCATACTTTGGAGGAGTGCAAAAATAACTGTTGTGTAATATTGATTACCGCTTTACACGAAATTGTATTCATATTAGTGTTAAAGAATTTCTATACCAATAACATTTTTTTTTATCACTAAATGAATTTTAGATATATAAAATTATTTAACGATATCTAAAAATAAGCAATAAATTCCTTTTTTTTTATTCAAATTATACTTTTCCCATCTAAAATTCTGTATATAAGACTCCTTGAACTCAGTTTCAAACAGCAGAATTTAAAGACTTGGGAATGAGGCAGAATGTCTGTTTTATCTTTGTACAGATCACGAACCTGACCAAGTGGAAGGAGTACGAAGCGCAGCTGACGCAGTGGCAGGAGGAAAAACAACGCCAGAGTGTCGAGTTCACGGTCACTGAGCAGGATCCCGATGCTGATCTCAGGCTTCCTCAGATCCAGGTCAGAGTACGGGCTGAGTACGCTCGCGGGACTAGAGGTGAGGTGGAAGGGGGGGGGGGCGGGAAGAGAAGCAACGCAAGAGTGTCGAGTTTACGGTCACTGAGCAGCATCCCGCAAAACTGTAAAATAAATTTTAAAAAATACCGTATTTGTTATAAGCCTTCGGAAAAATGTAACGCTGTTGTGAAGAAAGTGATTTATGTACACATTATGACAGGAGAGGCCCCCTAGCGGACGACTGGCGAGTATGGATGGCAGTGCGCGAACGCCCACGCCCGAGTACCAAGATCCAAATGCAGAGTTTATTAAGTATAAGGTCTGTTTGTTTTGTTTTTTTTTTATTATTTAATATATACAGCACTGGCAAAAAGTCCGGAATAAACAGTTTGTGGGTTGGTGGTAGTCAAAGAATGAACGACATTCACTGTATTTATATTTTACTGCAGAAATGGATCATGTATGTCACATATGACACTTTGTTGGAACAAATCAGTTCAGTGGTTCGAGCGAAACTCACCTAAACACAGGTGGGGTCGTACCACAAATGTCACAATATTCAATATGTGGTGTATCCACCACCCGAAGCATAACATTCTTCTGCTGTCCTGTGCTCAGGAACTCAGAAACTGTCCATGCTTTTGAAACTTTATAAATTGAATATATTGCACGTGTGCATTTATTATTTAGATTTAGTCTTGAAATCTGCCAAAAACTGGCGGATCCGCACTTAAAAAAAAAAAAAACAATAAGAATTTACACATTTTGCATCGAAACTTTTTTCCGGACGATTTCTCAGAAACTTTAAGGACCAGCCTTTTGAAATTTTACACATTGGAAGTACATATATATATTGTAGATGTGCAGCGTTGTATAAATGTTTAAATCGGCGAAAACTGACGGATCGGCACTTTAGGAAAATTGATAAAACTTAATACATTTTGCATCGTGATTTTGAGTTTTGCAGGACAATTTCTTAGAACTTCAGAATTTGCCTAGTTTTTTTTTTAAACTTCACACATTGAAATTACTGCAGATGTGGAATCGGGCATAAAAACTGGCGGATCAGCACTTTGCTCAACATTAATAAAATTTTGTCATCGCAAGTTTCACGCAGAACAAGGTCTCGAAAACTATAAGGCCCAGCCTTTTAAAACTTTACACAGAAAAAACTTCGCACATGTGCATCATGGTATTAGTTTTGAAATCAGCAAAAAATTGACGGATCAATAATTCTTCAAAAAAGAATAAAAATTTATAGAATTTGGTTGGATGTATTATATCGAATAAGGACGGGTATATCTGTTATTTTTCTTTTTCAGATTTCAGATTTCAAGTTTTATTTTCTGTACTACAAATATAAATAACTTTACAATTGCCAAAAAAAAAGATAAAGATTCTCATACAAACATAAATAGACAGAAAAGGGATCAAGCAAAAGCAGAGCTTGATAAACGCTTGTCCGATTACAATAAATAGTGTACATCTTTACCACTGTCTTATAATGATTCGTTCATAATTAGGTAAATTCTTTAGTAACTGTAATCAAAGAAAACACTTTGGTTACGACACAGATTAATATTCAAGATTTCAAGGAAAATAGTTATCCACTCGAAAAATTTAACATACTATCACCAAATAGGTGTTATTGACTACGTGTCAAGTAAGATTTTCCTAAAAAATATCGTCATAGTTCAAAAGGTGAAATTGCTTTAATTTCGACTTAAAGTGACACATTCGCTCAATATTTTTTTAAATCTCTTGGTAAGGAGTTCCACAACTGAACACCTGCAATACTTATGCTTTGTTTCTTGAAAGTTGTTCTCGAAAAATTACATTGGAAATTACCATGCTGCCTTGTTTTCCTTTTTCCACCAACAGTTTGAAATAAACGCTGTAATTTACTTGGAAGTACATTTTACTTAGCCTTTAACATAATTAATAAAGTTTTGAATTTAACTAGGTCATAAAAATCTAATAAGCGCAAATTACTGAAAATGATTTTTGGCGAATCATCAACAAGTCTTGACGGATTGAGGAGCTGGAGACATATTCTAGAACATTATATTGACTTTACCATTTCAATCAATACCCGGTTCTGAGAAAGTATGAAAATGGCGTTCTATGGCGGTGAGACTCGATAAACTTTCTAATTTTTCATGAGATATAGATTAGACATTAGAGTTAGCAACATAATTGGCCAGAACAAAACAACGGCAGTAAGTAGCTATTTATTTCACAATGTAACAAATGGCGTCTTACTTATGGTCGCTCAGCAGTGATTGACAGCGCGATTTTCTTGCCTACAGACGCTCCCACCCATCAAGAAGTGCCTGCTGGACACGGAGGGACAGCGGGAGCGCGGAAAGCGCCGGTTCCAGGAGCACTTCTGGGAGAAGCCGAGCGCGCCCAGGGCCTTCCTGCTCCACCTGGGCGTCACCGCGAGGACGCACAAGCTGGAAGATTTCCAGCAGAACTTCCCTGATGAAGTGAAGAATTTCTTCAGTGACAGGTATATGCTGGTGCGATTGTACGCAGCTGCAGTGATGTTTTTAGCCCACCTGTGACCTGTCAGGGTGACCTGTCAGGGTGACCTGTCAGGGCGGGATTGTCAGTGTCTGTTGTCCGCCCTTCTTCTCCCAGAGTTTTTGGATTGACTTCATATTTGGTGGAAACTTGCCGCACGTAGGGAGAGTTTGGGTTTGTGTTTGTTTTCAGCGATTTTCAGACATTTTGAAATCGATGTCAGTATCTGGTTGTACCTGATCTAAAGTAGAGAAAACGATTGCTTCTATTTTCACCATTGACCTACTCATTCAGGTTTGGACCGCTCACCTTTTTCAGACTTGATCGAAAGTTGTCCAAAGAAGAGCCCCACTGTGGTTGTGATTGTTTTCCGGAGATTCTAAAAATAGATCAGTTGTTTTAATCGAATTTTAATAACGTGGTATAACATGTAAGCATTTATGTAACCTTAAAATAGGCTGCAGCAGTGGTATTTACACGGGTTTTTGGGTTGTGTTGTATCAGATTGTGACACAGGGTCGCGGTCAATTTGGGCGTGATCCTTTCATGTAACCCGGGATCAGGGTTCGCGTTGGCGGGGTTTTTGTCCACTTTTTGGACATTTTTTACGAAATGACTCACTTTTTCGGAACCCACCGAGTTTTCTGGACCCAACTGAGTCACACTTTTCTTTTTTGACTCACTTTCCCGAGAATCCAGCGCGAACCCTGCGGGATCTACTTTTCGATGTGAGGAACCCAGTGATATCAACGAACTTTGTCTGTGCGGGAAATATTTGCTTTGGGCGTTGATGGGTTGGGTGCAGTTCCAGTTCATTTAAAGTTTTCCGTCAGTATTCCAGTCTTTGTTGTTTTTATTTATTTATTATTATTTTTTATTTATTTTGCTTTTATTTTAGTTATAACAGTTGTATAAAATTGTACTTGATTATTATAGTAATAAAATTTATGTACAACCCTTCGAACTCTACTTTTCGTCGAAGCCAGGATCGATAACCGGCCTTGTGTTGTAGTAGCATTGCATTGGCTTCGATCGATACTCGGCCTTGTGTTGCAGCAATGCACTGTGTTTTCATGTAATATATTTTTCAGAGCACTCAGTGAAATCCAGAGCGGGGTGAAAAAAGAAAGGGCAATACCGGAACCAAAACAAGTCACGTGTTTGGAGGCGGAAGCGGATGTCATAGCAGGTGCCCTGGCCAGTATTCTCAGGTACGTCATAACAGTAGGAGTCAGAAACTTTTTCTTGTAGTTTAGAAACTGTTTTTAAAGTTTAAGTTTATGAAGGATCAGCATTTATCGTTAATTGCTAACCTGCTGCTGTGTTGGTGTTGTGCCTGATGTGCTGTTGTTTACGTACAGCAGCACCCCGGCGCGGCTGATTGATGGGTAAGCTGCGGCGATCGTCACGTACGTACGTCGTTTCGTTACGTACGTGCGTGCGTTACGATCGTCGTTACGATCGAGATTAGAGAACAAAAGTTTGGCCTTGGATTCTGAAGTGTAAAGACGTGTTTTGAAACTTAAGTTTATAACTTGGGTTTGTCCGTCTGAGCCGGGGGGTCCCGCTAAACTCAACCGTTCCACAGATATTTCATGGGTTGTTGTTGATGCACGGCATGGCGTGTTAACCTGCTGAAATGTGACGTCATTGACAGGGGTCTGCTTGACGACACGGAGTTCCACGACAGCTGTGAACGCGTCATGAAAGCCGAGACGCCGCTCTATGTGCAGTTCACCGACTACCCGCTGCCCCACCCCCTGCCCGAGCAGCCCGAAGAGGCCGCGCCCGAAATCACGTTCGGAACTCCCATGGGCTCCGTTGAACGTAAGTGTTGGAACATATTAACATATTAAGGAAGGAGTGCGGGTGCACTTATTTTAGGTCCCCTTGCATTTTCGGATTGACGTTGTTTAAATATATTGTGGTTTCTGTTTCTTCAGGTTTGGACTTGGCGTCGGCAGGGAGTCACAAGAGCGGCAGTGTGTCCAGCAGTGAGGACACGACCCATCCCGGCGACTCCTCCCCCAGCAGCCGTGCATCGTCCGCCCAGACGCCGCAACAGGTCAGCTGCCCTTTGTCTGTAGCTTATCTCATCAGTAGATGGGGTGTCCATCGTCTGTGTGCGTATTTACGCGTGTACGTAGCACATATTCAAACTTTTACTTAAAATGCTTCGTCTCCCTCGGTTTTAAACGGGTTCCTTTCAAATTTTGTACAAATGTTCCCTAGGTTGGGCTCTCTTGAAAAATTACTCTTTTTTGGCAATATGCCAAGAAGTGGCCAAATGGGGGCCATTTAAAATTGTTTGATTGCCAATTTTTTAAATGTTTCTTCTCCCACAATTTTCATCGGATTGTCTTCAAATTTTGCAGACATATTTAGTAGGAAGGCCTCTCTTGATCAATTACTTTTTTTGCGATGCACCAAAAACTGACCAAAGGGCGGGCATTTTAAAATTTACTGGTAGCCTGTTTTTAAAATGCTTCTCGACAATTTGAACAGGATTTCTTTCCGATTTTTAGATTATTTCCCAGATGGTTCTGTGTTGAAAAATTGCTTTTTTGGCGATCCGCCAAATATGGGCCAAATGAGGGGGGGGGGGGGGGGGATTTATATTTTTTTGGTAACCAGTTTTCAAAAGACTTATACTTCCACAATTTGGATGAGACTGCCTTTAAATTTTGTACGAAGGTGTACTGGGTAGGCCTCTCTTGGTAGTTTTTGACAGTCTACCTAAAATTGGCCAAATTGGTAGCCAATTTTCGGAAGGTTTTCTCTTCCACAATTTTGATCGGATTGCCTTCAAATTTTGCATAAATGCTTTTAAGGCGGTCCTCTCTTGAAAATTTAACCTTTTGGCTATCAACCAAAAATTGGCTAAATGGGGGGGGGGGGGGGGGGGGGGGGCAGTTAAAAGAAATTAGCAGCCAAGTTTGAAAATGCTTCTTCTCCTACAATTTTGACTGGATTTCTTTAAATTTTTGTACGAATTGTCAATTTTCAGTAACCGGTTTTTAATTAGGATTGCCAATTTTTAGCGATCACACCAGTCTATTGATACTTGATTCACTAGATCTTGGCTGGTCACAATGTTTCCAATCGGGCCTCATGCCCCGGAGGGGGCCTGTTGGCTTAGGTGTTGCCCGTCCATCCGTCCGTCGGTCGAGCCGTCCGTCTATCATCGGCTGTTACCCCCACCCTGATTAACTGTTTCTTATGATATTTGTTAAGTAGATGACCTGTTATGTTGGGTAGGCGCACGTTAATTTTATTTTGACCTTGACCCAATTTCAAGTCGGACGGGCCGCCATCTTGGATTTTCTTATAACACAAAAAGTTCTTAACTGGTCATCACCAAATTTTAGAGGCGGCTTAATCAGTACAATAGCACGCTCGGGGTTTACTTTTCGGATTGATAGAATTTGAACATGATAACAGAAAAACTGCTTGCATTTTGGAGCCAAAGTTATAAATTTATCAAGTCTAACAGCAAATAATATCAAAGTAATGCCATTTCTCAACTTCCGTTTATAAGCCCCTGTGACTTTCCGTAGTTATGCCTGCCCGACGAAGGGGAGACATCTAGTATTTGTACGTTCTGTGTGTGTCAAAATGTTGTGTGCAAGATATCTCGAGAACGAAAAGTCCGAGCGATTTCAAACATGATCTGTCCATTCCTTGGTTAGGTCGGAAGTGTTTCTCAAATTTTGACGCATGTTATTGTATTAGGTCAGGCGTATGACGTTATTACGTAAAAATCTTGTGTGCGAAATGTCTCAGCTTTTTAACATCGGAGAAAGTTGAAACCTTTTGTGTAAAATATCTCGAAAACGGAAAGTCGTATCGAGTTCAAATTTTATATGGCTATTCATTGGGTCAGTCTGATGGCTGTTTCAACTTTTGACGCATATATTGAAATTAAAAAAGGAATCATTACGTAAAAAAAAATATTTGTTGTTAAGCAAAATATCTCAATAGCGGAAAGTCGGATCGACTTCAAACTTGGTGTAATTATTCCTTGTATAAAACGCATAGTTTTGTTAAACGCTAACAAAGGTGTTTGACGTCACCACCACCGAGAAGGTCAAAGTCACAAAGGAATCCTTCTTTGCCGTCGGTTTTGCCCAAAGGGTGAAAAAGGAGCTCAAAATTTCTAATCGTTTTCCAGATAAAAATGCGCTCAAAATCGCTCAAAATCTCTAACCGTTTTCGAGATAAATCGTCCTATTGTTAACAGTTTGCGAGGTGACGTGACCTTTGACCTTGACCCACAAGATCAAGATTCAGGAGGCAGGATTATCCCTACTGAATACGTTTATGTTTTTAAACTAGGATTTGAGTTCTTTTTCTTGGCACTTTTCGTGATCAATAGGCTTTTTGAAAAAATATTTTGACCTCACCTTGACCTTGACCTTTGAGGTCAAGGTCTAATTTGCGGTTTTGCCTAGATCTGACTCAAAAGCCAGGGGGAGTTTTTTTGAAACCGTTTTTTTTTTAAATAACTTTGTCCTTGACCGTTGAGGTCAAAACAGTTTGCGGATTTACCGAGACCTTGTCAGCCTCTACACGTGTGCGTAAAATTATAAGGCATGACCTTTTTGAAACTCTAGTATTCATAACCTATAAGATTTAGGCAGAAACTATATATATCTTATATTTGAAATCTGCCAAAAATTAATAAATTGCACTTTGCAAAATAATTATGTCCGGGAATTTTTTCAACATGATAAGGCGAAGCCACTTGAAACTGAACAGCTGATTTGCAGATGCCAAGCACTGTATTTTGTTTTGAAACCTGGCAAGAATTTATAAATGGAAACTTGGTCAAAAAATGGATAAAACTGTTCGTATTTTCCATCGAGACATGGACAATTCTCCGGGCAGTTTCTGTGAACCTGTAAGGCACAACCTTCCGAAAATAAATAACTGCAAATGTGCATCGTAGTGCAACTGGATTACTTGTTCAGTTTTAGATACATGTTGATCTCAAAGATTTGACAATAAATGTGGAAACGGCATTCCATAGTAGTTTAGGCCAACAATAAAGACTATTTGAATCGACTGGGTTTGCAGACTGGAGTGTGCATATGCTGTTAAAACAGGGCGAAACTGTTCTAAGAACGAGGGGGGGGGGGGGGGGGGGGGTAGAAGTTTAATTTACGTTTTATTTCATTATTGTTATTATTATTATTATTATTATTATTATTATTATTATTATTAGTCGGGGACTATAGTATTCGGGTCCGTCCGTCCGTCTTGCCGTCCGTCCGTCTTGCCGTGTGGCGACACTTGGAAGTACAAATTTGTGCACGCGATATCTCAGCCGCTATTCAACCCTGGCTTTTGATTGTTGCTACAGTGAAAATATATATACATGTATATTGAAGTTGTGCGACGTCGCATTATTTTTCGATTCGACCATAGTTCGTGGCGGGGGACATTCATCAGTTTTACTGATAACTTGTTGTTGTTGTTATTATTATTATTATTATTATTATTATTATTATTATTATTATTATTATTATTATTATTATTATTATTATTATTATTTAAATTTTATGTTATATGTAATCTCGAACGTTTTCTTTTTTCAGTCGGCGGCCCAACTGCCGTACGCATCAACGCCAAAGGAGAAGAAGGGGACGATATCTCCGGACCCGGCGGAACAGCAGTGCCAGTTTGAGCAGAAGCAAGTCCTGAAAAAGTGAGCATTTTATGAGCACATTTAAGCTAAATATGACAGATCGCCCTAACTCCCCCCCCTCCCCCACAACCTTTGCCACTGTGATCAGTGCTCTTAACTTATCTAATCGAGTGAAAACTGGCTCAATGACTGGCAGTTATTCCATAAACAAAAATGAAATAAAATTTAAAAATACTGAAATAAATAAATAAGAAATAAAGGGAATAAATTTCGAGTTCGCGTTGATGATTACAGGTTGCCGGAATTCGGAAGTGTAGCGGAAAATCTGATTGAGAACACTCTGATGAACATTATGCAGGAAGCGTTGTCAGGGGAATTCAGTATCTCCGCACGACCCCGCCTTGTCGCTCTGCCGCCGAAGCCAAGGACTCCACGCAGTAAAAATAGCTCTGCCAGATAAGCCGCTGGCCAGGGAGGGCATATTATGGCCAGGGAAGGGATCTCATGGCCCGGGGAAGGGACCTCATGGCCGGGGATGGGACCTCATAGCCGGGGAAGGCATATCGTGGCCAGGGAAGGTGTACTATGTAATGGACTGCTGCTCTTCAAAAACATGTTAAGTGCTACTAACACCGTATTGTTAACACTTGGCAGGTGGGCTGAAATTGTGCAGGTTCCTGCTTCTCCTTTCAACATGCTATTGCCGGTACTTTTGATAAATTGGCATAAAGACGAGAAAGCTTTCGAATCTGCTTAAAAGTGAGAAACAAAAATGCATTCACAATGGGAAAAATTAAGTTTTTTTTTATTGGCCAAGTGGTTTCAAAATCGGTGACTGTTGATAAAAAAATGGAATTCATTTTGATTATCATTATTGGTTGGTTGTGAGTGGATTTACAGTCAATGTTAAGTTTTGGGTATCAGCGCCAAGAAATGCATCGTGTGCGTACATATTTTGTGTGCGGTACGTGGGAAATAGAGTTGGAATTTGCGGTTTTACGGTTATGGTAAATGGGTGACGTCACGAATTGTGTGTGTGTATATTGGTAAGGGGGGAGGGGGAGGGGGCGTGGGGGAGGGGGGGGGGAGAGGGCGTATTCAAAAATCCAACAAAAGTTTCCATGCGTAGTTTATGGATGGCTAAATATGCAAACCTTGTCAGCAAGAATGTGATGTGAAAACAATGCTTATTGTTATTAACCGTATTGTTATTAACCGTATTGTTAACACTTCACCGGTCAATGCGAAGGGTCGGCTTATTTGTGCGATTCTCCAAGTTTTCTCCATTTCTTCCGCGCTTTTCCTGTGATAAATTTACTAAAAAAAATACGTTCTTTTTGAAACCAACGGTTTGTTACTTTTAGATGCGTCTGTAAATAATAAATAAATAAATACAAAAAAGGGGCGTAACAGTGAAAGAAAAGCGCAACGAAATGGGGAACTTTATGTTCTTCAACCAAGTGTTTACAAAATGGTTATTGCTCACACAGAAACAGAACTTTTTTTTCGCTTTTGAAAAAGGAAAGAAGTGTTAAAAGTCGGTCAACAGTCTGGGGAATTAGAGGTGAAAAATGTATGTGTGTGCACGCAGGGAGGTGAGATGGAGTTGGGGAATCTATGCCTTTACATCAAGAATTTTGCATAGAGGAGAAAACAGTGCGCACGTACTTTATGTATAAAATTTATGGTTAGTATACACAATGGAAGGGTGGCCGTTATTGTGCTTATTCTTATTAACGCAGTTGTGTTAACCATTGACAGGTTTGCAAAGAGTCTGTTGAAATTGAGCTATTCTTAAATTCCCTCCATTTTGTCCGTTTTTTTTTTAAACATACCAAAAATCATGTTGACTTTACAAGAAGCCTTTCCAAATTGCGAAATTCCAGCGCAAAAAAAGTAAATAAATAAATAAAAAAAAGTCATAGACAAAACTGTTTGAAAGTGAAAGAAAAAACGCTATGAGAATGGAGGAAATTTTTAGTGTTGGCAACATTTCTTTTTCTTTTCTTTTTCTTTTTTTTTTTTTTTTTTTGAAAAAGTCAATGAAGCTTTTGCAGGAATAAGTAGAAGTTTTGTGCACCCGGGGGGAGGGGGGGTGGGGAGGGGGAGTGGCAGTTTTGTTTGTTAAAATCACATTAAAAAAAAGATAAGTGACATTGTGCAGGAAAAGACCATTTTAAAATGTTAAAAATAGAGTTTACGGAATAAAAAGTAAAATACAATTTTGTGGTGTTTATTTTGCTGTTTACATGCAACGCAAAACAAAAGAAAATTGAACAAAAAAAAAAAAACAAAAAAACCCCCAAGTCCATTTTGAATTTTTCAAATTTTACACACCACAATCTGTAAAAATGAGCGAGTATATAAGTGGGAAAAAGAAAACTTTGTTAATTTTAGTTAACTTTGGGGGAGGCGACTCTGTATCGCGATTTACTATGAATTTGGTCGAAATTGTTAAAGATTTAACACATTTTAGTGGTTTTTCCTGCATAAATTTTTATTTTTAAGCGTCATGTGGGGGTTTTTGTTTTTAACTATTTTTGTTCATGTGGTGTTTTATGCTTGTTTACAAGCACTTGCTCCTTCAGGCTTTTTTCTCTTGTTCTGCCAAGACCAGTCACGCCTACCCATTTGCAGTGCTTTCGCATTGCATGGGCCCGCGTGACGGCCTTCTCGCTCGAGCAGAGGGCTAGGCACTTATTGGTTCCCTGTACACAGCAGAGTGTCTAGCAAAACGGCCACCCCTAGCGTAGGGTGTACCGTTCCTGCACGACACCCTGCATCTGCAGGGGGAGAAGGGTCAGCGATAAACCCCACTGTTTGGGGTTACCGCTGACCTTCTTCCCTCGCAGCGACAGGGTTCCGCGTGCCAGCCCTCTCCTCTTGGCAGAGCAGAGAAGCCTGCGGAAAAAGTAACCATGAACGGCAGACCCCTAGTAAATAGAAGTCGCCGCACTCTATTTAAAGAGCTGGTTGGAAATGTTCGTGAGCCCGGGGTTTATATACCCTGTCCAGGTTGTACATTAAGGTGTGTGAAATGTCAAATTTAACATTTTGAGTTTTTAACATTCTTAAATTTTTTTTTGTTTCCACCGAATTGATTTTGATAGGGGTGGCCATAAACGTCGGTTGCGTGGTCGTCCATCTGTCGAATTGCCCACAAGGGCAAAATAATAATAAAAATAAATAAAAAAAGTTGAAAAAGTTAGTTGTAAATCAACAAAAGAAAAATACTGGTTAGCTCTGGGATCGAACCCGGGAATCTCGAATGGAAGTCGTACGCGCTAACCACTACGCCACGGACCTAATCGAAGCCGCGGGCGAAAAAGTTGGGGTATATAAATTGCTTGTTGAAAATGGAATAGTGCTAAAAGTAAATAAAAAGAACAACTATTTTACAGATTGTTGTAGTTCTAAGACAGTAACGATGAGGAGAAAACAATAAGTTGAACGTCATCGAGGAAAATCATGAACAACTCAATGAAACGTCGGGCCTGGTGCTGAAACCTGAATAAGGAACTCCCGGATACAAAATCCCGCTAACCTTTCACACCATGGGTACTTTTGGTGTGCGAAGTCATTCTTTTGTACTTGATTCATTTCTTTTTTTTTTTTTTAATTTATATATCAATCAGCTCTCCTGATCGGAATGTTCCACTAGATTCATGCATACCTGAATCAAAGGTTTTCGTTGAGGGGGATGGGGGCGGGTGGGGGGGGGGATGATATTATTACAAGGGCTTGGGAATGACCAACGGTCATGATGATATTTCTGACATCCTGATTGGGCTGAGGCTGCCATCATTTCTAACAACTATTTTCTTGCAAAGATAGCAATAACATACATCCCAGTACACAAATAAACGAAAACAGATTTTTTTAACATTTATTTTGACAGATAAAATTCACAGAAAGTAACAGAAACACACGACATATACGGCAACAAAAATCACAACCTATCCAACATAGTAAAATTATATTTATCAACGACTTCGACATACAATTCTTTGAAAATTTTAAACTAAAGTGGCAACAAATTGTTGATTCTCTAAATTAAGTTAACATCGTCCTGTGTCTAACGGGACCTTTTACCTTTGATGTGACATTTTTCCTCAAAAAAAAGAAAAAAAAAAAAAGAAGAAAATATCGAGGAAAATCCGTATACGGCTAAGGTAACAAAACAAACCCTCGCGGAAACTCGTATACGGGTGGAATCCAAAAGCAAAGTCACAAAACACATACACACACACGTCTCTCCTCTCTCTCTCCCTCTCTCTAACAATTTCCGAGACAACGGGCCGCGTTAACTTTTGTTTAGGGAATACCGTTTTGATATTTAAATCATTTCTTAATATGAAGAATTAATTAACAGTAACAAAAATTCAATTTTAAATATCTCTAATTAACACTGATTTCTAAAATACGTCAAAAACGTGAAACTGGTGTTCAGTTTGCTTCGAAAGTGATGACGCTGATCGCGAAAATTAAAGCAATTCTTTATACGGGTGAATTCATAAAATAGATCAAAATCTCTCCAAAAAGTCAAGTTTGAAAGTCACGAAGGTCTGAAGGTCTAAATACGCCCGGATTGCAGTCGGAAAATAGAGTCAACATCACTTTTTCGGTACAGTTTCTACGATAAACAGGTGATGTGAAATCGATCATGGTCGCCGTCGCCGTCAACATTGAATTTTAGATATCTAAAACTGATTTCTGAATATCAAGAATTAATTAATGAATTGCAGATATCTTGAATTGATTACTGATGTATAAACGGCATTCTAAATTTGCTTCAAATTTCACAGTCTCTATCGTGACGTGAACTCTAAAGCAAGTCCGTATATATGTGTCCCACAGTGAGGTCAAAATGGTTGTACAACTTCCAAGATCACGTGACCCTTGACCTTAAAAATCAAGGTAAAGGTCGGGTTATTCTTATCATATCAATAGAGGGGCATCCGTTGTCTGCATGTACGTTTGTAAACTTGTACTTAAAATGCTTCTTCTCCTTCAGTTTTCATCGGATTCCTTTCAAATGTGCTCTAGGGAGGCCCTCTTGAATAATTTCTTGTTTTGACAATCCGCTAAATGGGAGTATTTATATTTTTTGGAAGCCAGTTTTTATCGGATTTTCTTCACATTTTGTACAAATATTCACTAAAGTGGCCTCTCTAGAAAAACAATTTTTGACCAAATTTAGGAATTGGGGAAGGGGGGGGGGGTATTTTTTTTTAATTTATTGGTAGCCAGTTTTCAAACTACTACTTCTCGCACAATTCGGATCGGAATCCTTTGCAATTGTGCACGATTGTTCCCTAGTTTGTTCACTCTTGAAAAAAATTCTTTTGGCGATTCGCCAAATATTTGATACATTTGACAATGTCCCTGGCATTCTTGTTAAAATATGCATCCGCTCGGTGTTAATACATAACAGATCGATCTCCTCAGGGTTTGCTTGTTTTATAACACGATACGGACAAAAAAAAGTTTACTCGTTTTCATCCTACAAGTTTTCAAATTTACTCCGTCACCAAGATATCGTAGCGACAATCCTGATCTCAACGGTGTCGAACATACGGACACGCCAAGAGCAATTTGTGCCCAGAGAAGGCAAGAAGACAAATATATACCCTAGCGCTACCATATTTTATATAAAATGCATAAAACACAGGAAGGAAATAATCAACTGTCCTACAGATACAATTAATCAGATATTTATATTAATAATTTACATGATAAAAGCACTCTGGTATAACCTGATAAAATTTTCACTGAATCATACACAACACAGAAATCGATTAATTCATTTTTTTTCTAATGTTAAGAAATGCTACAGAGCCGCATAATTTATCACAGATCTGCTACCCAACTAAAACTTCTAAAACCTTGAGCTTTTTACACAAAACCAGAAATGGTACTACCAACGAAAGTCTATGTAAATGAGTTTATGAGTACACCTCACAGGCGTAACAAATACAAGTGAGTGGGCATTGCGACGTTGGATAGACGTCGCGCCCTGTGTCGGATCAACAGCTGGTTTTGGTTGATTAGGGAAGTCAAAACAAACGTCTACCTGCCAACGTTTGATAGATTATGCGTCGTCTAATCAAAGTTGAGGAAGGTTTGTAAATGTAAGTGGAAACAAAGTCCACCGCCCGGCGAGCTAGAGATACCGTGGAGCGACGTTGAATAGACGTCGGGGAAATATTTATCTGTAAACGTCATCAGCGAGAATCATAGGAAACGTCATCAGTGACAAGTGTCAATCATAAGAAACGTCATCAGCGACAAGTGTCAATCATAAAGTGTCGTGGTCGCCTCTCCGTCAAAGTGCCCACCCCTTGAGCACTCTGATAACATATGATATGTATGGAGTCACTTATTTTTACGAGTAGTGGGAAGATTTCTATAGTTTACGTTAACAGTTTGCTCTGTTTTCTAAGCGACCTGCCATGGCTTCCATTTCTTG
This sequence comes from Protula sp. h YS-2021, assembly GCA_949752745.1. Classification (NCBI taxonomy): domain Eukaryota; kingdom Metazoa; phylum Annelida; class Polychaeta; order Sabellida; family Serpulidae; genus Protula; species Protula sp. h YS-2021. The sequence continues at coordinate 53,264,643 of OX457030.1, read as the reverse complement.
TGAGCGATGACATGACGAGGTTGTTGATTGGTTGAGATGCCGACGTCTATACAACGTCGATTTTCCTACGTCTATTCAGTGCTACACAAAAGACGTTGGTTATACGTCGGACAAAGTTCAGTTTTGGTTGCGACCAAAAGTAACCTTTAAACATCTAAAAACGTCTAAAAAACGTTGATTACACACTCATCTATGGTCGCGACCAATCGCAACCAAATTAAAATCAAATTCAACGCCGCGACCTCAAATCGACGTTGGACTGATGTTGGAATGTTTACTGGAAAAGATCCATGTATAAAGGAAGCTAATTAAATTCCTCTAAGTCGTTCCGCCATATGATGTCATCGGGCCAAGCATACCAGTAATGCCTCTTCAACTCAATGTTAGTCACTAAGGAGAAAGGCCGGAATCCGCGATCGAACAACATGTCGACGAGCCGAAATACGAGTGTCTTGTCGTCAGAGGAATCGATCTCGGCGCCATAGTAACCGCGCATGATGATCCACTCCATGATTATGTGTGATATAAACACCTGTAACGTAAAAAAAAAAATATGTACGATTAAATCTGAAGTCTCGAGAAACCAAAATGGACAGTTTGCGTTTCGAATGTGTTTAGTGCCCTGTCGCAGGAAAGCACAAAAAGTATGTTATTTAATTACAGTGCTGTGCAACCTCAATGTTTCCTTTTCTTACAGTAGCATTTTTTTCTCTCATATTTTATACTTTGTTTTCACTGCAATCGAGACACACTTTAATTCAGTAAACAAAACAAGAGCCTCAGACAGACACGATCCCCCCTGTAGCGCGGATGATCTATGAAATCGGCGCTAAGGTCTAGTTTACAAAGTGTCACACTGCAGTCAATGTTTTCACATTTCAAACACTTACAGTTTTTAATTTCGCCGAAAGCTGAGTTTTATATTTAAAACTGTTATTTTAGAAATTATCAAAGTGTTATATCAGTATGAAATTGAAAAAAAAAAATCCGATGAATAGCTTTTTGAGACACAGCCTGGACAACACGTTAGATTACAACGACAAAATTATATCAAGACGCGAAGTTTTACCAGATTTCAAACATTGTCATTTTGCACAATTTTTCATGAATCCAAACAAAAAAAAAAAAAAAAAAAACGACGTTGCACACCGCCCATATGTGTTCTTTCCGCGTGTAAAATTTCAAAACAATCCGACACACAAGTACTGTCAGTGAAAGTGACGGAGTCCCCCATCCCAGCAAAAAGAATAAATAACCATGTCACAGAAAGCGTGCTCACTATCGGCGAGAGAAATAGCTCTCGCACAAAATATCTCTCGCGGGGCACTAACAATAATGCACGGGGGTCATTGTAACCAGCCAAAATCTGGTGAAACAAGTATCAGTAGACTTGTGGGGTCGCCAAAAAGTGGTAGCAGCATTTAAAAAAAAAAAAAAAACGGTTACTCAAAATTATTCAAATCCTTGCATTGGCCTACTTTCAACGAAGCCCCAGCGTTGGACTACACCTAAATTGAAAGCATTCTGACTAAAATTACTTGCGGAAGGACTATTTTGAAAAGTTTGATCCTAAAATTTTGAACGGCCAATTTTTGGTGTTGCGCCAAGAAAAAAGGTAATTTTTAAAGAAAACATCATATGAAGAGCATTATTCTAAAATTTGAATAAATACGATCAAACTGCAGCAGGCAACACATTTTGGAAAACAAAAACGATTAAAATATCGCCAATTGGCCAATTTTTTAAGAATCGTCAAAGAAAGAAATTTTTCGAAAGAAGAATCTCCAGGCAACATTCGTAAATTGAAAGGAATCCGATCGATACTGTGGGAATAGAAGCATTTTGAAAATTGGCCTCGAAAAATTTTTAAAATGCCCCCCCCCCCCCCCCTCCTCGATTCTCTGTTCTCTGTGGATCGCCAAGAAAAATACTATTTTAAGACAGGACAGTCTGGTGAACATTTGAATTTGAAGGCAATACGATCAAAACTGTGAATAAGAAGCATTTTGAAAATTTGTAAACCAAAATTATACATGCTCCTCACTTGGCAAAATTTTGTAAACCATCTAGGGAACAATTCTGAGATATAGCCAAATCATATAAATGCCAAGATTTACCAAATTTCAAAACACTGTCACTCAAAATACTGTGCAACATTACGTAGCACACCTTCAATATGTACTCCATCCGTGTGTTAAATTTCAAAACAATCCGACCTATATAGCCCCGCAAAGAAGTTAAATGGTATAAATACTGCTTTTTACCAAATTTTAAAATGCTGGTGTTTTGACAATCTTTCGCGAATCCGAATAACAACACGACATTACACACGAACAATGTATGTTCTATGCGAAATGTCAAAACAGTCCTATCAATGGTTCTGGTGACAGATACGACGCTAAGTTTCAATAATCGAAAAAACGCTATCATTTTCTATGAGCCTGAACAAAAATATAAAGCTTCACACCTTCACTATGTGCTCTATGCATGTGTGAAATTTTAAAACAATCCGAACTGTAGTTTCGGAGATATAACACGAACAAGTTCATAACTATATCCCGGGACTGGACGTAGTTTACTAAGCGAAAACAAGGCTCAGTTACGTAACGCACTATAATAATGGCATCTTATACAGGGCGCATTGCGTAACGGGACGCAAAGCAAAATGGCCGTTGTCCATACATCTGATCGATTCACCGCTGGCAGATCAAGTCATGCCGAGCGGGGTCGTGATCGATTCATTAAACACTTTAACTCGACGCACGACACGTGCAACAGAAACAAACAGATTCAAACCTGATCGAAAAGGCGACTTGATTGCGCAAAGGCTCGGTGTTCGAATCCCTCTATGTCAATTTTCATCACAGCTTTTTTGAAATTGATTACCTGTGATGTAAAAAAAAAAAAAAAAATCACGAACGTGTAATTTTTATCTAACTCATTTGCATAATTTAAACAATCAAATGGCGTATCGAGTTAGAGCGACTGAATCCAGTGGAGTTCCAATCCGCCGGAAGTTAGTATAGCAGTGACCTCTTATCGCCTCCAAAATATAATCATCTAAGGAGGTCATTCATTCACCACAACAATAACTAACTTTCACACAAAATACAATAAGATAATGCACCTCTAACAAGTCATCCATGTAAATAGACTTGGCAGCGGCGGTGCACGTAGCCGTTGGGCACGGATCCTTGAGCCCTGGATCTATCACTATCCCGCCCTGGTTCTGCTTACTGAGCGCCAGGCTCACGTCGTCGAGTCTCTTGTCGTAGACGACGTTCCGCAGCAGTGTAATTTTATCGGCAAGACCACCTGCACATAAAAACAAGACCCCGTTATTATAGAGTTGACTCTATGAGAGAGCTCTTTGAAAAAGTAAATTATAACAAGGTCTTAGATTTTTTAAAAGAGATTAACCTGTATTCGTATGTATAGATTACCATTAATTCTAGCGTTTTAGTGCATTCAAGATTTTATCATATACTGACTTTTAATCAGTAAAGTATAAATGCAACAAAGTTACCAGGAATGACACAATATGACCTGCAATAGATTGGCTGTGTCGTTAAACCAATCAAGTAACTAACTAACTGGGTTTTGATAACTGCGAAGGGTATTATTAGAATTAGCTGTTATTTTTTGCCACATAAAATTGGCCATAATTGTCTATTTCAGCAAAATAAACAAAAATAATAATAAATAAATAAATCACTCTTTATTTTCGCTCGCTCTCACACCAAAAAGAACTTTGCTCTTTTTGCTCATACACTTCGTATCAAATCAATAAAATAGATCCCACGCTAGTGACCAAAAAGAAAAATTCCGTATGTGTACGAAATTTCTTGAAGATTTAAAAAATAACTTTTTGGATCGATACATAAATGGCGTTACCTAACGAGAAACACTTCAGTTCTGAATGGGTGCGTATTGATGCAGTTTTGGGCAACTAGAGCGGCCAGTGCACACAAAACACAAGCGCACACCGATATATTGCATACATTCAGCTGAGACCTATTTAATATTTTGTTTTTGCAAAAAAACATGTCTGCTGACAAAATCTATGGTCCTGATATACCCATTCCCCATCTTTCCTTTTGCAGAAATAAAAGAATAATTTTCTTTTCTGTAAATATAATCACAATCATAAAGATAAATTTAAAGAAAACACTTTTTTTCACTAAATATTCCAGAAAATTACAATATGTAATGGTATGCAGCATTTTATATCTAAATTAAATGTGTTATCTTTGTAAATTTTCATATTTGCACCACAGTCAATACACGCTATACAGGCTAATGCGTGTTGACTTCAACAATCGGACTTAATTCGGTTTTTCAAGCGAATAAATTTCCAGAAGAATGTTATGCTTTGGGTGGAGGATACACTACATACTGAATTTGTTCTGACATTTGTGGTACGACCCCACCTGTGTTTAGCTGATGGTTTTGCTCGAACAGTTAACTGATTTGTTGAAACAAGGTGTCAAATGTGACATACATGATCCATTTCTGCATTAAAATATAAATACAGTGAATGTCGTTCTTTCTTTGACTACTTTGACGACTTTTTGCCAGTGCTTTATATATATATAGCTAAATACATAACAAATGTGTTTTTATTTTCGGGACTACCACTATTGCCAATCCCTACAGGTACCGGGAAAGCGCACGGACGAAATGCAGAACTCGAAGACCATTTCACCGATTTCTCTTCCTTTAGACAGTTTTATTTGGTAAATTTTATGCCAATGTCGCTAAAGAACACGGTGAATACAGACGCAAAATATATTCTTGGGTAAGAAACCTAAAACTAAAAACCAAAGCTTTGGGAAAACTCGAGGGGACAAAACTCTAAAGTTGGGATGAATTCCACACAGTTTTGATCAATTTCTGGCAAATTTGAATTTACTCCCGATTTAACCATTTTTAACGTTATTTAAAATTAAAATTACTTAATTAATTTTTTTAACTTCGAAAACAACGCTGCACATGTAGTACTTTCGTTCTCTTTACCATCAATTTTTAAAAGCAAAAATTCACGCGGAAAGTCACCAAAATTTAAAGCCATTTAAAAAAACGGTTTAGTCAATTTCTGGCGAGTTTTGAAAACGAGGCGATCCCATATGTACCATATTATAGATATTCACTCTATAAAATTTCAGAATCATGGTTCAACATATCTTCCTCAAGAAGCCGAATTCCCGGATCTCCGGTGGGAGTGAGCGATACACACAGTTCCTGTATGCATTTAACGATTTCTGTAACTTAACTTGGGAAAAATGTCCTAAGGAAAGCTAATTTGAAAAAGCTATTAAACGAGTTTTCCAACAAAGCCCCGAACCCATCACAGCTCAACACTTCTCCTTACCTATTTCCACAGCTTTGTGGAAATGTTTGAGGTTGTTTATATACGGCTCCACGGCAACTACTTGGTGACCCATGGTCGCAGCGATCAGTGAATATACGCCAATATTTGCTCCGATATCGATCACCCCATAGTCAGGGTTAGTGAAAAGAATGTTCTGAAATTCTTTCACGATATGAGGTTCCCAAACACCGTGTTCTCGGATGTGCTTTGATATGTGAATGTCAAGTTCTGACGGGTACAAACAGATATTGACTTTAGGTTTAATGGCCAGCGGCATACATTCAAAAGTCTCGTTACTTTTTTCTGTTAAGTCATATGGCCTGCATTGCGCAGGACCGCCTTTTAAATTCCCACCAATCGGAGCGGATATATTAAAATCCGATTGCTGGATTATGACTGGTCGCTGTTCTTTGTGAAACATTAGTCTGTACAGTGTCTCAGCTTGATCATCCAGCCACTTATCTTTTTCATTCGATTCCATTCCGATAAAATGCTCAGATTCGTGGTCGATGTTTTCTATTAGCTTATCGATAGCAGTGCGGTTTGCCTTGAGCTCATTGGCTGGATGGCGGTTTGCGAACACCCTCTGCAGTTCTGTATCAGATCTCGGAGTGGTTAAATTTAAAAACCGGTATCTCTTTTTATTCTTCCTTTTCAGTTCATTTATTGAAGAACGGTTCAGTTTGGATTCAGAGCCTATTTTTAAATCATTCATACTCTTTCTTACCACAAATTGCGAGTTGCCGTCACGTGTTTCTTCTCCAGATCTAAGCGTTAATTCTCCTTCCCGTAGTTTTTCTCTTACGCTCTCGTAAATTCGTTTTTGTTCCTGTATATCGACAGCCAAGTCAGCGACGAACTCTTTCCGAATGGTCCTTTTCAACTGTCGTCCAGCCAATGGTAAGTCGTGAATTTCCCGATGAGATAAGTCAGACGGAAGTTGACGCAAATCAAAGCCTTGATCACGATTCAAGTTTTGTTCGTCAAAATTTAAAACATCGCCGAAGATTTTCTCGCTTCGCCGCGAATAAGGCCCCTGGACAGCACCGTTATCCAATCCAGGGGCAAACTCATTTACATGCGAATCGAACACATCTGCCTGCTCATTCGAAATGCGCAATCTTTCTTCCGCCTCTTCCTCCAACTTCTTCCGCTTCCACTCCCGTATTAGCGCCTGCTGTTTTGAATAACTCACTTCGAGGTTCATGAGATCAGGGGGCTGATATATCCACGCTAAATAATGGAACAACATTCCGAACACCAAGACGAAGAAAAAGACCACCAACAGATCGGTTTTGTATACAATGGTCACCATCTTGGCGCGGAGTTTGACCAGTAGGTTCGTTTGGCGACGTCTCGCTTTCTTTCGAGGCACACCAAGGTCCATGTTTCTTTACGGCGCCCACACGCAGCGTTTGCCTCATGCATAGTTCGCGGATCCGTGACAAAATCGGCCTCGTGCCGGCCCTGCTACCTTCACACGAGATATGACGGCTTGTCTACTGATTCACAACAATGGCTTCACCACTATCTGTATGCTTCTTTCGTGTGTTTTTAAACTAGAACAGACAGAAAACAGAAAAAAGGATAACATAAATTCCGAAACTATTATATATGTGTTTGGTAGGGATGGGAGTCATGGTAAGATAAATTATGACGTAAATTACCCTGCTTCCCTCCCCACCCAAAAACAATTGTTTTTACAGTAAAGTCGTATGCTTATGGAATGTATAATCGTTAAAATTACGTGTAATAATTGACAATTTCCATGACTCAATCATCCACCCCTCCCCCCTCCAACCTTACCAACACCTCGAAATATCAAAGCGTTCAAGTTTTAGAGTTCATAACTAGACATATTGTCGAATTACTGATATCAGTGAGCAATCTGAGATGTCAAAAAAGACTTCACTGATTTAAAAATAAGTTCTTTACTGATGTTATTATTCTAATTTTTGACACGAATAACTGAATAATTGATATTAGGAACTGAATTAACGATGCGAATAATTCATTTGCTGATATCAAAAAGTGAATTTTTTATACAAGAAATTAAATAACGATGACACAAAATATGAACAAATGTGAAAATGGCATTCCAAAGGAACATACTGTACTACCCATTTGAATTTCCCAAAAATCAACTTTTTTTCACTTCACAGTTATTTAAGAGTGCAACTCAGATAAATAATAATTTTAATTTTCTTGACATAAAAATAAAAAGAAAATCGCAAATAAAAATCACACGACACAGTCGGAACTAAAAAATTTCGGTTCAAGCAAAAAAATAATAAAATAAATAAATAAAAGAAATAAAAACAAAGTGAAAAAGATTTACCGGGAAGGCAGAAAGGGCACTAGAAATGGCCTGTTAGAGGGGAACTTCATACCAAAAATGTGCTAACGACTTCGAAGCTGGCATTTTCATACATCAAAACACTTTAAATAGTTCAAAGTAGCAACTAATTAATGGATGATATAATTGTTCTATTATATAAAAGTTTGATTAAGCTATTTTTTACACCCCCCTCCGAAAAAAGGGATTTTTGCCCATGCCGGGTCACCGAAACTTAAAAAAGAAAAAAAAACACTTTTCGGTCTCGGCTTCGAGAAAAGAAATAAAAAGATTGACGGACGGTTAAACTCCTTTAAAATCGGAACGAGATACAATATACTGTGACATTAGGTGTTCGCTATTGTTGCAATGTTGGGTGATCTACTGTGACTCCACTCCTCAAACCATTAGCCAGTTTGTATAGAAACCTACAGTTAAAGTAAGAACATGTTTATGAATGATTTCAAAAATCCCCAGTATGGTGTGCAAAATGTTTAGTACAAGTCTTTTAAAATTAAACCAGAATATGGTGTGTAAAATATTTTAAGAATCCTTGGTATGGTGTGTAAAATGTTTGGTGTTTCTTTTGCAAATTTACACCGGAATAAGGTGTGTAAAATGTGAACCAGAAAGTGGTGTGTAAAATAAAAACGACTGAACTAAAATGTGTTGTGTAAAATATGTTAAACGATATGTGCATTATTTATAGTCTATTTTTATTTATTACAGTAGTATATTTATTTTTGGCTATTTAACCAAGAGCGCGGCAGCGTTAGAATGCCAATGCTATTTCCAAAGTGTATTCATGGATGTCCAAGTTGACTGTTATATGATTTGATTCAGACAAATCCCGTGCTTAACTGCTTTTAACGCAAGAGGTTACCGAGAAATATGGGGATGTGATTGGGCTTATTAATAAATTCACAGTAGTCAAAAAATAGCACTGCCCCCCCCCCCCCCACCTCCCCAAAAAAAAAAGAATAAATAATAATAATAATAAACGACACATGACTTAATACAAATCAAGTAAATTATCTAACATCTCTCGTAATTGCAAAACAAAATTAAAACTGGCGGACGGTCCTAGTTTACCGCTAAAACAAAGTCCAGCGGTAAAGGTCAACAGCTAACAGTGGAAGAAATATAAAAATTAAACGTCTATAAATCATGACATTGTTTTTAAGTGTTTAATTTCTACTTAGTGACAATTAGCAAAGAAAAGGCAGGTCGGCACTGTATTTTCTTACAAACAAATGATACAACTAACAAGAAAATGACCAAGTAAAACTCTTAACTAATGTAAACAGTAAATGAGATTTGTGATACTTTGTATTTCCCCGGAAGCGGAAGCAAAACACAGAAGTGAAAAGCATAATGCTTGCGTTTTCAACACGGGGACACCTCGATTTCACTGAAGAAAATTAGAGTGCACATCTGAATAAAAAAATATTCGAGATAAAAATGTTCTTCTGCCCTCTCTAGGTGAGCCCTATCAATTTTTTGGTCACCTAATCCAGCTATCCCATGCATACTTTGAACTTCCTAGCTGAAATTTGGCACTCTTGGTTACTACTGTATCTTCAATCGAACGTTGGATGGAAGTGGTTTTCCTCTGACGGGGAACGAGCAACAGCTCTCGGTGCTCGGAGATAAGAATGCTTCATTTCCATGTGATTCTTGCCGTCTTCCTATGACAGCCATTTATAATTCCGACAACAGAGCCTGCCATAGGTGTCACAATTGCTAATTTCAGCGCACAGGAACATATCGGTCTTTTAGAAACTGTATTTAATAAATGACTGTTATGAATTATCGCGCCCAATTTTTCTAGTCCAATAATTTTACACTGAGCAAAATATTTTCTCTTAGTGTTAGGACGTCGAGTGCCCCCTTATCGCCACAATAATGAATACACACTTGCAAAAGAGCTCTTCACTAAATTTTGGGAGCTTCGAAAAAAATTAAAAAGATTAAAGAACGTTATAACTTATATTTTCTTTAAAAAATATGGATCGGGTACAATATAATGTCTTATTGTATGTTCTCTAGTGTTGCAATGTTCACTGATCTATTGAGAGCCCAACTCTCAAGCCACCAGTCAGTTTGGCTACAAACGACTACTTCAAATGAGAAAACGGTTAGGAATGATTTCAATAATCCCCAATATGGTGTGCAAAATGTTCAGTGTAAGACTTTTCAATATGAACCAGAATATGGTGAGTAAAACAGTGAAAAGCCCTCGAATGGTGTGCAAAATGTTTGGTGTACGTTTTCCAAATTTACACTGCAATAAAGTGTGTAAAACATGTAAATTTGAACCAGAATGTGGTGTGTGAAATAAAAAGAGTGAACTAAAATGTGCTGTGTAAAATATGTTTATCGGACACGCCACATGATGAATGAAATAATTTACTTAAAAGACAAATGCTGAACGAAATCCAACTCTAGCATCCATTGAACTCAACCACAAAAAAAAAACAAAAAAAAACAGCCAAATGTTAAGTTGCTGTGCACCTTTATGTACGCTTGTTAGATCTTCGCAAAAAACTAAAAGCAGGTCGGAACTATATTTTCGTGGCGTCACGAGGCTCGGCATAAAAACAAATATTGATGAATACGGTTAAAGTTGGGGGAAAGTGTGTGTTTCCACTTTGCATTGTATAAATCATTTATCTTACAAGTCCTATTAATTGCTCAGAAGCAACGTGATTTTTGTTATCGCTCAGATTCGGGTAAGCTCCAGGCATATGATAGAAATTCTGTGGTGAGCTTAAGCACAAATTAGAGATTGTCAGCTAAGATAAAGAAACAATCTGGCAGTTTGGGACGAACTAGGTAAAACAGGACTCCAGTTTCTCGGCGATAAACATAGAAGCATAGGAATATAGAAATGAATGGAGAAATATATCAAAGTCATTTAAAAGCCCACTTTAGTAATGTCATGAATGAATCCCGCATTCAGTATATCTCGAAAGTGTCGAATATTATCCACTCACAGAGCTGTTTACTTTTGCCCCGCATCGCTTAGCAGGCAAACAGAGCAGAAATCATGGAGTTTTTTTCACGAAAAATTGCAAGAACCTTCCTCAAAATTAGCATATGTTTTAGCTGTAATGAATTCAATGTGCGGCAATTTACCTTCAATATATTTTAAAATAGTTTGAGTTTTACTTTTTCGATGTCACTTCTCTTGCACTTATAATTTTTAAACTAGTTTAAAAAAGCATTTGTTTTTTTTTTAATTTATTTTCAAAGATAAAAACGCCCAAATTGAGAAATTTTTATGACATGTAAAAATTTCGAACACGCAGAAAACTAAAAAAAAATTAGAGTCTAAATCTGTCATGTTTTGCATTTTCACGAAAAAGCGTTCAAATGAATCGAAGCTGTTTCTCTTAACTGTGTCCTGAACCTTTAGGCACATAGGCTCCCGGAACAGGTCACATTTCGGACGAAGTACAAAAAGTCTCGCATGCCAACTTTAAAATCTCACACTATCGCCTCGATTTTATTAAGCACAGTCAGATGATTTTTGTATGTCAACTGTAACTCCACTGCCTGCGATGTTTTCTAGCGTTTCTTATTATTAAGTTAAAACCGTTACATTTTTGCCTTTTAAAGGAACTTATTATAAAACAGAGTGCAATCATTTTCTCAAACAACCCGTTTCGGCAGACGTAGTCGGTTTGTTTATTTACCAAAAGTTATTTTTCCATGACAACGACTGTATTTCGAGGTGTATAAAATTTTGACACCTTACGAGGGACAGGAGATAGAATTGGCTAGAGTAGATCGTAATTGGTGACGACAAAATGCTAAATTCCAACTGCACTAAATCAGCCAGCAGCAAGTTTTGCAACCCCATCGACTTAAATATACATCATTTTTTTTATATTGGACAAAATAAATTTGTTTTGGACCTCGGAAGATGTTCTTTTTCATTTCAACAATTTTGATCTACTGTAACCATTCGTTCTCCTCGTATAAAGCTTTCATGACAGAGAGACTAATACATTCTCCTTGTATCTTTATACTTTACCCGACTGAACCCTGAGAAATTATTTTACTTAGCATGTGCACTCGAAAGCTTCAAGTGGCACACTGAAAGTTATACTAGACTGAAGCTATATATTTGAAGGTTATTTTGATGTTGGTGTGGCTGCAAAAATAAGCCGACTCGTACGCAGACTTTTACCAAAAAGTTTGCGTTTCGACTGTTCAGTTGGGATAAAGATATAAAAGAAATGTGAAAAAAAAACGGCAAAAATGATAAAAATTCTATTTTACCGAAAACATATTTATGCGTTGGCTGTTATAGGATTTAATAATATGTAAAATAGTTTTTGAAAGATCATATGATGACTTTTTAAATTGGAAAGTGTCCATGTTAAAAGAAAATTAAAATTTTGATGTTTTCCCTTATCATTTCTTTATAACTTATTCAAAAAAAAATGCAGTCCATACGACACCTCCATAGGAAAGATCCCAAAGTACGAATTGGCTTAACGTAGTCCCAGTGGACCCTTTCTGTCTTCCTAGGTCAGAAAGGGTCACAGTTCCTGTAATAGAAATCACCATTGATCTCAATTTTCGCGGCTCTAGATCTTTCGGGGCATGTTCCAGGACACCGAGGTTCGGAGTGGCATGCCTTTTCTTAAAAAGCACACTCAGAAGTATCCTGGCGCACTATTTTCGACCTCGTCCAAACTACCAAAATGGAGTAAAGAGTGGTTTTACAACTGCAGATTCATTGTTGTTGTGGGCGATAATGGGAGATTCTTTATTCTGATCTGAAGAAAATATCTATTTTTCTCATTACAAAATTGTTATTTGACCATAAAAATTGTGCACCGTAATTTATAATTGGGTTATTTATGTGATGCACCCTTTCTAAAATAACGCCATTAGCCCCAGTCGTGCGCCGAGATTGAAAAATTGAGATCAATGACAAGTTATATTATAGGAACTGTGACTCTTGCTGGGAAGCAAGAGTCATCTAGGACTAGGCTTAACGGTGGGTCTCTTGGGTGACACAGTTATTTCATGAATCTACCTTGTAGTTATCGCTCACTTAGGTTTATTCAAATATCAAGTGCTCTTACAATTACAGTTTTAAGGCAGTGTGAAAAAAATTAAATGCCAGTCTGTACTGCTTCGATAAAATATGAACAATTACAAGTTCCAAGTTTTGAAGGCGAGCGATAAAACCGGATTGTTTATGGAAGCAGGGTGCATTTATTTGATATTTTTCTATTTCCGACATTCAAGGATGTGTGTAACACAGCAGTATATTGATATTTCATGTTAACTTCCGCACTTATACGTCGATGTGCTACGGAATAAGACACCAGTAAGTTGCCTATTATTTCAGGCAACGTTTCTCTTTATCACAAGTGGCATTTTCCATGAAAGCATACCGCTATACTGCAAACCTGATATGTATTTTTTTATTCTTAATCAAAACACTTGGCTTTCTGCTGTGTTTGTGATTCAAGCGCAGCCATCACTAAATCGCCTATAAAGCAATATGCGGCAGATTTAAAAAGTCGCCACAACATCAAACCTTTGCGTCGAAGTAATGCCAAATATGAGCGATCTCTCAAATGGTTTTATTTATTTTCCCGTAATATCCTTTCCAAGAAATCCCATAGGTTCGATCGTTCTCAATTAAGCAGGGTTTTGTTTGTTTGTTTTTTTCAGGGGAGGGGTAGGTGTGATCTATCTGTGGGGTGCTTAGTCAAACGTCTCTATCTCTTCGAAGAGCCTCTGCCTCTCCCCTGCTCCTCTCCAAAGTTTAGATTATTTGGCTGGATTATCAATTGCATTAATCCGTTAAAAAATTGTTTTATGTCAATGTTAACACTGTAGAAAGTTTTACACGTTCCCAAGTATAAAACTTTGCTTAGAAGTACCGATTTATCGCTCTATTTGCTGATTCGACCTTGATGTTTTCAGATGTCCAGGTAGCACATGGATATTCAAGATTTATCACGCATCCGTGCTGCTGGGGTATCTTAAAAATGTTCGAGAACCACACGGGAGGAAATATGCATGCATCTTGACAACTCGAATCTGACATTCCTTAAATACAAAGATTCGGAGCAAGGCTGCGCGAAAGTGAGTTAAAAATTAGACAAAAAAGCTCTTCAACTTCTGGATAACTTTTGCTTTTGTTCCAGCAAGTGCCCAACAAAGAGCTGAACGTTCTCCACCAATGAACTGATAATGTCTTACACACGAGGAAGACTAGTCTTAAATGTATGCTTCGCCTGAAGATGATGCGCGATGACGGAAATTATTCTTAACTTTAATTTTAATTGACAATCCTTAACGTGGTGTAGATAAATTTAAGCAATGTCACATGAAAATAAGTTGGGGACTGTTCTTTGACATCCCAAGCAGGAATGCTTCTTTACCCCTTCAGAAGAAACTTTACTTATTTTTGTCTCGTGCTCGATCGCCTACAGTAGTTCGTAAAGCTGTATATGGACAACATCGACCTCAGACGATCTCTGAATATTAGACTAGTCGTCAGTTTTTCTTGTGGATCGTCAGTTTTGAGCTGTGTAGTCTAAACATACGTCATTTCATCCTGTGACACATACATGATGCAGTTCTGCATGAATCATGTTTTGGGAACAGAGCCGTTCTGTACTCATATTTTATAACCTTGGATATGGTTCTGGAGAGAAGTCATTTGAATACGTATCCTCACGTGACCAGTTAACGATGAACGCAAATTAGAAAGCACAAGAACATCATGACCAGCCGAGGTCTAATTAATTAAGTATAAAAATCTTATATAATCACAAATAAATAATAAATCAATCGATGACCAGAGCGTCAACTAGGGAGTCATATCAGTTCTGAAAGCAATTCTATCAAAGCATCGAATAAGCATTTTGAAAACTTTTTTTACTTTTTTCATATGCTAATGGTTGCTCAATCCTATAAAGTTGACAGCAATACGATTAAACTGCACGAGAAGAAATGTAACTGACTCCCAAAGAAATGTAAAATGGCTATATTTTAATGAATCGCGAAAGATTGTCATTTTAATTTAACCAAGTCGATTAAAACTGTATTTAAAAACTGGCTTCCCCAAACAATGTCGCCATTTGGTCAATTTCTGGAAAAAATTAATGCAAAATTTGAAAACAATCCGATCAAAACTGGGGCAAGCATTTTGAGATTTGGCTAGCAAAACAAATCAAAATTAACAATATCGCCAATTGTGGCATATAGCGAAAGCAAGTAACTTTTTAGAAAACTTATCCGGGTAATAGTCATACAAAATGTAAAAGCAGAGTGAACAAATTAATGAGAGGAAGAAGCCAATAATTATACTAGCACGACTTTATGACACTTAGCACTCTGCACCCACATTTTTGATCTGAGTCCATTCAAATTTTGTACGAATACTTCTCAGATGATTCTTTCACAGCAAGTTTTTTTGCCGACACTCCAAAAAAAAAATGGTGAAATGGCGGTATTTTGAACTTTGGGGAACGGTTGCCCTGCGTTGCCTCCTCCAGCTCTAATTTGTTTGTTTCTTAATTTTAGATTTTAATTTCGAAAATATCGGCTTGCAGACTACGAAGCCATCACTATGGGTTTTTCAGTGTATTAAGCATTGGTAATCGCGATCCAAAATAAAGAAAAAGTTCTTTGGAACCCATAGAATGGCATGGGTATCCTTACTGGGTGCCCTGTTGCTATGTTTACAATGCCTGTCAACCAACCGACCAATCAGCACACGCTGCAGTTCCTATCATGTGATCGAACCATTCTCAACTTATCGCGATCCGAACAACAGGAGAGTTCTCTCCAGTGTCAAATGACGGATCAAACTTTAGATAAATGCATATTTTTATATATTATTGATCTTGGATATTATCTCTACGTATACTGTAATTTTTTTCTGCTACATGTACGGTTTGAATGGTTTAGCTGACTTTGCTGATTCCTACACGCGATAGGCCTGGGTTTTGTCAGACCGGTTTTCGTTCGGTAAATGCTTCCCTGTCATCAGAACGTAGTGTAGGTTATGTGTAATAGACAGTGAGATGGTTTCTGGGCGATTTTCTTAGTTTCCATTTCGAGGGTTTTCCTCATTGTCAGCAGTTTGCATTGAGTCGGCTCTGCAAACAGGAAAGTTTCAACTTTCAACCGTCTTTCTTTCCTTCTGCCAGCAACAGGACATCGTTAGTTGCGCGCAGTTATCACGGGTTCAGGAGGTTTCAGCTTCTATTACCTCGATATTGCGGCACCTTTCTTTGGAGAACTGCATACACTTTCTCTTTCTGTGATTTAACACGCCAGTGCTTTCTGTTGCGACGTTGTTTATCATGGTAGGAAGTAGTGTAGCCGCTTGCGTACACACTTGACTCGGTGAAGAATCGATCATGTAGTCGGAACACCGGCGTCGTGCCTGTAGCGGGTACCACAGCTCGGCACTGCGACGGGTCGTCGCAACACCAACAGGTTGATAGCCTCGATCTCATGTCATGGTACGCGGTTAGCATGGGCTGTGTCTCCTTGCGCTTTATTTCATCGTGTTGGTTATAACCCGCAGTAGCGACGGGTACAGCACAGGAAGGTGTTTGTGGCGACTTGTTCTTTGTTTGCCACTCGTGCCTGCAACGATTCTCGTTGTGAACGCGAGTCGTGTTTGTCACGGCTGGATGTGTGCACAGGACGTTATTGCAGCCAAATGCCGTACTCACGGGTCGTGTTGGCAACGACTTGTTGTGATTATGAATCGTGTGTGCATAGACCTGCGTTGTGCAAGAGTCATGTTTGCAGCGACTCGAACTGAGCACGGGTAGTGGTTACAACGACTTGACGTGGTCACGAGTCGTGTTTGCGACGACTCGTGGTGCTCACGAGTTGTGTTGGCGGCGACCTGCTGCGTTCACGGGTCGTGTCTGCATCGATCTACCGTGTGCACAGCTCGTGTTTGCAGCGACTCGTAGTGTTTACGAGTCGTGATTGCGACGACTTTTTGAATTTCTTGCTGTGATCACGAGTCGTCTTTGTGGCGACTCGCTGTGATCACGGATAGTGATTGTCACGACTATCTGTGTTCTGGGGTCGTGTTTGCAGCGACTCGTTTGTTCACGGATCCTGTTTACACCGACTCGGTTTGCTCATGAGTCGTGTCTGCGACGGCTTGCCGTATTCATGGGTCGTGTTTACAGCGACTCGCTGTGTTCACGGGTCGTGTTTACGGCATCTCACTATGCTCACCAATTGTGTCTGCGGCGACTTGCTGCACTTAATGTTTCTTTGTTTTTTTTAAAGAAGCCACTCGTTGACACAGTCACTTGCTGTTGCAGCGTCTTGTGTCTTCCATTATAAGTGACTGCTATAAATTGCCACTCCACGTGATACACGCTGCATTGACGGCTTTTACCGTCTGCTTGTATCTTACACCGTGCGCCTTGTTCATAAAACAGATTAATTATGTATAACGAGTATTTTGTCATCTTTTATCATTAATATATTCTGTTTTACACATTGTTATCAGTGATTATCATGCACTTACATTCTGTTTTCATTGTAAATTCGCTGCAAATCCCGGAATTCTGTGCACACCTCAAGCGTACTGGTGACCCGCATTCACGGTGCACTGCCTGTTTGCGCCGTTGGGCGATTCAACCATGCACGTTGAATAATCGTTACGACCAGTGTGCGCATTTAGACGATTCCATTTTTCTTCCTGCTGCAACAGCAAGGGTCTTTTAGGGTTCGTGCTAGAGGTCGTAAACGTCCAAGAGTTATAAGTCGTCTGCATCTATGCAATCGCTTTCGTCTTTTGTGCTACTCACGGTCGTAAGATCGGATACGGATGCACAGGATGTTATAACATTAATGGAAGTTAATTAGATTATTCCTTTGCCATTTCTCGATTCTGTGGTACCATTGCAATCCGTGTATATGATACAGCAGGATCAAGTGGACGTGGCATTTCCTATGGGAGCCTCACTAGTGACGGCGACGGCTGCTTTCCAGAATTCTGTTCAATCGTTGCTGCAGGTTACGTTGGCCAATGATATCACGATAGAGACGAATGCAGTTGCACATAATGTATCGATGCAACAATTGCTCTCCACGACGGACTTGGATATTGCTATTTCTATGGATGTGAGACATGTGTTGTCGGGGTATTACCCGCGAAGGCAGGAACTATCGCCTTTGGGCCTGAATTTACATCCGGACACTTTGCGCCACGCTTCAGATCGGGAACTTAAGATGCTACGCCACCTTTCCTGGAAGTCAGGATCGGTGGCATCTGCAACATCACGGCTAAACTCAGTCCCGTCGGCCACTATTACGACTGAGCCATTGTCACCCAAGGAGTTGCAGCCATCTCCTCTGCCTCTCATTGTTCCAATTCAGCCTTTGGTGGAAAGTACGCGTAGTGTGGGGTTTATGAATCTTCTTCTGCCTATTTTCCTGATAATTCTTTGTCTGGAGAAGACGAACAGGCATTGGCTAGTGACAATGAACAGACTCAGACGCGTGTCACTCGAGACAACCGTTTAGACCGGTGCGTAGCCCACGCCCCCAGGGACTGAACTTCCACCAAAAGAGTGGGTCGAGGGGTCCACGGGGATCTGTCTGCAACGAACTTTCCATTTAAAGACATTTTGAAATTCATTGCTGACAATTCTTCTGCTACGCTAACAAATCTGCAGCCGCAGGCTAGTAGATCTTGTTTTATGCGGCTCAATCCCAACCGCCACCACGCAAGGATTTCATGGCCTTGTCGACAGCTCCCTGTGTAACCAACGTGAATGGAAGAACTTCGGTCTCTCCAAGAATGGAAGAACTTCGGTCTCTCCAAGAGTCTCGGCCACGTCACTGGTCACTATTGGTGCCTTCGAAGGTTTTGCACGTGAAGCCGGCCTCGTATCAGTCAAATGACGGAGTTTTACCTATTCAGCCGCTCACGCATGCGAAGAATATGGCTCCCTGGCTACCAAAGGTCAATCCGGATTCAAACGTACCGTTTGTGGAGCGTGACTGTCGTTTTCTGGAAAAAGTCGCCAGGAAGAGCATGCGGGTCCTTTTGCTTTCAGGACGCAACATTTCAGGAGTTGAGAAAATTCGTCAATCCCGGTACCAACGTGCTATTTGACCGGGTATTTGATTCGGTGGTGGCTGCATTTTCAGACTTGGTGAAGTTGAATGCATACTTTCTGTCGTCGTGGGTTCAGTGCAGGGATCGTGTCTTACCGCACTCAAACATTGGGGCGGAAGTTGCCAGGAAGCCTCTATCGACGGTAAATCGGACTTGTTTCCACCGATTTTGCTTAAAGATGTAAATCAAGCGGCACGGGTTAGATCACAAGATGCGTCAATACGCAAAGCTCTAACACCACGTACCACTCCATCGAAGCAGCGGCATGTCGCCGCCCCTCCGACAGCAACGCCGCGGAAGAGGCCGGGTTCAATCCAACTGTCGACACCCCAACACCAGTTGGACACGAAAAAAACAAGCTGCCACTTCGAAGCAGAGGTAGCAACCAATCAAAGTATCCTGCACGACGATCTCTGCCAGATAATTTAGATTTCTACTATCGAACGTAAATGTGCCCTTAGGGGGAAGGCTAAGGAATTTCTGGCAAGCTTGGCAAGCTCTGGGAGCTCCCAGAAGTGTAGTTCAGTGGTTGCGCTGGGGTTACCCCTTACCGTTTGCAAGGGACAGGTCGGGTTGCCAAATTCTTCCACCTCTGCCCAAGCTTCCCAATCCTTCTTTAGTCACAACGCACAATCACAGCTCAGAGAAGCAACTTGTGTTGCAACAAATGGTTCAAGATCTTGTACACAAAAGGGCTAAGGAAAAGATGCCGGTAGGCACACCCGCGTTTTTCAGTCTCGTCTTTCTGGTGCCGAAAAAGTCAGGGGGTTGGCGTCTTGTCATAGACTTGTGGCATCTAAATCAATTCCTATACCTCACATCATTCTCGATGGATACTCACCAGCTGATCAATTTTACCCTAACTCAGGGCCTGTGGGCGCTGTTAGTGGATTTATCCGATGCATATCTACACGTTCCGATGCACGAGGCGTTTTCTTGCATTCATAGTAGCGGATCAGAGTTATTAGTGCCCTACCATTCGGATTGTCGACGGTCCCGTTTGTGTTTACTCAGGTTATGAAGGTAGTCAAGAGGTGGAGTCGTCGGCAGGTAGGATTACTGTTGTTCCATTATCTCGGCGATGCGCTGTTAGTAAGTGCGGACAGGCAGGTGCTTCTAACACAGTTGCGTCTTCTGTTGGGCCGGTGCGAGGTTTGGGGGTTTCTAGAAAAGACGGTCCAGCTAGGCAGGTGTCATTTTCGGGAGTTTCAGTGTGTGGTCCTGAAGGCTGAGCGTCGGAGCAGTTTGCCGCGTCATCGCATAAGGTTGCCGTTACTGACTCTCAGGGATCTAGACTAGTGGTCCAATCAAGCCAATCTTCCGGTTGAAGTACCTTTCCCCTCCCAGCTCCATCCAAGCAAGTGCAGATGGACGCTTCTTGTACAGGGTGCGGCGCAGTTTTCCAGGGTCATATGTGGAAGGGTTGTTGGTCCAGCCAAGACCTGCGGTTGCATATCAGTGCCCTGGAAGTGAAGGCGGTCTTGATAGCTTGTCAAACTCTGCAAACATTTCTCGACGGTCACGTGGTTCAGTTTCTCATAGACAATCAGACGGTGGAGTCGTATTTGTCCAAGTAGGACGGCACACGCTCACCCATGTTGTCTAGTCTCACCAAGCAGGTCTTGTTGTGTGTTCGGGATTGTGGTTTTTTTCATTGTCAATTGTTCGTACGAGGCGATGGCTCTGAAACCATTGCGGTCCTTCCTGGGTAAGGCACACATTGTAACTAAAGGCTTGGGTACCTTTAAGCAGACTGTGATACCGGCCTTGCCGAGGGTACGATCACGTGGCGGTATCAATACAGCATCGTTATACCCCGTCTCCCTGCTACGCGCGTGCGTGAAACGTTTGGATGCCTATCACAGTACGCCTGCAGCGTCGTTTGTTTATGTCTTTCATGTGTAGTATTACGGTAGATTTATTCAAAGCGTCTATTTCGAATTATATCAAGAAAACCATATGGTTAGCATATAATGATATTATTTAAGAGCTTGAAGATGTAATTCAGAAGCGATTGTCAATTTAAGCTCATCAGGTCAGACATGTGGCAAACTCCTTGCCCAATGCTAATGGCGTGTCAATGTGTGAATTGTTGCGGGTTGGCTGTTGGACATCGCCTAACACCTTAATTAAACACTATTTGCTAGAATATACAACTGATGAATTAAATAATTTGGTGGTCGCTGAATGTGATTCATAATAGTCCTCCTTCTTGTAGGACTCCCCAGTAGCCGGGGGGGGGGGGAGAGAAGCCTTACAAGAAGAAGAAGACGACTAAATAGACTTTGGGTTGAGCCGCACCTCGAATCTGCAGCAACTGTTACCTTGCCGGCCCGGCGTAGTGCAGTTGTACCATGGTCTGGCTTTTTGGACAGTGCGGTTTTGGTATAAATGCTGCTGCGGCGGGTAGTAGTACATTGTTGTCGGGTTTTTCTTGCACTCCTCTCTTTGTAAAAAGGTGGCGACGCTCGCTCGTATGATAATGTCAGTTTCATTGAGCTAACGTATGGTTTATAATTCGCACTTCGTGGTGAAACCTCACTGAATATTGTTAATTGTTGTTGAATGGGCCGTACGCGGTGGGACTCCTCAGGATGTCCAAAAAAAAAGTTTGAAAGAAAAGAGCACGGAAGATTATCTAAAGTATTTAATTTCTTAATACTCATTTTTATCATAAAAATATCTTGTAGACGTAGAAGCCATCACTCGAATTGTACCCACCAGCCTCCCCATCAATTGGGATAGTCTGGAACGATAAGTTGGGTATGGTTCGAGCACATGATAGGAACTGCAGCGTGCGCGGATTGGTCGGTTGGCTGACAGGCATTGTAAACATAACAGGGCACCTAGTAAGGATCACCATGTGGTGCTATGTGTGCCAAAGAATTTTTTATTATTATGGATCAATGGACCAATGTTTAATACATTGGAAAACCCATAGTGATGGCTTCTATGTCCACAAGATATTTTGCTAATAAAATGAGTATTATGAAATTAAATACTTTAGATAATCTTCCGTGCTCTTTTCTTTCAAACTTTTTTTTGGACATCCTGACAAAAACGAGCTAAATGCTGAAATTTAAACAATCTGTGACTGTTTGTTTCAAAATGGTTCTTGCGCAATTTTAATATGATTGTTTTAAAAATTTTATAGCAGGGTTCCAAAGTTAGGCCTGTCCTGCAAATTACGGTTTTTGCTTCTGCTTTACTAAGGCCATCGTTCGCTTATCTTCACCTTTAGACGGGATTTCCCTTGTTTACTGTAACCGACGCATAAATTGTAAATGGAACTTTTCTGAGAAAACATTGCCAAAAATTGCCTTATTAGGCAAAATCGGAAACACTCGAGTTTACAAGACTGAGTGACGACACATTACTCACTTTCTCTTTTATGCGCGGAACAATGAAGACGTATTTTTTGGAAAAGAAATTTTTTAAAGTTTCCAGAATAAGAGGGACTTATTTGTTTTTTGTTTTTTTTTTGGATACATTTATACTTGCGAAGTGTGATGTTACGATGGAAGTTTGGCAGTGTTTTCCATGCGAAACAAAATAGTGTTGACAACGAGTAAGCAATCTCGGTGCTTATACCCATAAAATCTTTTTCTTTTTTTCTCCACCAGTCTGACCGTCTGTTGGATATTGGTGTCAGACTGCTGTTGAGAGGCACGGAGACAGGCCGTGGCGTTGATAAGTTCTTTCGTTGTCTTTGCTCCGCAGCGCTTCACATAATCCCTGCACCAATGGCTGCCAGGGGCTGCTGCGTCTAGCTAGAATTACGGGGTTATTACAACTCCCCTCCTTTATGGCTTTGTCGGAGAACCAAAGGGTTTTGGCCAACTGGGTAGAGGCACCGATATAGACTAGAAGAGCCAAGTGGCTATACCCGCTTTGTGGAAGGGTTAGCAAGCGTGTGCATTCCTACGCGGGTTATCTCTCTTGCTTCTTATCCCGTCTGGGTTGTGCCTCCCCCACCGCTCCTGGTTAGGTGTGGATGGGAAAGATATCAGATTAAGGGTAAACAA
This sequence comes from Protula sp. h YS-2021, assembly GCA_949752745.1. Taxonomy (NCBI): domain Eukaryota; kingdom Metazoa; phylum Annelida; class Polychaeta; order Sabellida; family Serpulidae; genus Protula; species Protula sp. h YS-2021. The sequence continues at coordinate 53,241,766 of OX457030.1, read as the reverse complement.
AAAGGGGATTGCTGCATGGTTACACACCAGAAATTTCTGTTGCGGAGACAGGAAGTTCGATACAGCGTGTGACCACCCATTGCGGGAACTTTCACTCCCTCTGCGACAAGTGCCGGCTCACGGAAGGCCTAGTACCATCTGAGGAACATGACACATGCAAAGTGCGAGCGCCTCTCTCATTTGGTGATAGAGTCAAATCGTTTCAAGAACCAAAGAACTGCGTGAAGAACGCAGACGACAGGAGGCTCTATCAGAGTCCAAGTCACACCCCTCCACTTCACTCACCGAATTTTCGCAGTACGTACGCAAAAAAAAGAACAATTTGGTTTAAAAACTATAATGCCAGTTAATCAGTGACAAAATTGAAAGTGTACATGCTAACAAACATTTAAATACGAATAAAATAGCTACTGCACTAAAAAGAGTATAAAATTTAGTTTGTAAATCGATGTATTGGGTTATTCAATTACATAAAAATACGTTTGAAATATGTTTAGTAAAATGCGTACATACGCAGCAGCCAGGACCCCCTCTCCCTTGTACGCAGTGCGTACGCACCGACCGTGACCCCATCCCCCTCTGTGCGTACGCACTTTATGGATGACCCATTAGCGTATGAATATAGCCAGCAGAAAGGGCCCACATCGGGCACAAGTCACCAGAAGGCCAAGTTTAATCGCTCGGTGTCTTCAGAGACAGCAGAGGAGCGTTTGAAAGAGGGGAATATGAGCATCTCCCTGTCTCAAACAGCCTGGGCAAGAGAAAGGTCAGGGATGAGAGCCCTACCAGAGCAGACGCAAGCTAAGCTATCTTCCCTACAAGCATTTATCATGGGTAAAAACCTGCCCTCGGCAGCTTCGTCATTAGGGCCACACCCAGGGATACTCAAGCCAGCGATGAGAAGCTGTTGGGCCTCTCTTTCTTTCTCTCTCTCTCTCTCTCTCTCTCTCTCTCTCTCTCTCTCTCTCCCTCTCTGTCAGGACACATTTCGATGCTGCAACTCAGAGACACAGACACACAGTATGTAACCAGCTCCCTTCTCTGGTCACCCCCAGACATGGATAAATCGTTCTTGCTGGTCGAGAAGGACCAGGAGACGGACGATGACAAAGAGCCAGGGTCAGGTGAAAGGAGATGGGCTTAGATGATGAATTTCAGGAAGGATAAGTGAAGGCACTGAACAACCCATTCGACTTTTAGACGGATTTCAAAAGTCGGAAAAAGGTAAGAAATATTGGAAGAAGCAAGCCAACGAACGTCCAATCCTCACCCTTTCGCCCCATCCCTACCGTCTCAGGATATGGCTCTGCCCCCGCTGACGTCAGAGACAACCCGGATTTTAACTGAGGGCATTCCGTTTAGAGATTAAGGAGATCATTAGTCTGGCCGAGAAGCGGGCAACCCTTACGCAGGCAAAGAAAAGCCCCCCCGCAGGGTTGATCTTGCAGAGTGAAGGGCCAGAGCAGGAATCATTTCTGGCTGACCACCAGTGGTGGAGTCGTCAATCCGGTGGCGGCAAGGCAGAGGGAGAGGGCAAAGTCATGGCGCGACTTCACCCATCAAAGCAACCAGGGTTAATATCGGCAACATATAGATCCTCAGATAATGTGAAACCATTTCAGCCGCTAGAGCAACCCAGCAGTGTGGAGATGCCCAGACTCAGATATTCTCCTGGTGGAAAAAGACGCGAAAAGGCATTGAAGGAGGCCCTAGCCCAGAAGGGAATATCCGATCCAGTGGTGCTAGTACTCCCAGAGTGAGTATCAGCGGCAACTGGTTATGTTGCTAAGATAGCAGCAAATCAACTAACCTCGATGATTTGCGAATTGACGCTGCAAAACTGGTAATCGGTGAAAGGAGCTCGTAAATGAAGACACTCTGTATCTTAAACCAGTCTGAAATACTTCCGCCATAAGACGTCGAGAAAGTTTACTTAGAAAACAGAGCTCTTTGCCAGGACTTAAGAACATGCGTTGATGTCTCGGCCTAGACGCCTCTGTACGAGAGCTGCTTCCAGAAGGAGTCGATTCAAGAGGCAACACAGAAGGGAGAGGACTGAATCTCAGTTGGGCCACCAATACCCGACGGCAACAAGATAATATTGAACCAGTCGCCACGCCTCTTAGCAATAAGGTCGCAAACGAACCACGGCACCGTTTGGAGATGAAGGATTCATCTTCAGGCGATGTCGTTCATTTATTACAAGAAATTGAGGAGCTCCTGAGCTGCAAATACTCTTGACTCGTAGGAGGAACGTTAGGCTATTTTTTACAGTCTGGGTAGAAATGGGTCCACGCCGAGTAGTAAAATGGCTATTCCCTTCCGTTCAAAAGGGACAACAGAGGCAAATGCACCACGGTTCCCCTTCATTTCAAAGCTCCGAAACACATAGCCACCTCCTACAGCCAGGGCTCCGACCAGAATCAGCCTCTGCAAGAAAGCTATGCTCAGAACAGGGCTTTTTCAATCGGGTGCTTCTGGTTCTCAAGAAAGCGGGGAGTTGAAGAATGGTCATAGATTTGTCACAGCTCAACCAATTTCTCCAGCCAACCACATTTCAGATGGACACTGCCTAAATAGTCAATGATGCAAAAGGGCAGTTAGGGGAAGTGAGTAGATTCGTCATATACGTACCTCCAGATCCTAATAAACCTAAACAGCTGCAAATATCTTTGCTTTCAAAAAAAGGAGAAAGGAATGCTGGTTTTCGGTACTTCCGTTCGATCTCTACGGCACCGTACATATTCTCAAAAAGTGCTGATGGTGCTAAAATCGTGGGTCAGGCTCCAGGGCATGGTAGTATTTCTGTACTTGGACGACTGGTTCCTATCCCATATGGAAAATGACCTTTCTGGGAGAATTGATTTTGGAGCTAGCCAGGGCTTACCACAATATGAAAGATGGGATATAATTGCCAGAGCCATTCAGGGTATTGCTCCCCCACCAACCCATGAAACTTAACCAAATGAAGTCTTTACTGGGCTTACTGATAGCCGCAGAAAAGTCAGTCCAATTCGGCAAGCTAAACTACAGAACATTTCAAAGGGCAATAAAATCACCAGTGGCTCAGGGAATGGAAGAGCAGGCTAGTGATCATCTCCTCAAAAACAATCAATGACCTGCAGTAGTTGGTATCCCAAAACTGCCTGTTTCTAGGCTACTGATTCAGATCCCCACTCTCATGCTATCGATTCAAAGGAATGCCTCATCCCAGGGCTGGAGTTTTAGCTTGAAAGGCAAACTAAGGAAGCAGTGGCATATCTTCGCAAACAATGAGGCACCCGCTCATCCGAATTCTCACTAGCTCAGTTAGCATGGGAAATCCTTTGTCTAATGAGACTTTAATGGATCTGACTCTCGACAGACATCATAGCCGGCAGACAGACATCATGTGCAGACAGACCTAGCCTCCAGAGTTGGTAGAGTAGTACGGGATGGAGCATGAGCCAAAATACCTTTGAGTAGGTGGTGGCTCAGGCCCATTGGGGTCCCCCTACCTGGACCTATTCGCCAATTGTCTGCCCCACCAAGTACTTAGATATGTTTAGCCGTGCTCGGACCTGGAGACAGACGCCTTTAAGTGCCAGTGGCCCCAACATATGCTATATGCCTCCCCCAGACAATTCTAAAATATTTGTTGTTAAGGACCATGGTCTTTCCTGGGATCAGGCTCATCCTGATAGCATCATGGCAATCAGAGGTTCCGTGGTTCACTCTATCACATTACAGAGTAGAGAAGTGCCTTCAAATCTCTTGCCATACGGGACTCCCGTATCAATCACATTGGGAATATTTTCACCCTATTCCACACCGCGTAGACCTAAGGGTGTGGTACCTATTCCAGTGGAATAAATTGTCCGGCTGGTGCGAAAAGCAAAACCATGACCCATCCAAAGCTTACCCTGTCAGGGATCACACCAATGCTCACACCAGTTTCCCAGGTCAGGACTCTTCTATCTCCAAATTAATCACACATTTTAAGTTAGTGTCACCCCCGTCTAGGTCAAACCTGGCACAATGGGATTTAGAACTGGTTCTCCGATTCGTCTACGAAACAACTCTATTTCCAGAAGGGCTACACCGAAATTCTTTTGGCTTTACAGTCAGGTAGAAGAAGGGGAGAACTCCATGCTTTGGAACAAGAGGTCTTCAAAATAAATGGCTTCCGGGACACAGCGTTTGTTGAGCTCAGCCAACCTTCATGGGCAAGACCCACGTAGCCACTAGAGCGGAAGGGACCTTCGAGGAGATAAGGCTCCCATCCCTTCCCACTCTCATGTCACTGGAAGAGCCACTCTCCATGCTCTGTCCGGTACGTTATCTTAGAAAACACGTGGAGCTATCTATGGATTACAGAGCGCCAAGCATGAAAGCACTAATCTTTCTTTCAGGCCTGGTGTGACCAAAAACATTTCCAAACAAACTGCGTCTAATTACATCACACGGATAATATTAGAGGCATATTCTAATGTTTCGCTAGAAGACACCTTACGCACTGGATATTCGTCACCCCCAATACCTTTATCAAGTCCTATCTAAAAGAATTCACTCAAAAAGAATTCATTTGACTTTATTCAATTGGCCCTTTTATTATGGCAGAAAAAGTCATTTCTAATCCTGGTTGTACATCTGTTACAACATGAACAACACCTAGAGCCAGAGAAAGGCCACATCACGCAATCCACTTCAGGCACGTCTAAGATCAGAGTGGGGACAGCAGACCCAAGACAGCTAAGGTTCAAGAACATTAGGGATGCAATTTGCTTTAGATGGTCGTTGGCCCAAGAGAAATAAACATTTCCCCACTTCTCATCCATTGCGGTAGAGTAATGCTTTTAATAAAATTTTTTCTCACTGCGGTACACGCTATTTTGCGTGAGAAAACATCTGTGATTTGTTTGTGATAATTGACAAGTAATTTGCTTTTTATCAGTCATTTCAGATGTTGATTTGATCTCAACCACTAGTTAGTGCATAGGCTGCTTATTTTAGACATTGTGTAATTTACATTCAATTTACTGCATTACTTTACTTTATGCTTAATATTGCCATACATCCGTCTGTCCGTATATATATGTCGCCCAGCACCGCTTGTGCATACCATCCGTGGGAGGTTGAACGGAGATGGTAGTAAGGCATGAGAGTGTTTCTGACCATAGAGCTATCCTTACTAGGTAACTGAGTCGGATTATACCAAGCGTGCCTGTAAGTGCGTTCATAGGCTCTGGTCTGTCCCTCTTCTGAAAGTTTGGCGGGGGGGGGAGGGGGGGGGGCAAGTAGATAAATATGTAGAGCCACACCAGGTGATGGCATTCTACATCAAGATTGTTAATCTGTTAAAAACGCATTCAAAAAAAGCAAAGGTAGTTTTTTACTCGTGCATATATCGATAAAAGTGTAGTTCGCATTGAACTGTTCTACGGGAGGCGTGCCAAGCAGCTTTTACCTCAACGCCAGTTTCTACTCTAGCCTAAAGGTGCAGATATAAGTGAACGTTGCCTTTTGCGAAGCAAAACTATTATTTTATTTCGTAAAACGCCTTTTGGGAGTAAAAGCGTAGTTCACGTTCTCCAACTTTAGATCTTTATTACACCCATCCTTTTCCATTTTTTGACAATGCTTAAAATTTATGCGCCGATTAAATAAGGGAAATTCCGTCTAAAAGTGGTGAATTACGCTCTTACTCGTAAAAAAACGTTTTACGAAATAAAACCATTGTTAGAGGGATCCGCCAGAGATCGGCAAAAGTTGAATAAAACATTTGTCTAAATGCTTCCATAATGCTTTGATCATTTCTGGAAAAACTATCCTTCAAGCCTTTCATACTTAATTAATTTCATCAAAATCTTATTTTATCAGCGCAATTTTATAAAAAGCATACGTGACATACGCCGAATACCATAGTCTTTCATTGTACGCTTAAAGCCTTTAACGTTTACACTGAGCTTTATTGCTGACATTTTAGTGGATTTTTGGAGAGCAGACAAAGCTTGATAGCATTTCTATATTGAACAAGATTGACAATGGACAATGCCCTAACCCACAAATGCTGATTTCAAGATTCATGACATGTAACTATAACCTGCAAATAAATTTTCAAGACACTAACACCTTGTACCTCGCGTCTGTCAAGATTTTGATACAAAAAATGGTTGCTCGCCAATATATCCGCCAAAAAAGGGAATGATAATGTTCGTTACCTTTAAAAATAATCTCCAGACAATAACGGCACATCCTTGCGTTGGTTACGATCTTAATAAAAAAATGTCTTTTCGCCAATATTTCCATTATTTTTTGGCAAACTGCCAAAAAAAAAATAACAGCCAGGTGGGCACTGTTAAAACTGTACTTAATCAACATTGTAATCAACATGTTTTCGCTAAATCCTAAGAGGATGTCTTTATGTTTTAAAGAAAACTGGTTTTTAGTAAATATTTTCGCTAATCTCTGTATCTAGTAATTCGACAAAAAAGTTGTACATTTATAATCCCAGGCTTCAATCACAATTGTAAGACTTTTCAATAAATTCCAAGGCGGAGATTCACCAAATAGTAACAGCAAGATCAGACAACATCTGATCACATAAGATTTTCACGTAATGACGTCACACGCCTTCCCTAATAGCGTTAAGAAATGGATAGATCAAGTTTGAAGTCGATCTGACTTTTCGTTCTCGAGATATCTTGCGCACAACATTTTGTTCACAACAGACAGACAGACACACACACAGAACGTACAAAACACTATATATCTCCCCTTGATCGGGGAAACATAATTGTAGCCGGGCAAGTACTAGTATCCGCTACCATTCTTCAGAATTTTCTGACGGAAAAATTATATTCCTCAAACAGGGTGTAGATGGACCTCTCTTTGTGGACGACTTGGCAATGTCTTTTAGAAAGAAAAGCATGAATCTCATACAACGCCGTCTTCAACTAGAACCGCATTTCGCAAGCGAAATCTTCAACACTTGACAAACATTAAAAGTTAAAAAGCAAACCTCATTCTGGCATGCGCTCCTCAATGACTCTAAAGCACCCTCCTCCTCCCGCGGAAACCACCTGGACGCGCCCAACCTCCTCCTCCCCCGTTCTCAAATAATATTAATATTTTGGACTTCTCAGGACGTCAATTATTTTATTTGGGCAAGTTTTTTCTAATGAAATTGTCATGCCATTGATATATTAGCAAACATCATAGCTTGAATTCCCTTTATAAACCGTGTACATCCGTTTGGTTATGTTGGCTCAACGACTTTATTGACTGAACGGACTAGCACTTGTTCTCTATGTAGGCAGAGCTCGCGTAACGCCAATAAGCTGTGTTGTTTTGCTCAACCCTTACTTTGCTTTTAAATGCGCTGTATTACACTTGTTATTAATTCTAAAATCAACTGTGTTCGCGTGGCGTTTTAGGCATGAAAACGAAATCGTAGACGAAAAACAGACAGACCCTCAGATCAAGTTCTACATAAGTACAAAGTTTTGTGGTCCTAGGGCCTGTAGTGTCAGAGAAGAAACTGAGACAAGCAAATGAATTTTACTGTCAAGAAAAATAAGCACCAACGGCTGCCCGCACAAATTCATATAAGCATTGACCAAGTCAAAGACTTGTCAAGTGTTAACAATATATACACTCGCTTCAGGCCTGCGCAAGCGAATTCGGTTTTAAATTTTCGGCACTTTTTCAACAAACGAAAATTCCAATCATGATCCAGTTTTCCTGAATTCAAACATCAAAATAACTGCTGTGAAGAAAACGGAATTTTTGGGGTTGATTTTGACACTAGACTGACTTTTATGCTCCATATCAAAGAGCTGAAAAGGAAATTGAACTTGATGAGGGTAATTTCTTCCCACGATTGAGGAGCACACAGGAACACTAAACGTGAGCTGCATAGGGCGCTTATAAGATCTAGGTTAGATTAGTTTAGTAATGTCTATGGCTCAACTTAAATTTTGGAACCCATACAAAACCAAGTTCTACGGTTATGCTTAAATCCTTTTCGAACTTCTCCATCTGAGAGCCTATAAATAGAAAGAAAGAAACCCTAAATATGGAGTAGTCTTTGGAAAGGATTTCTCACGGCCTATATACAGAAAACCTAATGCTATCCCACCGCTTATTCTTCATATCGTCTATTGCAAACTATAGGACTCTCAGTCGCGGTAAATGGACACTAGCTAAGTCTTTAGTTAAAAACCCCTTTCATGCCACAAACCTTTGCGTGTTTCAAACAGAATTTGCAGAACCTTAAAGAGCAGTTCAAAGATTATTACATTTTTATACAAATGGCTCTAAACTTGACGATGTAGCAGAGGCTTCAGTAGTCACAGAATACAATACTCTGAAAACAAGAATCCCGGACGGGTCATTAATATTATGTGCAGAAATCGTCAAGATTAGCCGTTACAAGAAGTTTATGGTTTGCGTTTATTCTATGTAGATAGTAAAGGCATTTGAGAATGTCCAAATATCGAACATTTTAGTCCTAGAATAAGGATGGTAAAGAAGTAAGAATACGACTATGCCAGCAAGGCTGGTTAAGAAGTAAAAATACGACGATGCCATCAAGACTGGTACCAAGTCAGGTAAGAATTCGCGGTAACCATATAGCTGATAAACAAGAACTATTCCGATATTCTTATCCCATACTCAGACTTTAAATACCATATCTCAAGATATACAAAAGATTTTTAACAACGACATTGAAACAGACAAGAGAATAACAACTGTCAGAAATCAGTCCTGTTGTTGAGCATAAACTGGCCTCCTAAGTAATGTCCGGGAGGATGTGGTTACACAAAGAGCCAGAATAGGACATACGTCTTTTAAGAGACGAACCTGTTTCCGAATGTGTCGGGTTCAGGTACGTTGCACAGTGAAATACACCTTAATAGACTGTATCGATCTCCAACACCATCGGTCACGTTATTTCAGAGCTGACTCTTTGAGGCAGCTGTTTGATGAAATTAAAACTAATTTTTAAAAGAAAACAACCTGTATAAGTATTTCTAGAAGCTATGCTTATTTTATCATTTCAGAATATACACGATTTTAGCTAACCTGGATTTGAACTGATACACTGAAGGACAAAAGAAAGTTCGCATATAAAAACCAAACAATAACCAAAACTAATGAAAGTTTTTTTTTAAGTTCAGCATCAGTTTGTAATCCCAAGGGATCCCATCGTTATTTTGTCATGTGGGTGTGGTTATTTATCAGGAGTTTGTAGGCATTCAAACCCGGCACCATATTAATCCACATAAGTCAGTACCGGCTCAATGTTGAAAAATTATGAAAATCCGCACGTGGTCATCCAATATAGCGGCATATGTAAACGCAGTAAATCGAGGAAAACAACAAAGAACTGAGAAACCGCGAATACTGCAAAACTGTCGCGACAAGGCTATTGGCATACTTAAAGCTGGTGCTTCTACTCAGTTCGTTGCCAGACGTTTCGGATGCAGTAAAACAGCACTAGAACTCCGAAGACGGTATCGGGACACTGGATCACCCAAAGACCGACCACGTAGTGGCAGAACACGTGTGACCACACCTAAGGCGGGATCGCCGGATCCGCATGATCCACCTCCGGGATCCCTTCAGACCAGCCACAGTAACAGCAACGCAGACCGCTGGACGGACGAATAACCACATAAGCTCGAAAATCGTTATACGGCGCCCACGCGAACATGGGGTCCGCGCTCGTCGGGTCCACATCGGAGTGGTGCTAAATCGCGAGACAGCGAAATCGAGTGTCCTGGACCAACAACCACAACCAAACAAACATGGAGACATAACAATGGAGGCGTGTGATGTTTTCAGATGAGTCGCCATACGAAGTTTTCCGCGCACATGGACGTCAACGCGTATACAGGCAACGCTTTAAATGGTGGTCCCAACTGTTCAATATTGATGGAAATTCGACCGCGAATAGTTATATGGACACTGTTTTGAGCAATCAAGTGGTCCCGTTTGTGCAGCAAACGTCAGGACACCATTTATATGCAGGACAATGCCCGTTCACACGTTGCTTGGATGTGTATAGATTATTTAGCGGCTAATAATGTTTCACGTGCTGCCATGACCGGTATATAGTCAGGATATGAATCCCATAGGACATTTATGGAATCACCTGGATCACCAAGTTGAGCCGTAACCCACCGCCTCAAAATCAAGTATTGATTGAGGAGTGGCACAGATATCAATACAAAATTTACAGGTTGATAACTTCAATACATAGTCGAATCCAGGCCCTACTGCATTCCAATAGATACCATACACGGTGTAAGTGGCGGTTATAAACATTATAAATAAAAACACTCAAAAAGGCATTTACACCGACTTTAACGCTTTGTGACCTCTCACTAAAATTTCATCAGAAGTTCCATTTTTCGCTTATATTGTGGCACTGTGTAAGAGGTATCTTTGGTATAAATTGGAAGCCAATTGAACAATTAAGTGAGTAACAATAAAAATTTTCACTACATGCGAACTTTCTTCTCTCCTTCAGTATAATATTGTTTTCTGGTTTGCCTTTAATATGCATTGACACAATGTAACCAGCTAAGTGGAATATTTTCAATTCTAATAAGAAATTAATAACACACAGATGAAAGTCCTGATAGCTAATTTACATGGGTAAAACATTCTCACGTGTTGTTACAACAAAGAAAAGTGAGTGAGCATGATGCGATATCAGATGACCATGCTCGATTGAGGTTAAGGATAAAAACGACCAGATCAGGGAGGACAGCGGATGATATCATTGCACAAAGGGTCGGCCTTGCAGTTACACAAATTATATGACTAAGTATCGTATTTTGTCGCCAACTTCTGGCGAATAAAAAACAAGTTATAGCCAGAAAGGCAGTGATGCCTGTTACCTTTACTTAAAATTTCAAGAGCAAGGCTATTTTTCTGGCGTCAGTCAAGATTTTGGGTTTTATATCCATACTTCCCCCATTTTTTTCCGAATCACAAAAAAAAAAAAAGAAAAAAAAACAGCAACAGCCAGGTAAGTACCAATGTAGTAATTTATGCACGTTTTCTACCTGTTCTTACGGTCGTATGTTCTCTGCTTGCATTTCAGATATGACAGAGGCCAGTCTACATTCTCCACCGTTGCTGCCTCAGTGTATTCATCCCCCGACCTCGTGTAACCCTCACTCCAACTGCGATCGCTGCAGACGTAACAACGGAATACCTCTGTGTGAACAACACAGCCCGAGCGTGGAGTGTCTACACCTCACCCCAGAGGATTGGAAAGCCCTTCTACGGAACAGAGCCAAGAACGAACGCAGCAGGGATAAGCGCAAATTTCTCTCTTCAGCCTCGTTTGTTACTCGTGAATTCATTCAGGATACCATGAAAAAGGCAAGCTCCGTTATTCTGAGCAAGGTCTATACTCCTGTTCATGTAGACTCTGGAGCAGAATCGGATGCACGTCATCAACCAAGAGACATAAAAAATCCAAGAGTAGGGGACGTGCTTTTTCTGAGACTGAAGCAGAAGTGGATATCCCGGAAGGGGAAGAACAACATGGGCATCATCACCCAGGGTAAAACCCATTGACAGTGCGGAGAGTGCATTCAAGACTCCTTCCGTGGAAGAAGTGACTGTTACACACAAGGACACGGGGACAGTTCTTTCGGAGGTGTCAGGCCAGCTAGGCATTCCCCCACGAGAGGATTTATCCCCCCTCCCCAGCTACAGCGTCTCCATAGTGACTTTTCAGCTTTTCTATCCATGCAGTCGAAGCTGCAAAAGCAACTTTTAGACCGTCGGCTACAATTTCTCGTCCTCCTCCTCACATTTAGATAAAGAGGATCCACCGATTCTTATGACATCTCAACAGGACTCCTTCATTGCACTAGCTACCAGCGAGGGCGTAGCTCATGCTGTCACGGTTCGCCGGTGAGAGTCGCACACTGTCACGGTTCCACTTATCTAAGCACTGGCTAGTACGACCAGGTCTGTATCGGTCAGCAGTTTAACAAATTCCCCTGGAGGCTCTGGAACAACTCGTGAAGCGTACAGTCTGGAAGCCTACAGTGCGTAGTGACTCGGACATTCCATTAGAGGAGAAAGACACCAAGACCATTGAGGCGTCTTCTCGTCACATTCTGAACATTATGTCTTTTCAGGATCACACACTCAAAGCACTGGAGAAGAGCTGCACTTCAGTGATCCGGTGTCTTATAAACTGATGGAATGCCTGGCTTTAGCTACCCGAGACGTAGTCAAGCTTTCAACCTTTTTGATGACGTCAATGGTTTACCTACGTCGAGACGCCTTTCTCAAGCACTGTTGGTCCAGTGTCAAAGGTTTACGGGATCTGCGCTAGTCTCCCACCCTGGGGGAACGAGACCGAGAATCAGGAAAGTCGCCCACTTTCCCAGGATTATGCCCTCATGTCCAGGATGTCTAACTCCTCGTTCAAGAGTTCGCTGAAGAGGAAACACCACAGCAGTCCTCACCGACACAGGGCAACACCGAGTGCTCATCCCCAACAGCCCCCTGTCAAGAGACCGAAACCCAACTCCGGCAGCAAAGCAGAGGGCCCGTCTCCACAGACGTTCAGGTAGCAACCAATCAAAGTACCGTCACGAGATTCTCTTATCTCCTGGCGATAACAACTCTAACAAACTTAAAAGAGTTGGAAAGTTTACTCTCCTTAAACGCCTCGTTGCCCGTAGGAGGGAGACTAGGAAAGTTTTGGCAGCAATGGGAACAGGTGGGGGCTTCTCGAAGGGTAGTGCGTTGGTTGAAGACGGGTTACTCTCTACCTTTCAAACAAGACCAAAACATGCTCAGTTGCCCTGTTCCCCTAACCACCCACGCGCCAAAGCAACTGGTCATCTCTTACCCCAAGCGGTCGGAAAAAGACCTAGCTCTCCAGGAAATGTTGTTGAGCTTGTCATAAAAACAGGCAATCGAGGAAAGGCCAGAAAATCAAATGGGCTTTTTCAGCAGGGTTTTTCTGGTTCCCAACAAATCCGGGAGGTGGAGGTTAGTAATCGATCTCTCCCCCATAAACGGTTTTCTCCGAGTGGTCACCTTTCAGATGGACACGGCCCAGGTGATTAAAGGGTCGTTACGGGAAGGGATGTGGGGTACCTCCATAGATCTCTCCGATGCTTTCCCCCATATCCCTCTTCACCACTCGGCAAGAAATTTTCTAGAGTTTCAAGTAGGGAAAAGACGTTTTTGGTTTCTGGCACTTCCCTTCTGTCTTGCTGCAGCCCCTTATGTGGTGTTCTCCAAGGTCATGAAAGTGTTGAAAACATGGGCACGCCTACAGGGGACAGGCAGGTAAGCGAGAACCAAACGATGGCGTTAGTTCGCAAAGCACTACAGGTAGGTTTAGCAGTAAACCTGGCCAAATCCGAACCAACCTCCAAACAGTCAATTACTTTTCTAGGAGAATCCTGGGACCTGGCAACAGCAAGGGCGTTCCCTACGTCAGAGCGCTATCAGAGAATTGCAAATGGATATCCCCTCCGGAAAAAGGTAAGATTACAGGCCATGGAATCCCTTTTAGGTCTGCTAGTGGCCACAGAAAAGACGGTCCCGTTGGGTCGTCTCCATAACAGGCCATTCCAAAGCCAAATGAGATGGGCATTGCATCAGGGTCGTTCAGCCACATCCAAGATGCAAGTTTCACAGGTAGCCCTACAAGCCCTACAGTGGTGGTGTGATGTGCGGGTCATATCTGAAGGGATGCCGTTTCAGCCCCCACCCCAGAGATAGAGACTCAAACAGACGCATCCCACTCGGGGTGGGGAATTTATTGGCACGGTCAGGTATGGAAGGGCAACTGGCCTCCCTCTCCCCAGATTATCACATAAATTCGCTGGAGCTTCGGGTAGTTTGGATTGCCCTGACCAAATTGACCAACCAACTCAGAAACAAAGTAGTCCTGATTCGGTTAGACAATTCCACAGCCATCGCTTATCTGGACAAGCAGGGAGGTACCAAATCATGGTCTCTTTCCAAACTAGCATTTCAGATTCTCACCAGGGCCCGAGAGGAACAGGTAACCGTCTCAGCCCGTCACCTGGCCGGGAAACTAAACTTTCTAGCGGACTTAGCTTCCAGACAGGGTCAAGTAATCAACACCGAATGGTGCCTGCCCCGTCGGTCATTTCAATAGGTAACACATCAGTCACCATGGGATCTCCCGACGCTGGATCTGTTTGCAAATGCCAGGATAGCCCAACTTCCCCGGTAAGTGTCTCCCTGCCCGGATCTAGCAGCCTGGGCAGTGGACTCCCTCAATTGTCAGTGGCCACGGGACGAATTTCTGTATGCCTTTCCCCAACAGGCAATCTTAGGGCAAGTACTGCAAAGGGTAATTGAGTTGAAACCACCGTATCTATTACTCATTGCCCCATGGGCACCAGAAGCTCCATGGTTCGCCCTCCTATTCCATTGCAAGATAGTGAGGTGGATACAGATCCCATGCCACAGGGAGCTATCACAGCCCCACCGGCATCACTTCCACCCCTACCCCTCACTTAATGAATCTGCACCTTTGGTGTCTGACATGTCCTTCTTGAAGAACAAGGGCTTCTCCAAACAAGTGAGGGAGAAAATAGTAAACAGTCATAAGGGCCCTGCGGCCAAGGTTTACAGGTCTCAGTGGAATAAATTTGCCACCTGGTGCAGCAGCTCCAAGCTGGACCCGTTTCAGGCTAGCCCAGCAGTGGTAGCGGACTTCCTCGATCACCTATTCTCAGATGAGAGGTTGAAGGTAGGTTCCATCGAGGGCTGTAGGGCCGCTATAGGGTCAAGACTCAAAGTGTCAACAGGGTATGATCCGGGCGAAGATACAGCCCTCTCACAGATGGTAAGACATTTTAAAGTAAACTCTCCACCCTGCTCATCCAACATAGCGCAGTAGGACTTATCTCTAGTCTTGCGGTATCTCCAACGCCCAGACATTTTTGGTAAAGACGTGATTTCAGCTAAAAATGCAACACTAAGGTTCACGTTTTTATTGGCTTTAGCGTCGGGCAAAAGAAGAAGTGAGATTCATGCTCTGGACAGAAAGGTAAATAAAGATAGGGGTACTTGGGAGAAGGTCACCCTAATCCCCAGGGCAGGATTCATGGGAAAAACCCATATCATGACCCAAGGGATGGGAACGTTCGATCACATTACCCTTCCATCCCTACCAGACGACCCCGATACCGACGGCCTAGTCTCTCTGTGTCCCGTCAAGGCTTTACGCCAATATTTGGAAATGTCAGAGGCCTACAGAACGAAAAATCAGAAGGCACTCATCATTTCTTTCATGCCGAAGTTTAACAAAGATCTTTCAAAACAGTCTATCTCAAATTACATTAAAAATATCATTTTAGCAGCCTATGACGAGGCACAAGTTGACCCGAACCCGTCGGGGGAACATAAAGTCAAAGCCCATCAGGTAAGGCAAGTAGCCAATTCCCTGAAGGCCGTACGTAATTTGTCTCTTTCAGATATATTAAAAACAGGTTGTTGGTCTTCCCCCAACTCTTTTGTTAAATATTATCTGAATGTTTTCTCACAGGATGAATTGTCCGGTCTTTATTCATTGGGATCGTTTGTGGCATCAGAAACGACCATTACAGGCTGACGGTTTCTGTTGTAGATCTGCGTCCCCCAAGTTCAAGAACAACGGCAAGCAGAAGGGCAACTTCTCCAAGGGCCGTAACGGGAACAGCAGCAACAATAACAAGCCAAGAAAGTAACAACCGGCAAGAAGGATTTCCCCCTTCTTACTCTGGACATTTCGCCTTTCGCTCGAGTCCTATCGGACCGTTTCGGTCCCGTGCTTATATTAAGCTACCGGCAAACGTGGACCGTTTATTACTAATTAAGCATTCTATATATTCTGAGGTGTTTATGGTAGTATGTGTAATTGATGCAACCCAGTCTTCGGTCTTACGGTTACTCGGTTACTTACGGTATTTTTAAAATACTGAACTCCTTATTTCAAGTCTTTCAGAAAGAAAGGGGGGCCGTTACGGTCCCAAACGTACCGCAGTGACCGTATACCCGTTTGTGTCCGGAAGACCGAAAGACCCGTTGCTTAATCATAATACAGGGTACCATAGTATCATAATGGGCCCATGGGACTATAACGGCCCCATATAAGGAAACAGTCACAAATTAGCTGAAAATTTGTCTGTATTTCATTTTATGCCGATTCTCAGTAGTCTTTGAGCAATCTAGTCAATCTTTACAGGTTTAGTTCGAATAAACGTGGTAAATTCAGAAAATTTCTTTGGGGAAAGAAAGTTCAGACAACAGTCTCTTCTTCCAAGTATTAGCAGCATGTCTTGTCAAGGCACTTCAGTCTCGTTAATCGAAGTGTCAAAGAGTTTTGTTTGCGTAAATCCTATGGATTTACGATCCTATTGTAGAATTGCTAATAAATATTAATTGTTCAAGAATACATAGCAAGTGAATAGTGAGAACTTGAAGAAGGGGTCCATCCGGTGGGCGGTTGGAGGGGGTGGTAATAGTTCTCAAAGATTAAGTCATGGCTGGAAGCCTTTCTCATTTCGACTTACAGTTGCTGTGATATTTTACATTGTTTTCGATTTTATCTTATGTTACAAGACCGGAATGGTACTCTGCCGGACTTTATTTGGGAAATCATTGAAAGAATTGAAACTTGGCAGACAAGTTTTATTTCTTCTTGTACATCGAGTGCCCAGCACTCCTTTTATTTAAATAACGAGCTTTTTCAAGCCATAGTGTAATTCGCGACCTTTTCGGGTAGTTCAAGAATGGCAGGCTCCCCTGCTCCGGACTCAAGTCCCATTAAAAGTGGAGATAAGCGAATTCAAAGCTTTTGCGAAGTAAAAATAACGTTTTATTTCGTAAAACGAGCTTTTACGAGTAATAGCGCAATTCGCGTTCTCCACTTTTAACTTAATTATCCCTCCATTCTTCCCCAACTAGCCTGGGCATGTTGTATCGCCGTTTAGGGCTAGAAAGGGAAGGGCTATACCAAGAGACTAGCAGACGATGTCTCAGTCATTCTGATTGGTCGATGGATGGAAGGATACGTGATCTTGAACTGCAACACAAAAAGTTCTTTTATTTGCGTGGTAAATATTACTGGAAGGGAACCCATTAAAAGTCGAGAACGCGAATTGCGCTTTTACTCGTAAAAGCTCGTTTTACGAAATAAAACGTTAGGACCGTAAGACTTTTTTCTCGAGTTTATTAAGATTTTATTGATTTTTTGTTTTGTTTTTCGCCAAAAGTCCCCCAAATTCATTGGCCAATCACCAAAGCAAGTAATAGCCAGGTAGGCAATATGGAGTGCTACCTTCAGCTAGAATTTCAAGATGTTGAGACTATTTTTGGAGTTAGGTAAGATTTTACTGATTTTTTTTTGGCTTTTCGCCAAAATTTTGCCTATCACCAAAAAACTAACAATCAGGTAAGTAGAAATACTTGCTACCTTTACTAAAAAAATTAAAGACGCTAAGACTATTTTCCTTGAGTTACATAAGATTTTACTGATTTTTTAGGGTTTTTGCCAAACTTTCCGTCAATTCTTGGGCAATCACCAAATTTGTAACAGCCAGGTAGGTAGTAATGCCTGCTACCTTTACTTTAAATTTCAAGGCAGTATGACTGTTTTCCTTGAATTAGTTTAGATTTCACCAAAACATTGAGTTTCCTCCAATATTTCCTAAAATTTTGACGAATCACCAAAAAAAAAAAAAAAAAAAAAAGGCAGGTGGACACTTATGTACTGTACCTTCCACCAAAATTTCAGAACATTTCCATGAAAATCCTAGGTGCAGATGCATTCTTAAGAAATTTATTTTATTTATTTATTTATTTATTTATTTTGCTAATATTTGGCGAATTGCCAAAAAAGTAATAACCAATTATGTCCGCTACCACAATCCAAAATTTCAAGACATTCAGGCCAAAAACCTAGAAGGAGATACCGTGTTTCAATTAAACTAGTACCTACGTGCTTTCAACGAGTGCTATAACCCTGCTTCTCTAAGAAGCTCCGCCTAAAAAGAATAATATTTTTTACAGGGAACCAACATTCTCCCTCCCTGACCCACCCCCTCCCCTAGATACAATTTAAACAATAGTGTAAACTCAGCTGACTAAATATCTGCCTGCTGGTATGAACTCGCGCAAGTGTCATTAACCTTCGAAAGTGTGCCTCATGAGAAATAAAAATGAAATTTCGGGATAACACAAACACAACTGAAAGTCAGACAACAAAGTTAACACCCCCGAAGCTGTACTCAAAATGAACTTGTCCACTTATGCACAACTCCCGCGCTGGATGAGCGCCGTGTGTCGCAAAGTCGTGCTTGTGTAATTATCGGTTCCCGGCGATTCTGGATACATTCTTTTCATTTTGAATTGACTTAGTATGGATTAAATCAAGGATAGTTCAAAATGGCTGAAAGGTTTGTGCCACATCTTTTCAATATAATTAAATGAAAATTTTAATTAAAATAATTACAAGGCATTGGCATTTAATCTTAAACATGAAATCTTATAATTAAGTTGCAAATATTGTGGTAAACTGCACAAAAACAATTTTACCAATTTTTACTGTTTTAAAATACATTTCTAATTATTTCCTTCCAAAATTTTGAAATTAACGTTGAAACTTGAAACACTCAGCTGACCAGAACAACAATTGAATTTGAGCGGCATTATTTGGTTTAAAATATTAAAATTTAGTAGTAAATTTGAAAAAAGCGAATGAGTAGATTGCATGCATTTGCCAAGTAATTAAACAACAACTCTGCCAGTTCACTGCAGTAGAATAAAATATTTTTATTGTGTTTTAATAAAAAGTATAATATGTCGTCACGATATGTCGCTTAGCTGTGAATTATGCGGAGGTGTATTACATTACCCCTGAACAATTGTTTTGAATAAGAACTTGAGTGTTAAAAAGGAGGTTACGAGACAACTGTGCCAAGCAAAGTAGATACCTTTGGGCAAACTGGTGCAGATCGTTACCTTTTCTCCTCCTCCCCAATACGTCACATTAGTCTTAGATATGACCTGTTTTCACCCTCACCCTCCAACAAAGATATGATTTTCGCGTAATGTCATACTCGGGACTGGAGAGGCTGTTGTTTTCAACCTCCCCCCCCCCCCCCCCCCCCCCGTTCCCCATGGATAACTGCTGTGCCTGGGGCTTTTAAACATAGTACGCAGGCGCCTGTAGTTTAGTCAAGGGCTGGCAGGGTTGAGGGGGGAGGGGCGTACCACGCCCCCCCCCCCTTGCACTCCTTCCTGGACACAATGATTAATCCGGGTGCGACCACACTCATCTCGCCTCTTTGTGTGTGGTCACATATGCTGGATTAAATCATCCGAGCTGGCGTGATCGCACCAGTTTTCCCATGCCATATCGATCTATATGGTGGAAGAAGCATTCAGTTTGAACACGTGACCGCGGTCCGCCCATGGTCCGTGTTCTCTCCCTCTCTCTCTCTCTCTCTCTCTCTCTCTCTCTCTCTCTCTCTCTCTCTCTCTCTCTTTCTATCTCTGTCTGTCTGTCTGTCTGTCTCTCTCTCTCTCTCTCTCTCTCTCTCTCTCTCTCTTTTTTTTTTTTTTTTTTTTTTTTGAAACAGTGACGCCTTAATATGTAACCCATCATTCTCCTCTATAAAATGACCTGTGCATGCATTATTTTAAACATATACAAAAAAATTACTTAACCAAAATCGGGTGTCATGAAAGCTCCACCTCCAGGTGTCAAAACGCTAATACAATACTGGCATACAAACAATTATGCAACTTTTTCAGTCAGAGGGTTCACAAGTATTCCTTACCTCTTTATACATGAGATGCTGGAGATTATTTTCCTATTGTTTACGGCTTTCCACTCGTAAACTGAACAGTATCTCCAGTCCCCCTTTGTACCTTCACCCGTTCATTTTCATCAAGAATGTAGTAAAATATTTATTTTCATGTGGGGGGTTTTTTATTTCAAGTCTAAATGATAATTCTTGATCTTAGTTATAATTTCGTAAAGGGTGCTTGACTTAAATAACACACCTATTGCGTGCAGGGATGCAAATATGGACGCTTTTGCTTCCCATTTCAGACTCTTGGTACGACCTTCTGGTATTTATTGTAATGGGTACAAATAATGTGCTTGCCTTATGTGTACAGTTGTGAATTGTCAGTTTAAGGCTGTCTTGAGTAGCTGTTCTGTCCTTAAAGGTTTCATTCACAGCAATCCCAGACGGCCAATTTTCACATTGGTAGGTCTGTTCCACCGTAAATGTTGTTTTGTGAATGGAACTCACAAAGCAAATCTGCAAAGATCAAAACACAACTTAAGGGCATAGACAAACGCTTTTTAAGAGGTCAAAAAGAACAAAAAATTAAATTTGCACCTGTATTTTGACACAGTTATCAGTGTCATGTTATTCCATGATGTGCTTTATATAAAAGTGCGCAAGTTCAATCCAACAAGTGTACAAAAATTATACAGAGCTAAATTGTAATTGTTACTGAACTGCAATCACGTTGGCAAAAAAAAAAAAAAAAAAAAAAAAAAAAAACAAACAAGAGAAAAAACAAACAAAGAGCTGTGAGGGGGTAGGGTGCGTGATGTGTTGGCACCAATCAGTGCAGTGTTTTTAAAACGGCCAATGTTACAACTGTTTTCCTTTGATATAGCTGCTTCTGAGATGGGTATGACGTGTTTGCTTCCGTAGTAGGTTTTTTTAACGGCGTGTTCAATTTCTAGTGTTAGCATTTAAGGCTTTTTGGAGAAGCATGTTAACCAGACCGACACAGCCAGTGAAAAAAATGGCATGTGTAAGGCGAACAACTGCCAAGGCACGCATGCATGTTTTTAATTTCAAACTTGTACACAATGCAAAGTGTACATTTAAAAATGAGACTTAGAATTTTAATAGCATTTATAGACTTAATTGTTACTCTTGGTAACACGCGTTTTTTTATCAGAATGCACGTCTGCATGCGCAAAAAACCGAGACGAAGCTTGGTCTATTTTGTGATATAGTTCACGTAGCGAGCTGTTGAATGAAAGAGGGCCTGAAAGCATGATAAGCGTTCTTTCAGATCCTTTAATGTTATTTCAATACTGTTCGCTATTTTTCTCAATTAAACCGAAAAGCATCTGGAAGGGGGGCTGCGTGAGAAGAGCATTTGTACATAGAAACTTCATTTTTTTCTCAACAAGCGTAAATTGAAAATCTGTACCGAGCACTTTTTTCAGGATGTCGAAATGAATGTTTTTGACAAAGCTTATAGTATTATCAAGCTGTCATTATTAGTGAATTGCAAGGGTATTTACAAGAAATTGTGAACACAGCCGTTACTAAAATAACAGAATCAAGAATCCATTTACGTTCTCATCACAATACGATCACTTGTTATGTTACCAACAACCAAAGAATACTGTGCACTGAATTCCAAGAACAAAATACGGCAAAATATGAAGCTGTATCTCAACCATACGGGGGCCACTTGGTATAAAAAAAAACTGAGGTCAGACGCGGAGTGCCAGTTTCGTTTGGAAAGGGGGTAATTTTCATTCAGTACCGGGTGTTTTCCACACACGCCTGATTTTTTCGGAAATTCGCTCCACGTTTGGTTAAAAAATTCGGTATTATTTCAAAATTAGCATCCCGCTTTTAAGGGTTCGTTTTAAAAAAGTTATGGGCAACCATGGCAACCAGCGACCCCCCCCCCCCCCCTGAATCTTAACTTATTCACACTGTTGGAATGGGTGAGAACAAACCTTGAACTCAATAGGAATTTGTTTTCATTTTCTGATATGGAATTTTCGCTCTGACCACCTGGAGACCCGTGTTATCGCGGTCACGTCAATATGGTACATTTCAACTAGATTCGCTCAGCTTCATAATGTACAAGGCAGAGTTGTATTTCCAACAGAACTATTCGGAGTATTCCCATATTCCATATTCAAATATTTCTGAAATTCACCACAGAAATAATGCTTTTATAAGGGAATCATTTTAACCACGCTGAAATATTGTTTTTAATCTAAATCAATCCATGAAGTTTTTAGCCACAGTGAGAAATAAAATGTTATTCACCTTGTGTTAACATGTACATGCATATGTGGAAGTTTCGAAGCCTTTTTAAAATAAACAATATGGTATGAAAATATGTGCTGCAAATCTGTTGTAGATTTTTAGATATACAATTCGTCAGCGTTTGATTTTTTTAAAGAGTTTGGTCCATTTGCACTGTAGGGGGAGGGGGGGGGGGGGGTAGGGTCAGCTGGAAAAGTCGGAGTCTGTTCCTGAGCACGCTTTCAAACCATACCCCTATCCAACATATTTTGTCAAAAAGGAGGCATGGTTCCCTTTTTTTGGGATAGAATATCGCCGTAAAACGGGTAGAAGTGTGAACGGTGTTTGAACGAGTGGAGAAAAAAATGCCATTGCGTCTGTGCAATCACAGCATTTTCGTGCACTGATCTGCTGCAGTTATCGGATGTCAAGCATATGGGGATCACGCTGGTCTCACAGTTCAACAAAGTAGCTATAACACCACAGTGTAACCAGAAACGTGTGCACCAAAACAATGGCTGATTTGTTCAAAATGGATGTAATGTAAATTTTCTGTCCTTTTTTTTTTTAGCTTGACCGATTTGAACGGTGCTTCGAGCATAAAAACAATAAGTGAAATCTGTCTGCTTAGAGGCTGGTTGCACTTATTCTTTCGCCCCCAAACCCCCCCCCCCCCTTTTCACCACTCCTCCAAGTCTGCCCATCTACTATTCCCACAGGTTAACTATTCACAACACGCAGTGCATATTGTTTCTATACACTTAAATCAGTGAAGAACATGTATTATGTTTACGATTTCCTATTCAGCTGTGAGGTTTAAATTTAAGAACGCCATTGTTTTTGTTTGTTTGTTTGTTTTTGCTAATTGTCAGCATTGTGTGCCAACTACACATTTAACACGAAATGACAAGTTTTCACCAAGACTTTATAAAATGCTTTTTATGTCTTTTTTTAAATTTTACCTGTATGTGTAATTGTATGTGAAAGGTATTTTTCTTATGCACACTTTCCACATCACTCCGATCACTGACTTGTTTATACATAAACATGAAATGAAGGACTACTGCATGGTCAAGCAAGAGCACAGGAAAATACGGAAGTCAGAAGGGGCATGTTGCCCGAGCACTCTTCGTCTCACCATCATTTCTTAGCATACGATCCTCTAATTTTATAATAAAACAGATAATGTACACCAAGGGTATCTTGCCACTTTTCTGCGATTAACTTAAAACTCTAGTATTCTTCTGATATTATATAACTCTGAACATGGAGAACAACGGGAAATTGTTTTCGATCTCTAGCACGAAAAATTATTGGTCATTGAATTTTGAAATTCTAAGCGAAGTTAGCGATATTTTATATGTAGAAAAAACTTTTGCTAAACATTATTTTGAATGTTTGACCTGTTATATTCAACAACAACCCGACCCCAGAAACCACACCCCCTTCGTAAGATTATATGGCCTTTTCTTTTGGATAATCTGGTTAGCTAAAGTCGCTCATGGGACAACCCTTTTTGAGACGGGTTTTTTCAGTCATTATCAGTGATGGATGCTCAGTGAGATAAGACAAACATCACAATTAGCATATATTATCGCACAGAGAAAACAGGAAAACCTATTTTTTAACTGGAGAACAAAAACAAACAAAAAAATCTTTAAGGAGATAAAACGCTAAAAACCTCTAATCACAACTAACAGGGACGTGAAACAAAAGCGCACATCTAAATTGCGGGAGGCCAACAAGTGAAAAAAAATGTTTTTGTTTCTCAGCCAAATTTTCTAGAAAATTGACAAGTCTATTGTGATGTGTGTGCGACTTTTTTTTCTCGAAGTTATAAGGCACAGGCGGGGTTCCCATTTTGCTTTATGTGTCTTAATTGCGCCTTTAGGTTCTTTCACCGTGGTGACAACTTGGTTGACACATATTCTTTCCAGACATACAACCTCTTTTATTTATTAGTTTGTATTGTCAACCAAGTGAATATCAAATTTTTAATTGCATGTTAGCTTTGGAATAAGAGTTAGCAGTGTATCAAAACGAGTTTAATAGGTTTTTTATTTCGCTGAGTGTGTTAATATTTTATCAGCGGTGCAGACAGGCGTACAGGCTAAAGGAAAAAAAAACTGTCTGCTAGGGCCTGCTACTGGCGAAGCGAAAGGTGAAGGCAATAACAGAATATCGGCTGTCAAAGACGCAAATATTTTTTAATTACATCATGCTTCGTAAATTATAAGCATACAGAAATTTCTCAGTCTTGAGATGCATGTTTATTTTACCAGGCATGTGGTCACGATTTGCTTTGCTTATTCAAGCGCTGTCAACTTCAAAAAGTTACACAAAGCAAATCCGCAGCATCAAAAGAGCATTAAAAATACGCTAACCAGGCTTGTAGACAACTTGTCCATAGTTAAGAGGCTATCCACACCAATAACTGCCCATTGCTGATAAGCTATCCACAGAAGGTTTTGCTCTTTTGTCGGGAGTGTATTTCCCCCAACGAACCACGAATATAGCATTTGTACTTATGCTCACTAACTGCAACGGTGTGTCTGCCGCACACACATTTCACAACCCAACAATTTTCTTTTTTCCGGATAAGCTACCCGCTACATAAAAGAAAATGTACCACATTTACACTGGTAACAAAACATTCAGCGCTTTAAGACAGTATTATAGAAAAAGGGAATGTTAGTGCCAAATCAACATCAATATGCCGATCTGCTGAAATCAACTCGCTCCCCTTTAGCAAACGCATCGTAATAGATGCCCTGTTCCGTCGAGACAGGTTTTACTGTATATGTGGTTTTCATTGTGACATAAACTATGTTTATGAGCGAAAATATTTCATTCATGAAACATTAAGTCTACAATGAATTTTTTTAAAGTAAAAAAAAACATAGTACAACAATTTATATCTTTTATATCTTTTTTTTTTTAGGTCGTAAATTTTGTCTAATTTGGCGAAATTTCTAAGGGCATCATTTGAAAACGACATTCATAAATATGAATTTGATTTCACTCTATAGGGAGTAAAGCTTACAGAAGTGTATCATCTGATATAAAAATAGGTACTTTTTTGTTCAGACAAAAATATGCCATCGGTTTTATGGTATTTATCCGTTATATTATCACCTTACTGCAATCAGGGCCACATGTAGGCCTTACTGAATTTTCGGCAGAGGAACCGGTGTAATGAAACGTTTTGACCCCCAAACAAATCGACCCCCGGTCGATTTGTTTTGGGAAAGCCCGCCATAACAAACAGACCTCCCCTGTAATAAAACGACCCCCTCCAAATAATCATGTTTAAATATAAAATATGGGGTATAAAAGGTGCATATGGTTTTTAAAAACTGTTTTAAGCATTTTCTACCTCTTGCTGTAGAAAATTATTATTTTGAGCCTTTGAAGTGCCATTATTGAGCTTGGACAGATTTTTTGGTGACTGTATGTTAGTGGTGTTGGAAGTGTTTTCGTGTTTGAAAATGTAGATGTTAGTTACTAAATAAATTGTTATTCATGCATATAGTTTTTATTTCAATTAAAGAAACTAATAAGGTGGCCATACTTGGAAAGAAATAAAGAAATCAACAAAAAAATAAGAGGGTTAAAACATTTTAGGGGGGGGGGGTGTTTGTTTTAAAACAAATCGACCGGGGGGTCGATTTATTTTGGGGGTCAAAACGTTTCCTTACACCGGAACGGGTGAAAATATAATTTCCATTAGAAACTTCGTTTCCAGCATGGAAATAACTTTGTCGCCATCCCGAAAGTTACTTCCTAATTTTCTTTTCTCTCTGTTGTTTTTTTTTTTTTCTCGTTTGGAGGGTTTGCAGAACACTCCCCTTACACTACCGAATCCGCATTTTCTGACTTTTGCCGTCAAGGTTAAGTTGGTTTCCAGAAAACTCCCCCAAGACTTAGTCGAAGGAGCTTCAAATATGGTACATCTGTAGACAGTAACTAGAGCGGTCAGTACACACAAACATTAGTGTACCTGGACATGTCAAATACCTTTGTCAGCCATCCATTGCCGCTTTGTTTTTGTAAACTAAAACAAATGTGTCCCACGGCAGCTCTCCGCCCTACCTTCCTTTTTATCTTTTTCCAGCACATAATTCACAGCTATGGCATTATCAAGCAGTCTCGATGTTAACATCCATGGCAAACGGGGTCAAAAGGTACCTTTCTTCAATTTTTCCCACAGCCCAAAGTGCCAATGGCGATACCGGTTCCTGCTGTGTCGTGATAATACAATAGTTTTGTTATTAAACATCTTACTGCTTACAGGCGACTTCAATGCATTGTAAGATGTTACAGACGCCAATAAATCATTGGTTGGAATGAAATAAAACACATTAAGTACGGTTTGGTAGAATAGAGGTCATGCAAGGTGCATCTGCTTGTTTACGGACACTTGTTTAAGACAAGTAAAGTGAGGCCTTCAAGAAAAAAAATTGTATGTACCAAAGCGCCCTCTGGATCAGTGTTAACAGAACGTTGAGATGTCCAGGAGTCAGCGATGTTGTGATTAGGGTTGCCTCTATTTTGAATTCGAATTCAACTTCGCTTCAGTGAGGTTGTGGCTGTCTTTAGTCTACGAGGGAAGGTTTGGAGAAGGGTGTTTCTCTGTATCACACCAGCAGTGCCAATGTTTTCCTATGCTTTCTCACAGAACTGAGATTTAGATTAAACACGGTCGGTAGATGGTAGGTGGGTTGGGGAAGGGGGAGGGGAGGGGAACTCCGCGCCTCCGCACTCCTCCAGAGCGCGGAGACAGAAGAATATTTATTATAATATATAGTAAAAACAGGATGACGCTTTGAACAATGTATTTGGCGTCCGTGTGTCAGAAGGTCAAAAGTGTTGTAGTTTATGTAAGTGTTAATTGACTTTTCAATGTCGACCCACTTACTTCACGAGGTATTAAAACTGGAGAGCTGTTCAAAAGCAATACAAACTAGAATGGCCGGTTACACCCCCCTGCTTATTGCTTTGTTCTTGCTGTTCACTCTTCCCAAAAACAGACATAAACGAAGGTACCAAAAAAATCAAGCAGAAAAAGGTAACAATATTCCACACAAGATCCTGTCCAAAATCAAGTGCTGCCCATAAATGGCTAACAGTATTTCCCGAATTTTCTTATATCAGAGTTGTTATTTTGGGTAAATAGCCGCTAGGATCACCCACAGGAAAAGGTTTGTTTTCGCCATATGCTGTGAAGATTACTGGGCATTTTATATCTGTGGTGCTGTACCATTTTTCGTCTTCATCAACAGAACACGACTGACAATTGAACCCTGTGACCAAAATCGACGGAAGCGTTAAAAAAAAAAAGAAGATTATTTGCCGATTATTTGATGGAAGTTCTTGTCTATTTTGAGTCTGGAGATGTCCAGAGAAACCAGAAGAAAGGAAAGCGGTTGGAAAAGTAAAATTGTCTGACCAGGGGTAAAATTTTACTGACGTCACCTGTTGTGATGAAACCATGTTTTCAATTCAAAAGTTTATTGCCAACTACACAATTCTTCTGTTGGAAAAAATTAAATATGAACTTAAATTGAATATGAATACTGAATATGTAAATAGGCTTTTTAGCACTAAAAATATGACAAACAGCTGAAAACGTTCAGAAACTGACACGCCGTATCTGTCGAATTGTCGACGAACAGAGGACTGTGTCAGATAGTGAAGACAGCCAGTCACTGATCTGTCGCTCATTGTTTTTGATGTGTTCTAACTACGGTTATTTAAACTGGCCTTATTTTTGGCTTTTTCCTCTTTTTAGGCAGAATGTCGATCACAGTGTTTTAATGAAACGAGGCGTATTGTTTCACTCACCGGTGAGGGAGGCTGCTCGCGACTTTTTGAGCTTTTATGTGCGGACGGAAACGCATTTTTGAATGTTAAAACCTTTGTTCGTTTCTCTTTCGTTTCTTTTTATTTTCATTCAACATTTTACGAAAATTATTATTATTATTATTATTATTATTATTATTATTATTATTATTAGCTTCCGTATTTGCTCTGCTTGCAGTGCATATGTTTTTATTTGGAAGACCCAGTCGTCGAGCTGATTTCTCCTGTTTTCCCTCGTATTTTTCTAAACGTGATCGAGTTCCTTTTTAATTTACGATTTTATGAGGATAAGAAACAAGGTAATTTTGATCCCTGGCCTAAAAAAGTGGATTTACATTGGACAGACATATTTGTTTTGCATCTTTGGGCATATATTTTTTATGTGACATGAAATTCTCTTCAAGTTAGTGACATCGTTTCCTTAGATGTTTACATCGACGCTGGCACATACACCGCTAAACCACATCGAATAAAATCAGAAAATAACAAGCACAGAAACGTGCTAGTCTTTGAACTTATATCATGTATATCATTTAAAGATCAGAAAATAAACCCTTTGAACATCATAGCACAAAAAAAGAGGGAGACTCTTTTTCTGTATTTGTTCAATATTCTTTTCAAGCGCTATTGTTTTTAAATCAAAATTCTTGTCTCGCCATTTTGTGTGAGCCAGGAAGCTTCCAGCTTGCTATTAAATCAGAACTTTGCGTTTTTTTGTTTTATTTTTGGTTGCAATTGTAACTCCTCCCCCTTCACCCCCTCCCCCCCCCCCGTCCGCCAACGACCAACATAAAGATTATCTGCTTGAGACAGCATAGACACCGGTATGTATGTGCGCAAAGGAATTTCTTGAGAAATGGCGCGATTAAATGGAACTCCTCAGGTGACTGTGTGGCGTGATCGCAGCCTCGACTGGGGTGCGTAAGGGGCTTTTGTAAATAAACGCAAATGATGGTGAGGAGTGCTTAAGGGCACAAAAAGGAAGAAAAACACAGCAGGCTAGATTTTGATGATCTGTTTTTGATTGCAATAAAGTAAGAAGTGAACTTAGTAAAACTTCATATTATACATCTTACGCTGAATATACGTTTAAGGGACGTTTAGGAAACATTTTATAGATGTTGGGAGAAGTTTTCAAAAAAAAAAATTGGCAGAACGGTGTCGTACAGACGTCGTCTAGCTTGCTAATATTCCAGGAGATTAAGGCTTATGCACCAAGATTGTTGCAAAACAAAATCACAACATATTTGATAGTTACTCCGTTTTCAAATAAAAAAAACCGCAATTGTAAGAAAACGTTTGGAATTTGGCCAAACGATTCCTCAACCTGAAAGAGTATTTGAGTGCACGTAATGACGTCGTAACTGAGCAGCGCTGACTTTGACTTTATATATAGTCCAGATTGCCGGGCTCGCACTCTGTGACTAACAGACGAGTCACTCATCTTAAATAGAAGAAGGAAAAATGGAGCAAACTTGAACTGATTTTGTTACTTTTATTTTAATATTGAATAATACGTAGTTTGTTTATTAATCTTTCTACTGTGAGTCCAACATTACCCCTTAAGTTGAAAGCAAAGGCCAAATGTCGATTCTGACCTATCATTTTATAAAATACTCCGTCAAATGTCTTGATCTCAACCTTGACCCCGGAATCAAAGACCAATGGTTTTTTTAGGTACTTCGTGACCTTGACGCAATGCATTTTCAAGGTCAACTGAAGGAAAATGAATGCCTTTTGGAAATCATTGGGGACAAAATCAAACATTTTTATGACATTGGCTCTGCGATTCAAAATAAGAAATAACTTGATCTCACATAACTTTGTCCCGCGAGTGCAAGACTTAAAGTTACAAATACAAAGCGAGATGTGTCTCGAAAAGCGACCTGGAGTTTACTTTTAAAGCTTCAAGAGAAAAGGGAGTCAGCATTTTTGAACAAATGAATGCTTTAGCTATAAAGGTTGACCCTTACAGATGATATGCTAATGAGTACCGTTTCGGTACGCTGTATCAAAATTCGATCTAGTTTCAGAATATTCGTAATCCAGTACACCGTATAGCTTATTTTAATAAGATCTGTCAAACTTAAAAAAAGAGAAATACAACAGTCGCAATTTGTATGTTTCCTCCTTTCCTTAAGACATTCCAATTTCACAAATTGAAAACGTGTGTATCTACAATGCTTTATTTAATTTTTATTTCTTTCATCAAAGTGAATGCAAAACGTATAAAAAGGGAAGTTACTTGAACTACAAGATTGTATTTCAGTCGGTTTTCAACCGCATCTTAATTCAGTATGTAATGTTTTTAGATTAGAAGAATCTGTTAAAGAAAACTTATAGACAAATCCTTCCCTTGGTACTGGGGCTGGGGTTGGGCGGGGGGGGGGGGGGTGGAGGGGGCGGGGGGTGGAAGGCAAAACAGTCATTTTTACAATACAATTGATGATATATTTTGCAACATTAAAACGTTGCAGCATATTCTTTTGGTCTTTTTCCCATCGATCTGTAGCATACCTACATTCTTATCCACTCAAGTAATCCTCCCTCCCCTGTATTAGTTTTCTCTCAGTCTTTAACATACCAACATTTTTAAATATCAAGTAACCCCCCTCCCCTCACCCCACCCTACATGAGTGCGAAATGCTTCTTTGCACCTATTTTAAACACTATAATTATGTATTTTACACAAAACAAATAGATAATGTATTCTTTACAGTTAAGCGTTAAACTTGTTAAAATAACTAAGCTGTATTTTAACCTTGTAAATTTATCCGGCATTAAGTTATTACTGTAATTATAATACAATGATTGTCACATGGCGGATGATCTCCTGTCTCACCTGTTTCCCCCCGCATTGCTCCTGACAGATTTGGTTGATTTTATTTATCGTTGCTCACCGTGACGATTCCTTGTGTATTTTAATGTGTGTATATGTATCTGTGTATGTGGGTCTGTGTGCCTGTACGTGTGTTTGTTTTTGGGTCTTTCAGGTCCTACGACAAGAATGAACTTGAATTTTGTCACGGGCAGAAACGTACTTTCAATTAGCAATCCTTTGTTGGAAGTTAATATTATATGTGTGGCTTTTTGCACACTATTGTTTTCTACGAAGAGATACATTTTGGACAGAAACACTGAATTTTATTCAGTGTAAACGAAGAATGGAGCGGAATATTGTATGACATAAATATAATGAGATATCGTGATGTAACTATGGAGGACCCTGAATTGAAATATAACCACTTCTTCTTAGACTACAAAGTAACATGTTCACATATGTCAAATGCTCATAAAGAAGGCGAAGCACATTTGCGACAATGTGCGTACAAGTAGCATTGTATTTATTGTGAAAAATCAAGAGTCCTTTGAAATAATAAAAATTATGAATGCTGAAAGAGTCGACATTGTAATTAGGTAAAGATGCAAAAACTTGTGGCTTCCTTTTTGACATACAAGACACATGGTGGTCTAGTGTCATTATTTCAGGTTAGGATGTTATTTTAGGAAATGCTTTTTTCCTTTGCTCTCCCGAAAACAGGTGAATAAAACGAGACAGCCATTTATAATGAGTTGTACCTATTGCAGATACGTTTTCTAGCCACATACAGATTTTATAGTAAAGTTGTTACACCTGCGTCAGATAATACCAAAACCATCAACTGTCTGCGGCGGAAATGGCGAGTGCATTTTTTTCCTCTGTAGCAGACTGTCACAACTCAAAAAACTCCACACTTAATCATTCCACAGTCAGTGTTAATTTCAATACAAGTTCATAAATTTAAAACGAGATTTTAGTTCAGTTTAGTTCAGATGGAACCCCAAAGGTGGCAGCTGTTGATGCCTACTTTTGCTAGCCGTCAATTCTGTTCTGCATATTTAGGAAGTCTAGCATTCTGACAGCACTAGTTTCCAGAGAAATGTATTGAGAGTCGTTCCACAGTTAATACTGCTGTTTATTTCATTTATTTATTTATTTTTTAAACTGACCAAGTTTGTTATACATAAAAACAGGGACGTTTTACAACTATTTCGCTATTTCTACCCTCGATGCAACCGTTGTTATAAGACAGCTGACCTCCTCTGAGGAGATCTATCTGTTATGTATAAACACAGAGCGGATGGATATTTCTATCTATCTGGCTGTACTGTGTAAAGTGTTGAATATTCTTGCATATTGGTGAAAAAGGTGCACATGAGTGTCCAAGTCGCTAAAATCTATAATTTAGTGATTTTTTAAAGTGATTTCTCTCCATTATGAGTGCTATTTTGCGCGGAATCACCAGTGGATCTGCGGAGTAAAAAGGTGTTATACACAACAGACCAAACCACCGTAGAGGTTGGCTGTTGGACAACAACGCGTTGCAACAGGTTAGAGGGGAGGTCATTTGTACCAGACTGGCTGCCTGTGTATCCTTGCTTGGTTCTTATCGCGCATGTTCGCGTGTCATATTACCTGACTTGTAAAGATTGTGTTTGCCATGTATTTCGTTAGGTTTTAAAAATGTGGTCTATAGTCATATAGGCTATACCCATGGTGTAGACACTACTATCTGTCCGTCCGTCAGTCCGCCTGTCTGGCTATAAGCCTTTATAAAACGTTTTCACTGGGTTTCATTAAATAGCAATAAATAAAATTTTGTGGAAATATGGCCTATTTGTGTGTGTGTGAGGGCCAGATTCGTAAACCTGAAACCACATATTCTAAAAAAAAAACTATCTCCTCCTGCAGATTTTGTTAAATTTGATTAAATTTTGGCATTAGGATAGTGGAGTTCGGGGGTGAAATACATGAAAAATGTGTTTTTTTTCTGTTTTTTGATTTTCGAAAATATGAGGAATATGCAAAATCCTTAGATTCGACAGTTTTTCGGCAAAATATGTTTTTGATTAACCTATGGTTTCGTGGTATTGCCTTTAACAAAGGAAGCCTCTTGTTTTAAGACTTCAGGGAAGTAATTTTGCGGTCCCAACTGTAAGTCTCGCTACTTGGTGGCAAAATCAGCTCCCGCCCCCCCCCCCCACCCACCCACCCCACGAGCTGCTGTACAGGAATGGGTACCGGTGACATGGTGATATGTTTGTCGAGAATAAACTGGCTGAACTTCGTTTAAATCAGCATAAAAAACACGCGACTATTAGTTTTTGAGCGGTGATGATTGAAAATATAACAATATAAGAAGCAATGTTTACCACACAAGTACACTATTGATACGTAATCAGTAAAACTATTAACTGATAATGACTTGAAATTGTATACTTTTATTACAATAAGCAGATAGCGGTGTGTGGGATGCCACAGAACAAGGAGTTTAACGAGAATTAAGCGACTAAATGCGGATAAAGTTATGTATAGAGATATAGACATTTGATGGAGAATGCGATATAGCTATATCTTTTCATGACTGTTGAGAATAAGAGGAGGGGGAAATGGGGTCGAAAAATTCTAATGCCTATGTTGTTTACCGAAAACGGTCGACTTCATTTTTCTCCCCGATGTAGTACGGCAGGATATTTGATTTTAATATCGGGAATGCTGTGCACCAAGAAAACCCCACTTAGTTCGAAAAGCTGAACCAAATTTCGAAATGCGGTTTAAATCACATTTACAAAGTGATAAAGTATGCTAGTGAAGCTGATATCGTACAAAATATCCAAATACATTTTGAAGGAAATTGAAAAGATCTCAATATATTAAAAAAAAATACAATTTAAAAGCATGAGTTGGCACTGAAGAAAACTCAGCAGTGCTGAATTTATGTAAAATACGAAAGATCGTCCTGCCATACTGTGTCGAGTAAAAAGTGGGATGGTACTGCTCGCACATAGCCGCACCGTCTGTCTATGGGAGTGAGGCCGCATCGGACCATTCTAAAAGAATTGTTTCCAGATTTGTGTTCCGACAACAACATTATTTATCTATTTATTGCTTCCATGCCAATCTACGCGAATATTCTCACACAAATCCGAATTTATCGAACTTAAAGAACCCAACGCAACATTTTTTTATGACGTCAACATTGGTTGTATGCAATAGGCGTGTAAAGGGGAACAAGCAATTTTGCGCAGTTTCGGTCACACGGACCGACACTATTGTTGCCTTTTACTGGTGCGTACTTGAAAGGTTAAGCAGACCCACCGGCAGAAAACATTCTTATGTTTGTTATATACAAACCTCGATTTGATATTAAAATTATACCCAGGCTGTGAAAGATGGTACAAATGTAAACGAAGACAACCATTCGACTTTGATCCTTCCGATATTATGAAGACCACCAAAAACTGAAATATTTTTTGGTGCAGTCTCTACCCCAAGACATTGTATCTGAGTGACTATCACCCGCAGACACAAGTGTTTTTTCCCCACCTCCAACATTAAAATACAGTATTTCGCAAACCAATCCCAAGAAATACACTTTTAGAAAAGCCCTTAATGGCAAATGATTTTGCCTTGGCGGCTGTTTTTATACAGTGAAACTTTTCCTATCAGAACCCCTTATGGGTTGAAACTGCGATTCACATATAAGAGTCTGAGACATACACAGGAGTGAAAAATATTCAGCAAATTTTAAGTTGTATACACTAGTAACGAGATAAACTAGACTGAATTTCGCTACACGTAGCGAAATGACAGCCACTTGCAATGGTAGAATCTGTCTGGTCAAAGACACATTTTTCAGTCTTTCCACATAATTGTCAGCTTTCGAATTAGTATCATGAACAAGGACATCGAAGTAAATATAATGTAATCTCAAATAATCAAATTCAGTTTTCTAACCGTTTTAGAGATAATGGACAACTTCCGGTTTTTGATCTTGACCATAACGGAAAAGGTCAAGGTCACCGAGGTTCCTCTTATATAATGTCTTTTAAGCCCAAAGGGTCGAAAATAAGCTCAAAATCGCTCTATGTCTAACCGTTTTCGAGATAATATTCAACTTCCGGTTTTTCACCTTGACCATGACGGAAAAGGTCAAGGTCACCGAGGTACTTCTTATATAACGTCGTTTAGGCCCAAAGGGTCGAAAATAAGCTCAAAATCGCTCTACCTCTAACCGTTTTCGAGATAATGGTCAACTTCCGGTTTTTGATCTTGACCTTGACGGAGGAGGTCAAGGTCACCGAGGTACCTCTTACATAACGTCTTTTTGGCCCAAAGGGTCGAAAATAAGCTCAAAATCGCTCTATCTCTAACCGTTTTCGAGATAATGGTCAACTTCCGGTTTTTGAACTTGACCATGACTGAGGAGGTCAAGGACACTGAGGTACCTCTTATGTAACGTCTTTTAGGCCGAAAGGGTCGAAAATAAGCTCAAAACCACTCTGTCTCTAACCTTTTTCGAGATAATGGTCAGCTTCCGGTTTTTCACCTTGACCATGACGGAGAAGGTCAAGGTCACCAAGGTACTTCTCATATAACGTCCTTTAGGCCCAAAAGGTCGAAAATAAGCTCAAAATCGCTCTGTCTCTAACCGTTTTCGAGATAATGGTCAGCTTCCGGTTTTTCACCTTGACCATGATTGAGGAGGTCAAGGTCACCGCGGCACCTCTTATATAACGTCTTTATGGCCCAAAGGGTCGAAAATAAGCTCAAAATCGCTCTATCTCTATCCTTTTTCGAGATAATGGACAATTTTGCTTTAACGGAATTCAATATACAAAAGCACATGACCTTGACCTTGACACTGAATGTCGAAATTCCATCCATGATGTTACTGCCTATTTGAAACAAGGATTTGAGCGCTATTTGCAGCAAGTTTTCGTGATGGAATAGGTTTTTGAAAATATATTTTGACCTCAATTTGACCTTGACCTTGAAGGTTAAGGTCAAAAAATTTTGTGGATTTCACGACACCTCATCACCCTCTATCTCTGTGCCAAATTTCATCGTCCTACGTCAAATAGCGTAGGAGGAGTTTTCTGGAAACCTCCGTGACGGAAAAAAGGAAGGAATAAACGGCCAGAATTCTTTGCAAAGCATACCCATTTGCAAACTATGCTAGCAAGTGGGAATGACAAGTGGCCTTATTTTCAGCTTGGTCTTTTGTCAGTGTTTCTTAATCATGCACTGATTTATAGTGGAACTTAGTTAGCCTGTGTTAGTTGATATTCCAGGAGCGTTACCTCGTCATTTGATCAAACTTTGCATACAGCTACCCTGATCTGACAATTTGAAAGGATGCGAATGTTTACAAAATTAGAAATACGATAAACTGCGTGAGCAGTCGGGGACATATGACGTGATACTGTTATATAATCGACATAAAAATTGGAGGTTGCGGGTGAGGGCTTACATTGGTCCAAGGTGTGTTCTGCGCACGCCCGTGAATGTATGCGCGTATGCGTACACGCATGTGTCCCCGGTTTGCATGAAGCCCTTTTCTGTACACGCCCTCCGTCGGGAAATGCCCTTCGTCGGGAAATGCCCTTCGTCGGGAAATGCCCTCCGTCGGGAAATGCTCTTCGTCGCGATATTGCGATATGTCCTAAAAGCGACATATTTTTTTCACAGATACAACGTGTTTTTTTACAAAGAAATGTATAATCAAGACCTTTATCTGGTACCGTGAAAGCCCACAGCAAATTCACATACCCTATCACTGACCTGCCAACGGTAACATTTTGCAGATCTCCACATCCAGAGCACAGAGCAATCTGTCAGAAAGTCTGCATTGCTAATAGCTATTGCGTAAGCATACTAGTTAACACGGGGCTGATCAAGATTTTAATAAATATACTTAGGCGTTTGTACCGATAAAAATCAGTTCCAGACTTAAGTACATACGCGAGTCCATAGTCCGCCAAAGGATATTAGTGTTGCTTGAAGCTGGAAGGTATGTTGAAGTGCAAATAGAACTTCTATATAATTGCGATTTCGTTGACGCATTAGTGTCCACTGACTAGTAAAGCCAGAAAACATTACAGTGCACCGCAAGCGGCTAGAAACTTAATTATACAACATCAAAACTATTTCAAATTCATGTTTATGGTAAAAACCCTGAAGAAAATAACACTGATTGTTTCTCACTCGACTTTTTATCAAAATAAGAAAAAAGAAAAAAAAAAGAAAAATAGAAAGAAGTGGACCCGGGATCACTCAGCATGCAAATTCCCATCCTCTTCAAGATATGAGAAAGCACACCAGTACGCCCATACCGGACAACAGGGGCTCTCTGGAAGCTACAACTAGAAATCACTCCCTGTCGTCGATTTGGCCTCTGGGAGAATTTAGTGTATTTAGTGTATGTGCGTTCACTGTGCGGCGATGTGAAAAAAAGCTGTTTTGAAATTCAAGCGACCATAAATGGGGAGGGGATGGGGCTGGGACAAATATCAAGAGTAAGATGCAGTGCGTTTCTGGACAATAACGGAAGTTTGTCACGAGAATCGTCAAAACCGTCCACCCCACTTATCAGACTTTTATGTACGCCCTGACACACGCCAAAACCACAATGCTTATATCTTTCAACGTGTCCTGGGACATCCACTCATACATACGATTGCTCTTCCTGCCCCCGCAACCACCGCGGGTTCGGGCAAGTACCCCTTTTTCCGCGCGATTTAAACCCATAATTTACACCTTTTAGTGGGGCCCGAGCTAAATAAAATTTCTTCTGCATGCGATTTCTCATCAATGCCTCTGCGACCACCCCTCGGTTGATCTTCCAACGTGATTTCCACAAATAAGAACACCTTCAGAGGTTCTTCGCATGAAATACTCATAAAGCGCTTCTTGCCTGCGCTCAGACCGTAAAATGTCCTACAGTGTATCTAATTTTGTTGGCGGCGCGTAAAATCGTTTGCTCACTCATGAAAGATTTTGAAAACATAACTCAAGACCAGCTTTAAAGTCAAACTGCTATGTAAAAAAAAAGTAAAGAATTTAGTAGCGGATAAGATCTTGTCATGGCAGTGCATCCCTCCCAGTAAAAGAGTAAAATTCAACATTTGTTGGAGAATCCATTTATTCTTCCGTTTCTATGAGATACAGACTATATTTCAGACAAACATATATTTTAAATGGCAGCATCTTAACAAATTCAAAGTAACAAGGAAACAATGCAGAGAACCATGGGCCATATTTATAAATGCACACATTTGTAGCTAGCCAGATAGATTATAGCCTTCAGCAATGTTACGCAATAAACTTGATGAGAAAAGCACAAGGGTCAAATCGTTAGTGCACAGAGTACAGTCTTTATGATATAAATACAGACAAACCCCGAGATAGGACCACTCCGCAAACTTCACCGCCTCACAAATGGGACCATTTTGAAAACTCTCGTTCCGGGGGGGGGGGGTCTTCCAGTATGAAGAGATTCTAGTGGTGTGATTTCCCGGGATTCCACTGTGTTTTGTGTCTTTGAATACCTTGCTCATCCCAAAGACCCTGGATATAGTTACAGGTTCTTTGCAATACTTTCGGATTTAAAACAAAAACGAGTTCGCTTTTGCGAATACAAGACCTGGTCAATCACAGTGTAGTTGGTCAGTGTGTGGTTTTCTTCGTTGCCATGTCCGTTATCTAGACACGTCATTAGCCAGCGGGCTACTTGATAACGGTAATCTACTCCTTATCAAGTGTTTATAGCACAACATTTAGTTAGTTAAACGTGTGTTTATTATGATGTCACAGACATGCATTATGGTAAAGTGCCTTGCGTATCCGGTTTTTTTATGAGTTTGCTAGATGCTTGTAGCCTCGATAAGATATATGTAACAAAAAGATGCAGTCAAACCTACGTTAGTGCACACCTTTTATCAGGAACAACCTCTAAAAAGCAAACATTATTTATATGAGATATTTATAATTTATTATGTAAACTATTTTTCGTTAAGAAGAGGTTTTAGTATGTTTCATTTTTCGTTTTTTTGGGTATCCATGTTAAGTTTTTAGCGTGCATCGTCGCCGTACATTTGATACCAACTCAATTCATACTTTTATATATTGTTGCTCACTCTAGACTTGGCTCAACTACACTGTGAAAGGAAAAATTTATGGAAAAATTCATTGAAACTTCCGTAGAAATTCCAGAGAAAAAAAAAACCAACTAATTTCCCGAAACCCCAAACTTGGATTGAAATTCCAGAAGTTTCCGTTGACTAGAATTTCCTTAGGATTTCCAAGAAACTTTGGAAATGTCATAGAAATTCGGTCTAATTTATCGAAAAGGTTTTTGGAACTTCTGTGGAACTCTCATGGAAATTCCATTGAAGACTTCAAGCACTTAGCAGGAACTTCAATGGAAGTTCCATAGAAATTCCCGACGATTCCTTTGGCGTTCCCGATTCGGCCAATGTATCGTACAGATATTACTGGCCTTAAGGACAACATTATCTGACTGGTCAATAAAACTTTATATCGAGAACAAGCCAATATCTGCTAAAAATGGCGAAAATGGATCCGATGTCAATAAGTTAACAATATAACTTTCAAAATAAGTCAAGAAAACTAAGAATGTCACGTGATTTATCAACGTCCTACCAACCAAAAAACAAAATCGCGGTTCTATTGCTCCAGACAAGCACTGGCTTGTATCTGCCAGTGGGTTTTTTTTTCTTGTGTTGTCACTACATTGAGTAACACGCCACATGCGTGACTATAGGTTAAAATACTGATTTCCTCCCCCCCTCTCCCCCTCCCCCCCCCCGAACCCTGATTCCTTTAATGTCTGGAAGATCAGTCTGACAAAAGGCAAAAATTGCCAGGTCCCGCCCCCTGTCACGTGTGTTATCTTTATGTTATGTCAAACCTCATCTGTCTTGCATATGTCAACCAGGATTCCTTCAAAAGCGGGAAAAAATGAGAACATACAATATATTTTAAAAGTGAACTACCCAGCAATATCTGAAGATGCAAAGATTCGAACTAAATAACTTAACGGTCAAACATACCACAAGCAAATGTATCAGTCAGTGTTTTAATATATAAATATTTCAATTTATTTCAGTTCAATGTTATGCTGGTGCGCACTTTATTTCTTGGTCCAAGTTCTGGCTGTATACGCAAACTTTGATTATTACGCAGATGGTATGTATTATTTATTTTTATTTCTGCCCGGGAGTCCTTTGAAAAGTGCACCGGCTGTGCTAAGTCACAGCGGTAATTTCAACCCGATTTTGGTTCTTTAAAAATTCCCGCGAGGCAAACAGCAACTTAGGAACAGTACAGATTCTTTTAAAAAATGCCTGGATGGCAATATATTTTGTCATCAGCAATTAATCTTTATTCTAGTTTTAAAAAAACTACAGCTGCATATTTTTTGTCTTAATGCTCCCTCTGTGTTTTTTTTTTTTTCGATGTATTTTCATTTTAGTCGAAGTAATTAATGAATTTCTCTTCTTTGGACCTTGGATGTAGTCTGACTTGGTCTCTGTGTCCCTTGACACATTCTGTATTTATAATAAATGAAAAAAAATCACTGGGATGTAAATAACATCATGTCTCAAAAGTCACGTCGTGCACGTAATTCTTGTGTGACATATATTCTCTTTCTTTTTTTATCTTTTTTTGTGCTAACCTTTTCTCTCAATCACAAGTGCCAACGCACCTTATTGTGAGCTAATAATAAGTGATCTTAACGCCATTGTACTTAGCTATGTTCTTAAACATGATCACGGCACAAATCAGTTGTCATTCAACACCCTTTCCTCTGATCTCCACAAAAAAGCTATTGTCGTAAAAAAATACGCCGCAAGGGGGTTCTTATAGCGTAACCCCTTCGACCCTTAGACGTCTGTGTAACCGCAGTATCAATATCACTCTGTGTCGCAAAACGACAGCCGGAGGGTCGTAAACCAGTCCAGCAGCCGTTTTGCAAACATTCTCCACCCGTATCTGTATGCAGTTGAAATGGAATCCACTCTTCCATTTTTAGAGTAAAAAGAAGAGAGAGACAGAAAGATAGATTTGCATAAAGAATGTTATAAGGGTTCTATTTCTGTTTATGGTCTTAAAATTTCGGAAACTGCATTTTGATTGAATGGCATTCTGTAATTCTCGCAACTACAGTTACACTATTATCTCAGTGTAAAAGGTGGAAATAAAAGAAATTTGAAATGCCCTCCTCTGTCAACCGCAAAATGTGCCTCCAGGGTCTTCTGAAGGCGATCTGCTGGAAGGCAAGCATTGTGAAAATTGATTCCACATGGATATGTCTTTCCGAGATCCTCTCGGCCTTTACAGGTTGCTGTATTTGTTCTGGTTTTGTTTTCCGTATACACCGTGCGATAACGTTCCCTCTGTTAGCAAATCTCGATATCGGTTCAGTGTACTTTCTGGCGCCGTTCAGTTCGGCCGCCGAGCAACAATCGTCTCAACACACAGACTCCAAGTACACCGTCGAATAATAAGACAGCTCGTGATTAATCCAGCAATTTCAACTTATTTTAAAGTGTCATCATTCAATATTTGAAAAGAATGGGGGGGGGGGGGGGGGGGGGATCCTCCCCTTCACTGGAAAGGAATGCATAGTCGGATAAGAGATTTTCAAAATCGTCTCGGCAGTATTTCTAGGAATAACAGACATAGACTGCTCTATAAAGGCTTAACACATTTGACACTCCTTCCACCACCTGCACTAACGCGATAATCTTTCCGTGATGTTGTCATTTAAACAAAAAAGAAGACGGTGGTGTGTCGTACCTCCAGCCTCGTTCAAATAAACTAGACCGAATTCCGCTACATAGCGGAATTAGCCCACTTGCAGAAACAATTACAGAAAATATTTGCACTAAATCATGACAAGAAACCTCGAAGTCACCCCTTCTTTATCTGTGCTTCGATCCAGTTTTCCGTTTTTGACTTTGAGCATGATCGAGGAGAGTCAAGGTCACCGAGATACATCTTACATATCGTCTTTTACTCCAAAGGGTCGAAAATAAGCTGAAAACGGCTCTATCTCCAACCGTTTTCGAGATAATAGTCAACCTCAGGTTATTGACCTATAGATCGTGACCTAGAAGGTCAAGGTCACCGAGGTATCTCTTATGTAACGTTGTTTAGGCCAAAAGGGTCGAAATTGAGCTCAACATCGCTCTATCTCTAACCGTTTTCGAGATAATAGTCAACTTCCGGTTTTTTACCTTGATCGTGACCCAGAAGGTCACCGAGGTACCCCTTATGTCACGTTGTTTAGGCCCAAAGTTTCGAAAATTAGCTCAAAATCGCTCTATCTCTAACCGTTTTCGAGATAATAGTCAACTTCCAGTGTTTGACCTTGACCGTGATCCAGAAGGTCAAGGTCACCGAGGTACATTTTATGTAACGTTGTTTAGGCCCAAAGGGTCGAAAGTGAGCTCAAAATGAAGGTCAAGGTAAAAAAATTTGCGGATTTGACGACAGCTCATCACCCTCTATGACTATGCCAAATTTCATCGCCCTACGTCAAAAAGCGCAGGAGGAGTTTTCTGGAAACCTCCGTGACGGAAAAAAGAGAAGAAAAAAGGAGGAAAAAGGGCAGAAATTTCGAGAAAACCTACAAACTTATACCCATTTACAAACGAAGTTTGCAAGTGGGAATAACCATTCTTAATACATGCATCGACAAGGATGCGTCAACCTCGATTGTTAAGGGGCCATCCATAAATACGCAAAATGTATTTATAATGGCGGAGGGGGTTTAAAAAAATCAAAAGTTTCATCAATTTTTGCGCACGCACTTTCTGGATGGTCCTTAAATTGGCAGTCCGCGCTACGTGGGTTGTCACATGAACTTCATGCTGCTTTCTGCCGTAGCACAGAAGAACTGTTCAACCGTCTTCAGTTCTTTAGAAACGAAAAAAAAGTTTTAGACTGAAGCCGGGGCTAGACGTAAAATGAATAAGTGGGGTTTAGTTTTTATACTTATCTATTTCCTGAAACATGAGTTTCTTTACCTCGATTCAAGGAGGACTTGATGCATCTCGAAACTTAGGACAAATATGTTCATTATGCGTTTCCTTTGTGGCCATGCATGATGTACGCAAAATTTTCGAATTTTTGACATTTCTGAAAAAAATAAGACATTCTTCCATACAGCGATATTATAGGTATCTCTGAATAAATGATGAAAGACGGTGCAGATCTACAGCATATCTAGTCTCTAAATTTAAGAAACCAGCAGAATTCGCGCGAAAGAAATTTATTGTCTAAAGCAGAGCATATATAGTAACAGTCAGGCACAGGCTTCGGACATAGTAACAGACAGGCACAGGCTTCGGACATAGTAACAGACAGGCACAGGCTTCGGACATAGTAACAGACAGGCACAGGCTTCGGACATAGCAACAGACAGGCACAGGCTTCGGACATAGTTACAGACAGGCACAGGCCTCGGACATAGCAACAGACAGGCACAGGCCTTAGACATAGCAACAGACAGGCACAGGCTTCGGGCATAGCAACAGACAGGCACAGGCTTCGGACATAGCAACAGACAGGCACATGCCTCGGACATAGCAACAGACAGGCACAGGCTTCGGACATAGTAACAGACAGGCACAGGCTTCGGGCATAGTAACAGACAGGCACAGGCTTCGGGCATATTAACAGACAGGCACAGGCTTCGGACATAGTAACAGACAGGCACAGGCTTCGGACATAGCAACAGACAGGCACAGGCTTCGGACATAGTTACAGACAGGCACAGGCCTCGGACATAGCAACAGACAGGAACAGGCTTCGGGCATAGCAACAGACAGGCACAGGCTTCGGACATAGCAACAGACAGGCACAGGCTTCGGACATAGCAACAGACAGGCACAGGCCTCGTACATAGTAACAGACAGGCACAGGCTTCGGACATAGTAACAGACAGGCACAGGCTTCGGGCATAGTAACAGACAGGCACAGGCATCGAACATAGTAACAGACAGGCACAGGCTTCGGACATAGTAACAGACAGGCACGGGCTTCGGACATAGCAACAGACAGGCACAGGCCTCGGACATAGCAACAGACAGTCACAGGCTTCGGGCATAGCAACAGACAGGGACAGGCATCGGACATAGCAACAGACAGGCACAGGCCTCGTACA
The DNA here is from genome assembly GCA_949752745.1 of Protula sp. h YS-2021. Taxonomy (NCBI): domain Eukaryota; kingdom Metazoa; phylum Annelida; class Polychaeta; order Sabellida; family Serpulidae; genus Protula; species Protula sp. h YS-2021. Next base: position 53,197,812 of record OX457030.1, on the reverse strand, counting down.
TAGTAACAGACAGGCACAGGCTTCGGACATAGTAACAGACAGGCACAGGCTTCGGGCATATTAACAGACAGGCACAGGCATCGGACATAGTAACAGACAGGCACAGGCTTCGGACATAGCAACAGACAGGCACAGGCTTCGGGCATAGTTACAGACAGGCACAGACCTCGGACATAGCAACAGGCAGGCACAGGCCTCGTACATAGCAACAGACAGGCACAGGCTTCGGACATAGTAACAGACAGGCACAGGCTTCGGACATAGCAACAGACAGGCACAGGCTTCGGACATAGTTACAGACAGGCACAGGCTTCGGACATAGCAACAGACAGGCACAGGCTTCGGACATAGTTACAGACAGGCACAGGCCTCGGACATAGCAACAGACAGGCACAGGCTTCGAGCATAGCAACAGACAGGCACAGGCTTCGGACATAGTAACAGGCAGGCACACGCTCTGGACATAGTAACAGGCAGGCACACGCTTTGGACATAGTAACAGACAGGCACACGCTTTGGACATAGCAACAGACAGGCACAGGCGTCGGGCATAGTAACAGACAGGCACATACCTCGGACTTAGCAACAGACAGGCGCAGGCTTCGGACATAGTAACAGACAGGCACAGGCTTCGGACATAGTAACAGGCAGGCGCACGCTTTGGACATAGTAACAGACAGGCACACGCTTTAGACATAGTAACAGACAGGCATAGACTCCGGACGTAGTGACAGACAGGCACAGGCTTCATATTGGGCCCCAGGTATATAATATTCTAAAGAGCGCCGAAGGCGGGAGCTATAAACACAGTTAAATAATATTATAGTTTCCCGAGCACTGAAGGCGCGAGCGAGGAGAATGCGGCGAAGATAACCCACTGATTAGTCATTGATCGGTGAGTGCCTGACAACCCCTCCCCCTCCCAGACATACCCCCAAAGCATTTTATTGCATATCTGTGCTGATCCCAAAGACCCACCAGATGGTTCTTGGAAAAGCGGAATTCTAGCGCCGGAAAAGTCTGATGTGTGCAGGAGGATGTACACGGAATTCTAGCGCCGGAAAAGTCTGATGTGTGCAGGAGGATGTACAGCGAGACGAACTCGAATCCATGAAGCCAACACTCCACTTTAGAGGGGATGGGGAAGTGGTGGCGGGCTAATAATAATTGGTGAAAAAAAAATTAATTATTTAATGACGTTTTAAATACTGATACAAGTGAAATCGTTCTGTAGGAGCATGATTGTAGAGACTTGTCTTTTTTCGGTAAAATTGCGGAGAGTTCGATATGTTTGTGTTTTCGCAAAAAAACATAAATTAAGCATAAATGTCCAAGTCTGTTCGCTTTCTCCCACAATGCAACCAGTCTGGGAGCCGTACCTGTGTGCATAGTCGAGTTTTGAGACGGGCAAAAACACAGAACGCCATCAGACATGCATCTCACATCTCTCATTGCTAATTAGGGAATAAAACATGATCTAAGGAAACACCGGTTAACATTTCACTACATCTCCTTCTACATGGTTGTAGATAATAAATTGTCGAAGAGGCGGGACTAGCTTTTTTTTTTTTTTCGTTTTGTTTTCACGGTTACTCTTTCCTGAAACTTTTTGGCAAGTGTTTTCGTTTATCACTCGCATATCCACAAAGTGCACGCATGTCGGCCATGTATCAGCAAATCGTTCCGCGGTTTTTGCCAGATATTTTTCCCAGTCGACTGCTCTTGGCATCGCGGGAATTGCGCACGATAATAACGGATAAAAAATATCTCTGTTGTGTGTAAGCTTTGACCTCAGCCGTAGCTCAAATTTCCCACGCAAGGTTATATATTTTAAAGGAACTGTGTCATGCAATAATACATTTACAAAGAAACAAAAATCGTACATAATGAGACGTTCAACTGCCATAAAACTAAACAGTGGGGCACTTTACCTCTGCGCGGTTGTGTGTGAAATCACACGCACTGGCGTACGTTTCGACACGTGAGTTTCCCTTGATATTGTTGATGTACGAGTTTGTTTCAACCTCGGGGGGGGGGGGGGGGCACCAACGCAGAGTGCCAAACTAGAAAGAATATCCCCTTTTTTCATCAAACGCGAAGTACAGTTCTGGAAGAACCCCCTTTTTTGTTGGTAAGGCGGAGTACTAAATGAAAATTACCACCACGTTTTTAACGAAATTGGCACTCTGCGCGGAGCGCGTCTGATCTTAAAATTATCCCCCCATCCCCCCATTTTTGTTGTTTTTTTGGACACGCATGGTAGGACATATGATACCAAGTGGTCCCACTGGGTTTTCAACTTCACTGTCATTCAGAACTCTCTCTCTTTCTCTCTCTCCCTCTCTCTTTTTTTTCTCTCTCTCTCACTCTTCCTTTCTGTCTCGCCTCTCTCTCTCTCTCCGTCTCGCCTTTTGATTATTTATTCGGTAATTGCGGGTGTCAGACATCATTTCTTCAAACAGCCAAAATACATTACATAAACCAACCTAAAAAGATTAAGTTAGCTCACACTGAAGGCGAAACAGTTTGAAAAATATTTAAACTTTTCTGAGAACTGCGAAGTCGCCGTTAGTCTTTTTTTTATGTTGGGCTTGTACTGGGCCGAAGATCATACTTACCGTGAGAAAAATGCCGAACAAACATTTGCAATTTGATCTATACTAAACAGGAAGAAGAAATGTAGAAAAAAAAAGCAAAAGAGAAAAAAAAATAGAGAAATAAGTAATTGTTAAGCAACAGAATTTAGACTTTGTAAGCCGAGAGTCTGTCGCGATGAATTAATAGCGTTCCGCTACAGATTCAACTTTTTATAGTGAAAACTCATCGAAATTGAAGTTAAATTGAAGAAATCAATGCAGCATAATAATGCTTAAGTTAATATGGTTTAGTTTTCATAGATTATTTAAATTAAACTGTGTCATTGTTTATCTGGGCGAAGACTGCCTCTTTTGTGTATCTCATCCTCGGCAATTATACTCGAACACGCAATAAATAGGATTTACAAAACAGTGGTTGTGGGGATGGAAATTTCAAAGGTTGTGAGAAATCGATACGTACGAAAACTGGTTTCAGTTATTGTCTTCGATTAAAATAGTAAATGTATTTGAGAATTAAAATGAATTGTGACTTTTGAGTATTTTAAGAAACATTAATTCGCCAATTTATTGGATATGGACAGCGTAAGGCCAAATTGAAAATTTCGGAGAGCGGAGGGTGGCAGGCATACGAATGTGCACGTATGAAATTCGTGGATCAGCTATAGTTAGCCTGAAAATCTCTAAAACTCCAGGTCGCATTAGCAAGTACACGACCTGCAACTGTAGACAAGAAAAAAAAACGAAGATACCAAAATGGGGCAAAGTGCACTACTTTATGAATTCCGGCCGTCTCTAACACTTTTTAAATCAGATTTACGTCGTCTGGGGTCGAGCAATGAAAAAAAATCCATTCAGTGTCATCGCTTAAATAATGAAATTTGTTCTTATTTTGTTCTTCAAATAAGAAGTGACTTTTTGCTAAATTTTTACTTTCGTCATTCAGATTTCTAAATCTTTAGAAGCCATTGTATGTTTATAGTCGCGACACAGAAATCATTGCACTTTAAAAGATTAAAAAGAAAAACATCACGCCACTGTATAACCGTTATGTACCAGCCAAAAAAATGTTTTCGACAAGTGATTAAAACAAGGTACTGCCCCGAGGGCAGCAGACTGCACATATTTTCTTGCAATAAAATGGTCCCAAGGTTGCCAAATATTTAAAAAGACATTGGGGACAATACAACCAATAAAACTGATATCTTAGAAATACAAAGGCGATGTAAATCGATGCGCAAATGTGTACAAAAAGTGTAGGGTAATACGCCCCGTTAAACAGAAAGCGTTCAAGCGGTGCGCCCGTCTTGAACAATTCAGCGATGAGGTAACATTCACCAATTGTTTACCAATTGATTCCTTTATTTATTTACTTTTTGTTATATATATATATATATATATATATATATATATATATATATATATATATATATATATATATATATATATATATATATATATATATATATTAACTTTGAATTACAACTCAATGCACCATGTCAGATGATCAAAAATTTCGTTTTTGTTTGTCTACAGCCTCCTACAAACAGGCAGTTTCTACAAGTAGTATATAAAACTACGTAACTGACAATTGTCTGAAGCTTTGTAGGTCAGCTGAGAATACGCAGATATTGTTTTGAATCAACAAGAGGCATGTTGACCACAGGGTAGATGTTGACCTTCCAACCGGAAGTACTCGTTTGTTAATGTTGGACAGAAACCCAAATAACATATTCCGGGCGTTTGCGAACGTCATGTGAACTTTTAGCGTAGCCACAGTGCCTTTGAATTTTGATCAACATTTTTTTCGACTGCGAAACAATAAAGAATGTTATTGAAAGTCGAGATGGGAGCAGTGTGTATCTTATGCTCAAGCGTGAGGAGCGTCTCGTGTACGTCCATTTTATCTGTAAATGTAAGATTTACCGTTGAATAGCAGTTATATTTCCATTGCATACATGATATCAAGTTACTCACACACCCCAACATGTGTTTTACAACAAGTTGCCTAAGGGTCATCTCTTTGGTGTCCCATTTTTTCCTGAAAACACATTACACGTTTTAATGTCTAGACATGGACATTTTTCCTCGGCTTCCTTGGGTTTAATAAAGGGGAAAGATCAGAAACCGAAGTATTACACAAATACAACTACCAATCCTCTATTACATTAGGTTTACATGATGTCAAAGATCGAATCCGGTAAGAATATCCCCACCCCTCACATCCCCCACGGAGCCGCCAATGACATCGCATGACAGGGGGTTTTCTCAATGGTCTTTGTTATGTGTGCAGTGGCAAAATTCGGTCCAGTTATCCCCCAGTGTAATGAGGGGATATAGGTTTCAGCTGGTCCGTCTGTCCGTCTGTTGTTCGCCTTCTCGTCCGGGCTATATTTGAAATCGGCCAAAAATTCTCAAAAATACGACTTGTTAAAAAATGGCTGTTTTTTTTTTTTTTTTTTGGAAATTTGTTAGCACGGAGATAGGTTTGTCCAGACGAGTTCTCTACAACTATTCGATCCAGCGCTCTGAAATTTTATGCAGTGAATATATATATATATATATATATATATATAAATATATATATATATATATATATATATATATATATATATATATATATATATATATATATATATATATATATATATTGTACATGTGCAACGTTGCATTATTTTTGTAATCGGCTAAAAATTAAAAATAAACATGCGCATTGGTCTGAAGTAAGAACCGCGCATCGATGGAAGTTACATAAACATGCGCTCTGGTCCGAAATGCGAACCGCGCACCAACACAAGTGAAATATACATGCGCACTAGTCCGAAATGCGAACCGCTCATCAACGGAAGTTAAATAAACATGCGCGCTGGGGCGAAATGCGAACCACACATCGACGAAAGTAAAATAAACATGCGCATTTGTTCGAAATGCAAACCGCGCTTCGACGCAAGTTAAATAAATATGCGCACTGGTCCGACATGCACACCGCGCATCAACGCACGTTAACCAAATATGCACACTAGTCCGAAATGCGAACCGCTCATCAACGGAAGTTAAATAAACATATTCATTGGTCCGAAATGCGAACCGCGCATAGTAGGTAGAAAACATTGGTTCTGCTGCAGTGACGTCATTGCAGCAGAACCAACATTGGTTCTGCTGCACCGACGTCACTGCAGCAGAACCAATGTTTGGTTCTGCTGCAGCAGAATCGGCAGATGGTAGACAGACGGACAGACGTGGGCAGACGCGGGCAGACGGATAGCCGGGCAGACGGACAGTCGGGCAGACGCGGGCGGACGGACAGCCGGGCATAGCCATGGTAACGTAGCCATGTAGGCGTAACCCTGATAACAAAGTGATGACCCCCCCCCCCCCCAGAACATACTATGTACTGAGCCCCCCCCCCCAGGATCGTGATATGGCTACCTTCAAGAGTGTATAACTTTAAAACTACTTGAACGCTTTACAAGAAAATTTCACTGTTTGATTCAGTTTTATGTAAAGTTTTAACATTAAGTGATTACAGGCTATTTTCACCGAAGGCTGTGTGCATAATGTGACATGCCGCCATTTTCATTTTGTAAAAAGTGAAAAAGTGAAATAACTTTCGCTATAGTTGGTCGATTTGAATGAAAATTTCACTGTTTGGTTCAGTTTTATATCTAGTTTTGTTATAATGTATCATGGGCTATTTGCGCAGCTGGCTGTATGCATAATTTGACATGCCGCCATTTTAACTTTGTAAAATTGGAAAAGTGTAATAACTTTCGTTATGGCTGACGGATTTGCATGAAAATCTCACCGTTGGATTCAGTTTAATGTCTTACTTTACAGTAGTTTGCATAGGTGGTTGTTGGTTGTTAAATTAACATGCACACTTGTCTTAAATGCGAACCACGCATCAACGCAAGTTAAGTAAACATGTGCTCTGTTTTGAAATGCAAATCGCGCATGAACGCAAGTTAAAGAAATATGCGCACTGGTCCAAAATAAAAACCGTGCACCAACGCAAGTTAAATAAACATGCGCACTGGTCCGAAATGCGAACCGCACATCAACGCAAGCTATATAAACATGCGCCCTGGTCCGAAATGCACACTGGGATTGGTCTTATCGCTTTTCGTAAGCTGGAACTTTGTCCTGAGACAAACTTATTGATGTAAACTCTTTGCACGGAGATAGATTTTGTCCATACGCGTTCTCCGAAAATATTCGATCCAGCGTTCTGAAATGTTTTGCAGTGAATATATATATATATATATATTGTAGATGTGCAACGTCCTCTTATTTTTTAAGTCGATCAAAAACTGTCATGCAATGCAAGGTTTTCAATTTCATTGAATTAACTAACATCCAGTGATATTTGTGCGCCTCACTGATGCTCTAGTTTTCACCAGATTCCAGCCTTGAAAACCCAGATTTGGATTTTTTTATTTACACAAACCACTGAGTGTCTTTCTTTGAATTGAGATAGTTTCTTTTCCAGGATTTTGTCCATAGCTTTGATCTTTTCGACCAGATACCTTACTTAAGTCTTGAACTTGTCGAAAATGCCAAATTTCTGTACATATTTACAACACAACAGTAATGTAAATGGATGAAATAACAAATCTAAAATATGCACTTGATGATTCGTTTTTATAGTATAATAACCAGATAAGATTTCGTACAATAAATATCAAGGTTCGGTTTATCTTCACGATGCTTTGGTGCAAAGCGTTTACATTGTTGCATGTTTTTAAATCAAAATGATTTATTGAAAATGCTAGAGGTTACAATGCACTGGGTTGTATCGGCGCTGGAACACGACCAGTTCTATCAGGTATTTTCGGGATATTCCGATTGTTGATACTACGGTTGTCGCAAGCCTGGCACTTTTTAATGTCAAAATATGGTCGCCATATACTTCTTACAGTGTATTGTTGTATTTCAAAGGGGTGTTGTGTTGAAACAATTTATTTCCATTAGGCGGTATAGCTACAACAAAATTTATAAAATACCAAAATCACCAAAAAGAGTTACACTTTTAGACTTAAAATTTAGGTGCATATAAAGTAGCATTTGATGGAATACTTCGTGGTCAGAACAAAGGACAATATACCTGTGTTATATTTTTTTATCTTTTAATAAAGGGAGGGGAGGGGGTGGGGCACTTGGTAGTTTCTGTGTCCCATCCGAGCCCAAAACAAAAACACAGAGAAGGGGGGGGGGGCTGATTTGAGGCCAGACGCCATACGCGCAGAATGTCAGTTTTGCTTAGAAGGATGTAATGTCATTTCATTCACTGCTCCCTGTACCAATTAAAAAAAAGGGGGGGGGGGGCTTATCTGAGAGCGTATCTGGTTTGAGCAGGTAGTTGAAAACACTGAATAATATACACATAACTCCCTCCCCACCCCATCCCCCAACTCCATTAGTTAAGCCCTGACTCTCCAAGTAAACGAGATATTTTCGAGAAACAAAATAATACGGTATTTCCCAAATAGCGAGAAATACGAAACAATCTTCTTCTGGATGCCTTGAAGTACGTATCAGAAGTATGCATTTGCCACATACATTACATGTACATGGCCCCTAAAAATACAGCGCTAACGGTGTCTATGTATATGGCCCCTAAAAATGCAGTGCTAACCGTATCTATGCATATGACCTCTAAAAATACAGCGCTAATCGTGTCTACGTATATGACCCCTAAAAATACAGCGCTAACCGTGTCTATGTATATGACTCCTAAAAATACAGCGCTAACCGTGTCTATGTATATGACTCCTAAACATATAGCGCGAACCGTGTCTATGTATATGACCCCTAAAAATACAGCGCGAACCGTGTCTATGTATATGACCCCTAAACATATAGCGCGAACCGTGTCTATGTATATGACCCCTAAACATACACTGCTAACCGTTAATTTTCTTAAAAAAATGTCCTGCAATTACCGTTAGCTTTGTGGTGGGAGTAGCGGTACATATTTCCCAATGTATCTTTTACACGGGAGGCGGTAGAAATGCAACCAAAACATGACTCAAATGTGACACATTTGTATATAAATTTAGAATAAACTCACGAATTACGCGAAAAACAACATTTCTTCAGTAAGATTTTAATTCACCCTGTATCAAAACAAAATAAAACTGCTTTTGACCAGTTCTAAAATCAGTCCAACCGTTGACAAAGAATCTTCGAAAAGTCCAGTTTTTCCCAGCCGAAAAAAGATCATTTTAAAACGAGTGATTGCGATAATGGGTGTCGGACATAAATTTGCTTTAAGCCATGCCACTTTTTATGTATCTTAATGATGCATAAAAAGGTCATGATAACTTTGAAATTTGACGATTTCTCGTAAGTTTTTTATTACAAAATCAATGGGAAAACACGAAACAGGAGAGGTGATGTCGGGCTAAACAATTAACACGCGACTCTGTAGTGACGACTCGTGTCAACTCCCTGTCCCCCATCCCCCCCTCCCCCGCCCCCCCTCCCCATCCTCCGGTAACGCTTTCGTGCTCAAGCAGTAAAGCCAAATGAGGATTTTAAATAGCAGAAACTGGAAAACTTAAGGATTTATATTAGTAATGTTTTTTTTGTGTGTTGATACCTTTTAAAAATTAACCACAGTGAATACAGAACCAAAAAAGCGAAATCTTTGATTTAGTGTAACTTTTACTGAATTTAAATAAAAATAACTATATTTGTTTTAATTGCAAAGAAACAGCCTGCGCCCAGACTGATTTCCAAAATAATTATAACTGAATGTGTGTTGAATGAAGTTCATTGTGAAATGGGCAATAATAACAAAATAGTGGTTTCCTGCAGACACTTTTCTGAGCTCTTGCCCATTAAAAAAAGGTATTCGAGACACAAACAAAAATGTGTCTTGGGTGCTCCTGAATTGTCTTTGGCAATTGAAGGGGTCCATGCATAAACTTGATAACTCCACTTACCACGAAAATGCACTATTACCACCACGGTATTTCTTGGCCTCTGTTCTATCATATATGTAAGTCTTACACCTCAAAACCGATTAGAAGAGGGCATTTTTGAAAAAAAAAATGCGATGGGAAAACCTATGTTTGTTACTGAAATTTCAAACTTTAAAGGCGTTTTTCTCCACTGCTGATAACTGCAGTTATCACGTTTATGCATGGACCCCTTCAATTGAACAGTGGTGATTTTTTCATAGACTAGACAAAATAATCTTTTACCTATTTAATAACTTGATGTGAGCCGAGAAAATTCAGCATAAGTTAATACTTTGTCTCCCGTTTTTTAACGTAGCGCGGGGTAGTGGGGACTGTCGAAATCTTGCCTTTTACACCATGGCGTGACTCAGATACAAGCAACTGTTCTTTTTCTGAGGTTTTCTTTAAACGAATGCTTGATATCAGAGAGCTTGACTGATGTAGATGTACCCTATATGTGGTTACATCCACACTGCTACTCCTGACCAAAACGCTCTATGGTACCCAGTAAACATTCCAACGTCGATTCCACGTCAATTCGACGTTGTGACGACGATCGGATCAAACTGCAACATTGATTCTGTTGTGATCTAGCGGTGATTGGTCGCAATCACAGATCAACATTTTGGCATAACAATAAATAGATTTTGGATAAACAATGTTGTTCAGGTGCTGTTTTTTGGTCGCAACCAAAACCCCAGTTTCTCTGTAATCTAATCAACGTATGTGATGCAACGTTGAATAAACGTCGGAAGTAGTAAGGGAGTCTATCTCCTGCCACGCTACTGTCGAAAAATCAAAGTTTTATAAACACCGAATAATCGACGTTGTATAAACGTCGGGGTCACAACCAAACAACAGAATCATCACGTTAATAGCTCACCGACAATAGAAGCCATGACAGGTCGACTCGAAAATACACCAAAAAAGAGGACCTGAAATATGGGAATTTTAGGAGCATGCAAGTATGACCCAATTAAGGGTGGGCATACCTCGACGAAGCGCTTACCACGACACCGTGTTAGTGTCACTGTCTAGTCATTCTAGGCTCATATTTTCCCCGACGTCCATACAACGTTTTTGATTTCTATATGCAATCTTTTCTCAACGTTGATTTGGAGGACAGAATGTATGTATAACGTCGGCAGACAGACGTTGCGTCGACTTCTATAATTAACCAATTTGAAAATTCGCCATTGATTCGACGTCGGATGCAATGTCTATCTAGCATTGGTCGGCCGTTGCAATGTTTAGTGGGTACATACAAGCTGTCTGACCCGACGTCTTGACGTGGCACTGACACGTTAGGCTCTACATTGCACATGGAATGTGGGAAAAACCAACTCAGCATTAATTTTTCTTCTCCAAAATATGTTTGAATGATAATTCTTACAATTTTAGCCGGATCATATTTAGACCTGACATGCAATGCACCTTCAAAAATACGGATCGAATATACAGAAATACAAATATCATGTCTGGGGGTAGATATTTTCCCACGTTCACAGACGCGATATGACACAACAACAAGCGTTTTTCACACGGGGAAGGATCATAGCTTTTCGACAGCAACAGCCCATGTGTTCTATGCCCGTAGTCGCGTGGCGGTTAAGGTGAGCAGGGCCTCTTTCCCATTCCAAACCTCAGATGCAGCTCCGGTAGTGGCGGTAATTTATACAACGTGGAATGGAAATCCGGAATGGCATCGTGGGATCGTCGTGTAAATTAAATATACTTTAAATGGGTTCGGTCATAATACACGCGATTTACTTGTTACTAAAACTAGAGCAGCGTCAACTCGGAAATAGCAGCATTTTCAGGGTATCACAACAAACGACTTAAAAGATCAGACTTACAGATTTTCTATATAAGTCCAATGATAATGAAAAGCAATATTTTAACGTGCCGTTTTACATGAGAAATAACACCCAAGTTTAAACCTTGAAAAAAAAAGTTAGTTAAACAGTATGTAAATCAAATGAATAGGTAAATGACCTCAACTCGTTAAGTCGAGTATAGAATTACAGGTTCAAACAACAATGCCCCTCCCGTCACCTCACATTTTCTTCTCCTGGTTCCGCTCCGCTTACCATGTTAAAAAAAAGGTTACAAAATTGCACATCCAATACGGCAAAACACCAGCAATGTTTATGTCAATTTATATAAAACAGTCTTGCTCAAAACATTACTTCCAGGCGGCAAATGCTTAAAATGGTAGAGACTTATTATTTGATTTATTGTTGAAAGTCACAAGAAGACGACAGTCACATGGATAAATTTGTCATTTGCTGTGAACAGTGGGAAGCGATGGCGCGAAGTCAAGAATTACTGCTAAACATAAATATGGGATATTCCATTGATGCGTCAATGAGAAAACAAAAAATCATCTCGAACTGAAAACGGACTGGCATATAGTGAAAAAATCCTTGGATTTTGCATGTCTCTTTGTATTAACTGCTCTGTCTTAGAATATACCCTCAAGGAATATTTGAACATCATCAGATCATCGAACAAGACAGTGATTGTCTTTAATTTATGAGAATATTTGAGGACTTCCACTACATCCACAGCAGCCGGACTATATTTTGGAAAATGTAAAACCAAATTTATTTTACGAGGGGAAGACAGGTGCATAGATTAGTCTGAAAAAGTTGAATTTAAGTGAATTATTTATGTCGCAGTTAAGGCAAGAAAGAGCAATATTCCTGGTTCTCTTTTTTTTTAAAAAGTGTAAGGCATTGGCCGAGACTATCGCACTATTAAAAGAAAATTTATATACAATATATGTGTTGTTATTTATAATTTTAGATTGTTTCTGTTAAAAAAATAGGAGAGCCGTAACGCTCGAGACACCTCTCAAGAGAAATTTCTTTTCACAAGGGCCAATTTCGGCATTTTTTCGACATCACGGATCATCTTCTACTTTCGCTTTTTTTTTCTTTTTTTTTTTTTTTGCTACCGTCCGACCGACTGTTTTTTTTTTCACTCGCATTTTGTCGCCACTATTTTCGCGATTTTAGGAGGATGAGAAACAAGATGCATGACTTTACATTCAAATCTCAACTTAACGATATTCAGCTGTAACATTATTTAGAATGTTATATATCTGGCTCTTGCTCTGTTCCTTGCAAACAGCGTTTTGAATTATAAAAATCATCCACTGCTAGAAATCTCCGGAAGGATGACGTTTTCGTTACGACCAGATTTGTGATCTTGAGAACAATGGATACCAAAACTGTGTTTTGTTCACATCGAATTATTTACATTTTGAGTGTAATATTGTCAAAATACACTTTCCAGTCACAGAGCACGGAACAAAGGTCACAAAACAATTATTTGAACTATGTGAATAGTATACAAGGGAGTAACTTCAGATGCGAACCAATAGAAATCGCGCAATGCCAGAATCTTGCCCGATCTTACACACATACAGTTTTACCGAACATGGTTGGGGACCAGACCCAGCTGGAGGCTTTTGTATCCTTAGAATTATACAAACAGCTGGTGGACATGAACTGTTCCGAGCATATACAGCTGTTTTTGTGCCTGGAATTATTACCTCAGTGTGTTGACGGCGGGAACTATCCTATCATACCCTGCCGCAACTTTTGCAAGCACATACATAAGGAATGTGGTCTGGACTTGGAAGTGGTTTTAGGGTTTCCTTTTCCGTTTGGTTGTGAAATGCACCCAAATGACGTGAGATGGTGTTCCTATCCTGAAAGCTTGGACCAGATAACTGAGCAGCAATTTCATTTTCTTTTCGGAAACTCAGGTCAGTGGAAATAAATACAGAAAATTCTTACGTATTCTCATCACAAGTTACGATTAAGGTCACCACAAGAAACAACTTGTCTCCATTTTTAACCTTGAATGTTCAAGGTCAGTATTCGCCATCGAGAAGTCAACTGATTTGGAAAGCACGAACGAATTTTTGGATTGTAAAAGGTTAAAAAATATAAATATGCATAAATAGTTTTTAAGATTTGTAATACAGCAGACTGGGAGGGCATATAACTTAAATTATATCGGTTAGATAAACTAATCAACCAGCTATAGGTCTATATGTTTTCTACGGTTCCCAGACAAAACATCGACGGCCAAAACGTCGACTGCCAAAACGTTGACGAATAAAACGCCGACGGTCAAAGCGTCAACAAGTAAAAAGACTGATAAAATGTTGGCCGTCCTTGATCAGAGGCCCCCTCCCAATGAATATTATAGGAAAATCTTTCATCTACACCAACACCGAGACACCCCCCACCCCCCCCCCCCCCCCCACCCGTGTAAGTCACGGGCGAGGCATGAGTAGGCAGAAAGCTTGACAAGGATTCGTGTTGCCTTCAGGAGCTAAATGGAATTTCGAAGCCAGTGCGATCTCCTGTTTAAGATGTTCAGTGCTTAAGGAGTAATGCACTGTGTATTTAGGGTACCGTTGGCATTGATAACCTTCCAGTTGGACTACAGCCCACTTGGACTACGATTTGGTATTCCTAGCTGGACTACGGTTTTAACGTTCCCGGTGGGACTACGTTTTTCTGTTCCCAGTTGGATTTCGATTCTTGTTAGGAGGCCAGAACGGGAGGTGGGGGTGTGATAAGAAAATGGAATTGCAAGTCGTTTTGAATTCTAAATAACAAGATTGCAAATAGAGATTCCCGTGATTAGTGATCTTGAAAGCATCGATAGATGTTCGGGGATTGCAACTATAAAAACGAATTGCAGTTTATGTTGAATTCTAAATTACAAGAACAAGTTGTAATTATACATGCCCTTGAAACGATCGATAGATGTTTGCTGATTGCAACTGGGGCTTATTTGCGTGCTATGTTTAATGTGATCAAACAGTTCGATTAAGCAATTTCCCAATCGAATCTGGTTCGCATGAAGATATGAGAAGCAATGAACATGTATAATGTACATGTTAGGCCCGATCTGACGACCCATCCCATCTGCAGATTTGATTAACCTCTACAGATTTGCACAAATTTCAGTTCACCACTCGACGCCACGAGGCAAATGTCCATCAGTTTTTCAAATGAACGCCCCCCCTCCAGTCTCGTGGAAGAGCTCGTCTCTGTTGGTGTAACACTGGTCCGACGAAAGGCTTGCCTGGTGCTCCGTTGAAATTTAGATCGAAAGCGATCGCGGAGGTGCATCATTCCCACAGTTCGATGTTGCTCCGGGGATGTTACCCTTGTTCGGCCCGGTCGTGGGCAGTCTCTTATGGAGGCTCTTGGTTTTTAGCACTTTACCCTTTTTCCGTTTACCGTTTTTTTTTCGTTTACCGTTGTTTCCGTTACCATATTCTCCTGCACCCTGCTTGTGACCGGTATGAAGGATGTTTCCTGTTTCATTTTAGCTGAGTCTTGGCATTTTTGCGCCTTTCTTGTTTTGTTTGTTTGCTTTTTTTTTTTTTTTTTTTTATTGTTTTTTTTTTTTTTGTACTGCAATTAATTTTGGCTTTTGAGAACGGGGGGTTTTAAAAGACTCATGTAACCATCGCATCATTTTGTAAGAGGTGTCACACTGGAAGTTATAATTTTTTTAAAAATCAGTATTGCGTATTACGTCGAACAAAGCGCAGTAGAGGGACATTGGGTTTGTGACTGACAGACAGTAATTTCATTTCGCCGTACTAAATCCTGAGGAACAAAATACATTATTGCTTTCTTAAAGTGCGTATATATTCAGCTCAATGTGTTTTTAGCCGGGTGTGATCTGGGTGCATCAAGGGATCAGCCGGTTCTTCGTTTAGTTGTCTGTCTGTATTTAGTGGTCGTTCAAGGAATTGTTTGTTTTCTTTAATGACAGACCTGTCATCTTCTCAAAGATTGTCTCGAATGTTGCAAAAATGAAACAGCTTTTTGCTGTTTGTCTGGTTAAGAGATATCTTACAAAACTCCATACTCTTTAAAGTCACAGAATGTACAAAAAAGCTGACGTTTCGTTCATATATCAGAATTTCATACGCAGGGGAAATGCGCATCGTATTTTGTTGGAATATTTTCAACTGTGACCTTCGCAGCATTGGTTGGGCAAACGGAAGCCGGAAAGACTTTTTTGTTTGTTGATTATAAAAGAGCAAAAAGAATCCACGTCCAAAGATCTTACGGCGCCGGTATCCCGTCGAAATCAAAATCCAGTCTATGTACACTTTCATTCAATGCGATAAATACAAAGGGTATGGATTGCTAAAAACCGTCATTCCTGGATGATATACTCTCTAAAAAATAGCGTTGACAGACTTCATGGTCATGTCATCCAACCCCCTCCCCCCGCCCCCCCCCCCGCACAAACGTTGCCTGATGCTGGCGAGTAACACTGACGTGACATCACATCATGGTACTACTGGCCTCAGCCTCCACGCAGACAGACTACTTGAGGAAATAAATCTAACTAACAGTACCGCGATAGTTAAGTCTGATTTTTCAACAACAAACACAACTATTTCTTTGGTATATTTGAGCAACAGAGAGTTCTTCTGAAAGGAAAGTCATTGAAAATACCTTGTGCCAAGAAGATAGGACTCCGAAAGTTCTGTTTCTCCGGACAAAATTGCCATGCGAGCCTCGTTCATATACGATGCAATACAACGCATCTCTATCAAAAACATTTCAATGCCCGAGTTCGCTACAACGACAGATTTGAGATTCTGGTACGCTGCAAGGATCGATCTCAGATTGCAAATTACATGTAAACCGTGCGAAGTTATGGGGTTCACGGCGGCGTCCAAAAACAGATCCAGATGATTGTCGACACCTGGATTCGACTGAAACACGAAGGGAAGAGTTTCAAGTGTTGAAGAAGCACGTTTCGCGTTACTGCCACGTCACAGCGTGAATACCAAGGGGATGGAGTGGGGGTGGCGGGGGGGGGGGACTACAGTGACGCCCAGTAATTTTTAAGGAAAGGATCCAAGTGTCCTCCTATCAATGACAGCAACTGGACTAACGGACCTTTGCCAAATGTTGACAACATCCACTGGTCTGAACTTCCGACTGCTGTAGTCACAGATAGAACCCAGAACAAACACTATTGAAAGGGCAACTTAAAAGAAACCGAATATCCGACTGGCATTGCCTCATGCTAAAACAAAGTCCCGTAGTAATAACGCGTGTAAAAACACACTCTTTGCCGTGTTTCAAAATCAAGGTCGGAGGAAGAGATACGTTATCACGCGCAAATAGGCGGGTACCAATTCCGCGAAATGAAGTGGACTCCTGCTCAACTCTTTATAAACCCATACAACAAAGGAATCATCTACTGTGTAACATGTTGTGAGTTTAAAAAAGTGCTGCATATATTTCGATTCGGCGATTGTCCTTTTTTCCGTGTTATTACCGTTTGTGCGCCAATTCTAAATTTCACTAACAACATTTGTCGCATCAGGACAGACCACGCACAAAACACACATGCTAAATTACCAGAATTTTTGCCCCCCCCCCCCCCCCCCTTCCTTTTCGAATAGGAACAGCCACTGGGAAATATCTATTTCTCTTTAATTTCTCTCTCTCTCTCTCTCTCTCTCTCTCTCTCTCTCTCTCTCTCTCTCTCTCTCTCTCTCTCTGGCTGTCTCTCACTCACTCACTCACTCACTCACTCACTCACTCTCTCGGGCCATGTGTGTTTCTGTATTTCCGTCTGTCGCTTCCTCCGTATTTGTCACCTTCCACAACGCTTCCTTTCGTACCCCTTCCCTTCTGCCATCGCCATCGACGCCCTCCTGTGCATCCGATCAGACTGACTTTCTTTCAAGTTTCAGGGGCCAGGATGTGCGCATCGGACTGAGTTCTACGATTTCAATCCCCCAGCACGAAGAAAACACTTTAAATGGCTTAAAACAGAGCCAGTTTTTTTTTTAAAATAAAAAAGCCAAATGTTTCACATGTGGTTAGCTGTGTTTGGGTGTCTGGTGACATCTTGTTCGGGGCTATTGCCAAGTTTATTGTCCCAGCTGCGACAAAATACGTCACGTGAGTTTTTGTTAACAGTCGACTATAAGCTCAGATGCAGACGCACGATGTGTTCAAGCTGTTTGAACCTGACACGGCGCAAGTCGCCGTACAAGTGTCGAGTTACTGCAGTAATTAATCTCGCCCATTTCAACGCCGAACTGACTGCGGATTTATCTTAAACTTGAAGCACATAATGACGTCATCATTGCCTACATTGGTGCATTGAATCTTTTTTTGGACAGTTCAAACTTAAAATCACCAAAATGCGTCTTTTGTTTTAGAATTTCATAAAATCATGAGGTTCACCACTTTTACAATTAGTTGTGCCACGCAGGCTCACGATGCTACGTGGTTGTTTGGCTTATCAGGTCTTCATACACCGCTAGTGTCATCGTGTCATGATGTAAAATTATCAAAATTGACCAGAAGAGTAATTTATTGCTAGAATAATGAAAAAAACCGGGTTGTGGCGCCGCCGTACTCATTTGACGTCCGACGTCATCGCCACATTAACAATTTACGACTTAAGGCGTCACACTCCAGCAGATGACGTGTTTTGGTACAGCTGTTTACTAAATGAACGGGGTCCTAACCCCCACTGTGATTTAGCTCTTCCTATCCCGGATCTCACATTCAGTTTTGTTTAAAAAAATGTACTAAAACCACAGACTTGTAATTGGTATCAGGTGTTACCATTGACGACAAAGGGGGAGGTCATATGACGTTTTTACAAGATATCCAGTCTTACGTGGGATTGTTATGAAGTCAGTACTTATGTGCCTTTCGGGATCTTTTCAGTTATTGTGATCCCGAGGTCACATGGCCTTAAATTTCATCCTCAGGAAACTTTCCAAAATTAAACTATAATTTAAAAATATGTTACACAATGTCATTAATTGTTGGGGGGTTCAGAAATTAGGCAAACGCAGAGCTGTTTCTCTCCCCTATTTTTCTCTAACACTGGGAGTGCTTCAATTATATAGCTCCAAACAAAAAAACTTGTTTTCACCATAATGCAGAGAATGTGTATCCCCTCCCCCTCCCTCCTCCCCCCTCCCCCCCCCCCCCAATGTAAAACCATTTCAAGTATTACACGAATATTTTTCACACATCTAATCATTTTGTTAGCTAGTTATGTGTGGCTCGATCTTTTATTGGCCTTGTGCTGTTGCTTACTGATAACATGTTACAGGTTTCCAACCCGCCGTATCCTATTTTATTTTCACAGCCCTGGATTTTTGGGACCGTATTCTTCTGTTCGGGTGACCTGTATTTCCGTATGTTGTGCTACAACTGACTTCTGTTATTATGAAAGTTAAACTGCTGGCTTTAAATATTTCATTTAATACCCGCAAAAATAAACAAAACAAAAACAAAAGAAGAAAAAATATACAGACAAAGAAAATAATACAAAACCTGGAACATGAAAACAAAACAGTCTATTTGTACAGTTTTATTTATTTATTATTTTTCACAAGGCATATACGTGCTGCATGAATCCCTGTTCGAGGAAGCCTGGTGGACTAATCCGTTAAAATAGACTGCTTCTCTACACCGCTCTCTCCCATCCCCCAACCCCCACCCCCCACCCACCGCCCCCTGCCGTTCATCCAGGACACTTTTATCGTCTAGATCGTTCTAGCAATTAGATGCGGAGAAAAACATGAGAATGTACAGAATCATTTGATATAGTTAACAGGAACTGCAATTCAACGCTTTGATCCCTGAACATTAGAGCTGTCGTAAGTATTTTTAACCGACGGTTCGGTTTTATTAATTCATCAGTGTAAGGAATGCTTTAACAAAACTTGGCAAACAAGACTGTCATAACATTTGCTGATTTTAATCGTATATATGATGTGAAATTTGGAAAGGATTGACACATAGCTTTATCAGTGATTCCATTAAGACCAGTTTTACTTCTTGATGTTTTTTACATGAGCTCGGCGGGACGATTTCTCGCAAATAATAAAAAATAAAGGTTAATTATTTTTTCTGACCTGACGGTTTAAGTCATACGTCAAAAAACCCCTAGGAAACGGTCACACAATTCAACACCACGCAGGCAAAGTTACACTTTGGCATGAGGCTTCAAATTAATCAAACAAATTCAGTTTATATTTCGAGAAAACTTCAGCTACCTTTTTGTGATATTAAAGTTTTTGTGTATTTGTTTGTTTATTTGTTTTTTTTTTTTTTGTTGAAATTCGTTCTAAAATGTTGATATTTCCTCCTAACAATGATTACCACATTTTTAAAAAGCAATTTAAGAAGTGCCGTTTTTTTAAACTTATGGAGATATTTATCTTATGAAGTGCCTCTAAAAAGATAGGCACAGGTATTGCAATATCAAAGACCACCCATTATATCCCACATGTGTTCTACATTGCGTCTGAACGCCCGTCGTTCTATACATTATATGTTTGGTATATTATTATTATTAATATTTAAAAAAAGGCTGCGCATGCGTCTGGCCAGCTAAACTCAGCTGAATATTTAAAAGCCACAGAATGTAACACTCTTCTAAAAAAAAATTCGGGCATGACTTCCTCTATCTGGATTTTTTGTGGAACTTCTTTTACCGAGATCTTTTTTTTTGATTGATGGAATCCTCATCCGCTATCAGTCAGAAGTTATGCCCCCAGATTTTGCTTCCCGAAACCCTCCTACTTTCCTACAACATAAACATTCTGAGGTCGATCCAACGTCGATGTGAAGTTGCAATGTCGATCCGATCAAACCACAACATTAACTCTGGTTGCACTGTAGTATGATCGGTCGCGATCACAGATCAATGTTTGACCAAAGGTGTTTGACACAACGTTGGATAGAAGTTGGGTACGCCACGGTTTTGGTTGAAAAATCAAAACGCAACCTTCTCCGACGTCGAGCCAACGTCTTTGGCGAATGTTGACTATTCGTCGGAAATCGAGGCTGCACACACGCTTAAAAATCGACGTGATATAGAAGTCGGACCCAAAACCGAAAAAGACTTCCTTGTGTTATTGCTCACCGGAAATGGTAACGTGACTGGTCACTTTGAAAGTAGACAAAAACGAGGTCGTAAATTATGAGAATTTCAAAGGTCGCACGGTTTTTCTCCCTTTTGAAAAATATTCAAGGAAATCGATTTCATACGTATCCTGCGTAGCCAGATGACCCAAGGGTGGGAGTAGTGTAACGGAGGGTGACTGTACTATAATTGTCACTGTCTTGACGGCGATTCTAAATTAATATTTTTCCGACATCTATACAGAGTCGCTTTCTCGACGTCTATACAACGTCGGCAGATTCGTTTTTCAACTTCCATTAGCAACTTTTACGCAGCGTTCATTAGACGTCGGTTAATCGACTTCTATCAAACGGTGGAAAGTAGAAGTTATTTCGACTTCCATAAACAACCAAAAACTGACATTGATCCTATGTCGGATCGAACGTCTATCAAACGTTGCTTCAACGTCGCAGTGTTTACTGGGACTTGTGGCTACCTGTCTACAAATGTATATAACGAACCAAGCCCTTGATTAGAGAAAATACTGTAATTTGTTCCAAAGATAACGAAGATTAGTCTAGACCACTTAAAGAGTCGATCGTTATATATTCCAGAAGAGATTTTTCAACAGCAACAATCCTGAGAAATCATTCTAGATAAGTTAAGCAAACAGCACTACAATGCTAGTACAGTACCTTTCAGGAATCCTCAGTGGGAAACTCGGACTTACCCTTCCGGACACTGGAATGTTTACCACCTGGTCTCATTATCATAGAGTGAACTTGGAACTGTTCTCTCCCTCTCTCTCTCTCTCTCTCTCTCTCTCTCTCTCTCTCTTTCTCTCTCTCTCTCTCTCTCTCTTTCTCTCTCTCTCTCTCTCTCTCTCTCTCCGTACAATGTAAGAAAAATTGCCATGGTTATGGTACATAAACATTAAACCAACCACCGAGTGCTGTTCTGAAAGAACCTCCATTTTATGGGAAACGCGCACTACTCAATGACCCCATAACCCCCTCTCCCCCGCCCCTCCTCCACTGTTTCACAAAAGTGACGTTTTAAGAAATTAAAACGCATTTTTATGTGTTATTGGAGTTTAACCTAAGCAATGCTGTCAACGTTGATAATACGAAGTGTACATGTACTTCGATGCGCAAATAAAACAATGAAACGACTTCCACGTGTTTTTCTGTTTATTTCCTCACCCAATGAGGTTAGGTGAAACTACAACAAAGGAGGTGACGTCACATTTAATTTTTGAGCAGGCTGAAGCCATTTTCCTTGGTCCAAAGGCAAGAGTGGGAGGCTGGGAAGGCATGTCTGTGTGGGCAGCATTGCTTAGCTTAAACTCAATAACACATAAAAATGCGTTTTAATTTCTTAAAACGTCAATTTTCATGTATTTTGGACCTAATTTAACCCAGCAATGCTGCCAACGTTGATAGACGTGAAACCGGAGGTGGGTGTCTTTGTCTCGACATGGAATAATTTTTGTCATGTGGCGCGAATTTATGTTCCGCGAGATCTTGTCACGCGAAGCGTGCTTCACCTCCTATTGGTGTGAACAACAAAACGGATCTGGAGTAAAATATTCGTAACTAACTAACGAATCTATCTCACCAACCGCCCCCACCTCCGCACTTGTCACCTTGACCTTGAGTGATGAGGAGCGATATCATGATATCATCTAACTCATTACACGCACCCCCTTTTTTTTCTTTTCCCCGACTGTTAGCCCTAACGTCTAGTTAACCGGTGAAAAGAAACGCCTTTGAATGCATAACTCAATTAGCCTGTGGCTTTATACTACTGCAAACAGATCTGAGTAACGCAACACAAAGCAACAGTGGAGTCAACGTCGCTGGGCGACAAGTCACACAGCGAACAGTCGGACGTCTGACAAGCATAGAACACTTCAACCAAATATTCGGGAGTACGCAACTGTCTGTAATCTCTGAGTGCATTATAAAACTTAAGGCCCCTCTATCATTACACAACGCCCCCTGTTATGACAGTAATGGAATAAGTAAATGCTTGGGAGACTGTCATGCCAGGTCTGTTCGTCTGTACGAGATTACTGCGCTGCCGACGACTTGGGACCTTGCTTCGCGCGGTCTTTCCCGTGGTGACGATTCTCGCCACCGTATTTGCTTGGCTTCCTGCACAGACCGATAAAAACAAGCATCCCTTACTTAGGTAGTGAAACTTTCCCCCCGACACAAAAGGTTCAAGTTTGTGCAAACCCGAGAAGGACTCAGTTGAAAAGTCTTTTAGCTAGTGCGAAATGAATGTATTATGTGACATCCATGAGCCTGCCAGGAGCAGTTCCTCTAACGATGCCTCTTTACAAAAGGCCAGCGAATTAGGGACGCGGCAAACCAGAGGGGCTTTCACGTTGAGGGCCTCTAGCGTAGTCGGTTCGCAGCCAGATTTCTGATAAGCCATTACGATGGTGTTTTTGATGTAATTGAAATCGTCTGTTTCCCTATCTCTTTGGATTGTCCTGACACATAGTAGATTATAAGGTGTTTTTGCTTGGGGGTCTGTACTTGCTCGACGTCTCCAGATAGTATCGTAGGGTGCGCACCGGACACAGCGCTTTCTCAGCTGTGTCGTCGGGCGAGCATACGTCGTACAGCGCCTCCTGTGTGATCTCTTTTAAGGCGCCTGCCCCGTTGGTGATCAAGTGAGTTTTACTGAGGAATCACGCTCTCGGGACGACTGTACTCCGTCTCCAGTTGTCCTGGTAGCGGAGCACATTGTTTCTCAGGGCGCGAATCTCACTTCGCCGCTTGTCTGTGGCCAGGGCGAGTAAAAAAAGTACATTTCAACGTGAATTCTTTGGCTGAGAGCTCTTTCATAACGGTCTTTTTGCAGAAAATCCAGTACGAGACGAATGTCCCAATGAACGATAGTGCGAGTCGCGACTGGTCTCTCCAACGTGAAGTTGGGTAGCAGTTGGGCTAAATGCTTGTCGGACTCGGGGTCAAATCCCGAGTATTTGTTTAGGGTAAATGAAATTGCTGAGCGATAGCCCTCGATCGTGCGCAAAAAGTGCGCACAGAGTCCGCGGTCCTCAAACAGATACACGAGGAAGTCAACTATCACCGGTGAAGTTGCTGCGATGGGGTCGCGTCTGCGCTGCGAGCAGAACTCAAACAATTTCCACTGAGGGAGGTACACCGTGGTCGTGGAGTCAGCATGTATTTTGTCTAGACGCGCTTGTACCCTCTCCGAAAACCCAAGCGATTCTGCTGCAGAGTGGAGTTGAAAAAGGTGTGGGTTGGGGTGGTGGTACTCCCAGTGGGGCTGCTTTAACATCCCTGGATGGACTGGCAGCACGAGTTCTTGATGCGTGG
Organism: Protula sp. h YS-2021; assembly: GCA_949752745.1. Lineage (NCBI taxonomy): Eukaryota > Metazoa > Annelida > Polychaeta > Sabellida > Serpulidae > Protula > Protula sp. h YS-2021. The sequence continues at coordinate 53,173,947 of OX457030.1, read as the reverse complement.
GCACTGTACCAACAGAGAAAACCAGAGTTTTTCGGGTAGTAGGGGTGCAACTAGTAAGAGGCGCCGTGGTGGATGACGCCGTATCTTTTGAATTGTGGGCAGAACAGATGTCGGGGGAAAGGCGAGCAGGATCTCGTCCGGCCAATCCCACTGCAGCGCGTCCACTGCTGTCGCTTGTTCGTCTGGGCAGGGAGATACGTAGCGTTGTGAGGCTGTTTTCCAGTTTGGTTGTGAGGCTTTTTCGAACAGATCCAACTGCGGGGTCCCCCATGGTGACTATACCTGTATCCACCAGAACGCCTGTCGAGCCAATGTCCATTCTGTCGCTACTACAGTCTCCCGACGGAAGGCTAAGTCTGCTACCACGTTGAACATGCCCCGAATGTGCCGGAGAACGATCTGGAAGTGGGATCGCTGAGCAAACAGTAGTATGTCCCTGGTCAGTGACACTAGTTCGAAGAAGCACGTGCCTCCTTGTTGTTTTAGATAGGCAACAGTCGGTGTGTTGTCGAATAGAAATAGCAGTCTGTTTGTGCAATTGTCCATACAGCAGTAAGCAGGCATGATGGACAGCCCACATCTCTTTGACGTTTATGTGCGCTTCACGGAGGTCGTCGTTCAAGAGTCCTGACCACGTCTGGCCGTTAAATAATACCCCCACCCCGTCGTCGACGTATCCGTTTGCACCTGGCAGTCGATTGTTGGCGTGGTAAATGGTTCTCCGGCCAGAAGGTTGTGACGGTCGCTTCATTATATAAGTTCGGCTGTCGCTTCCTTCGTCAGACGAACCCAACGCCCTCTCGTATGACTCTGGAATAATGTTCGGTGGATGAGAGCTTGAAATTCCCTGAAGTGAAGGTGGCCCAGAGTCACAGTCTTCTCAGTGGCGGTGAGTCTTTCCACAGACAGCTGCATATGACCGACTACCGTCCGGATTTCCATTATCAGCTTCTGTAGTCCGGCTTCTGTTAGGTGAGTCACAGTCTTCTCTGTGGCGGTGAGTACCGTCCGGATTTGTATTGTCAGTTTCTGTATTCGATCTTCTGCAGGGAAGCACACACCCTGCTGAAAGTCGAATAGGAAGGCGATGACCTGCGTGGGTTGTAATTCTGACTTGGTGAGGTTCACTTGCAGCCTTGCTTCCAGACATTGCGTGACGGCGGCTTGAGTTTGCTGCGCAACCAGTTCGCGGGAAAGTGCTGCGAGCAGCCAGTCGTCGATGTGCTGAAATAGCAAGACAGAACAGTCTCGGCCCTCATTTCTTCGGCAAAGTCACTGTAAAGACCCATGACGCTGGAGCTAGGCCAAATGGCAGGGCGAGGAACCAGTAGTTCCTTCCGGCGACGCTGAAGCAGAGGTACCGCCAGCTGGTGCGATGCATGGGTATGGGGAAATAGGCGTCTGTTAGATGTGGCCTACATACCTTCCCGTAGTGCCTCGCGAATAACGTGGTTGGTGTCCGTCTGAAATGTCGGCACGAGGAGGAATTGAATCAGTACAGACAAGCCCCTTTGCTCAGCAATTCCTGAATCATTGGGTCTTTTTCGCTCTCGGACGGGTACGTGGTCGTCAGACAGGGAGGGGGTAAAAGTTGAGAGATAGGCAGATGTTTACCCCCTCCGGTAAACATAGGAAAGGAGCGGGTAACTGTAACGAAGCCACTTTACAACTCTTTTCGGAGCCTCCATGATTTTCCATTTCGTCCAGAAATGTTTCAGTCTTCCCCCAACGGTCCAGGTGTCTGAGCCGGTGATAGGCGGAGCGGAGACGGAAGGATAAGCTACTGGATCGCCGTGCAGTGATCGAGATAACCGCTCACAGTGCTATGTAAACAGTAGTTGCTACCTGCTCTGGTTGGCGTCCTGGTGTTGCTTCTTTGCTTGGGACCGTTGCCGTTTCCCTTTTGGTACCGGCCGTCTATTTTGCTTGCCCCCTGCTGTGGACTCCCCTCACCGTTGGCAAAGATGGCCTGTTGTATTAATTTATCCTTGAGAGAATCCTTGAATTTATTCGTCAGACGAGCCACTACGTCATATGGAAACAGTTCTGTTTGCCCCGCGACGGGTTGCTCCGGAGTGCCGCGGCGTCTTCTACTGAGAACAGGGAGTGGTGGAGCAAAGCGTTTCGTCGTATCCCCACCATTCCCACCACTGCTTCACTCTGCAATTGTGCAATGTTGCATGAAGCTCGTGTGAGGGAGTGGATGAGGTTCTCCACAACGGGGCATCATCGGCGGATATTACTTGCATGAGGATGTCTCGCAGTGCCACCGGGGCAAAGTCCTGAAAAGACAGAATGTTCAGCGAACGACATGCCCATTCCTCAATCTTTCGGGCATCGGCGTCCATTATTGGCACATCCGTCGGTGTGACCCCGCTGAATCCATGGCAGGCGTTGTTTCAGGGGCTGTAATGCTGTCAAAAGTAGGAATTGGTCGTGGGTGACGTAAGTTGCAGTCTTCACGTCAAGCAAACGACAAGTAGACATCCTATGATAGGCATGGTTGCGTTTTCGAGTTGAAAATGTGCTTAATACAATCCCCCGTAGGTAGAGCTAGTCGATGAGGCAGGGACCTTCCTCCGTCTGCGATGCGAACCGAAGGTGGCGTCGCGTGACATTAGACTGCAGCGGCTCCAGTTGGGCACCACTTTTGTCATGAGCGACTATCAAGCGCAATAAGTCGGTGAACTAGATATCTATGGGCTCCTCCGACCGCGAGGAATCATTATCGTCAGCTTCCGTTTATGGCTCTGTGTCCGATTCAAAGTAGCGGGTGGGGAGGGCCTTCAAACCCGTCGGCGTCCGGCAGTCACGTGGGGTGAGAGACTGGGCCTTGACGGGTGAGCTTGACGTACAGCAGGAACAAGTGTCACCATTTCCTGACGGGATGGAAGGCGAGGTATCGTGCACGTGCCCCAATCCCCTCGTGTCAGTCGGCTGCATGTGTTTGCTCGTCACGCGAATCTTCGGCATATAATGCACCCCGGCAGGGATCACTGTCACTTTCATCATCACTGTCGTCCCTGGATGTATACACATCGGTGATAAAGCGATGGGGATCTTCTGGTCGGCAAGATTGCTCAGCGACGGATGAAGGGTTTTCGGTTGGACGAAGTCCCTTCCCCCGCCTGCTCGTCCCGTGCTGGTGCTGGTGCATTGGCAGCGCGGGATTGCTGGGCTGTAACCGATTTTACTCCCCGAATCGTGTGTCTTAGCACTGCTGGGATCGGTGTGCGATCAACTTTCGGTTTTCGTGTCCGATGACTGTTTGGGTTCGCGGTGCGGAGGTGAGGATGTTCGCGTGACAGAGATTTTGGTGTCGTCACGCGACCTCTTGTCTTTGCACCTGCGGCTGATCTCGTGTCCGGACTTGGTGTTGCTGTTGCTGTGCATTTCTTTCGTGTCACGTAACTTGAGAGTAGCTTTTTCCAGTTTCTCCAGAGCTGACAACGACGCTTTGCTGAGGGGTCTGGCACGGCGACTCCCCTACTGTTACGTCTGGCGAATCCGCCCGCCCCTGAGCAGCAGATGCAGACGGGATAGATACTCCCTTGGTATCCCTTCGCTGTCTCTTTTCTTGACGTGACTTCCACGCGGTTACTGTATTTGCTAGTGCCGATGACGCGGTGTCTGCTAGTGTGGTATCCTCAACCATTGAACTGCCCACGTTAGCCTGTATGCTGAAGCAGCGACGTAAACATATTCCAGTTCCTGATCAAGTCTCTGGGTGGCAACACTGCAGTGACAGGGAGTGACGCCGTTGTACCAAGCGTAGCGATGAGCGTGGTCGTAGTTGTGGCTGGATCCGGCTGGGTGAGGCCTTGCAGAGAGTCTGAGTAAGGCATCGTTACTGCATTTGCGTCCGGGGTGGCGGCGTTTGATAATGACGTCGCCACCTCTCCCAACACTCCCAATTCTTCCATCGGTAAGACCACTTCAGCATTGGAATGTGCACTGACAACAGAATCTGTCTCGTGCGCACTGCGTTTGTCTGCATTATGTTGTCGAACTTTCAGTAACGCGTACCATTGCCCTGCAGTGAGCCCGCCGCATTCGTCGAATGTATGTTCGGGAGTACACGGTGGCAAACCTCCCGAAGCACGTTCACGGCACTTGGGGCACGAGCTGTGTGGGTCAACGTGAGACATGCGATGTCCGTTCACACACTGGTCCCACGTAATACGACTTCTTCCTCGTCTGCCACCTGAAAGTTAAGCACAGATTGTCCTTGGTAAGTTTAAGATTGCAGTGACACTTGTTTCGTCATGACCAAACCCGTTGCCGTGCGAAACTTATTTGTCATGACGAAAAAAGAAAAAAAAATGCTTTAATTGCAGCGTTCTGAAATGGAAATTCGAATCAGTTATGTTATTGTCATTATTATTATTATTATTATTATTATTATTATTATTATTATTACAGCATTTATATAGGGCCTTACCAACATTTGCTCAAAGCGCTTTACAAAAATAATACTATAATATGACTTCTAACAAAGACAATGCACTCTACATTACAGTAAATCTAAAACCTACTACACTGAACTAATAAGACTAAGAACATGATAAGATAATAAGATATATAATTATTGCTTAAGGATAATACTGAATATTTTAATATTTGGCAGAAAAAAAGTTCCATACTGTTGTGGATAAGCCTGGCGAAAATAATGGGTTTTAAGTTTTAACGTAGGGGCGACTGCAAAGGACCTGTCTCCTACCTTTTTTTGAGCTTTGATTTTGTGGCTTTCAAAAGCAGTTGCGAACATGATCGGGGTCGCACGATTTGAATGCTGGAGCTGGAGTAGTTCTCTCAAGTAAACGGGTTGGGTAGTTGAGGAACTTTTTGGGTAAGGGCAGAAATTTTGTACAGGATTCGATAACGGATTGGTACCCAGTGCAAACATTTACGACTTCTTTCTATGTGGTCGTATTTCCTTAGACCTAGCATCAGTCTCACGGCTGCATTTTCCACTTTTTGAAGTTTTTCTAGTAAATCCTCGTTTATTCCGTACAGTAGACTGTTGCCATAGTCTAAATGGGATGTAACCATTGCTTGCACAAGACTAAACGTTTGATGTGCTAAGGAATTAATAAAACGAAACCATTCCGGGGACACATCTCCTTACCGCTACCTAAGCTTCAAGAATATAATCCCCTTGGTAGGCTTCAGTCTGTGGCTGCACCTGTTTCGTCATGACCAAACCCCGTTGCCGCGGGAACCATGACAAAACAGAGACTACTACTTTGCAGCGCTCCGGAATGGAAGTTCGAATCAAGTATATGTCTAGAGATCCGTGAAACGAAAGCATTCCGGGGACATGTCCCCTTACTGTGGCCTGACTATGCCGTACTGTAGTACTCGCAGTAAGTTTGACTGTGCATAGGAACTTGTTTCGTCATGACAAGACCCTCTGGTCATGCAAACCTGCTTGTCGTGAGGAAGGGAGCAATGTTCTGCGAAATCCGGAGGTGAAGCTCCTCGTTGTTTATTTGCTAAACCCTCGTCTAAACGAGAGCACTCCAGGAGTGGAGCTAAACATGTCGTGGAGATTACTATAAATTACCTTTCACCTATTAGTCCAACACCAACCCCATTACTGCGGCCGTTTGAATGCAAGATCTATCCTGTACTGACAACGTTCGCCATGTCAGATGCTGTCACTGCAACAAGTCACATGACATCGTACAGAGTCGGGAGATACCACCCAGGGTATTCCCTGGGGAATCCCCACGAAAAAAAAACACACAAACTATGTCCTTCGGGGCGATTTCGCTTGTGGACAGTAGGGATGGGGAGTACGCAGCCCTGTAACACCTTGCAATCAGTGCCCAAGCGGCACTGGCAGTTCCAGTTAGGCAGGGAAATTTCCTTTACTCCGCAGTGAGTATAGCCGCTATGACAGTCTCCGTGATCAGATACTGTCAGGCGAAGAAAAAACGCCCCAAACGGCGGTTGACCGCAGTTTCAGTGTGAATCCTGTGGTGGACAGCGAAGCAAGCTGTCGAGCCTGGTGGGGGTAAGTGCGGAAAATGACATCGTACGCAAGCACGCCAGGTTTGACGCTGCGAGCCGTCAGAGAGCTGCGACAGAAAATCATTTCCAGACTCTCCCAGCACTCGAACCACAATGCCTTATGCTGCCTAGCAGCGTAATCTGAGTCCAGCATAGATCCATTGGCATAATGTAGCTCGTAGCGAGACGATAGCAACGAATACGCAAACACTTAGATCTGGTAGGCTTGTCAGCACTAAGTGCCGAATTGTGCAACAACCCCAGCAAAAAACCCAGCTTTCTGGTTGCCAAACGAAGCAGAAACTTACATTTGTAAGGTGCGCTGAACAATCCAACTAGAATATCCGAAATTCTCGCGTAATTTACGAAAACAGATATCCTAGACGCAATGTGCTACCAACTTTTTGCGCGCAAAAACTGAATATGGCGTCACCTCCGTTGTTGTAGTTTAACCTAACCTCATTGGATGAAGGAATAAACAGAGAAACAAGTGAAAGTTGTTTCAGTGTTTTTATTTCCGCGCCCAAGTACACAAGTATTACCAACGTTGGCAGCATTGCTGGGTTAAATTAGCTCCAAAATACATTAAAATTGGAAATCCATAAGGAACGCGTCTCGCCTTGAGGTTATCCCCTCCTTTATTTCTGTTTTGGTTACGCATGTTGACACACATGATACCACCAGCCCCCTCCCCCAACCCTTTCTCCGGGCGTAATCTAGGGATGAAACGTATAACGCATATAAATATGATTCCAAATTGGGTTATTTAAATCAGAAATTATTTCCAAAAAATGTATAGATTAAATTAAAAAAAAATCGCAATTATGTTGAACTTATTTAATATCATACACTCAAAGATGGGGAGCACACAAAAAAGTCCGAGTGCGTACGATTCTGTGGTTTGCACATCTGCACGTAAAAAAATCATGCTTTGAATTTCTACACATAATGAAAACCAATTTCAAGATATTACAAAAAATACATTTGATGTAGTCCATGAACTGCTACAAAAATGTTTTGATTTACCTAAGTAATAAAATCAAAACAAAATAAAACAAAACGAGGAAAACACAATAATTTCTACAATACCAAAAATCAGCAGGGTACTGTTGACTATTTCAGTGCAAATTTAAGGGAAACAATTGAAACTGGATGCTTTAATATATAAAAAATGAGTGGCCAAGTGATTTTGAAAAATTTTGCACATTGCCTGTTTGTATTTGTTTGGAAGCACAAAAAGCGCTAGAAATTAGGCAACAGGGACGAGTAGGGGTGAGGGTTCGGAAAAATGCCAAATAGGAAATGGACCACCAGACACAAACGACCACTTTGAATAGTCCCGCCCAGGGTGCCTTCTATTTCGAAAAAAAACCCAACCCCACGAAAAGAGCAACTTCGGAAATGGCACCACTTTATTTCAGTCTCATGGGGATCCCATTGCCAGGGCTTAAACTGGATAACGCTAATTCAATGTTGTTACTCTGCGCCTTTCGCCGTGGATACATAAATCACAACCACGGGCACATCACACTCTGAAGGTGGCGTCATGTACTCATCTTATATTGTCCTGCAGTCTTTGGGACGCCTTGCTTTCTGTCACAGTCGCAATGACTACGGGTAAGTGCTTCCTTGGTACACACAGGGCATGCATTGCTTTTGTATTACCAGGGTAACACTTTGAGCTAACACTGCGCATCTCTGACATCTAATACAGGCGAGTTGTTTAAAACAGCGCAATTCTCAGTTGTTGAAAGATACATCCATAAGAAACTCGCTTTCTAAGACTAAATTACTGTTATTTCTTATGACTTTTGTTTTTTTAAGGAAGTGTTGATTTTCAGACACAAATGTTTTGTTTTTCGGCAAGTAAATTGCTTTCTGCAATGAATGGATCATTTTGATTGACAGCTACCTCGTCAACCGTAATATTGCACGAATGCTTTCGATAACGCCTTCTGTGCATGAACATTGTAAGCTTTCTCCCTCTACATACCACCCTCACCCCACCCCAACCCCCATCCCTCCCCGCACAAAGGAAACTCGAAACGAACAGCTGAAACCTGTTTCTTTTTTACAAGGAGCTTACCCCAGCCCTCTGCAGCTTTTCCAACTCTGAAAAAGTGAATGAATGCAGACGGCGGTTCAAAGGCTAATGCTGTGTGTATGGATATGAAAACTGAACAGACAAAGACAGTGAATGCAGGAAACGCACAAATGCCTTGCACATTCCAGGAAATTTCACATAGAAGAGTACACAAATAACTTTCTAAATGAGTTTCTTTCTGAAAGATCAAAGACAAAGAGAGCAACTGTGCTATTGTCTTTTTCATTTCTTATATTTTTCTTGTTCGTTTATATTTATTCATTTTGATTCTTTTTTTACGAAAACGTGTCACCTACTTCCAGGTCTAGTTTTTTCGGTGTTGTAGAGTAACTGATACATGGGAGGGGGAGGGGAGGGGGAGGGGGAGGGGGATGGGAGGGGGGACGACAGCCACGATCTGCGCACATGTATTTTGACACTGCATCAATCACACACACAAAAACTCATGACGTCTGCATAGTCAGCGCTTGCGTCACCAGTCATCTGGTGAGACTTTTTCCAGTTTAAGAACTCACAGAGACGTTACCGAGGAGGATCTTGCTCTGAGGTATAAAAGGTGCCTGTAACCATTTGAAGTGCGAAATCTTCAAAACATCGAGTCGGCTTATGTCAGTTATTTGAGCAGAATAACTAAAGGTGCCACATAAAAATGCCAAAACAGAATACTGCGGTAAAACTTTAACCATGGCCCAGCAAACATTAAGACGTCAGAATGACGTCGGGTCGACGTTTCCGACGTCGGACTGATGTGCCTGTTTTGGTTGTATATGAAATGGAACCGACGTCGGGTTTTCACGTCAGAATGACGTCGGGTTCCGACCTAAATCAGACGTCGGAATTAAGTCGGTTTTAGGTTGTATATGAAATTGGAACCGACGTCGGATTCCGACCTGAAACTGACTAGAGTTATATAATTAATAGATAATTAATTATTCAACTGCTGTAGTGAAATACATACGAAAGCATTTTCCATGTACATTTTTACAATCTAGGAAGAAAAATACCGACGCGCCATCAAAATTCTAAATTTTCATGAACGAATTACGTTTTTTCTTCCTCTTTTTCAAAATGACTTCCATTTCCGGTGAGCGATAATAATGTTCATCGCTTTTTGGTCGTTTTTGCAACGTCGGAATGACGTCAGAAAACCGACGTCGCCTCGACGTCGGAATAAAGTCGGGTTTTGGGGTATTAAGTCAGAATATGTATGTGAAGTCGTCGCGACCAAAATACAACCTTTTTTCAACCAAAAAAGACGTCGGTTGTTTGCTGGGGGTCGTGTTTTCAAAAATAAATAAATAAATCGGCGATTTGTTCAAGTAAATGACAGAATGTTAAAGAAACCTAGCAAAAAGAATAATAACGTCGCTTAACGGCTGTTATAACATGTATTTTTTCGATGTTGGTAAATCAACAAATGTCGACAGTAAACATCGAAGAGTTTCTTCTGTGACCACAAAAGGTTTGAAGTCAACGCCCTGGTTTAGAAATGGCGCATCCCGATTTTCGGCCAAACAAGCCCTGTATTACGCTTTTACAAATATCCCGTCCTCTATTCAGTGGCCCATTCCGCCATCTTTTCCTCCTTTGTGGGAACTTATATGTACACGGCAGAATGATCAGTCACACCAGACATGTGATCTACACTTAAAGGATTCTTCAGGTGAATCGGGAACACGAGGAATATCTATGCGACATCTAAATATTCAACCGCAATTGACATAACTCGGGACGGAGGAAAGCTATGATTTTAAGAGAGCTAGTGTTGATTTTTTTTTTGGACAAAATGGTTACACCACCGTATGCGTGTGTGATTAAATGTGTATCCATCCAACCAAGTCAACAGTTAGACGTTGAAATGTTGATGAGTTCTCACCAAAATAATATAACATATACCGTAATTTTCTCGGTCGCAGTACAGTTTTTGGTTACTTAAAAATGTCTTTCCGCAATGACCTGCAATATAGTTCACTGAAACTTGGTGCATGCAACATCAGCAAACGATAATTCGATTATATCATTAATCGAAGTTTCACAATTTTGTAGTTTTATTACGAGATAGCTCGTCAGCTGTCTTCAGACATTGAGCGTCTTTCAATAGGGATGCTATATTCGCGGAATTCCCAGTATTGGGTCGCCTGAACCGAACTGCCGTAAAGGTTGACAACAACGCGTAAGCCATCACACAATGTGACCCACGTACTGGCAAATCTCAGGACCCAGGATCAAACCCGGAAATGAAACGGTTACCCCCCGTTTGTCTTCAATCCCGTTGGAATTCATTCGGATAATAAACAAACCTGGAAACAGCACCGGCGTGAAAATATGACAACATAAGCCACCATCATAGCAAAAGTTTTCCTAAATTCTTTAAAGCCAGAAAAAAGTACGGAAGATGTAGCTTGTTAAACGTATTGAATTTTATCGAAAATCATGCTTAATTTCTCCTGGCCTCTTTCTTTCTTTTTTTTTTTAAAGAAATCCAATTCTGTTTTTTTGCTGTTTGCTTATTCGCTCTTATCTTGTTTCCTACAGCATCTACTATCTGACCACCACATCTTGTTATCTCTTGCGTTTTAATGCTTTTTTTTTCTTGGTGGTTCGGGCTGAGTGCTTGTGTTTCCGCGTTAATTAAATATCAATACACAGGCACTAAGGGAACGTGTTAGAATTCGTTCACAAGTTGTATTTTTCCATCCGGAAAGATCCGCTCGTAATTCATTGTGAGAAATGCATAGTATTGCAAGTGTAGCGTGGAACCCCTTGGCATTCTCCATGGTATCCAGACATCTCGCATCTAGACATGTCGCATCTGGACATCTCGCATCTGACAACTCGCATCTGGACATCTCGCATCTGGACAGCTGGCATTCAAATGAAAAAGTGGACATCTCGCATCCGTGAATTTGGTCTGCTTTAAAAGGGGAACTTTAACACTGTGTTTGGGAAACTTCATACAGACGATATTAACAGGGGTTTCAAAAACGTAAGTTATTTGAGTAAATCAACTGAAAAAACTCAGTTCAGTTTACGGAGTAATTCAAGAGTTAGACTTACATTTGTACTCAGTGAATGCCATAGTGAGTAGTTCAACGTTCGGTGCAGCGCGAATCCACACATGCTAATCCCTCGAAAGAGGCACTTAAAAGCATGAAGGATTTAATGAACGTGCGGCGGATCAGTATTAAGAATGAATCCACATCCACTAATCCCACTGATCTATTCAATTTTTAAAAATTTATCTTTGATGCACAGTTTGGAAGGGAAACGTGCACAGGTTCGAAAATGCGGAGGGTAAGATGTAGTCACGAATCCACATGACACGACCATGACAAATCAGAGTAAAGTACACTATCAAAATACACTTAATAAAAAGATTACCACCTGCCGCTCCCACCCCCCACCCCCACCGCCAAAACACAATGATGAATCAAGCAAAAAATCACGGATGCGAGATGTCCACTTTTTCACTTGGATGCCAGATGTCCAGATGCGAGATGTCCAGATGCGAGTTGTCGGATGCGAGATGTCCAGATGCGAGATGTCCAGATGCGAGATGTCGCGGATTTCTTCTCCATATATGGTGACTTGGCAACAAGGACCTCATTCTGAATTCCCTACCACTTGCCTTCTGCTATATACATGTGGGGTGTATAAGTAAAACAGGTCCACCTCACACGCAAAAGGAAACTTAAGGATTTTTACCTACCCCCCCCCCCCCCCACCCTCCATGTATACAAAATTTATGACGCCACCCGTTTACTTACACAGTCCCAATACGCCTTCATTCAGGATTACGAGTGAATGCGTGCTCTTAAACTAAAGTACTTATCAACGACATGAAGGAAACACAAGGGTCTGTTTTCTTCACCACAGGGAAGTCTGTACTTGTGTGAAAACACCTTGCATGATTTTGTGGTTTATTAAGTAACTTTCAGCGATAAGCTTGTTTTTATACAAACCGCTACCGCCACTTGATTCGCTTTGAGGCTAATTACGTACCACAATCCAACCGCAATGGAAAGAATGCATCCTCATTGCACACTGCCTGCATAAGGCTTGATATTGTTTATGTAGCCGAGGGCAATAGGGGTTTAAAACGCCAACAAAAATGTTTACAAAATAACATAAGTAGGGCGGTAATCTCACATAATCCAATTCTGAGATTTCATCTTTGAACTTTGCTCTTTGGTCATTTCTACCTAGTACAAACAGTGGACCCGAGCCTTGAACAGCTAAACGATACACTGTAGCTGTCAACCTCCTCCCCACTCCTCCTCCAACCTGCTTACTGGCAGGGTAAGAAGGCTGTTCCAGTATATGTCCCATTAGAAACTTGCTTGGATAGTTTCTACTTGGAAACTTGATTTTCAACTGAGAAAAAATTCTGCCCTTTTTCACACTATGAATTGGGAATAAGTGTGCAGTTATTCTGGAAGTTGATCTCCTCCCCCCCCCCCCCCACCCCTTGATCTGTTTGTTTGGTTTGGATGGTTTCCAGAAAACTCCTACGCTATTTGATGCAGGAAGACGAAATTTGGAACACTTATAGAAGATGACAAGGTCTCGCCAATTTTATCTTGACCGTCGAGGTTCAAGGTCAAATAAAGGTCAAAGTTATTCTTTTCTTCAAAACGGTTTCCAGAAAACTCCTCCTAGACAATTAGAGAATCAAAGTCAAAGGTCACGTGACCTCGTATATGCTCACGATAGGACCACTTATGTCGAAATCGGTTACAGACAGAGCGTTTTTTGAGATCATTTTCTACCCTTTGTGCTCAAAAGCCGGTATATAAAAGGCACTTCGGTGATCTGGACCTTCTCGGTGAAGGTCAAGGCCGAAAACCGGAAGTTGATCATTATCTCGAAAACTGTAAAAGAAAGGGCCATTTTGAGCTCATTTCCAGCCCTTTGAACCTCAAAGACGTTACACAACAAGTATCTTTGTGACCTTGACCTTTTCGATCAAGGTCGAACACCGGAATTTGATCATTATCCTGGAAACGGTTGCAGCTACCCTGAACTCATTTTCGACTTTTTAGACCTAAAAGAACATTGGAAAAGAGTATTTTCTTTGTCATAATGTAACATACATGTAACATAACACACGTATAACATACTTTTTCTCTTGTGGTTCTTCCAAATCAGTTATTCCGCTACCTAGAGGAATTCAGTCTAGTTTATTTACATTTTCGAAAAGTTAATATCTCAGACTATCTTAAAGCCTTAGCAACAGAAAAATAGAATGAGAAGCACACTTTCTACGCAAGATGTCTATTAATATATAAGGGTAAAAGCAGTGGTTTCTTGCTTCTCGACAGAGAAAAAACTTGCTTATTGTCTGACTTCCGACATGTGAATGCAGACGCTTCATTTTAATTTCTCTGCACGCAGTTACAGTAGGTATTCGCAAGTAAAAAATTCTGTATTCAGTTTTATTTTAGTTCTACGCTACGTTTAATTTATTTGAGATTTTATACACATAAGAAATTAAATTACTAATTTGTCTGTTCAGGCTTCGAAATTTTTGGTCACTTAATCCCACAAATTTGTCCAAAGATTTGATCCCATTGCCGTTTGAATAACCGCATTACAAACAGCGTTACTGTTCTGCCCCCCCCCCCCCCCCCCTGCGCGTTGCTTAGCGTAGTCCCTGATATATGTGATTGCGAAAAAGAAGAGAAGGGGGTATCATTTCTATGCATTTATTTTTCATTGTTTTTAAGGCACTGCTGATTTACAGTTTACACCCTCTTGCAGTTTGCACTCAATTTACAGTCAAAGCATTTTTACAATAAACTTTACCCGAAAATTCGTTCAATATAATAGCATTACATCATATATGAAAACATTGTGTTTCCTTTTTACCTTTACCGTATTTACACGAAAGGGCATAAGACATAAATAACGGCAGCGGAAGAGTTTCTCGTGATGCCAAAACAGCATCCATGTTATCCTTCGCTTTACCAGATAGCATGCATTTTTGCTATCGAATTAGTCATATACCTACGAGCTATTCTTTTGCTGCTTTGCTGATACATTCAGAAATTGATCCGGATTACCTTAGGATTTTGTGAAACAGTTTTTGGAAACTAGGCCAAATTTTTGCTAGCTATGTTTTTGAAACATCCGTCAAAATTTAAGGAGAAGCCAGCCATTTGAATATGAACACCGTGTCCGTACATTTGTACCTCCATTTGAATGGGTAATAAGGGTGATAAGGAGTTTGAAAGTTACATATAATTCCTCAGCCACACATCCAAGAAATGCACACATAACTCTGTTACGTTAGCTAAAAGTTCTTCCACCATACCGTTGGGAAATAGACGATTTTTCTCTATTAACAAATGTGCTTTGTCCTGAAAATGCAAGGTACGAGATCAGGACCAATATTCTTCCCAAAGCATTTAGACAAAGATACATATCCATGTCGAAAGGACACGAAAAGTCAATAGATTATTTAATCATCGTTTACACTTCAGTCTCATTTTGTTTTCTGGGTGTTGGAAATTGGCCAAACTCGAATGGAATAATACAAATAATAAAAGTTAGTTGTTTTTTTTCGGGCTGTGTTAATCATGAGTGCTTTATACAGTTCTTGGATTTGTAACTATAAACAAACATAGATGAGCGCATTATAGAAATACATTCTAACAACACAATAATGCGCCAGTGTATTAAAGACGGTTTTGCAGGTTTATATACCAATTCTGTACAATTCTCTTAAACGCCTAATGACGTCATCCTGCCCATCAGAACGTGTTTTTTTTTCGATTGTTCAAATTAGCTTATTTCTCTCAGCCAAAACAGAAAGGCGCACTTTCTATCAACTGCCATTATAATAGGTTGCATTTTCCCAATAAAAGGCAATTGGTTTGAGTGAAACGTATTTTAAAAGATTAATTTTAATTCAAATATTGAAAATTGTTTTAAATGGTTTCTCATGGGCCGCCACTTCTGTTGATGTCACAGCTACTCCTGCCGAGTGTTTGTTTGTTTGTTTGTTTTTTTTAAATAAATGATCCACTAAATTTTGCATTTTCTCATTCTGTTGGCAGATCCAAGCTTCGCTCACATAGACTTGATGCGGAACATCGATTATACAGATCCAACCCTAGACTACACGCGCGGCTTAACAAACTACCCAGCCTATTTATTTAAAAAGGAAACATCCGTCAAATCTCCAACTCTAAAGTCTTTTGAAAATAGTAAACTGTTTCGTGATTTTAGCATATTGGTGTCCGCGAGACCAGATACAGTTGAAAATGGAATGTTGTTTTCCGTTCTTACTCCCGACCAAACTCTGATATTATTCGGTGTTGGATTAACACCAGTTCAACAAGACAACACAGTGAATATAACGTTATATTACACGAACTTCAATCATGTGACTGAAGACACAGTTTCGGCACCCGTCGCCTCGTTTACAGTTCCCGCGTTCACTGGCGAATGGCGCCGATTTGCCTTAAGCTTAGAGGATGATGTCTTAGCCTTGTTTTTCAACTGTGATGAGTTGCACGAAGAGAAGGTGTTCTCTCGAGGAACGGTGGAACTTCCTTTCCCGAAAGACTCCACACTCTTTATCGCTCAAGCCGGGGAAATTTATGGCTTGGCTTTTCAGGTAATAAATTTCAGTGTGGCGTTGCGATGGACCGACCACGCGACAAAGGCTTAACGATTTCAAGAAAAGTTTCTATCTTTGTATTTACAGACACAGTTACAATTGTGCAATAAAATCAACATCAACGTAAAACCAACAAATTCTGAAGTCATGCAATCTCATAAACCTTTTCAGAATTTTACAATTATCATTGGGTTGTTTTTATTAGCGTTATTTTTTTGCTAGTTATTATATTTTTTTTTTGCTTTTACTTCTACTTTTTGTATACATCTGTGCCAGAGACACCTATTGATAATCAATTCATGTCTTTATTTTCCGCATACAGGGCGGTCTCCAGGAGCTAAACATTTATATGTCTCCAGAACGGGCAAAAGACCAGTGCTTAGATATAGTAAGTGATATGTTTCATTCGGCAGTCAGCATTCAACATTCCTCGTACTGCGGTGAGGGGGGGGGGGGGGGAGATTCAGAATCACCCCTTTAGAATATGATTATGTTCCGAGAAAAAGACAAACTAATAAGATTGTTGTTTTGTCAAGCTCCACTTCGTAAAAACGAACAGTTGTTGACAACATTTAACGCACTAAAGAAAACACCCGTTGTGTATTACCAAGAAATAAAACAACAACAAAAAGGGAAGAAAGATCGGGATATGAACAAATTTATACGGGGGCAGGGTGACTTCTCTCAAGGCAAAAACCTTGTCCAAAAGCGTAGCTTTTATCTGTATGCAGTAAAATAACCCGAGAGGTTCCTAAAAAGAGAACATGGATACGAGCTATGGGCGAACATCGCAATTTAAAAATGGTTAGCTTGAGATTTGAAATGCCGAAAAGCTCTAGATAGAATTGTTGTGACCATTATGCATGCAGCATATAATTTTAATTTATCTTTTCATGTAATTTTTCAGGACGCAAGCGGGTATTACGGCGAGGCAGTAAGTGGTTTAAATTACTTTTCCAGTTACTTTGCCCCTTCTGGCTGTGCCACAAAATGTGCAACTTTACCATTCGTACGGTTTAATTGTGAACTGAATCACATGAGAGTAATAGCCCGATCCAAACCCATCTGTGTGACGTTTTAAGGAATTAAAACGCATTTTTATGTGTTACTGGAGTTTTACCTAAGCAATGCTGCCAACTTTGATAATACGAAGTGCATATGTACTTCGGCACCCAAATAAAAACAATGAAACAAGTTCTACGTGTTTCTCTTGTTTATTCCTTCACCCAATAAGGTTAGGTTACACTGAATCCGCGACATCTCGCATCTGGACATCTCGCATCCGACAACTCGCATCTGGACATCTCGCATCCAAATAAAACAGTGGACACCTCGCATCCGTGATTTTTTGCTTGATTTATCATTGTGTTTTGGCGGTGGGGGTGGGGGGTAGGTGGTAATGATTTTATTTAGTGTATTTTGACACTGTACTTTACTACGATTAGTCATGGTCTTTTCGTGTATATGAAACCATCGAGACACAGCTTAGGTTTGCCCCGAATACTTTCGATGAATTCCATTCTAATTTTACCATTCAATAGCAAAACCCATGATTTTGGACTTCAATATCTTCCCTTTATATACCCTACCTTAAGGGATGTGGATTCGTGACTACATCTTACCCGCCGCATTTTCGAACCTGTGCACGTTTCCCTTCCAAACCGTGCATCAAAGATAAATTTTTAAAAATTGAATAGATCAGTGGGATTAGTGGATGTAGATTCATTCTTAATACTGATCCGCCGCACGTTCATTAAATCCTTCATGCTTTTAAGTGCCTCTATCGAGGAATTGGCATGTGTGGATTCGCGCTGCACCTAACGTTGAACTACTCACTATGGCATTCACTGAGTACAAATGTAAGTCTAACTCTTGAATTACTCCGTAAACTGAACTGAGTGTTTTCAGTTGATTTACTCAAATAACTTACGTTTTGGAAACCCCTGTTAATATCGTCAAGCAAAAAATCTCGCTTATAATTTATTTTTACTCAAATAACTTACGTTTTGGAAACCCCTGTAATTTATTTTCTGTATGAAGTTTCCCAAACACAGTGTTAAGTCCCCCTTAAAAGCAGACCAAAATCACGGACGCGAGATGTCCACTTTTTCATTTGGATGCGAGATGTCCAGATGCGAGTTGTCAGATGCGAGATGTCCAGATGCGAGATGTCTGGATACCGGTTACACTACAACAAAGGAGCTGACGTCACATTTATTTTTGAGCTTGTTGAAGCCAATTTTCCCAGGTCCAAAGACGAGCGTAGAAGGTCTGGGAGGGGCTCTATCCGTTGGCAGCATTGCTTAGGTTATACTCAAACAACACACAAAGATGCGTTTTAATTCCTTAAACGTAATGTATTTTGGAGCTAATTTAACCCAGCAATGCTGCCAATTTGATAGACATGAAACCGGAGGTTGGTGTCTTTGTCTTGGCATGGAATAATTTTCGTCATGTCGCGCAAATTTATGTTCCGCGAGTTCTTGTCACGCGAAGCATGCTTCACCTCCTATTGGTGTGAACAAGAAACAGATCTGGAGTATATTCGTAATTCCCTAACGAATCTGTCTCATTCCTCCTCGCCGTTCTCACTCGTTAGTACGATCTAGTACGGTGAAGAGCGGTATCTTTTAACTCATTACACGCTCGCCCTTTTTCTTTTCTTTTTCTCTCAACTGTTAGTCCTAATGTCTAATAAAGCGGTGAAAAAGAAACTGTCTTGAATGTATAACTCGATTGGTTTGTGGCCTCACACTACTTGCTAACAGATCTGAGTAACGCAACACTAAGCTGTAGTGGTGGAATGACAGAACGACGAACGATCGCGCAGCCAACAGTCCAATTTCTGCTAAACATAGATCACCTCAACTAAACACTCATGAGTACGCAATTGTCTGTAACGTCTGAGTACATTATGAACTTAAACTGTCTGTCATTACACAACATCCCCTGTCATGACAGTGTGGTTAAACGCTGGAAAGGTTGTCATCACAAGCCAGTTCATCAGTACGAGATTACTGCGCTGCTGACGGCTTGGCAGATTGTTTTGCGCGGCTTTTCCCGTTGTGGCGATTCTTGCTGCCGTTTTTGCTTGGCTTCCTGTGTAAGTCAAATTAAGAAAGATCAAGCAGTCATTATTTATCAGGCAATGATACTCACCTCCCGACACGAATGGCTCCAGTCTGTGTAAACCCGATCAGTCGGTGGAAAAATCTTGTAGGTAGTGCGAAATGAATGTATTAGGTGACATCCATCAGCCCGCCCGGAGCAGTTCTTCCAATGATGCCCCTTTACAGAATGCCAATGCAGTCGCGACATGTCGGACCTGATGGGCTTTCACGCTGAGAGCCTGTAGTGAGCCGTATTTTTATGTAATTTGTATAAGTAGTATTGTAGGGTGCGTAATGGATACAACACCAGAGTGCTTTCTGTGTATCGTTAGGCGAGCATACGTCGTCCGGCGCCTCCAGTGTGATCTCTTTTAAGGCACCTGCCCATCAGTGATCAAGTGAGTTTTACTGAGGAACCCAGCTCGCGCGACGAGTGTGATCCGTCTCCAGCTGTCCTGGTAGCGGAGAACCTTGTTTTCCAGAGCGCGTATCTTCTGCGAATGTCCACTCGTCGCTACCACAGTCCCCCGCCGACAGGCTAAGCCTGCCACTACATTGAACAGGCCTCCAATGTGCCGGGGGACGATTTGGAATTGATGTTGCTGGGCATACAGTAGCCTATCCCTGGCCAGTGATATTAGCTCGCGGCAGCATGTGTCTCCTTGTTCAGGGTTCCCACTCACTTTTGAAAATGGGGATTTTTGTACCCCACCTACTGAAAACTGTGCGTGAATGCGAAAAAATGGGGGTTTGGTCACTTCACAAGAAAATGTATAAAACATTCACCGAACTTCGCAGGTTCATTAGAAGTGGTCAACATTTACTCAAGTAAAAGAAAAAATACAAATAAATCGATCATTTCGTGTTTATTTTAACGCTTTGTAATAGAAAGCCAATAAAACGGAAAACACTGCCATCACAATAATAAAAGAAAATTAATACTACTCCGTTACAGTAATAGTTTTGAATCCACGGAACTAAACACCTTGCAAGGGCTGCAGTAAGATTACTAACTGGAACTAAGCCAAATGGCAGGGCGAGGAACCGGTAGTTCTTTCCTGCAACACTGAAACAGAGGTACTGCCAAGTGTTGCGATGCATGGGTATGTGAAAATAGGCGTCTGTACGATCGATTGGTGTCGCCCACATACCTTCTCGTAGCCCCTCGTGATTGAGATGATTAATGTCCATCCAAAATGTCGGTACGAGTAGGAATCGATTTAGTGCCGACAAGTCTATGATCAATCTCCAGCCTCCTGTCTTCTTCGGGCGTAGGAACACTCGGCTGTAGAAGCCTGGCTCTGAGTTCGGCACTTCTGCAATAGCTCCTTTGCTCAACAATTCCTGAATCATTGTATTCACGGCAACGTATTTTTCGCTCCCGGGTGGGTATGTGGTCGTCAGACAGGGAGGGGGTAGAAGTGTGAGAGGCCCGCGGATGTTCATCCCTTACCAGCCATTTTACTACTCTTTTCGGAGCCCCCATGACTTTCCATTTCTCCTAGAAATGTTTTAGTCTCCGCCCAACGGGCCAGGTGTCTGTGCAGGGTGTGGGCAGAGCGGAGATGGAAGGAGGGCTACTGGATCGGCGTGCGAGTGATAGAGATAACCGCTCGCAGTGCGATGTAAACAGTATTGCTACCTGCTCTGGTTGTCGCCGGCAAAATCACGTAGAGTGAGAGACTGGGCTTTGACGGGTGAACGTGCTACATCCAGGTGCCGTACTGCAGAAAATAGTGACGACATGTCCTATCGCCTGCCCCAATCCCCCCTCGTGTGAGGTAGTTGCATACGTTTGCTGCTCAGACGAGTTTTCAGCATAGGATGCATCCTGACAGGGATCATAGTCACTGTCACTTTCACTGTCACTGTCATACCCGGATGTATAGACCTCGGTGACAGGGCGACGGGGATCCTTTGGCCGGCAAGCTTGTTCGGCGACAAATATAGGGTTTTGGTTGGACAAAGTCCTTTCTCCCCCTTGCTCGCCCCGCGGTGCGCCTATTGCATTGTCAGCGCGGGATTGTTGCACTTTAACCGGAGCTACCCCTGCATCATGCGTCTTGACAGTCGGACTCGGCGTGCCACCACTTTTCGGTTTTCTCGTCCAAAAACTGTGTAGGTTGTTAGGTGGTGAGGATGTTCGCGTGACAGGACTTCTGGTGTCGTCACGCAACCTCTTGTCCTTACGGTTGTGGCTGCTCTCACGTCTGGACTCGGATGTGCTGTGCATTTCCTTCGCGTCACCTCACTTTAGAGTAACTTTTTCCATTTTCTCCAGAGCTGAAAGCTGTGCTTTCTTGGGGGAAGCCTTGTTCGACGACTCCACCACCGTTATGTCTGGCGAGTCAGCCCTTACCTGAGCCGCATGTACAGACGAAGTAGATGCTCCCTTGGTATCCCTTCGTCGTCTTTTATCCTGCTTTGACTTCTGCGCGGTTACTGCATTTGCCGCGGTGTCTGTTATTATAGTGTTCGCAACCCTTGGACTGTCCATGATGGCCTGTATAGCAGGCTGTTGGAGCAACGGCGTAAACACACTCCAGTTGCTGATCAAATCCTTGGCAACACTGTGGTAATAGGAAGTGACCAGTCAATGCACCAGGTGTAGGGAGGAGCGTGGCAGTGATTGGGGCTGGATCCGGTTGGGTAAGGCCTTGCAGGGACCCTGCATTAGGCATTGTCACTACATCAGAGTTCTGTATGGCGGTGTTTGCCAATGGCGTCGCCGTTTCGTCAAGTACTCCAAATTCCTCTGTCCGTAAGGCCAGTTCAGCATTAGAGTATGTACTGACAACAGAATCTGTCTCACACGTACTGCGTCGGCCTGCATTGTGTTGTCGTACTTTCAACAAGGCGTGCCCTTGCTCTGCCGTGAGTTCACTGCACTCGTCGCACGTGTGTTCGGGAGTACACGGTGGCAAACTTTCTGTAGCACGTTCTCAACACTTGGGCCACGTGCTGTGTTTGTCAAGGTCCGACTTCATCCACGTCTGCGACCTGCGATTGGTGAGTTTCAGATTGCAGTGACAGTTGTATCATCATGACCAAACCCGTTGTAGTGTTGAACTTGTTTGTCATGACGAAATAGAACCGGCTGCTCAGCAGGCTCAGAAGTGTTCTTTTTTGCAATGGGAGTCGGTGAAGTGCAGAGGGCTAGTAAAACAAAAGCATTTCGGAGACACACACCCTTACTGCTACTTGGAGTTCAAGCATATAATACCCATGGTAAGTTTTAATCTGTAGCTACACCAGTTTCGTCATGACCAAATCCCGATGCGACACGAACCTTGGTTTACATGACAAGACTAGAGACTGCTACTTTGTAGCGTTCCGGAATAGAAATTCGAATCGAGTACGTATCTAGAGATCTGTGAAACGACAATCTTCCGGAGAAATCTTCCTCTTACTGTGGCTTGACCTAATACCTAATACTCGTAGTAAATTTGAATGTGCATAAACTTGTTTCGTCACGCCAAAATCCTCTGGTCACGCAAACCCGCTCGTCCTGACGAAGACAGCAGTGCCCTACATAGCTTGGAGGTGAAGCTCCTCGTAGTTTACTTGCTGAAACCGTGCCTAAACGAGGGCATTCCCGGATTGGGGTGAAATATGTCTTAGAGAGAACTATAAAGTAACCCCGTTATTGCGCCCGTTTGAGTGCAAAATGTATCTGCCACTGTCAGCGTACGCCATGTCAGCTATTGTCACTATAACAAGTCACATGACGTTGTGTAGACATGGGGAAACCCCGCAGGGCATTCCTTTAGAAATTCCCACGAAAAACACCCAAACCGTGTCCCTCGGAGCGAGTTCGCCTATGGACAGTAGAGATTGGGTACGCAGCCTTATTATACCTTGCAGTCAGTGCCTCAGCAGCACTGGCCTGTAAGACTGGGAAATCCCCTTTGCCCCGCGGCGGCTCACGTCGCTGTGACATTTACCATGACCTAAATATTGTCAGGCGACAAAAAACACCCCAAACGGTGTAGTTGTAGTTTAATCTAACCTTACTGGGTGAAGCAATAAAAAGGGAAACACGTGGAAGTTATTTCATTGTTTTTATTTGCGCGCCGAAGTACATATGAACTTCGTATTATCGAAGTTGGCAGTATTGCTGGGTTAAATTAGCTCCAAAATACATTAAAAGGATCATTTGTGTTTAACATCAAAGCGATCCGAGAAAAACACTAGGAAGAGTAGCGCTTGGGAATATTGTTCAATATACATACGTAAATTCATACGGACGATGGAACACCACCTCTCATCTACCACACCAGCCCGACATAGTCGACTTGTCTGAAAAGAGGACGAAATGCCTACCGAGGATAAATCCGTGCGTGGGTTATGTCGCGGTTTGTACCGTATACTGGTATACCAAAACTGGCTAGAGATTATCATTTTTCTTATGTCATTATGATAAATGTGTCGTTTCCGTAATTTTACGGACATTTTCAGCAACAATAATTTGAACGCAGAATAGTAATAATTTAAAAGATTTTTTATCAACAGGACCATTTGATTTTTGGTGAAAATGAGGTTATGCCAGAAACGGAATCACCGCGGAGTGGATACATGGAAGACAAAGAATACTGGGATTTGATCGACAGTTTCCCTACTGACTATTCGGTTGTCTATGACGTCACAGATGTTAATGTAACCATAACACCCAGTTAACAATAGCAATTAATTTTCAGTAACGTGTACCTTGGCATTATGCAATATATGTGTGGCTGACTAATATGAAAATTATTGCGGACAACGTAATGTCCATCTGCAGTTAAAAAATTTTATGCTTGAATACTAAATATACAACATCACAACAGCAATTTTAATGGAAACGGTTCGACAAATAATAATAAAAAAGAAAGAAACAAAATAGTTGATTCACATGATCGTTAAATATTATCGTTAGTTCCAAGCGGACCAAGTCTCAAGCTGCTTCAAATGATACAAATATCATTTTTTTAGTCCGCGGCATAACGCCCAACGGCATAACGCCCGGCGACATAATGTCCGAAAAACAGTGCAGGGTGCGACATTTGGACCGATTTTTATTCTTTTTTTTTTTTGTGTTAATTTGACGGGGTGGTCATCTGCTAACCCCCTCCTCCTTCTTTTTAGTGGCAAAAAAATTCTTTAAAAAATTAGGCATTTGTGATGTTCCCGTCTACTTCGTCTCTGAAACAATTGATCTTTAACTCTGGTTAAAATAAAATGATGTGAAAAACTATTGATCTATTCATCGTCTCTGAACAAAAAGAGATCTAAGAGACGATTGATCTGTTCTCTGTCGCTATAGTTAAAATAGATATAAAGAACGATTGATCTGTTCATTGTCGCTCAGTAACAGGGATGTAAGAAACGATTGATCTATTCACCAATATTGATCTTAGGAGAGACTGATCCCTAAACTAATTACAATTCTAATTGCAATTGGTTTCCTATTGGTGAATTGCAATTTACTGAGGTGCAATACATTCCATAAGATAAATATAATTTATTTATTGTGTCTTTGTTAGCCAAGAACCCAAGAAAAAATAGTATATGGAAGGGGCAAATGACTACCCCTCCACTTTGAAGGGAGGGGGGGGGGCAGTCGACCGGGATGCAAAAAGGGGGGGGGGGGGAGATGACAGGGGGGCAGTTGACCGATGGTTGGGGCAGATGACCGGGATTCGTTCTAAATTCATCTAACCACTAGGTATGTTCCACTAGTTTCACTGCACTACTTGCACGGTTATCACTTTCTATGATTTCCATCTTGGTATTGAAGTGTGATGTTTTAGCACAAACAGCTCCCGTTATATATTATTTGGCATCGAAGCATGAAGGGATTAAGTAGGAGATTATTAGCGACTCGCGACACACTGAATCTGTAGATTAGACGGTATCCAGACACCTCGTAACTGGACATCTCGTAACCGGACATCTCGTAACTTTTGGAGAAATGGGACATCTCGTAACCAGAAAATTTCAATGACTTTTTTCATATTTTTTTTATAAATTTAACTTTATTGTAAGTACCACTTTTCATGAGTATATCAGACCGGAGATTTTTGTTTAATTTTGAGCATGATTTACATTTGGATTATCATCAGTTAAACTACAGATCTGTTGAGATAAAAGACAACCAAATGGTGTTGAATTGTCTATAACTTATGTTCGGTTTACTTGCTTGTTTTTTCACTTGATTAGGTTGTACAAGCTTTGGTAAATAAAGTGAATATTGTGAAGAGGATTGTGTTCTTTTAAATGTAGAAATAACCAGTTTCTCAGCTGTAAGATTTCATGCTTTTTTGTTGGTTACGAGATGTCCCATTTTTCCAAAAGTTACGAGATGTCCGGTTACGAGATGTCCGGTTACGAAGTGTCCCGGATTCAGATTGGACACTACCTGACGTTAAACGGATATCTTTTTTATCTGAGTCAGCGTGATGGAACACCGGAGCTGGCATTAAAAGGATAGGCTTTCAATGTCTTTTGAACAGAGTGACGCTGATTGAAGTTTGGAAAATATATTAAAGCAAAATAAATAAATAAATAAATAATAAAAAAAAAATAAAAAAAGTAAAAAGAGGCGGGGGGGGGGGGGTGGGAGCAAAAATCTGTCCATGAAAAAGATGAATAAAATCGGTCCAAATATCGCACCTGCATTTTTTACGGACGTTATGTCGTCGGGCGTTGTATCACCCGGCGTTACGTCGGATACCCCCCCCCCCCCCGTTTTTTTTTTTTTGGGGGGGGGGTACAAAAAGTATGACACCCGCCCTGTACGTATGAACATTACGTCACACATTCCATTAATGCCAAGCAGTACGCCACCTTCAGTGACGTCACAGTCGTCATGTCCCCCCACCCCATCCCTATACTGACAGAGCTTTAAATAACACTGCCAATGCGGATATAACAAGCTGCTTACACAGAAGGCGAGCACCCGGCTGGAAGCTCCGTTTACAACACTAATGAGCTCCCGCTTTTAATTGCTACATTAATAATTTTAAATCGTTTTAGTTCAACACATTTAACTAGAAGAAAATAACCTCCTTATTTTGTTTTTAATTTCAGCACTATTTATTATTATTATTATTTTTGTTAAATTTCAGCATTTGCCAGGGTGCGCAGCTAAATAAGTCTAATAACAATGCTTCTATAACTGGATCCAGGAAATTTGCTATTTATTTTTGTTGTTTTCTTGTGGGTGCCTCAGGTGTACTTGCCACATCCCCCATTGTTGTACATTTCCTCCACGCTTTGTTAGTGTGTTTGAAATGTTGCCTTGTCTGAGTGTTTACCTCAAGGGTTATTCCTAAGTCACGAAAGGCCATGAAACAATACCAGACCATGAAGAAAAACTCACTCACGTAAGCCAGTTGGTTTGGAAGTCGGGTATTGGGGAAAGTAACCGCCTCGGCAAAGACAACAGCGCACGATTATTTTACTGAACTACGGCCGCTTTGAACAAAATTGAAAATTTTTACCCTGAACTTTTCATTGACGCTCAGTGTACATGAAATCTTATAGCTTTGATTTTCTGACGCCTATTCAACGTTGTAACAAAACACGTTGATGAGATATCAGAGAAAGTGGGGTTTCGGTATTGTTCGTTTCCAACCAATCACAGGCAACCAATCACAACCAGATCAAATTCCACTAGAAGCTTTTCTCAGGGATTCCATGAGAATATACCAGAAGGTTGTGTGTGTGTGTGTGTGTGTGCGTGTGTCTGTGTGTATGTGTGTGTTGCTATCCCCCTCCCTACTAGGACTGACTCACTGTATGACAATTGAATAACCAAGATTCAATTCTGGAATTGTTTTGAAACAGTTTTGTGTCACTGGTAATCGGTCGCATTTTTCATGAATTATTTCACTCAGTTGGCTGACAATAATTTTACTCGTGCTTTTCAACCACGCCAGATCGTCTCCGTGATGTTAGTGAGGTTGAGAAAAGGGTTATTTTTCCTAGCCTTTATAAATAATATTGATCTTTTAAATGTAGCAGACTCTACCTGTCAAATCTTAATTTTATTTATTTTACGAATTGTTTACTTGCAGTTAAGTTGCCTCTATTTTAACAAATCTGCTTTTCCTGCTTGCTTTGTATTGTTTTGTAAATATGTTGGCTTTTCAAACGTGCTTTATTTTTCACATCAGTTGTTTTTATTCGATTTGATAAAGTTTTAAAGAGTGAGACAAATCTGCAGAGTGTTTATCTGTTGGTCAAGTGAACTATTATCAGTCAAGGGTTTTGTTCCAAGTGCACGCAATGGCAGAATTGGTAAAAAAAAAACAAGATGAAGCTCGTTGTGTAAATTTAAAAGCTAGTAATGGTCTATTCCTTTACAATAAATGTAATTTATCTGAGCAAAACACATATAGTACATTTTTACCTTCACTGACATAAAATTAGTTCCACTACTAGTTTCTTCATAAGACGTATCATCTCTGAATTTTATCAATACCATTACGTCATTGTGGTATCCTGAAGACATCACCAGCCACGCAACTAATTAAATAAATGTTCGTTTTCCTTTGCGTACAGTATGACTTTGAGGCACAGAAAGGTGAACCCGGAGAACCGGGAAAGAACGGGCTACCGGGACCAAAGGGAGAAAAAGGTGCAAAGGGTGAGAGTATATTAATAACACCGCCGCCTTTCACTGTCCCACCACCCCTTCCTGGATTACCCGGGCAAAAGGGAGCACAAGGACAAAAGGGTGAAAAGGGAGATGAGGTAAGTGTGACGTAATTAGGGTATGCTATAAAAGTAGGTTATGATTTACCTCAATACGCTAAAAATTAATTTTTGGTTCTATACCTTATCGAGGACAGGCCAAAATTATTTGCCTCATTTGGAATGTACTGAATGAGATTGTAGTACTACAAACGACATTGTAGTATTTGAAGCCTATAAGTATTATATTTGATTTTAACGGCTTTGTTAAATATGAAAAAAGCGTCAATGTATAGTTTACCTAAGCCTTTCAGCTCTACCTCATTACGTCATATTACATATTGCCCTACACCGCAATTTTACGTTCCTTCTATAAAGCTCTAATTAACCAGTATCAGACGCAATTTGTGACGCAATTGTGTGTTTAGGGTATAGGCTCTCCGGGACCAAAAGGTGACGTGGGCCCACCCGGGCCTTTCGGGCCCAGCGGGAGACCAGGCAGTCCCGGAAAGCACGCCACACTGCCGCCTTATTTCGACGAAGTAATTGACGGATCGGGCGAAGTTCAATTCGGCGGAGAAGATGGGGCTCCAGGTATCCCTGGAAACCCTGGTCCACAGGGTATTCCCGGACAGAAGGGAGAGCCGGGAGACAGAGGATATCCCGGGTTACCGGGTAAACCGGGAGTCGCAGGAGTACCAGGACTGCCTGGAGAAAACAGTAACGGTATTGGAGGTAGGCTGTTTTTTGTTGTTTTTCACCGATCTTTTGGAACTGTATCATTAACACTTGACAAGTCTTTGACTTGGTCAAGGCTTAAATGAATTTGTGCGGGCAGCCGTTGGTGCTTTTTTTCTCTTGACAGTAAAATTTAGAGCTTTAGAGTCATTGAGGAGCCCATACCAAAATGAGTTTTGCTTTTTAACTTTTAATGTTTGTCAAGTGTTGAAGATTTTGCTTGCGAAATACGGTTCTAGTTCCAGAATTGCCCTTGTGCATCAACGTCACAGCAATTCATTTAACCAGTACCCCAAATATAAATATCCCACACTCACTCGGAATTCGTCCGGATTTGAATCAAAGGAGGCAAACTTGATGGTCTGAGATTCTTAAAAGAAAAGGGTATCCTTCGCACGATGCCCTTTCATCCGGAACCAGAAACCCATGTTTGCACTCCATCTCGTTCACTTTCCAGGTTGCCTAGAAGGCGTCACTTTACACCAGATTTGCCGGAAATTAGATCAACCAATGCGCGTGCACATTCGTTTCCTCAATTCTTACACGGAACTAGTGACATCGACACCGGAAGTCTTCTTACGTCATCTACAGGCCGAGCTCGCAACAGCACTCAGCATCGATCCGAACAGACTTGAAAATTTCAAGATAGAGGACGGTATGTTATAAAGGAACTGACTTTCTTTTGGGTGAGGGGTGGGGGTGTTGGTATGGTCCTGTTCATTATAGTTGGCCCAAATTCATGAAGCCTGACTGATTGATATAAAAGACGTAGCGAATGAAGAAAACTCGTCTCTTCCCTTCTGTTTTTTTTTTTTTTTTTCAAATATGTCAGAAGGCATCATCGTTATCTTTATGCAATATTTTTACATTATTATTCAAAACGTCAAAGCTTGCAGCTTTCTTGTGGAGATACCTTAATTGATTCTAGCTGTAGCTCCAAGTTGATCACGTTGGTACTGTTATAAAATATTACATTTTTTATTACTTATTATATTAATAGTGTTAAATTTTGTTTTGAAGTGTACATTTTAATCAAAACGTGCAATTAAAATTAAATGGAAATTTATGAAATTGTCTGTTCTTCTACATGTTTTAGTTAAAAAGTTTTGTTTGCAGTGTTTAACCTTTTCCAGAGAGGCTTAAGGACACTACAAACATAAGAAATAAATAACCATAAACATAAGAAATAAATCATTTAAACATGCATTTCAGATGCACTATCTGTAAATACCAGTGGCGAATCGACGAATGAAATCGCCCGTTATTTGATTGAATCTATAATCGACTTTTTCGGTTTTGAATTAGGTACAATTTTACTGCTAAATGTTAATCTTATTGTGTAAAATATTAGTATAGCACCATACTCTAACACTGTCCCTTTTCTCTGTAAAAAATAATAATAATCATGGACAGAAATGTTAAAAGGCGCAAGAAATGAGTCTGCGTGTAGCTAGCCAGAGACAAGATCAGATATGGATGCGCCAAGAATATTTGTATGTGGTCAATTTTTTGGCTCATTGTTTACTAGTGGTCAGATAGTTTTTGTATTACTTGTGATGTTTGCAGGCTGTGGAAAGCCTTTTTTTAATTGTCCGTAATGGTCTGACTCGCATGCACACTAGAACACTGGAAACGATTTGCTGAGTGGGGGTCAAAAGTTAGTTTTCGGGATGGCGTATTTTTCTATGGCTATGTATAAAGAAAGTGAATTGAGGGGGGGGGGGGGGGCAGAGGAATTCCAGGGTGAGCATGTACTGAGATTCTGGTGTACATTTACTGTGCACGAACAAGATTTTGTTGCTTGCCTCCTTCGTATGACTCAGTGTAATGCGTATGTCGCTTATGGGCCAAATTCCTAGCCATAAATTGTTTTACCCAATGCATCTCAAACCATACAAATGATCACTTAAGCAAAAGAACAGGAATATATCTGTCCCTCGATATGATATCTTGGTGAAACAGGATAATAGCGAAAGTGAGCAATAGCAAACTATTCAATTAGTGCGTGAAATGGTGGAAGTTTGTCGTCTACTAACTATCTGACCAGGCAGGGCAATAAAAAGAACCAAGACCAGAAGAAAGGGTGTCCTGAGTTGATCAAACGTAGCGACATTTTTGCGACGTCGGACACCGACCAATGCTCCGCTGAAATGCGAAGTTAAGCATGTTCCCTCTAAAGACGTCGCGATGTTAAAATTTAGTTAAGTCTTGAGGGTCATCCGTAACGCGGGCACGCAAAAGTATCGTACTTTTTAACCACATCCCTTGAACGGCAAATTTATGACGACGCTGTTGACTATTACTTAGCATGTGCACAGCCCCACACATCCCCCATCCACCCATACACCCACCCACCCACCCACCCACCCACCCACTCGTGCCTACTTAATGCTGAAAAGGAGATCATTGGTCGTCGAACATACTAAACTCAATGTATGTGTAATAATCTGTAATTTAAAGTGGTAACTAAATCCCAAAATGCTTGAAAATAGCAAATAAATCCACACAAATAAGTGACACAACTGAGCAATGTTTGATTGTATATTATTTACACAAAAAGTGCCCAGTGAAGTGGAACTTGTTTAAAAACACCTAACTGATTTTGCATAACGATTTGCTCTATTAGAACGATTTTTTAATTTATCATTTTGTAAATATATCTTTTGAAGATTGGAATCTGCCTAAAAAAACAGAAGTGATTTTGAAAGGAAGGCGCGGATTCGGAAACAGATGTTGATATCTTTGATTGCACACGCGTGATTTATAAACAACGCTCATAAAGTGCGCTATATATCATATTGACTGAGTTTGCAACCGCCCCGAACTATGCAATATGCCCCTTCCCACGCTTGTAAAACATACGCATCTGCAATACCTACTATATTTTTGTGGATTTCGCAGTGCACACCCGTGCACTATACCATCAACACTGTTGTATAAAATGTGTGCACAATACACGATGTCCGTAGCACTCGCGGTGTAATTGCGTGCACTATACATCATGCCCTGAGTGAACGCGCTGTACATATCTGCCCTGTGCATTATGCCCCTGGCATTCGCGTTGTATACGCGTGCACTTAATACCTGTAGCGTTTGCGTTGGACAAGTTCCCACAGAATAACACTCGTAGAGCCAAAGACTATAAACTACTGTGTACCAAAGACTGTTTAGTAAACAGTCTTTTACTTCGTAAAAGCTCCGGATTCGCTTATCTCCACTTTTATACGGGTTTTGTCGCAAAACTCTAAGAATCACGCACTCAGGAACTAAAATTTCCTACTAGTGACTCGAATAGCCCCGTCGTTGGTCCCAGCCAATCAGCATCCTTGGTCACTGTGACCAAGCCTCATTCTCGTATTGCGTGCGGTTACCAACCACACGCGTTTCTAGGCTGGAAAAATTTTTTGGTTTTCCTATCGTCAGTCTAAGGTAAATTTCTCCAGATTTTACGTTTTTAGTTGCCTTTTACAGTCTTTCATGGATGTTTTAAGGCGAAGGCTTTTTAGCTCGTGTAATTGGGAGATTTTTGCCTTCGTACGCTTCTGCTAGTATTCTGAGTTTGCATCACGGGGGTTTCGTTTGCTTTCCCCGAGAAGTGTTACTCTTAGTCTCCACGTTTACTAGTACGGGCGTACGCCCTTGACTCTTAGGGAGCGCAGGTCATTTCAGTTGCTGAGTACTGTTCTGTTCCTGAGCTACGTCCACGCCTGGTTCCTAGCCAGACCGTGCTGCGTAGTGCTTGCTTCCTAGCAGGCTTCCTGCTTCTCCAGTGCAGTGTGGAGTTGCTTGGAACCGCCTGGCGCAGAGGGGCTAGTGTTCAGCCTCTGGGTCACCCCTTGCTCTACAGAACTCCAGTTCTTCGCTCTTCCCAGGACGTTCTGCGTTCTAGGCTTAGTGGCTACGGAGTACCATCTCGGTACTCGGTTCTGAGCAAGGCTTGGTTACCAAGATCCATCTCGGTGCTTGGTAGCTCCCAGGTACCAACGGCTTACCGAACGCCTTCTGGGCTCTTGGCTCCTGGTACTTGACCGAGCTGGGTACTCATTTGCTGCGAACTACGTCACCCCTGCGTCCCTACGCACTCGGCACGCCTGGGTATTGGCTTAGTAGTAAATAGCTTGGTTCAGTTCAGCCCTCGGCTCTGGAATGAGTTTTTCTTTGAATTGAGTTTGTTCTTACACTCGTTTCTTGCCTTTTTCCAGACATGACAGAGGCCAGTCTGTACCACAGCAAGTCGCAGATCTCCTGCGTCCACCCGGCTTCGGCAGCCAACCCACACTCGCTCTGCGATCGGTGCAGGAGAGACAGAGACATCCCGCTGTGTGATGCCCTACACACCTGCAAGGAGTGCGCATACCTTTCCCCCCAGGACTGGGACGCTCTGGAGAAAATGCGCGCCAAGAACATTAAGCGTAGGGTGCGTCGGAAGGTACAATCTTTATCCCTGGACTTACCGAGAGCCGGTTCAGTGGTGGCTGGTCAGGTGTCTTCACCGGTGCGGGCAGATAGAGATGTGGAGTCGGACTTCGACTTGCCTCGTAAGAAGAAAAGACTCAAATCTTCAACCTCGAAATTAGTGACCGAACTGGACTTACCGGGTACAAGCGCGAACATCGTGTTGGATAAGACTTGGCCATTTACACTCAAAGGGAGGGGTAAGGTGGTTTCGGAGGAGCCTCTTCTCGTGTCCTCCCCGTCGGTTCCTACCGTGAAAGAGAGTGTGACCATCACGCATGCGAAGTCGGGGGCATGCTTTACCAGCAGTGTGGGAGAGTTTGGCATCCCTCCACGCCCGGACTCTGCTCCAGTACAAGTCGCGGACACCCCTCCACTGCCGTCTACCGAGACTTTAAACATTTCTTCGTTCCTGGCGATGCAAT
The DNA here is from genome assembly GCA_949752745.1 of Protula sp. h YS-2021. Taxonomy (NCBI): domain Eukaryota; kingdom Metazoa; phylum Annelida; class Polychaeta; order Sabellida; family Serpulidae; genus Protula; species Protula sp. h YS-2021. The sequence goes on along the minus strand of OX457030.1, from coordinate 53,140,800 downwards.
CTCAGCTCAAAAGGCAGATCCAGGACCTTCAGGAAGCGCTGCTGTCTAAGCCAGAACAGAGACGCAGACATGCCCCCACGGCGACCATCTCTCGCCCACCGGATGATCCCCCGGTGCTGTCGGTATCTACCCCCGGCCCCGCTCGCCAGCAACAGGAGCCAGACACGAGGGATACCTTGGAAGCTATCACCCTCAGCGAGAGTGAGTCTGGAGACATGCCCCCGTCGGGCCAGATCTCGCTTAAACAACACGCGGAGGAGGATGAAGAACTCGCACCGTTGGACACTTCACCTCTGGAAGCGATCCCCAAGAACAGGGACAGAGCTATTTATACCCCAGTCCCAGGCGCAGTCGTGATGAGGAACCGAGGTTATCGGCGCAGGAGGATGGGAGTTCGGAGGACTCGGGAGCAGATGGCGACGCTGAAGAGGACTCACCAAGCAGTTTTTTCCCGTCGGTGCAGTTCCCCCTCCGCTCCACAGACCCAATTCTTTCCCCAGGCAAAGGGTAGCGTCTGTGGAAAGACCCAGCAGCAGCGGGGAGACGTCCGATTCGTACCCCGTCCCCACCCGAGTTCTGCCAAGAGCCGGAGGCAACTTTCTCGCCCCCAGGAGAGTCGGTCGCCCCTGAGGACGCCCCTGAGGACGCGATTCAGGAGATCGCCAGGCTAGCAGGGATAGAATGCGGGCGCCCAATGTCGGACAGAGAGGATCCGCCTATCAGGATGACTTCGCAGGCCTCCCTACCCCAACCGGAAGCGTTTGTGGCTCTAACAACCAGCGAGGGAGTGGCCAACGCCTTGTCGGTGCGCTGTCGGGAGTTCAAGCGTATGGATGCATCCGAAGTGCGTATGCTGTCACGTCTCCACCATTCCAAGCATTGTACGGTCAAGCAGGGTCCATACCGTTCCTCAGATGACCCCATACCCCTGGAAGTCTTGGACCAGCCCACCAAACGTACGGTATGGATGCCCTCAGTGCGACAAGAGGGCATGTAGAGAAGGACGCGAAGGCCATAGAGAGTTCAGCTAGGCACATTTTGAACATTATGTCCTTCCAAGACCACACCCTGAGTGCCTTGAAGAAAAGAGACGTTTGGATGACCTGAGTCTGTCGGACCCGGTGGCACTTAAGCTTCTGGAGTGCCTAGCCTTGGCTACCAGGGATGTGGTAAAGCTGGCTACGTATCTGACCTCCTCGCTTGTGTTCCTACGCCACGCCCCTATTCTTGGCCAGAAGGAACTGTTTCCCCCCGAAGAGATCGAGAGGGTTCATCAGGAGAGCAGATCACAGTCACGGGACCTAGCTCTCATGGCCAGAGCACCGAGGCAGTTTGCCCGACCACAGAAGCGCCAGTACTCGCAGCCCCCGCGCCGAGACAGGTCGAGGTCGAACAGCAAAGCCAGGTCTTCTCCCCCGAAGAAGCCGAGGCAGCAGGGCAACGGCAAGACCCCTCCGAGGGCCTCGCCTCAGTGCAGGTAGCAATCAATCAAAGTATCTCTCAGAGGGGAGCGCCTCGTCTCTAAGAGATACTTTTATCAGGTCAAAAAACGAGGAGGGCTCCCAGCCCTTCAGCGTCTGTTTGCTCGTAGGAGGCAGGCTAGGCAGGTTCTGGCAAGCTTGGCGAGACATGGGTGCTCCAAAGAGGGTAGTGCGTTGGTTGAGAGAAGGTTACGCAATCCCGTTCAAACGGGACCGACGCGGGCACGTTCCGCCCATACCCCTTCGCCACTTGGCCCCAACCCGCCTGATCGCCGCCTACGATACAAACTCACCAAAGCACCGAGCCCTTCTCTCGATGGTCGAAGACTTAGTGAGCAAATGGGCCGTAAGGGAAATGCCAAAAGATCAAAAAGGGTTTTTCAGCCGGGTCTTCCTGGTACCCAAGAAGTCGGGGGGTTGGCGTTTAGTCATAGATCTATCCTCCCTGAATCAATTTCTCCATGTGACGCCGTTTCAGATGGATACGGCCCAGGTTATAAAGAGTTCCCTGGGGAGGGACATGTGGGGCACGTCCATAGATCTATCAGATGCGTACCTACACGTGCCCTTGCATTCCGCCGCCAGAAAATTCCTGTGCTTCCAGGTAGGGGAGAAAAGGTTTTGGTTCCGAGCCCTCCCATTCGGCCTTTCCACCGCTCCCTTTGTCTTCACCAAAATCATGAGAGTATTAAAGGCGTGGGCCCGAGTTCGAGGTATGTTGGTCTTTCAGTACCTGGACGATTGGTTCGTAGCCCATCGCGACAGAGCCACGGTAAGTCGGCAAACGCAGGCCTTGGTCGACCAGGCAACGAAGGTGGGTCTCATGGTAAATCGAGACAAGTCGGAACTGAGTCCAAAGCAGGTAATGGTATTTTTAGGGGAAAGATGGGATCTGCGACTGGCAAGGGCCTACCCCACTCTCGAGCGGAGAGAAAGAATCCGTACGAGCGTCGGATCCATACAGCCAAGTTCCAAGGTGAGTTTGGTAAAGATGGAGTCCCTGCTGGGCTGTCTAGTAGGTACGGAGAAGACGGCCCCCTAGGGAAATTGCATTACAGGTCCTTCCAGGCAAGGGTCAGGCGGGCTTTACGCCAGGGCAGACACCCCAGGGCCGTGATGTCTCTGTCGGTAGAAGCCCACCAAGAGTTGACCTGGTGGTGCGACGACCGAGTTATGAGCGAAGGGGTGGCCTTCACAGCCCCTCCTCCGGAAACGGAGGTACAAACCGACGCTTCCCTATCCGGCAGGGGGATTCATTTCCAGGGCAGAATGTGGCAAGGCCAGTGGTCAGAACAGGTAAAAAATCGCCACATAAATTGGTTAGAGTTGCAGGTGGTGTGGATAGCCTTAAACGACCTCACCCCTGCCCTAGAGGGACGGCGTGTGGAGTTCCACCTGGACAACTCCACCGCAGTGGCATACTTAAACAAGCAAGGCGGTACCAAGTCTCAGCAACTCACGAAGCTCGCTGGAGACATCCTGAAGTTCGCCCGGGAGAAAAGGATTTATCTTTCAGCCCGGCACTTAGCAGGGTCGCTATATGTGTTGGCAGACCTAGCTTCCAGGGTCAATCAAATTATCCACACGGAGTGGTGTCTGTCCCCCCGCTCCTTCGAGTGGGTGACCAGGCACTCTCCATGGGGGAAACCGACCTTGGACTTGTTTGCGAACGCCCTCACGACGAGGTTACCAAGGTATGTCTCCCCATGCCCCGACCCCAAGGCCTGGGCAATCAACGCCTTGACGTGCCAATGGCCGAAGGACGAAGTCCTGTATGCCTTTCCCCCACAACCCGTCCTGGTTCGGGTGGTGCAGAGCTTAGCGTTGCGCAGATCTTTTCGCCTCCTTCTGATAGCCCAATGGGCACCCGAGGCCCCTTGGTTCCCCTTTCTAGTCAAGTACGCGACCAACCCCCCGGTAAGGCTACCCTGCCACCCGGAGATCCTAGCGAAACCCCACTGGTTGTACTTCCACCCGAGCCCCCACCTCCTGGACCTACACCTGTGGTTCCTGTCCCTTCTCTGTTAGAGAAACAAGGTTTTTCCAGGGAAGTGCTGAATAGCCACAGGGAATCCACGGCAAGGGTTTACCGAGCACAATGGAACAAATTCGCTAACTGGTGCGCCAAAGCCCAGCTAGATCCGTTCCAAGCCACGCAAGCAGTAGTGGCGGACTTCCTGGATCACCTGTTTACGTCCGAGCACCTGAAAGTGGGTTCGATCGAGGGTTATCGTGCCGCCATAGGCTCTAGGCTGAAAACAGCAACGGGTTACGATTCCAGGGGAGGGCCCAGCCCTATCTATGCTGTTTAGGCATTTCAGGGTGAACTCTCCTCCGTCAAACACCAATATAGCCCAGTGGGACCTGTCCTTGGTCCTGCGTTACCTTCAGAGAGCCGACGTATTCTGAGAAGACTTGATCACACCCAAGGGTGCAACGGTAAGGTTTGCCTTTTTGTTGGCCTTGGCTTCGGGCAAGAGAAGAGGGGAGATACACGCCCTCGACCGCCAGGTACTGAAGGAAAATGGTGAGTGGAAAAAAGTCTTCCTGCGACCGAGGGCAGGCTTCTTGGGTAAGACACATATCGCTACCGCAGGCCTTGGTACCTTGGAACAGATAACGCTGCCAGCCCTGGAGGTAGAGGTCGAGGACTCAGACCGGGTCTCCCTCTGTCCAGTCCAGGCTTTGCGTAAGTATCTCCAAGTGTCCGAGGACTACAGGAGCGAGGGGCAGAAAGCGTTGATCATTTCCTTTATGCCCAGGTTTCATAAGGATATTTCTAAACAAACTGTCTCTAAGTACATTAAGACTGTGATTTTGGAAGCTTATGAAAGAGCCCAGGCAGAACCCGAGTTCAGAGATCTGTGTAAAGTTAAAGCTCATCACGTAAGGCAGGTAGCCAACTCAATACGAGTTCTGCGTAGTGTATCTCTAACAGACATTCTGAAAACAGGCTGTTGGTCTTCACCTAATTGTTTCATTAAATATTACCTGAAAGACTACTCTCAGTGCGAACTGTCGGGCCTGTACTCTTTGGGCCCTTTCGTGGCTGCCGAGTCAGTAGTTTCTATCTAACGCTTGTGTGTTTGCAGCGAACAGTCACACAAGAACAAGGGCAGGTTCAAGCGCAAGGACTCTGCCTTCCAACGCCCTGGTAACGGTGCAGGCAAATTCAAGAAGACTCAGAATCAAGGCCGCCGTTAGCTCCACCACGACGTGCATCAGCGCGTTAGATCAAGAACTCTCCGAGTTGTAGTTACAATTCAGTATTCCTAGTACGATACTCTGGGAGCACGCTCCCCCTCGTTGGTTAGTGCCGGTCTCGGTGCCTCACCCCTGCAAGTCTGGTACTCCATCTTCCCTTGGAAAAGGGGGGGGGGGGTGGTGAACACTGCTTCGCACCACGCGTCCCCCTCGGTGCGACCGTCGCGTCCACTAGAGTCGGCCTCGCAGGGATCAGGTACCTAGTCCGGCTAGGGTCACGTACCAGTGACCGAGGTTGAACATCAGCACGTTGTAGTGCATTCTTTATGTCTAACATGTTGTATATAGATGTTGAATGGGCTCGTGATAGTGTGTCACCCGTCTTGGACGGGTGCGTATATTCCAGTCAGTGTTCTGAATGGGCGCGTTGTAGTGTGTCTGGCATCAGTCGGTCGATATTGTATGATAACACACGGTCAGTGCGCTCAACCATAGGTAGGTGGGGATCTCTTCTCGCCTACTACTCGTGAAGATCACTGCATTGGTTCGTGATCCGGCCCTCAGTTAAGCTAGTAGCTTAAGGTCTTAGTTGGTTTAACCCATGTTGTTATTGTAATGTTCATAATTATGAAATTGGAGTTAGTTGGTAAGTGACCAAGCCCAGTCAACAGTTACTTGGTCTCCTTACTAGGTACGCGGCCTTGGTTCCGCGATCGTGTTTGTGACAATTCAATAAAGGGATGGTTAAATGTTTATGTGAACTGACCTTGTGGTTAGGTTGGGCTACCATCTTGTGGGAGGTTGGAGGGAGATGGTGTCAGCAAGGTTTATGACAGAGGGTAGCGTAGTCGTCGATACGTTTCCTCCGCGTCTTGGTTCTTGGTTCGTTCGTCCTTCCGTGTGCTAGAGTTGTTCACGAACTCGATTGTATTCTGTTATGGAGCACATTAAACACTCTTACATTTTCTGCAGTGTTTTATTTATGCCTTTATCTCCTCTCACGGAAGATTACACGTTTTCTTTGGAGTAAAAGCGAACTTTTGAGAAAATTTTCTGATTTTGACTCGCAACGCAGGTCACCCCGTCTCCTGTGTTAGTCCCGTATAAAAGTGCAGATAAGCGAATCCGGAGCTTTTACGAAGTAAAACTGACGTTTTATTTTCGTAAAACGCTCTTTTACGAGTAAAAGCGTGATTCGCGTTCTCCACTTTTATCTTAGCATCCCACCCAGCCACCCCGCGGACCTGGTTGTGGTTGGTACAGTGGGGCAATACTCGAATGAGGCTTGGTCACAGTGACCAAGGATGCTGATTGGCTGGGACCAACGACGGGGCTATTCGAGTCACTAGAAGGAAATTTTAGTTCCTGAGTGCGTGATTCTTAGAGTTTTGCGAGAAAACCCGTATAAAAGTGGAGAACGCGAATCACGCTTTTACTCGTAAAAGAGCGTTTTACGAAAATAAAACGTCAGTTTGGTAGAGCTAGCACAGTCATGAGTGCGCAGCCTAACATGAATTTGGAGTTCGTGGTGCATACGCGAATCCACCATATTTCGCATCATTCCTAGACTGGCTGGGTGCGCTATTCACCTATTGCAACCGTAAGTGCGTGAATTTTTCACCTTGGGACAAACCGGACACATAATATCACCCACACCGGTACACAGTGCACACATTCCCACATCTACTTATAGCTCTATTTCTAATAAAATGACATTACCTTTGGCCAGATCTGGTGAAAGTAACAATGGACATCATGCCAGCCACGGAGATCTCCCTCATTGACGTTGTCCCATCTGTAGAAGAAATAGTAGAGCGTCTGAACAGGTTTATCACCGAAAGAACAGCCACACTCTACAGCATGGACGGATTTGCCCTCAACCCTGACCCCGCCTTCTTTGAAACCTATGGTATGTTTACCTTAACAGTCATATCTCGACCGTAAAAATACTTAAATCGTAAACGACCAGTTCTCATTTTTATGATGTATCAACATCTTATATGTAATGGTAGATATTTGGAGAACAGACCACTCATCTCTTTGGTCAGATTTCAAAATAATGGCTTCAATATTTCTAATCACTATAAGAATGTACAGCTTAATAATTTAATTAACAGTTCACGTGAAAATTAGAATCTTAACCCTCACAGACTACTTCTTCACGACTGTTTTATTATTTGGTTATTGAAATGTTATTCACAATATTTTAAATGTTTAGATATTCCACTGGTTGGAAACATCGGGCCACCGGGGCCTCCCGGTATAGCAGGACCAGCAGGTCCACAAGGCTACCCCGGAATTGTTGGGCCACCAGGACCATTAGGTCCTCAGGGTGTCCCAGGAGACTTGGGCCCATCGGGGTATCCAGGTTTACCTGGAGCAAAGGGCGAACCAGGACGAGATGGCGTTGACGGACAACCAGGTAAGTGCCCGAACTGAGTTTGTGCCCAACTCATTTTTACATATTCTTGAGAGGTCAACTGCCTATAAGGTTACACTTTTTCAACCATTCAAAACATTTTTGCTTTCATCTTTTTTTAAACTGTTTCGAGGTATGCCACCCTGCTCCAGGTACGCTGTTTCTCTCGGGACCTGGTACGAGATCAGAATCTACGTAGCTGCCATACAATTCCATGCATAGTATTTGCCGATATAAACCTGACATTGTAGGACTTAGAGGAGTTGTCGGGCCGCCAGGACCACCAGGACCACCTGGCCTGTCCAGTGAAGGGGAGCACTTTGGTTCAGGCGATATCGATAGTATTTTGCCTGTGCCAGGCAGGCCAGGTCAGGCAATATAAATTTCGATCACTGAACCTTTATGTTTTTATAATTTTATATTCACTATACCATTATAACATTGTATTTACAATTATGTGCATTTGCAGTTGCTTACCAATTCCATTGTATTTATTGCAAAATCACAAATGTCCGAGACCCTCCTTTTGATGAAATTTTATTGAAACAATAGTCAACACAAGTAAAAGTATAATGGAAGCAAAACAAACGAAGGTGGTGATGCGGAAGCCTGAAAAGTTACTAAAAAATGACACGAAATAATACATCCCGTTGAAACGTGCAAATAAATTAGACAAACCTATTTTGTGATATAACATATAATGCATTACTTTTAGACACAATCTGTATCAAATATTGGAAATTTTAATTAATTGCTTCTGTTCAGTGCGAAAATGCGGCTAATTTTGTAATCGATAGTAGTCATTATGCACTGTTGTATGTTCACAGGTGTGCGTGGACCTAAAGGAGATCGCGGGGACGTTGGACCAGCAGGCCCAAGGGGGGAGAATGGGAATCCGGGGCTCCCTGGTGCGAAGGGAGAACAAGGGCAACCCGGATTTCAGGGTGGAGTGGGATTGCCAGGAAATCCCGGCTACAAGGTACGTCATAATACAACAGAGAGTCGTCGAATATTAAGTTTTTGAATCGAATTTAATCTCCTTTTTTTCGTCAGTTTCCATCCTCTTGTTATTATTATCGGTATTTGGGGTCTAGTCTTATTGATTTATCGATTTTATTTCCGTTATATTGCAAACTATTACTTTCTAGAGTTCTTGAGTCACTTCAATTTGTGTTTTCGTTTGAAAAAAAATGCTTGCAGTTTATAATCAATCATTAATGTCAATTTATAAAAGAAAATAAATGGAAATGAAATTATTTTAGAATTTTTTTTCAACATTTTACCATTCCAAAATTATAAGAGCTAAACCTACATACATCGTCGCTTATAGATTTAAGGTAATCCATAGATTTGAAACGTTTTGGGTAAGAAATGTTATACTTTATAAATTCCCTATAGCTAATATTCATGTATCATTCTGAGAGGTGACTGCTGTGTATTCTTGTGACCGCCTTCGTGGTTAACAATATCATGACTTGTAGGGAGAAAAGGGTGAACCGGGAATAGGTGAGCCCGGGCCCGTGGGACCTCCAGGATTGCCAGGCCCACCTGGATCTTTTGACGACGGCAATGGCCATACTGTTGTCCCTGGACCACCGGTACCGTTGTCAAAATGAACTAGTTTCAACACTTACTTCTTGTTGTTTGTGTGTGTGTGCGTACGTGTGTGTGTGTGTGTGTGTGTGTTTTGTATGTGTTTTCTTAGCACTTATTATTTGATTTTCTCCTTATTTTGTAATGCGACTAGCTTTCTCATAGAATCTAACGAAACGATTACAACAACGTGAAGTTTAAGACAATTACCAGACACGAAAATCTATTTTCTGTGATGTAGAGCTCATTTTAAGCCGTGAATTTTAACATTTATCCTTACTATGTAGCTTTGTTTCTTGTAACACGTTTATAAGCTTTTTTTTTATTTTTGCAGGGGCCCGTGGGTGAGACGGGCTTTCCAGGGTTGCCTGGTCTATCAGGTCCCCCTGGCATTCACGGAGAACCAGGAGAGCGCGGACTGAAGGGAGAAAAGGGGGAGGCTGGCGAGTCTGTGTACATTGCTGTAGACGAGATGGGATACCCTATCATGGAACACAACGTTCTCACTCTGCCAACACTGGTAAAACTACACGAGTCCTAAAATAAACATTCAAGAAACTCCTTGGCGCAGTGACAAAGAAGGGTACTAAACTAAGGCGAAGAAGAACAATTGTCTTGTTATTCAATCAGAGAATTTTTCAGAGAATTAAGCCCGGTAGATCTGGTAAATTTTGCTGAGCCCGAATTCGCTAACATTTTTGTGGCGTATTTTTTTTTAAATGTACGATGTTATTAATTATATGGTTATATCACATAACGCTTTTATATTAACCTGTCATTACTATTGTCAGCTCCTGAATTATTCTGTGAGGTTGTTTATCTACACCCGTGCCTTTTCACTGCGAATTATCGGAGTATGTGCATTAGCGCCAGAGCCGATATACTCAGCCCACAAACTCTTGCATATCCGGGTCAATGTGTAAAAAGTGTTCAGAACGTGCTATTGTCTATGTATTTCATATTTTCATATATATATATATAAATATATATATATAAATATATATATATATATATATATATATATATATATATATATATATATATATATATATATATATATATATATATATATATATATAGAAAGGAGAAAAGGGTGAAGCGGGAACTTGTTCGCCTGTAGCTTGTTCCGAAGACGGAAATTCTGAAACCGGAAGTTCCGTAGCAGGACCTGTACGCGGTCCACCCGGCTTGCCAGGCAAGAAAGGAGAAAGAGGATTTCCAGGAATAATGGGAGAAATAGGCTTGCCCGGAATTCCAGTAGGTTTATATTTCGACATTTTTAACAATATCGGAATTGAAGTTGCTAATTCTCTTATTTACGTCACTAAAAAGCTTCGAGTCTGCAGAACACAAAGGCAGATTTAGGTGCCAAGACTGATGCGTAAATTATATAAAAATAAAATCCAGTCGATCACCAACCCCATTCACGTGTACATTATTGTCCCGTTGTCCAGTCCTGTCCGGCCAAACAGCCACACCTCGCAGTAATCCAGTGAAGTGTTACATCAGTTATGACATGACGCGTTTCATTAACAGGAAAGGAAAAAACATCCGAACTAACCGAAATTCTAGTTCTCTTATTATTTTTATTACTTTTACAACGTCTGATATAGGGTTACAATGGAGCCAAAGGGTCACGTGGTGCCCCAGGACTGCCAGGACGCGGTTTGCCAGGAGAAAAGGGCGAAAGAGGTATAGCGGGTCCACCAGGACCAGTCGTACGAGTGGATGGCGGCTATGTTGTACCCGGCGAAAAAGGAGAACGGGTAACTGTAATCTCCATCTAAATTTAAAGTCCTTTTGGAGCGAGAAGTTCTGCCAGAAATATATAATATGATTTGTTTGGAGAAGGTGATAGAAAACAAATTGTTATCATCAATATTATTGTTTTAAAGTAACAAAACTGGAATTTTAGCAAATTCTAATCAACAAAATTTCCGAAAACAAGAAAAGAAAGTTCGGTCGCCGCCGGGTTTAATTTCAAAAATAAAAACAAAAATCACAGGCGGCCCGGCCTATTTTTTCACGGTCTGAATGATGATTAAAATTATGTTTCTTCCCTTCCTTAATATCATTACTATGTAACTGCACAGGGAGATCTTGGTCAAAAGGGTGAACGTGGGTATCGTGGCGCCCCGGGCCTGTCGGGGCGCTCTGGCTTGCCCGGGACTCCAGGCAATGACGGGTCGGCAGGAGAGACAGGAGCTGTGGGACCTCAGGGATCTGATGGCTTACCTGGACGCAAAGGAGATAAAGGTATCTGTACACAAACTCTTTTTATGTTCATGCCACCTGTAACAGATATAAGGGTAAAACCACATGAATGTTTGGATTGATCCGGAAAACCCTCATGCGGTCAGTGGCACTAGCAGCACGGGCCTGAAAGGCGAGTGCGAACAGTGCGCAAAAAACAAGCTTTTTTATTTAAAAAAAAGGACAACTTTTTAAGAACTTTTTCCTGAATTTTGAACAGGGGACGTAGGCCCAGAGGGACCAACTGGTCGACCGGGTATTGTGACCGGGGACAATGGTCAAATCATATGCCCTCCTGGTGAACCGGTCAGTATTTTGTGTGTTATTAACCATTAACGCTTCAAAACAGGCCGCCAGTGGTATGGAGCCAAGAATATGAAATAATGTACCAGATGGGAGAAAAAACTTCCATACTATTAGCATAATTTCAACATTTTGTGTTGATGAGTTGTAATGGTAATATATCATGACGTATGGACACAGTTACTTGTGGGATGACAGTCCGTCCAGTCATATATTTAGTGACCTAGTCCATACTTTGTAGATTTGCTGATACAAGAACTGCGCTGCATCATTATTCGAGTCAAAAGAAGGATGTTTTATCAACAAGGGGAACAGGACAATTCCCCTGAACCAACTTTCCCCCGGATTACTCCCCCTTCCAATTCTCTCCCCCCCCCCCCTCCCACAGGCCTATCCCCTCCCCAAGAAAAAATATATTTACAGCAAATAATTTCTTTTATTCTTTTCTTTTAATCATACACATAATTGCAATTACGACCTTCCCCCTCCCAAGGAAAATATATTTACAGCAAATAATTTCTAGCCTGCACTGCTTGTAATTGCAATTTATGTAAGCAAACTGGAAATCATTTAATTGCAGTTGAAGTGGTTAAAGGTTAGGTAACACAATTAAAAGAACAAACGATAAATTATTTGCTGTAATTACATTATGAAAGGCCAATGAACGTGTGCATGAAAGGGGAGGCAAAAGTGTAATTTAAAAAAAAACACAAGTTGAAAGATTGTCGGGGATATGCCTGGGGGGATTATTGCCCTACGCGGGAATTGGAAGGGGGAAGTAGTCCAGGGGGAGTTGGTTCGGGGGGAATTGTCCTAGACCCCTCAACGAGAGCGAGAGCACATCCTTAGTAGTCTGCCTTGATTAAGCATGTTTCTTTTATACACTCAGCCAAAAATATTGGTCCAAAGAAGACGGCGCTTTGTTAGAACACTGATGGTGTACCTCAGTAACCAAGAGTTACTAATTTCATTGATTATCCCCCTCGAAACGAAGGGATATAGTTATGAGCGGGTCCGTCCGACCGTCTGTCTGTCTGTCCACAAAAAGTACTAAGTTTTGTCCGGCCGATTTTTCATTGAACGAATTGTCGTAGGAATCTGAAACCTTGCATGGTGAAAATATGTATATTGAAGATGTGCAAAGTGGCATTATTGTCAAAATCGGCCAAAAATGGACGTCGTGGGAAATGTCGGGTGACGCTGTTTGGTCCGGCCGACTTCTCATGGGAGGAATTATAGGAAGCTGAAACCTTGCAGTGTGACTTGACCTCATTTTACTTTTACTGCTTCACGGGGGATCCTGCCTTACTGAGGCTCTAGTTAATATTAATAGTAATACCACACTTCTTTAAGTAACAGTAATACTTCAACACAACTTGATCTCTTGTTTAAACTACCGACACTACAATGTCAAGTTTTATGCCTTTTCAGGGACGTCCCGGGATAGGGATAAAGGGCGAACCTGGCCCACCAGGCTCAGTGGGTAGGAACTTAGTTAAATTTTATCCATGGAATGTTTCATTTCTACATAAAAACGTGTCTTGAGAAGTATTTTAAACACATATATCATCCAGCAATATGTTCAGCATTCAACGCTGTGTTCAAGTTTACGCCACCTTTCAACAATTGTTCACAATCTTGGCAGGCAACTTCCCACTAAATACCTAAACTACGGCTTTAAGGCTGTTTTAAACACAGATTACAAACAAATGTTTATATCGCCACAAAAAAAAAAAAGATAAAATGGGTAGCTAAGGGCAATTAGCAAGAAACCATGTAGTTATAGTATTAGTGGTAGCCAAAGCTGTCAACTTAGCTATGCTGCGTTTTACAGGTACTGAGATTATTGCTGGCCCGCCTGGTCAACCCGGGCCACCAGGTCCGAGTGGTCCACCTGGGCCCTCTGGGAACCATATTAACGAAGGCACATCCGGAGGCATACAACCCGCCTCAGCAGTAAGTTAAAATTAAAAATATTTCAAAATATAACACTTCAGTGTTTGATCTTTAAAAAGCAATATTTTCTTCTCTGTGGCCTTTATCCCGTAATAATCCTCGATCTGCAAATTCTGTGTTAATATTTCGCTGCAATATGCAGTAGAACCTGTGTATTAAGGACATCTAACTTTAATGTGCTTTTTTGTCTCTAATAGAGTGTTAGAGGGTTTGTTTGAGGATCAAAAACAGAAATTACCAAATAATAAAACCTTTAATTTTTTGTTTGTTTCTCACACCTCTTTATACAATAAGCACATAATACATCATGAAGCTAACACTAAAATAAACAACTAAAATAAACTTATCCGCTGGTTGTCTTACACTTTGTCCTTCACTACTTTTTATAATTTTCACTTATGAGCAAAAATCCGTCTTTCATACATAGTACTAAGCGCAGAGATAACATTTAAGCTCGAACGCACCATAAATTCAAAGTGCACAACACCTTCAGCGTAACTTGAGACGACGTACTGTGGAAGATGTGAGTATAGACTAGTGGCAAACAACACTCTGCAGCGTGAAAAACGGCTTACGTTCATTATTTACGTTATGAGACACAAGGCTGTTGTCCTTAATATACAGGTCGACTTCAGTGTAAAAATGCTGTTCCCATTCCTTGATAGACAGGTGTCTTTATTATACAGATTTTCTATGTATGGAAGTCAGTGGGATTTCAAAACAGTCTGGCGTGAACTGTATCTAATTCTCATCTGTCCCTAATATACAGGGTGCCCTTAAGGCAGGTTTTACTGTAATTTGTCATAATAATTGCCGTATGATTTGCCATGTTTCTAAACAAGCAGTCATACTAGTCTTTAACTTAGATACGCCCGGCAGCTGGTGTAAAGCTTTGGTCATTAAGGCTAAATTCTCCCCCGTGGATGCAGAACTTTTATCCTGTAAATCGTTTTTCTCTGGCAGATTCGATCATTCCAGACACTGGCAGATATGTACGAAGTATCACGAGAAGTTTCGATAGGCTCATTAGCCTTTGTCGATCAATCCGAAAGATTGTATTTACGAATATCCAGTGGATGGCGAGAAATCTTGGTAACTTTACTCAAGTTTAAAAAAAAATCTTGATATACAAATAACTTAGAATCTATGACGTTTTCTTTATTTGTATTTATTCATTACCGACTCACTGTTTTTGAAAATGGACTTAGACATTGCAGAATTCTATTTTATTATAACAAAGTACTTTAACTTAACTACGATACGGGTTACTATTATGAGTGCATTCAAAGCGTAATCTCTTTGGTCGGTTGTACTTATTTGGTATGAAATCATTTGTTGATATATTTAACAGATGGGGGCATTTATTCCGATTCCATTGGCGACAACTCAGGTAAGCATTTGTTATATCAGCGGGACCAAATGAATTGGAAAGTTTGCTCATTAATTTATAAATTGCCAGCTATTTTTCGTACGTTGTTTGTTTAGATTATTTCAAGCACTGCTCCTTTATTTGATCAGGCATCTGTAGAGTGTCGCATTTGTAATTGACAGATAGTAACTTTTTTATCCCTAGCTTCTGTAACAACAGAGCTCCAACAAGTGCTTTAAGCTTTAAGACACTTCAAAGAACCGGATTTGTGTCGTTTATTTTTAGTCACCGCTAACACATGCACCGCCACCTAACGGTGAAATAATAGAAGATACAGCATTATCTGTAAGTATTCTTCATCACAAGCCATTACTGATATCTGCCCATAATTCATTAAAATATGCATGTATAATTACATGAACAGTGAAATCAAATGAATTTATCATCTTTTAAAAGTTACCTCTGTATCCTGTATTTAGCCATTATAAGAACCAAACTTTTCGAAAAATTACTGTTTATCTCCTTGCTCCTTACAATGTATCTGAGACTGATTAAAATTTCATTTCTACAGAATTCAAATTATTGTCTTTAAACACATTTCTTGGTTGCTTTATTGGTTGCTTTAGAATTCTTATGTTTAATAGTACGATGTCATTGCAAAATTGAACGATTTAATATTTCTATCAAATAAAATTAGACGTTTCTTTTGTTTAAAGCTCTTTTTTCACTTTCGTAGCTAAATGTTGCCGTTTAGATGAAATATTGAAAATGAGCCGTCAGATAAAATTGTAATTGCACTTGGTTTATATACTGCACTGAACAAATGTTCGTTTAGCAAGAATTTCTTTGCAAACTGCTCGTATGACTTTGAAGCAATTTGTAAGAAAAGAGCTATTGGATTAGCTTCAGCTTTATTGTAAGTTTCAAATAACAACTTCGTTCTAAAATTTAAGCAAACCGATACATATTCCTTTTAGCTTGTACTGCAGCATACATTGCATTGGCCCTGGTTACAGAAGCTGAAGCAGATCATATTTAACGAGCAGTGAGATGCAATGATAACGCCCGATAAATATTTCTATCCAGTGTGTTTTATCTGAATCGTTCATACTGTGATCGATATAGTCTCTTTTAGTTTTGAAACGTTTATTAAATGCGGTACTGCCAAGTTGCAAGAGAAACACGCCCACATCACGAAGAAAACAGAAAATTTTGCAAATAAAATAGATAAGATATATCCATGATTTTCGTTTCTAGCCACAGCATACCACTTCTGCTCACTCGTCGAGTTTTATTCAACCGCTGGTTGGGTGTTTTTTCCTAACTGACGCCACCGGTTGTCGTCATTAACTGTATTCGAATATCAGTAATTATAGACCGTTTCTTACAGTAAATGCTTAATTAACAACGCAGTCACAGCATGTAACTAGTTTTCATTCATTTCACTAGCCTGTTTCTCAGACGCAGTCATTGTTGGTAAAGCAGATCAATCGCACGAGCGACACTCGAACGTGTTGAAAAGAGGCTGCGTTACACTACCCACGTGTGATCAGTTCTTAAGATTACCACAAATAATCAGTACTGTAGCTCTTCATGAGTAATAATTGTTCTCGGTTGATAAAACGAAAGCGCACATATTTATCGTCCACGAACTTTATGATAAATACAATAAAATGATCGACAATTACCAAATAACATGAAATATGTTTGTGGATGACTAAGTTATACAATCATATTAAAGGCATTTAAAAATATTCTAAATGTTGATCTCGGTTTATCTCATTGTCTGAAGATGACTTCACTCATTGCTACATGTAACGACACCCTATTCCCAAAAGCGTCTACTCCGATATTCACCAAACATCGCGAACATCGCTTGAGACTAGTCTTCCACTTCTGTATATGATGCCATACTCAGGCGTCCTACTAGATTAATTGTGGCCCTGCGAGTTCATTTTTTCAGGGAAATTTACTTAGCATGTTAAAATAACCCATATCTTGTCCCAAACAGCCAACACAGAACCCTTCGTTTGACTTTGTGGACCCAGTAACTGTAACAGAAGGCGAAATGGTATGTATTCTCTTAAACGTTTCTGAATTACTGATGCACATTATGGTTTGGAGACGACTATGGTTTGTGTGTGAATGGAAATAGGTTAAAAGTATTATTGTTTTATTGTGAAGACGCGAAGGTTGCGTTACACCAATGAAGACGCGAAGGTTGCGTTGCACAAATGATTTACCTTAAAGATATGGGAAGAAATTATAGCTATGCTTTCAATTTCAAAATTGATATGTGGCAAATCAATAGATCATTATAAACCAATATGTGCATCAGTATAATAGTGACGTTATACGGTTGCCAGAAAAGGAAGACACTGGACGAGCTTCAAACGAACGTTTGGGTTGAAAACTGCATGTTTTGTTGAGCCCTGTCCGTTTTGCATTAAGCATTGACGCATGGCAAATGCAGCTTATAACCCCCCCCCCCCCTAAAGAACTGTTATCTATATGTGCTAACTGAAGCAAATATAACCCCAAACTATATTCCTGTCTGTTTTTGTACAAGAATTGCTCACCGTAATAGAGATGGGTGGTGGTTAAAAAGACATTTCATTGCTAATGCTGCAACCAAAAAATGGATAACTCCTACTCAGCAACTACTATTTATTGCTAAAAATTGCAACACATCTCAAAATGTGAACATAAATTTAATCTCAATTTTTTTTCTAAACTGTTATTCACCATACACACTACAGTGGTACAATTAATCTGAAATATAAAACATGTGTATCTTTTCCAAGCAGCGGATTTTAAATTCAACAATTTTAAGGTTAACTTCAGGTCTAAATCCATCTGCTTTTCTAGTATGACTGCATTGAGTGACCGAATCCCTTAAAATAAAGAGCAGTTTCCGGTATAAGCTGTTAGTATGATTAAAATATGATCAAATAAATAAGACTTCATTTTCTAACCTATGTTTAATTCCAATCGTTGAACATGAACGGTGATGTATTGTCGGATTATCGCTTATCCAATTTTGTGTCACATGTTTCTAACAGCAAGCATGATTTGTGGTTTACCTATATGTATATAATTGTTGATATTCTATATATGTAATTTAGGATATATGATATACAAATTCGACAGCTAGCTTTAATATTAAAATGAATAGATTCCACCTTCTTTATGTGCACCTGTTAATTTAGGCACATAGGTCAGATCGGATGTCCAAACCCTTATTTGTGAAATTTTCTGTATTTTACATGTGAAATCGTTTTAAAAATGTCGGTAACTCTTTTTTTTTTGTTATTTTGTTTTGTTTTTTTTGGTGAGCAATTACAAATAAAAATAGTTGTAATCAGAACCGAAATTTTTATTTCGAGATTTTTAATATTATATGCATTTTTCAGCATAACTTAAAATTATTCATATTAACGCACAGTTTGTGTGCTTCATCGAGGTGTTCTGTATTTTTTCACGCACAAAGGTCAGGCTTGAATTTATTAATGTGAGTTACATTGCTCATTTATATACTGCTTTTTCGCTTGCGCCATTTACAGTTTTTTTTATTTTTATGTTTGGTTGTGTGTGTGTGTTTTTTTGCTTTGGTTAATTATTTACTTAGGTGTGTGGTGTAATAACAAATCACGTCTTGCTTGTAATTATAGTATCAAATTATAGTACCATTCATGATGTAAAAAACCTGCAAATAAAGGACAATCATGATGCCTTATATAGAAGCTTAAGCTTCATTGTTTTATGTTTTCGTTTCAGTTTCATCAGTAACATCAAGTATTTCATATGTCCTGTGACAATGTTTAAAATAATTGTGAACACAGGATTTGAGATGGAAGAGAGAGATACAACCTTAAATAAGGACCATGTGCTTATGAAGATAAATAATATGGTATCAGCAAGTTCATTGGTACATGTCATTCGCAATTACTTAATTTGAAGCTATTAGAACTCTTTTCGCGTTTTCTAATAAATCATGATTGGTATTTTGTGCTGTTGACTGTAAACATACTGCTGTTGCTATTCAGTCTGTGTGTTATTCCAAACTGAATGCAATTTGCGATTTGTGTTTGACCATACTTGATGTTGTAAATCACTTATTGAATTTATGATTTTAAATAATAAGTGATTACAGTTGTGTGGTTCTGTTGAACACTAAACACCCTTTAAAATAACTTGCTATCCTTGTTTAATGCATTTTGTTTTATAAATAGTTGTTCTTCCTTAGCACTGTAGGTCATGTGCATTCTTGATATTTAAACGTATAAATAAATACACTCAGTCATTAAACAGAGCCCAGTCTTGAAAGAAAGTTTCTTTAAAGATTAAAAGCAATACACGGACATATCATTGTCCATGGATGTAAAATTTATGTTTTAAACTAAAACTTGCCCACGGTTTCTTAATATATCATGGCTTTCTGTTAATTTGAGCTTTCGAAAAAATTAGTATTATTTTCTACTTATGGCTATTCAACATCTGTGTGTTCATCTAACAAATCATAATAAATACAAGAGGCTTTGTAATTGCCATTGATAAATCTTTAAGGTAAACTTATGAGAGAGTACCTGGGCGCTTTTTGAATGACTGAGTAACAGTTATTAATTCTAATAAATTTAATCATGGTGTGTTTCGTTTTAGATTCATCTAGTGGCAGCAAATCTACCATTCCGGGGAGATATCCGAGGCATTCGCGGTGCGGATTTTGTGTGCCACCAGGAAGCTAGACGAGCTCGTATGAATGGCACCTACAGGGCCTTCCTCACATCCAGAGATCAAGACCTAGCTTCCTTAGTTCCAAGAAAAGAAGATAGAATAGCACCTGTTGTAAACAGCAAGGTAATGCCCGTTTAAGTGGACCGCAAAGTTTTGAAAGCTGTTTATGTACCCTTAAATATGAAACCTTCTGTATTTGTTTTACGAGGAAAACATTTCAATTTATCAGCACGTGTATACCTTTGTTCGATATATATTTCGTATATATGTCATTGTATATGAACACAAACAACTTGGTCTGTTTTGCTTCAGAATGAGCTTCTTTTCAATTCTTGGAATGCTATGTTTGATGGCAACGGAGGAAAGTTCAGTGAAAAGCTGTCAATATATTCGTTCGAAGGGAAAGATGTACTCAAAGATACTTTATGGTAAATGTTTTTGCAACGAATATCATGTCACCCATTCACAATTTTATCTGCATGGCTTCACTCCTTAAATATAACAGTTCATTTAATGGCCAGCTCCATTGCAGATTACATCTCCCAACGTACATTTTCTTAAATCCCGGCTTGCTGGTTCAGCTGGTGCCGGAATGTCCATAAGGCTCCCTTCCCACTGGTCACTAATACTTACTAAGCTCGTAACAGACTTTGATGACATAGACTAGCATATATGTTGTGCAAGACCACATTTGTTACTTCTTAGTTAACCCCAAAAAAGTTTTTCAAAGGAGTGTAATGGTTATTCAAACTAGTCCTTGATTACTACTTCTGGAATTTTTCATTCATTCATTTAGATTGTCCTTATTTTTCTGGACAATAAATACGTTACACACCTGTTGCTTTGGTTTTTACAACTTTTATCTGCTTCCTTTTGTGCCTAATGTAAAATCCACTTTATGATTGCACATGTGCTTTTCAGGCCTCAAAAGGTGGTATGGCACGGTGCTGATAACGGCGGCAAGCGGAAAATAGACAGTTACTGTCTGGCATGGAATGACCGTGGTACAGATACTGTAGGGGTGGGCAGTGCTCTAGATAAACATATGCTATTAGATGTAGAGTATTATAGCTGTGCTAGTCCTATGATTCTACTTTGTACGGAAATTGTGGTAAATAAATCATCCGTTAAGACGTAATATAAGATAAACGATTATGCTATTTAAGGGACCTTTCAGCCACTGAAGTTTAACACTGCATAAAAATTGGTTTCAGCCTAAAGCACTTGATGAAATGAAGGATATCGACATTTTTTGCTCCTTGCGTGGTGTATCTCTATATATAAACATATGAGAAAAAAATGTCAACTCGTTTTTGGTTTACAAAATTACTGTCGCGGTTTTACTGCTCAGTCATTGCACACTCGAAGTCCCATTTAATTTGAGACTAATTCCTCAACTGTATTACCTGTAACTATGATATATGCGTTAATAAAAGACAGATGTATTGCTCTCAAGCCGAATGAACTAGCGGATTTTAAAATGTTACTTTCAATATATATTTTTATAAATGAGTTTATACTGTTCTCTCTTAGCTTCTATTTTGTGATTCTCGTTAGTTTTGGGCTCTTACTTTTCAAATTTCAAATGCATTTGCTTATAGAACAGTGGAATGTGTTTTCTCAATTATCAGATTTCATAGATTTTACATTTTGTAAACATATATATATATATTCAAAAATAACAACGAGGCTGTAGATGATTCCTTTTGCCTTATTATGCTTGAAAGTTTGCGATACTTAAGATTATACTTTCATTGTGAGATTGTAAAAGCTCCCTATTTAACTACCAAAAGAACGCTATCATATAGGCAAAGCTCATGGAGTATATGCTTTTATTTTTTAACTCATTGTTCGTTGTTAAAAGAATGCCAGCTTAGATGTAAAATGAAAACTATTTTTGGAAGTGTCTAATTTAATAAATGTTTCCCAAATAAGTAAAAAAAGTGTTGGATGTTCTACTGCTGTGACCTTATTAAGTATAGTATAGTATAGTATCATATGTATCTTCTGCTTCTGGTTTCCTACTTTTTGATTTTGGTATTTTGGTGGGTTTTTTTGGTAATTGCTTTCCTTGAGTCTTCCTATTTTTAATACATTACCAGAAGTGTTAAATATTTTAAACTTAAGAATCAAATGTTTAATTCATGTTTAATTCATTATTCAATGATCTAAGAGCGCAATATGTAGATTAAAACGTCTTCATATTGTGAGTTGACCATTGTATTAGGCTTGTTCAACGTACACTTTAGGGTAAAATAGCGTGACTATTCAAAGGTTTGTATTGTTACATAAAAATGCGTTAAATGTTCATCCGAATTACTAGCAATCAGTAAACATTCATTTCTACTGATATGTGTACCCACTGAGTTATTTTATTTATGCTAAGTAAAAACCTTAAAATTTTTTATTTATTTGTATCTGTTCTTAGAGCAGATCTACCATAACTGTAATATAAAGCCCACACAAAAATGTGTTGATATACTGCAATAAATGTTTTTATATGCCTGCTTAATATTTCTTGGTCCCAGTTGTATAGAAAAAACATTTGTTTATAAATACAATACAATACAACAAAGTGAAACTATTAGTACTCTGAGAGTTCAGCATGAACGTAGTTTTGACTTTTTTAAAACAATAATTAGAAAATATTCAGTGACAGTTTACTTTTTTGCTACTTCATTGAGGCACTTGAGTAAACTATTCCATTTACACCCAAAACTTTACGTTTCTTATTTTTAGCCTTTGCATCAACTAGTATAGCTTTTCGCATCTATGCTTAAATTATTATCTATATTATTATCTATATTCCTTTTACTTGTTGAAATATAGTGTGCTATGTATTATTCCATGCACTTGTTGAAATATAGTATCTATATTTTTGAAAGTTTGATGAAACTGTAAACAGCATTATATCGTACCAGCAACACGTGCTGAGCACTGTTCTCTATACTAAGACTTATAAATATTGAAAGGAGAGGGCCTGGAGGAATGAGAATTTTAAATGAAGAAAATTGGTTATTATCTGAACCTTGTATAAAATAAGGTGATCTTTTCAACTATTTCTTTGTTAAAAACCTAGATGTTGTATACAATTTCATATCTGAGAGGACTCCAAGTCAACCGCTGTGATTGACACAGCTACCGGTTTAAATCATTTCAATTGTTATATATTTGACAGGTATGTCATCTGTTGAGATTTTCTTATTTATAAGTTGAGATTTTAATATATAAGACATTACTCTATTTTTCTAGATAGGAATATGTTAAATAAAAATTTTAACGGTTGCTGTTTGTAGTGGTCATTAGTGAAATCGAGTTTTCTATCTTGATCCCAGTAAATTAACACGACTGGAGTTCGCTCAGGAGACATAACCAAATTAGCCTCAGATTTGTTTGCTAAATGTTTCTGTTGTTCGTCTGACACCCTTTAAATTGTTGTACTCTTCACTTGCATAAAATATACTATTTCGGTTTTAAATACATACTACACATTAATTCTCCTGTTTATAATTGAAATTAAATGTTTTCCCTGTTTTTCTCGCTGCACCCAAACTTTTTTATTTGTAAACATCGTAGATGTGAAGGAAAACGTGCGTTAATGGTTTCTCCGGTAGCGTATCACCATCGCAAAAACAGGACTGCATATTACAAATATGTGATGATTTCCACCTATGCAAAATACCTTTCCATGCAGAGAAAGGAGTGTTTCATGCACTTTGAAACTTCCTGTCTTTTGTGTCATTTATATAAAGAATGAATACAAGACACAGTTATGGTGCTTTTTATGATATAACCACTCTGCTTAAAGTAAAAAGTGAAACAACTTCTGACATGACCATTTGTCCATGCAGGCACTGTTTCGTACAAAATTTGATTCATACAAACAATATATTTCTGCTGTAAAATAGTGTTTTTGTTAATAAACTACCCACTGAAAATTTATTATGAAAATATCTTTCATGCCGAATATAAATTCATGTACTTTATGGTAGTTTTCAGTGTTGTCAAATGTAAACTTAATGTGGAAAATGGCTGCTTAGGAAATGGTGTAGACGTTTCGTAAGTGGTACTATCTGTTCATTTGTTTAATTTATTGGTTGCTGTTAATTAAGTATCAAGTGTTCTTAAGTCAAATTGCACACAACCTTCAGTAATTAATAGTTCATATATTATCCTGTTATTTCACTCCTGCAGTAATTCTTGACAATTTGTGCTATGTCAAAAGAGTATCCAGCATTCTTTATTTTGATACTATTAAAACGAAATAGGCTCGCATGCTGTCATTTTAAAGCTACGCTTGGATAGAAATTAACGGGATTATTATTACCACCCTACTTGCTTCAAGATATGTATTTGATCAAAGTATGCATAACGGTACTGTACGTTGATATCAACACGTAAACCTAAGTTTTGCTTCAACTTTAGTACCCATATAAACGTTTATTTTCACATATGTAATTCTCTCTTTGTGAAATAAAGTTATTGTCTGAGATTTGGAAATAAATCTGGATAAAGCCGACAACGATGTTTATGTAGTTTCTTAAAACAAAAACCAGGCAAAATGTAATGCTAAAAAGCCAACAAATAATAATACCAGTGTTTTTTTTTTCACCGAGTAAAAACAGGTTTCCGATAAGTTTAGAAAATGATTATTACGTTTTCTTATACTCTTCTGAGGACGTTTTTCCTTAAAAATCTAGAAATGTTATATCGAATTGTTTTAATACTTACAATGGCCTCCAAATTCCACATTGCTCCGATGGCCATATTTATGTACTTTCCCTGTTGCTCATTCGCCTGTAAAACACCAATGAAAGAGAAAATTGACTACATGCATGAGTAAAAAATCAAATGAATTTTGACAACGTGTCCTCACGCACACAGACCCATTCACTTTGATGGTTAGATTTCAGTGGCATGGTTGAGATGCTCCACAAGCGTACTGTTGACATTTACATGCATATTTATCTTGTTATTTTATTATTAATTAGGACATTTTCCGGAACCTGCACAATTGTTAATTTCCAACAGCAGCCTCTTTAAAAATCTTATACTGATTGCCCGTGTTTCAGCATCTTAACTGAAACGTCGCATTTTTGGAAAAAAAAATCATGAAAATGTTGCTTTCGTGTCGATAAATAGCTGATCGCCATAGTGCGCTGTTATGGTACACAAAAATTCAATCTGAAACGTTACTGTCTTATAAGCGTATGTAATTACCTTTTTTTTCTTTTTTTTTTTTTTGCTTCGATGCTGGTTTCCCACTGGGGCCTTTAACGTACCAATTTATTACCAAGTGTGTGCTAATTTTGAAACAGGTAACCCTCCCCCTTTTAATGGAATTGGCACCCCGCGCTGGCCTCAAAATACCTCCCCCACCTTCTCCGCATTCAGACACATTTAATACCAAGTGCCATCCCACCCCCCCTGAAGTGTATGCAATATGATGTGATTTGCTGGTGAGAAATTTCTAAGAACCATAAACCTGTTTGGGACAGGAAAATTACAACCAGGGACGCCTGTCATAAATTGCGGAGTATTTATGCAGTCTATAAGAAATTCGGAATGCTTCACAAGTAAGAGTATTATTTAAAAGGGAATGTTATAAGATAACATCAATAGGCACAATTATCGACTCTAGTAATTGATTTGATGGTTATTATTTTTGGAACAAAGATAAGTCAATCCAAAAAGGAACAGCGCACTGAGTAATGGAGAAGAGTGAACGTAGTGATCAACACATTTCTCTAAAATCAAAAACATACACCAGAGCATTATAAAGGACTGTGTGTAAATAAAAAATGCATATATATATATATATATAATTCGGAATGTCGTTTAGTTTTTTTTTAATCAGGAATGGATTGAATCTTTTTTTTTTTTGTCACCACAGTACCAAATTTTTATTCAGGCGGATACAGGTTTTGACCAAGGGATTAGGGACGGGGAATTCACCTTGACAAAACCATCAACCTAAGTAGCGAGTTGAGCATTCAAACTTATTTTTGTCAAAACACATGGAGGGGGGAGGGGGCGAATTTTTATTCTGTTAATCAACACCAATAATATGAGCATAGTGAGTTTAACTTCGAGAATTTTCGACACACACACACATAAGTTGTGAATCGTTGACTGCAGTCTAGTCTGATTTTAATTGGAATCTTCGCAACTTTTAAATCTAAGTGTTAACATTTCTGTTTATTTGAATGCGATCGCCACCCCCCCTCCCGCCCCCCTCCCTACACCGTCATCATTCTGCCTGTCAGTGAAACAAAAAGGATCCGGGAAAAATCACTGAAGTAGCACATGAAAGACTTGTCGGGCGCACGCACAAATCCAGATGCATACGACTGGACACAGGGAGTGAAAGAGAGATAAGAGGAAAATAGTTAGCTTGACTAGAAAATACTCAGGAAAAAAAAACCCTGAACACATCCGTCTGTTTAACATGAATTTATTTTCCACTGTAACTCAACATCTCAAAGATATCTGTGTTGAACAACTTTTGAGATATTAAAATAATAATCTGGAAACTATACCCATTTCTAGGTATAACAAATCAAATAAATAAATCATTTTACTGAAATATATGCCAATACAATAAATAAAACTACAAAATGAGTCGTTTATCTACGGAAGACCAGAGCCGCCATGTTTTTTTCTTTAGACTTTACGAGACTACAGAACCGAGATAGAAGTCTGTACTTTAGACTGACGTAACTTTGTACTGTAGACTAGTGATATTTTGCTGTTTTATTGGCGAACTGGCGTTCGAAGTTTTTTCTGCGCATCATGTGTGTATAATTTTTGAATACTAAACGAACACTACCAAAACAAGATGGCAATTGCGGCATGTAAGTCAATCTTTTTCAACAATGTATGATCTAATGGAATTAAGTTGCCTTTAGAAAAATGTCTTTAATTTAGAAATTTATTATGCATGCGTTTAGGATTGTGGAATTCCCTCAAGAACATAGTTTTATCTAAAATTTTGAAAGAAGACATCCTGTCGCAGTAGTCGGTTTGTTTTGGTCGAGGTCGTTTTCAATTTCAAAAATGATGCGCAAAAAAAAAATGGACGCCAGTTCGTCAATGAAAGAACAAATGCAAGTAAGTCTAAAGTATCGAGTTACGACTCGGTACTTAAGTCCCGTTAAGTCTAAAGAACAAACATGGCGGCTCTAGTCTTCCGTATTGATCAGTCAATTCTTATCTTCTACTAAAATGCTTACAAAGGTGGGTAGGTTTTCGACCAAATATCTTCGAATACGCCCACTTTTTTTCCCTTATGACCCTGCGGCACCAAGAGCAGTGGTCTCCAGTGCGGCTTTCCTCTTGGTTCTGACAAACCGTCCGGAACTGGCCACACCGCGTCTGTTAGTATGTCGCCCTATAAGGTAATATGAGAGGCTTCCGTGAGCCGACTGTAACCGTGACGACACTAACAATCCTCTTCCTATCCTCCAGTTTATGGGCAATACTATACACATTTTGTATCAATAGAAACATCACTGTATGAACACATTTAATGGACCAATATAGTTAAGGCGAGAATACAATTAATGCGCCAAAACATGTAACGGTTGAACAAGTTTAATGCGTGAACACATTTAATGGCTGCACACATTAAAAGCCTGAGTACGTTTCATTAAACATTACACCATGATCTATGTCCAAGTAGCTCAGCAACTTGTAATATTCCATGGACCTTTTTCATTTTCGAATTATAAATACTGCAAAAGTATAACTTTTCCATCTCAACAACAGTCAGCTTGCGTTGAAAGTTTACACCAGAGTGACAGCCAACGACTGCTCCGAGTACGGAAAAAACGACACCTTGTGATCAATCAAATCTCCAGTGATCGATATGTAAACTGGGAAGTCAACTTTCTACGCAAGCCGAAAAATTTCACGTTTTTCACGCTAATGCCTTTTTTAACTGTTTCTTTACTTGTGGCTTGCTAACGAGAAACTGGCCTCTGAGGCATTTGATTGGCTGCCGAATCTCGGTTGCTAAGGCCCAAAGGCTGAAGAGCGCGGTTGCTAGGTTTGGTTGGTGTTATCACAGCAACTTGTTTATTTTCCTTGGAGCCTGGCGAAATTCTCTGTTTGTCTTCAACATCTTTCAAAATGTCCCTGATAAAAACGTCAAACAGAAACATTAAAACCTGGCTATTAACAAGGCGTATTATTATTGTTGTAGAAATTGAAATATGCCTCCAAGACCAGGAAGAGCCATCTAGTGTTTGTATGTTCTCTGTGTACATACGTGGGTGTTGCGTCATTCGGTTGTGAACAAAATGTTGTGTGCAAGATATCTCGGGAACGATAAGTCGGACAGACTTCAAATTTGATCTGTTCATTCCTTGGGTGGGTCGGACGGTTTTCTACTCAGTCGCTGAACATCGGAAAGAGTTAAAACTTGATGGGATTGGTGCTTGGTAGGTCCGTAAAAATCTACCAGAACATACCAATGCAGCGTATGACGTCATCACGTACAAATATGTATACAGCTGTATATTGTGGACAAGATCTTGTGTGCAAAATATCTTAATAACCGAAAATATCGACTTCAACTTTTATACCGGTATTCCTTCGGTCAGTCGGACGGTTCTATCACCTTTTTTAGGTTAAAAAAGTTACGTGAAAAATAGGTCGATAGCGGAGAGTCGGATCGATTTCAACTTTTGCATAGTTATTCCTTGTATAGGTCGCACAGTTTTTTTTTGTTAAACATGAAACTTGTACAGCAAATTAAGAAAGGTGTTTGACGGTCAGTCCCTCCCCCGCCCCCGTTTTGTTGGCTCTATTGTTAACTAAGCCTAGTTGTTAACCGGGGATTTCAGCGTTTTCCAGATTATCGAATGTCCCTGCATTCTTTAGAATGATCGAAAACAGTAACAACATTAATAACCTTTTAATAGGTTATTCACCTGCAGCTATTACGTAACACGCCACTCATTGAGGGGTCAGTGTCAGTTGTGGTGCATTATGAAGTCGTTATCTGCCACTGGCCATGGAATGTTATTGTCGTACTTACAGGCATCCTCAGGTCTAGCCATTGTTTTCACTTTTTTTTCTTTGCCGCAAACTTGTTTTCATATGGTTGCCAAGCTGTTCCATATATGGGAGAGACCACTGGAGTAACGGTTAGCATTGTTTCTTTGCCAAACTGTTCCATATATGGGAGTGACTACTGGAGTAACGGTTAGCATTGTTTCTTTGCCAAGCTGTTCCATATATGGGAGTGACTACTGGAGCAACGATTAGCATTGTTTCTTTGCCAAGCTGTTCCATATATGGGAGTGACCATTGGAGTAACGGTTAGCATTGTTTCTTTGCCAAGCTGTTCCATATATGGGAGTGACTACTGTAGTAACGGTTAGCATTGTTTCTTTGCCAAGCTGTTCCATATATTGGAGTGACTACTGTAGTAACGGTTAGCAATCTTGGCAGTAGCTGGCAGATGGGAATGTACGACAATGAGGTTATATCGTCTCTATAACTACAATTAGGGTTCGTAGCTGACGACAACAAAAATCACCAATGAAATACGGAATTGTATTTATTTGTGTATTAAGAAAAAAAAGGAACATGCTATTGGGGAATTATGGATTTAGTCGGGGAAACATTTGTTTTTCTTAAAAAAAAAGTAACAGAAACAAGAAACTAAATAGGTGTCGGTTGAACGTGTGTAATATAAGCCTGTACTCTTATGTTCTGTGTGAACTAACCGCTCTAGTTTTGCCTATAATTGACCATGCTTAACAAATGCCCTGGCGATTACGGAAACTACGTTTCTTTTTCGCATTGTAAAAAATACTGAGAGCGCAATGGGGGTCTAGACGCTAAATAAATACAGACTCTATGATTGTAAGAAATCATTCACTCCACTCCCCCCCCCCCCCCCCCCCCACCCTGCCTCCGAGCTCTTCCCCGCTCGCCTTAAGGAAACACTGCCGTAGTAAATGCTTTTCACAACGTACCAATTCTTCGAATCTTGGGTAGAATAAATTTAAACAAAGAGAAGTCCTCACTTGTTGACATAGAAGAAAATATATCCCGAGCGCGTCCGACTCTCCCGAACACAATCTTCGGACATTTTCGTGACGTGTGAATCGTCATAACTGTACCAGACGTCCTTCTCTGTGTTATAAACATCACTTATGTAATGCCCTGTGGAATGAAAGGTAGCAAACATGGCGCGTTAGAATCAGCATTGTGTTCTAAGATAACTCCCTCTTTACCCCCATGCAAATAATCTAACTCTTTGCAACCCCCTGCCTCTATAATTCCCACACGACAGTTAAGTATTTTGGTGCCTTTTTATGCTTGCCTGAATTTTGTGTTATTTTGTGTAAAATTATGATACTTACCTGCACTTGACGATCCAAGATGGCTGACCACGCTCATTAATCTGTACGAAAACTCCATTTCTCCTGTCTGGAAAAATATCCCAATTCCAATATCCACCCAAAGTATTATCTGATTTTCACTCAGGTATTAATTGTTTTACAGAACACATTTCATTTTTTTCTCTCTCAGAACCCGCTTGTTATTTGTATAAGGCATACAAATAAACACAGAATTTGTATTATTAAAAAAAACTGCAACAAAAAAAACTAGGCTAAAAGCATCGGTGGAAGGCCATGTTCTGCCACAATATACACATGTATTTGAAGGGAGTTGTATAAGAGATTTAAGTTGGATAAAGAAACAAATATTCTATTCATTTTACAACTTAATTCCTAACAAAACTTGAGTAAAATGCTCTCTGTGCTTCCGCACTCAACCGTTCACATTTTCCGTGTTGCCAAAACATGAACAGTCTACTTTCAAAAACAGCGAAAAAGAAGTGCGCAGCAAGTGAGTCACTGATGACCCAAATGCAGTATAACCGCTGGCAACGATTACCACGAGCTAACACTGCAGGGCAGCACTGGCACACAGGTCAATAACAGATGCAGTCACACTTCAATGCTCAATCTAAAGAAAGCATTGCCACGAAACCCATAAAAATGCCTCTGTATTTTTTTAATCTATTCAAAAAAAATGTTTTAATATTTCATGAAAACAGTGACTCTTTGAAACAAAATCAATAAGCTATCGAAGTTCAAAGAATATCGGCCAAAACTCAATAACAAAATAGTAAGCCACAATCCACAGGTTAACAAATCGCTGTGACTATGGCAAATCTAGACGACAAGTTGCGACTTGTTTCATGGTCCAGTATTCCTAAGTCGCTGTTTTTCAGCTTCTTTCAGACGAAATGCAATAAATGTCCTACTCATTCAATGTTTGAGACAAACCCTAATACGTTCCTCAATGGGAGGTGATCAATATTCAAAGCAGATGCATGACATCACAAAAATCTTCAAATTTCATTGGCCCACTGTAGTTACTATTAGTTGACTCATCAATGAACGTAAATATACTGTGAATGAAAGTAAATTTATGACTGAAATTGGAACCGTCTCAAAAAAAAAAATCCCCCAAGCGGAATGTAGCACTATAGAAAGGCCAGCTTGGGCTGGCCTTCCAAAAACTGAAGCAAAAAAAAAAAAAACAAAAAAAAAAAAAAAAAAAAACAATAAAAAAAAAAAAAAAAAAAGAGCGCGAAAAAAGGGAGCTGAACTAAACGAATAATTTTCACACTCTAATCAGTTCTTTCGGCACAGCAAATGCGTTGCACTTGTTACACTCCTCCCCCCATCCCCTAACCAGTACTGTTCTAAGTCTTACTATTATTGATGAATCATGCTATTGCTACTACAGCTTACCTCCAGATTTCGTTTTAGATTTTCTCTCTTCTCCGAGGTCTTGTTGTATTCTTCTTTCAAAAAGCTTTCCTCTTCTTGGGCAATCTGTTCCCATGGCAACGCCTCTTCCTCGTTTAAATCTGCACAAAAACAAATTCTTTATGTGAAGTCATAAAACTCCCTAAATAGTTTATTTCCATTAAAATGTTTTTATTTATTTATACACTAACTCTTTTTTTTTTTTTAAGAAAATTGTTCTAGTTCATACAGTTTTGTGTCTTTTTTTTTCAAACGAAGCATCGGCATATTGCCTATATTTTAACTGGAATGTCACTTCAAAATTACGACGCTTTATTCAAATTAATCCATAAGCTACACGGAAATTACTGAATATATGTGATGTAAAATGTTTTAACACAGCTTTGTCCGACTGCGAACCGTGTTGATTTTTTTGCCCGAAGTGTTTACCTTTCAAGCTCAGTTCTATCGCCTTCTTCATGTCATCATCGTAATTGCCCTATAAATTTATCCAAAAAATATATCAAGATTTGATTCATAGCTCATTTACGTCTTTCAAAAATAAAATCAACGCGTTTGTTTTGTGACACATGCATTACCACGACTGCAAACACCATCATACATGCTTCTTTATAAGTGACACTCCAAATACAAGGACAATCTTTGTTCAGTGAAAGCCACCCACCCCCCTCCTCCCCCCCCCCCCCCCTGCGAGGAAAAGAAGTTGATCACTGATATGCACCAAACTATGCACATTTGCTAACTGACCAGGGCAACCATCCGATCACTGTTAAGCACCTTGAAGAGATATTTTGATCAGCGACACGCAATACCTCACTGCAGACACTCACTTCACCAGCGACATGCGCATTGCAAGGACACTCGTTTGATCAGCGACACACTACAAGGAAACTCACTTGATCAGCGACAAACACTACAAGGGCAATTACTTGATCAGTGACACCACATCCACTTGCACAGAGACTTGGGCACTATAAAGACACCCACTTGATCAGTGAAACGTCCTTTACAAGGACACCCACTTGGATCAGTGACACACGCATTACAAGAACATTCATTTGATCAGCGACACACACACACTGCAAGGACACTCATTTGATCAGCGTCACACACTGCACGGACACTCATTTAATCAGCCACACACACTGCAAGGGCACTCATTTGATCAGTGACACACGCATTACAAGAACATTCATTTGATCAGCGACACACACACACACACTGCAAGGACACTCATTTGATCAGCGTCACACACTGCACGGACACTCATTTAATCAGCCACACACACTGCAAGGGCACTCATTTGATCAGCGTCACACACTGCACGGACACTCATTTAATCAGCCACACACACTGCAAGGACACTCATTTGATCAGTGACACGCATTACAAGAACATTCATTTGATCAGCGACACACACACACACACTGCAAGGACACTCATTTGATCAGCGTCACACACTGCACGGACACTCGTTTAATCAGCCACACACACTGCAAGGACACTCATTTGATCAGTGACACGCATTACAAGAACATTCATTTGATCAGCGTCACACACACACACTGCAAGGACACTCATTTGATCAGCGTCACACACTGCACGGACACTCATTTAATCAGCCACACACACTGCAAGGACACCCATCTGATCAGCGACACGCACACTGCAAAGATACTCATTTAATCAGCGACACGAACACTACATCTTTATCAGCCGCAATACTAACACAGGAACACGCACTTGGTCCATGATGCTGTTTTCTAGGGCCAGTTTTAATTCTTCGTCCTCTCTCTGTCGAGCACTGAGCCACTCTGGATCCGTTTCGTCTTTTTTCTCTCCCTCTTTCTCTTCCCGCTCAATCTGTTCCCTTCTCTCAGAAATCCAGCCCGGATCAGCCGTTTCTACAACATTTGGCATCCGGTTTCAATTAGCTGTATGATAACATTTACATAATGTCTCCTGTTTTTGCTCTAAGGCCAACATTAACCTCTGGTTGAGTTCAGATTTTTTAATCAACTCAAATTAAACAAGGCAGGAGATTGGCAGACTCTGGAGGCAGACGGCTTCCCTGTGTGTTCATTAGCACTGTACCCTGCCTCAAGACTACGACCAAGAACCCCCCCCCCCCCCCCCCCCCAGCGTTCGATAGCGACTGCTTTGATCCTTCTTCTTGTAGGTAGAACTTCCCGTTAGCTGAACAACGGGTAGGAAGAGAAAGAATTCAACCGAGGCGATGTATGGCCTCCCTCCCCCCCCCCCCCCCCCACACACACACACTATCAAAACAATGCCTCACCCTGGTTGCTGGCACTTTTGTCCGGAGTCAGCTTCACGTTGGCGTTTTCATCTTCATCGCCAAATCCGGAATCGCTGAGCCGCGGGGTCATACTGGGGTCAAAGACATGGCGGGGTAATCTGTGACCACGCAACACAATAACTACAGTAATATTTGAATAATGGCTCACGCATTCTACGTCATGTGCAAAAATACTTCCTTTATTATTATTATTATTTTTATTATTATTATTATTGTTACTGTTATTTTCATCATCAAAAAACTAACCAAGCGCATTATCTGGTTAGCACAGACAAACGAATCGAAGTTATGTCAGCCCTTTAGCACTGAACGACTCAAGCATCACTAACCCTAAAAGTGGTGATATCTTGGCACTTTTTGAGACCCTGCTGCCATCTGGTCCGTCACAGGTTTGTGAAGCAGTCCCAGAACGCGCTTCGATTTCATCTAGCCCAAAGTCTTGCCGTTTCTGGACATTTTTATCAAGTTGATCGTTAAAATACTTGGACAAAGTGTCCGTCGATATGTCGTTCGGATCACAAGGAGGCCTCTTTTGGGCGGTCACTTTGGCACAAAGCACACTCTTCACTCTTGAGTACGATTGCGAATTTGTTTCATGAAATAAATCCATTCCATTTGCAGAGCATTTTGTACAATGTCCCTCTTCAACATCGTTACTTATGCATTCTCTGCACTTTTCGATATGTAACGCCTCTTGTGATTGGTCTATATTTCCATTACTTTGATTAGTTGGCCGTTTACCATATGCCACTTCATTATTCAAATAGCTTAAATCTGCTGTACCTAAATCGTCAACTGATTCAATGCCATTTTCAGGGCTTTCCTTCTCTTGTCTTTTCGGTTCATATTTTGAAAAAATATCATCCAGCTTTTTGGATGTTCCCGACAGTCGAGGTTTTCTAACAATTCTCGTTTCCTTCTGAGGAGTCAGATCACGATCTGACTGTTCCAAAGCCGTTAACATGTCACTTGGTTTGGAATTATCAACATCTGTGGCATTTTCCTCACGGGGAGTATTTTTTGTGGACGGTGCCAAAGAATCAAGTCTGACTCTTTTCATATCCAAGTCAGGCAGCTCTTCGTCGGATGACATAATGCGACTCTTGGAGCGCCGCTTGTGAGCTCTGGACGAATAGTCCATAGGCTCTATTGAGTAATTTTTCGATGGCGTTTTAGTCGCCTGTAAACACGCCTCATTTTCATGTTTTGCATGATTTTGTAAATCGCCCCCAGAAATTCGCGTGGACACATTTGGAACAGAAGACTGGTCATGATTATAAGTGTGGAAGCTCCGGTCTGACGAGTTGTCAGCTTCATCCTGACTGGTTGTTTCTTGCAAGCTCATTTCTAACGCACGTTTCAATTGGTCCTCCTCCGTTAGATTTGCAGTGTACTGAGCTGTAATTAAAGTGACAGCGTCTTAATTTTTAAGTGGTTATATTTTTGTTTTTTTTTTTTTTTTCATTTAAAAAAAAAACCTACATTTCTGTCTCGAGAAACTTCCACTTATTTTTCATCTCAACAGAACTAGCGTTCTCTCTTTTCCAGAATTTGCTTGCAAGTTTGCCTTAGTTAAAAATTAGCACTGACTTAGCTGTGTGCACTTATTCAAACACATTCAGTAAACAAAAACATGACAACACTTATAAGTTACGTTACCCAGGTCCATTTCCGAGAAGGTGCTGTTGTGTTCGTTGTCATGAGGACTATGTTTCTTGTTGCTAAGTAGCGCCTGTCGGAGATGCGGTGATTCGTTTGAGGTTCTTTCCTTTCGAATTACAAATTAAAAAATATTCAACACATAACTGGTTGGGCCTGGACATTTTTTACATACTTGACACCGTTTGATCCACTGTTTGGTTGCCCATGTTATGATTAAACCACACAAAGAAAGTTGCATGTAACAGCTCGCGACACGTTAAATTTAAGAGTTTAAGCCCCCTATCTTATTGCTTTAAGCTTACATACACTACCCCTAACTGCTACTTAAATACTTAGTTTATTACGTATATGAAAAGGACATAGCCATTTGCAATAAAGCAAGAAACAAGTTATCGTAGAGAACACAGCTCCTGACCGGAATTGAGAATCCAAGATGGCGCCCAGTGACCTTGAAACTGGGGCATGGTAAAAAAAAAAAATGTGCACCACTTTTACAGGTCATCTATATCGTAGGAACGGAAACAGGATGCGCGTAACAGCCAAATAGACAACATTCAAGCTTTTGAACCTTTCCAGGGTCTAAACCCCCTGTCGGAGGCGGGGCGGGGGGGGGGGGGGGGCGGCGGCTAATAAAGCGAGTTGCAACGGGATATTACACCATTGGTTTACGAAATCACGTTATTACTTATCGGAGAAACTCGGAAGGCAATACCACAGCAATGCCAGGAATACGTGTTGTTCGAAGCAAAAATTTCGCGCTTCAAACTACCGAGATTACGCATTCTTCATTCGGCCTGCTTGTTACAGTTCCTTAACGTATTGTCAGGACGGTTCCTGGACACTTCGTTCTTTTGATGTTTCGTAACCTTGCCCTTTCGTACCTTTTTGGACGCTTCGAACCCTAATTTTTATATCACTACCTAACCTGAAACCATTTCGTGCGGTTTCAATATTTACTTTGCATAACTTGCTGTGTGCATAATTCCAGGTAATTTAGTTGCAAATGGCGAAACTGTGCATAGGGTTATAATTAAATATAACTTTCCTGGCAAAATAAGCAGTGTTAACGCTTTTCATAACAATGCTATGGACAATTGCATTTGAATGGAATTTCTAGGACTTACTCCAGAAAGACCCCGAAGATTTTAAGTTTCAGCAAACCCTATTCACCCTATTAGGTCTTGGGTCAACTCGGCCCCTTGCCAAGTCGACCCCTTCCAGCTCGGCTCCTCGTGAAAGTCAAGTCGGCCCCTACTCGGCCCCTTTACGGGTTCAACTCGGCCCCTCGTGAAAGTCAAGTCGGCCCCTTATTAAAAAAAGTAGGCCCCCTTATTTTTGGTGTTTTGTTTTTCAGATAAAACATATAGGGTAATTCTACCTTATTTATTTTTATTGGAGAAAAAACACACTTACAATAACAGAATTTAATACGTACTTTATCCAATATAATAATTTATTTGTGATCACTTAGATTGAACACCGACAAGTCCTGTAATCACTAATTGCATTTTGTCTGTGATGAGTACGGAGTATTTTCATCACAGTAAATCTGCATATTTGTGATCAACCGAGATGAGACACAAAAAACCCTGTAATTTTCAATTACATTTCGTCAGTTATAATTGAATTTTGTATTTTAAGTTTGAAAAGTATGTGTGATAGGGCCGACTTAAAAAAGGACTGAGCGGCCGACTTGACTTTCATAAGGGGCCGAGTTAGCGGGACCGACTTGACCAAAAAGGGCCGAGTTGGCAAGGGCCGACTTGGCAAGGGGCCGAGTTGACCCAACACCACCCTATTAGTATCACAGTCAGACTCGAAACAATTCCAACCACCCCCCCCCCCCCCCCCTTTAAACAATTCCCCGATCCTGTTCAGCAAGATCATCATTTAAATGGTACAGGAAGCGGGATAACTAATGGCTATAAGCAAAACTCTTATACTGGAGAGAAATCTACCCCAAAATGCCTGCGGAAAAGCCCGAAGCGAGTCCGTGTCGTTGTCAAAGCCTGAAAGATTATGACTTTTTCTTTTATTTTTCATGTGAATATGTTTTATTTTTCTAAACAACGACATTATTAGAACTGGCCAAACAGTACAGAATTTTCTCCATGCATGTGTATTAATTTGTGTATGATGATATTCAGCGATTTGATAAGACATACGCACTGGGCAAAGGGCACGCATGCGCTTTCCGTGAATTTCGATAAGTTACGCAGTGAGCATGCGCAACGCACGCCGTGAGAGACACGACATATTGCTAATAAACGCACCATCTTTTGATGATGTCACCGAAATCAACCAACATTGTCATAACAAAACCACAAATGGGTTTCTTACCGTTAACGGTTTCTTGGAGCTTCTCTGTGAATTCGCATCAACATTATGATCTTGGAACAACTCGCGGTAAGTGTTGAAACGGAACCTTAAAAACGAAACTGACAAATATCAGTATACTGCCTGATTTTTAATGGCTAATTCACAAAGCGAAAATATTTTTTTACCCTACCACTGGATAATTTATTAAAAATGCACCCTACACTCTGCTTTTCACACAGATATGGCAACGCTACAGGCTTTCTTTGCTTTATCTTTACATTTACCTACAAGACAAGACGCGCTTGGCACAGGGGCAAACTTGCGCACACACGAACGGTTGAGAAATTTGCACGTAGCAAAACAGCCCCGAGATGCGTGATAAGTAGGGCTAGAATCCATGAGTAGGGCTTGCAGACTGGCTCTTGGAACACTTACTTTTTGGACTCCGTACTGGCCCCAGTAGGTTTCACAGGACTAGCATTGATACAGCTAGCCTCTTCCACAGTGAGAAGAGAATCGTCGTGGAAATCGCTGAAAGCAAGGAAAATATTTTAAAGTAGTCCACCCAAAAGGTGCGGAATCTACTGCTAAAGAATTATCAGAGATGGCACATATGCAGGGGTGCAAACAACCTTCACAAAAAGACACGACAATGGTCTATTTTGCTTCCTTCAACCACTACAGAGACAGAGCACAGTCACCAACAGTTCCAGGTCCAAGGCTGTTAGATGCAGCCCAAGACATGACCAAGGCATTAATTTTCGTATATTTCAATCCCTCGCTGCACTACAGGAATGTCAAAAGTTAGACTGCGTTAGTGTTCGAAAGAAGACGCTAAATAACATTGGGTTAACAAATATTTCAACAACTATGTTACGCTGCTTCCCGTGACGCCCACCCCCCCCCCCCCCCCCCGCCAAATTCTCCATAAGAATACACTTACCCGTGCCTGTGACCTATGTCGATAAAGTACGGTGGGTACGTGTGCTCGCTGGAGTGCTCTGATAACGTCAGATACCGCGGGATGTGTATGTCCCGCGCGACTTTGCGAGAACTTGTGAATATGCTGTTAAAATGGTATCGTTTCAGATGCAGCACTAACACCCTTGAATTACAAAAAGATACGTCGATATTCATCCATTAGATTATTTCTTTTGCTTTTTATACATATCCAATCAATGATTGAAAATAGAAATCTACCAATCGCTTCGTCTGTCAGGTGCTTCAGAAAGTTTCAGTACTACTACTACTGATATCATTTCAGTTTGATCAATTGAGAATTACAATACAAGCAAAGAGTTTGATGTTTCACAGTAAAACTTTTCTGTGTAAAACTTGTAAGCGTTTCGCATACACTGTTTTAAGTTTATGTTAGTGCCACTTATAAATATATCCGGGAGTATCTCTGTCCGACTGCGAGTGTGCCGCTCGTGTCCTGGCGGCAGAGACTAATGACGTTAGGGCAGGGGTGCCACTCCTGGTTCCTGGAGTGCCACTCATATCGGCAGGGGTGCCACTCACCTGGGCAGTCTGTAGAACTGGTGCGACACGCGCACTTGCTTGTGGCTGCACGCCTCACACGTGTACTCTATCTCCTCGCTTTGGAAAAACTGGTCAAGAGCATCTTGTATTGTTGATGTGACGTCAGCATTTCTGTAGCACCAAACAAAGCGAAACGGTGGTATGATATAAATTTTATATCTATTAAAAATTCAAAGTAGTAAAGTTTTAATTGAACACTTTCGGATATTTATTTATGACTACACAATACATGGAATCGCATCTGGTGTAAATGCCACCGGGGGTGCGGGGAGTGATAAATAGGGTTTCTTACACGCGCTTGGGCATATCCAGGGAAAGGTCATTGAAAGTTTCCGTCTTCTTCACTTCTTCGCCACACCTGTTAAAATTAAAAAGACACACGGACCTACAGACATTGATTTTCAAACATTTCAATTATAAAATACTTAACATCCACTTTCCTACTGCTGAAAAGGCGTGTTTATGATGTTTCGTTTAATAAATTGCTGTTTTTTATCATATCAATAAGGCAATACAAGTTAAACTCTTACTTCAGGCATGCTATAGTATGAAGAACTTCAAATTCAAAATTGAGCAGAGCGGGATTAATAAACTCGTCCTTTGTGACGTCACGAATGTCTGTCTGTGGGGCCTCCGATGCAAGCTGCAATCAAACCATCAATTACTTTCACAGACTCAACCACAACTTTGCCATAATTTTAAAATATTCACTAAGTTTTATAGTTTGAAAGCATTAGAGATAAAGTGGTGGTTTATGCAAACAGACTCAGCGTTATTGGACAACATAAACTTTAAAATATTTCAGAATATAACATAACTTCCAACAAAATGTTTCTTTAACACCAGTTTCCCTGATCTAGCATGCGGTAACAAGAATAATGTTTACCTCCAGATTTTCAAGATCTGGCTTGGTGTTAGAAATGTTGCTTTCAAGCGCTTTCTTTTTGAAAAAGCTTTTATTTTCTTTGGTCACATCTTCCTTTATTTGGTCAATCACTTGGCTTAACAATTCATGAGCATCCTGAAATGAATTGCTTAGTTAACTTGTATGCAATACCAACTGCGTAGGCAAAACCATTCGGATTTTTTTAACAGCAAGCAATGGCACTTTGAAATGGGGTTTGGTCAACTCGGCACCTTGCCAACTCGGCACCTGCCAACTCGGCACCCGCGTTTACCAACTCGGCACCTAAATTCTTACCAACTCGGCACCCGGTGTGACCAACTCGGCACCCGATGATACCAACTCGGCACCCGAAAAAAAAACCAAAACCCACCTTGAATAAATGAACAATTGGAATCTTCCCTATTAACATTACAATTTAACTTTAAAAATAATCGAAATATCTCCCATTAACACTCAATTGCAATTTCATTTCAAAAATAATTGCAATATCTCCCGCTTATAGTGGGATTGCAATTTCATTTCAAGAACTATCACAATATCTCCCACTTATACTCCGGTGTATTTCCAACTAATTGCTTCTCTCCCGGTTTTACTGAATTTCTTTCATGTATTTCAATTAAAGGAATTGCGATCCATTGTTCCTAAACTTAAAATGGTGTCTAAAACTGAAGCAAAAAAAAAAAAACTAAAAAACCAAAAGCATTAGCTTAAACATGCATAAAAAAATGAAAGCATGAAATTAAACTTGAGTAAAAGAGGACATTCTCACGAAAAGGTGTGTAAAATGTAAGCAAAAAAAGTATGGCGAGTTGGTATAAAAGTATGGCGAGTTGGTTTCCAAGTCGCCATATGGCAAGTTGGATTTATGGCGAGATGTCCTGACCCCCCCCCCCCCTTTTAATACCCTCGAGCTATGCAGCCGAACCAATCGCAATTGCTTGTCAAAGGTTACTCCGTAAATTACTCATTCAAGTGCAAACCAATCACATTGCTTGTAAAATATTATTCAAGTTGCAATTATACCCCTCAAACCTGAATTGCAGTTTACCAGGGAAACTGTGACACTTCAATACAAAAAAAAAAGGGAACCTCCGCATTTTGAACAGTTTAAATTGATAAAAGACCACTCTCTGATATGTACTTAATTGCAAGAAGAAACAACACAGGAAATCACAGACTTTTCAATTGGTCTCTGTTATTGTGATGAAAGAGATTAAATACTCACTTTTTGTACGTCATTCACGAGAATAATTGCATTTTGTTACAAAAAGATAGTGTCAGGGTTTAAAATACAAGTCTGTTATAATGGGTGCCGAGTTGGTACACCCAGGTGCCGAGTTGGCAAGGCGGGTGCCGAGTTGGTGGGTGCCGAGTTAACCAAAAAGTGCCGAGTTGGTCAGGTGCCGAGTTGGCAAGGTGCCGAGTTGACCATAGACCTTTGAAATTAATCGCTGTGCTGTGTATTCTTGACGATATTCTCAAAGCTCTGGATAATCGTCAGTCTGTGTATATACAGATCCGGTATCTTCCTCCAACGCCTCGTTGAGGTCCAGGCCATTAAGCAGGGTTTTACATCTGGGGGGTTAAGCGGTTCACATAAACCGCATGTGATGGTTTGTTGAACCGCCTTTCATTTTGGGCTTACGGTATAAAAAGGTTTCCGTCGAAACGTTGAACCGCCTGTTTCGGTCCACTGAACGGGCCGCCTTTGCCCAGCAAAATGGACAGCCCTGATTAAGGGTTGGGCTCTGAAATGGTTCGACCCCTATCACATGGTCGAGCGTGGCGAGTTGGGAGATGTCTTACTGAGAATGCAGCAACCAAGCTTAATGGTGTCAATGATACTCAGTCGTACTGACTACTGCAACGCACTATTGGTCAATACACCACAAAAAGACAAATAAACTGCAGGTTTGCGAATTGCAGCGGCTGGTTTAGCTGCGTTCGCCCCTTAAAACCGACACATAAGTCCAGTGTTGAAACTACTTCGCTGGCTCCCTGTGAAGTTTAGGATTAGCATCGAGATTGCTTGTATGGTCTATAAAATCATATACGGTGATGCTCCCCAATACCTCAAGGACAAACTTGAAGTTTATATCCCTCAAAAATTGCTTAAAAAGCAATTTAAATCACATTATTTTGATATTGCATTTTAAATTGTTTTTGAAGTATTTGAAAGAATTTGATATGTAACTGTAAAGCGCTTTTATGGCAATTCGTCAAAAGCGCTTTATGAGAACTTGACTACTTTATTGTCTCTTCTACTTTGTGTGCAGCTCGTACATTTATCTCGTGTGCTATATGAATTATACCAGAGGCTTTGCGAATGGATTCCTTACTGCCTTCTTTCCAATATTCATCTTTCGTGTTTCTAGACCTGAAACCAGCGACTTTACAAAACCACTGAAAATTTCAGCGGTTTTACAGTCGCTGAGTGAATCAGCGACTTCAAAAATCGTTGACATTTTGAGCGGCTTTGTAAAGCGCTGATCCGCTGCGAGAAATTCATATTAAAAATACTGCTTCTTATCGATTATTTTGTTAAACTTTGTTTAAAAGAAAGTGAAATTCGCGCGCACGGGGAGAACTGACTCACATGCTGCTCATTGCCTGAGAATCTGCGTGCGGTCTTGGAGATGGCGTTCTTGATGCTCGTCAGGCAGGCCTTCTGTCTGTCGTCTGACAAGCTCTTCCTCTTCGCGTGTTGCAGTCTCGCCAGCTGGCTGCATTGCATTGAGAGACACGTGCAATATTATTAGCTAAATATATTCACATACGTGATGTGACGAGCAATATAATCTGCTAAGCGACTTGATCGTTTTTTTTTTTTTGTTTTTTTTTGGCAAATATCGCTGGTAAAAAAAAACGGAATTTACTGAATGCCCTGATTTGTGACTGCTTATTCATTTCAGTCACGGCAGATCTGTCACGACAATGGCTATAGAATCGGTGAAATTTCGTGAAATAACATAGGTGCGGAGGGGGTGGGGGGTGGGGGGGGGGGGTTACGACCACAGCCTGAAATACTAGAGCCTCAGTAAGGCAGGATCCCCCGTGAAGTAGTAAAAGTAAAATGCATGAAAAAGTTTTTTGACAGCTTTCCTCACGTGAATGTTTGGGAGATTTGCAAAGTAACAACTTGAATTTATATATTTTTCACAATCCAGTGCTAATATCCCCTGATTTACC
Organism: Protula sp. h YS-2021; assembly: GCA_949752745.1. NCBI lineage: Eukaryota > Metazoa > Annelida > Polychaeta > Sabellida > Serpulidae > Protula > Protula sp. h YS-2021. The sequence continues at coordinate 53,097,751 of OX457030.1, read as the reverse complement.
CTCAATCCCTTCTATGAGAAGTGGGCCGGACAAAACATCGTCTCCCGGCTAAGTTCAAGCCAAAAATTCCCCATATTTGACAATTACCCACGACGTCAATTTTTGGCCGATTTTGACAATAATGCCGCGTTGCACATCTTCAAGATATCTATTTTCACCATGCAAGGTTTCAGGTTCCTATGACAATCACTTCTATGAGAAGTCGGCCGGACAAAACATCGTCTCACGGCTAAGTTCAAGCCAAAAATTCACCATATTTGACAATTTCCCACGACGTCAATTTTTGGTCCATTTTGAAAATAATGCCACGTTGCATATCTTCAATATACCTATATATTTTCACCATGCAAGGTTTCAGGTTCCTATGACATACCTTCTATGAGAAGTCGGCCGGACAAAACTTAGTAATTTTTGTGGACAGACGGATGGACGGCAAGACAGACAGACGGCAAACGGGCGGACAAGCTCATAACTATATCCCTCCGTTTCACGGGGGATAATAAGCGGTGTAGAAGGATTTACAGAGTGAACTCACAAGGGAAACAGTGAAATGCTAGCATCGTACGCCAGAAACGCAAATTAGGAGATTATAAAGAGCCGTACAACGCTACCACTGTGATAAGTCTAGGAGAAAAACAAAACCCGGCGGGGAAGCGACGAGTCAACATGTAGAATATAAATACTCACAAAGCCAGGGATAACTGCGTGTTTGGCTCTTGTTTTAATCTCGCAGCAAGAGCCATTAAATCTCGAATAAACGTGACTAGACCAAACAGACTCTGCAGAATTGCATTCATATAACAAGTATTCCCTAAATTTGAAAATCTGAAAATAAAAACAACAGCGGCTAAAGTTAAAATCCATGTTAGCTTTACATTTTTTAAAATAAAACTGGAATTATTCACCAACACGACCACACAAATAAACGATCTTAAATATTCTGGGCACCGTTTCTCAATGTATTATTGTGCTGCCCACTCAAAATACTACACCCCCCCCCCCCTCCTCTACTTTTTGAATTTATTTATATGCCATTACATCTAAATATGAAATATCCACAGGCAGTATCTGTTCAAAAAGTTAATTCTATTTTTTTAAATATTGTCAAACTGGCATATTTCGCATGACAATTACCCTAATCCCTGAATCTGTGCGCTCCTATCCTTGATCGGCGTTGTACTCGGAGTAGATTTACTCCCGCTCCACGAATATGTGATACTGTTGTTCACATTCGATAATACCGAACGCCGATAGTTCACATCCAACAACCCGGGCTTTCTAGAGGGAGTTCTGTAAAAGTAGTAATGTAGACATAAGAACAATATTGCGAAAACAAGAATTTGCTTTTACTGTAAGCATTTGCAACAGGAACAGATTTCTAATTTAGATATTGGCTATTTAGTTTCTGGGGTTTTACGTACGTAGATGCTAGTGAATTTGTGACGTGATTCTTCTGGTTTTTTTTTTTTTCAAGCGCTCGGCGGTTGCTTCGACGGATAACAAAAAACTCGAAAATGTACGATAAACAGGAATAGTAGCTCTGTTCAAAATAATACACAACACAGTTTTTTATGACTAGACAGTCCATTTATCACACGCAAAGGAAAAGGTTCTTTTATTTCATTTATTTATTCACTTATTTTTTATTTATTTATTTTATTTATTTTGTTAATTTATTTTTTTTTTTTTTGTTTTTTTTTTTTTTTGCTTTCTGGACTGCAGTAAGAACTTTCATCATTCACAACTAAAGCACTCACTTTTTCGACGAAAATGCACCATAAGTGCGAGCCTGTGGCCTTGGCCTTTCCGAGCTATTTCCGTAAAACTTCTTCGCACTCTGTGGGCTAAACAAATTCGTGACTTGTTCGCTTTTTTCTTGCGCAGATTCCAAATATGATTTCTTTGTCTTTGTAGGGGTGCTGGCAGGTGAGCTGCAATGAATTTCAGAGTCACTCTACAGGAAGCTACAGCTTTTCACAACACAAAACTATGTTCCAATGCAGCTAAATTGGAATGGCCACCGTCCTTTATTACTTTGCTCTTTAGTGATAGCTGACTTGATTTTTTTAAATTTTGCACGCATTTTAAAAACTGGGAACGGGAGAGGGGGAGCGGGGAAGGGGTGAGCAACGACATCACCCGAAGGCGGCAGGGTGGATAGGCATTATCGGGTTTACACACGCGGCAGAGAAGGAAGACGGGCAAAGAAACCATCTGACGAAAACGCCACTAACTGAATACAGTGCATGCTGTAAGCCGTATGCGGAAGATGGAAAAATGCTTACTTTTCATCAATGTCATTTTCTAAATCTTTCTGCACTTGTGGCCGCCGTTTTACACTGTAAATGTAAACGATAGTAAGAAAACATCCGCAAACAATTACATACATGGAAACATGAACGAAAAAAACAGACGATGGTTATTTATTCACTGAACTGGGTACCGGACAGAATAACTTCAGCCACCTTCAGTACGCCAAATAAAATCAAAAGTAATGACAGTAAATTGGCAATGAATCTGAAAGTGCGTGAACTCTGGCATGCACGCATGCTTGGATATGCAAAGGACGCGCAGATTGACAAAATGCGGCCAGTAAAAGGCGCTGAGGTTGGTATTGTGATTCAGGATATTTCAATGCAGGTTTCGTGTAACTGTTCATCCGTATTTTGCTTTCATAAACCCTCTACCTTGCATACCTAACTTGCCTTGTATATGGACAGGATAAATCCTCCGGACTCGCAGTCACGTTATGTGGTGACATCACATGTTGCGAAGATCTGCCGGGTCTTGGTGTGGACGTTGCAGCCTTACACGCGGCGGTACCAACACCTGTACACAACACACGGGTCGATATACAAAACAATCAAACGTTGTTGACGTCTTGGCGTGGATTCTCCATTCAATTACTGTCATTTCATTCACAAAATCCTTATTTTTTCCAAACAAGTCAGGCTTACGCTAAAACTCACATTAACTTACGACGTCATATTTTAAAGGATTTGAGAAAACGGGAAAACCTCAGCGGAAGCCATAAAAATGGAGTTTAGTAAGGAAAGTAGACAATGCTCTGCCTTTACCTTGTGTCTGGTAAAACTTCAGGTCTCCGTCTTTAGCCTGTTTCACGAACTGTCCCAGACGTTGGAAGTCCTTGCTAGTCTTTTCTGTACTAAGATGCAGATTTGTACCTATAGATAAAGAAATCAGCCCCTACTTATCAAACATGGAATAAACTGCTTTAATTCGGCCCGCTTAAAATGCAACAAACAATAAACTAGAGCGGCCAGTGCACACCAACAACAGTATATACGAACGCGGCAACCAGCCATTGCCGTTTTGTTTTTGTAAACACAAACAAATGTGTCCTTCGACACCCTTACTCTACGCCTTTTGTATCCGGGTCTAGAATGTGGTATCTGGGAACAGGTTATGTTGTCATTTTTATACGGTGCTGTAAAGAAATCGTCCGAAGAGGTTTTTAATGAATGTCTTTTCATCCGGATCTGGAAGGTGGTCGCCGAAGCAGATTTTACTGCACGTATTTTTATCCAGTTCTTGAAAGGGGTCATTGAAACAGGTCTTTTTAATCCAGGTCTGGAAGGTGGTCATGACAGGCAGGCTTTACTGTAACTCTATCCCGATTCTGGAAGGTAGTCACTAAAACAAGCTTTACCAAGATTGTCAAATACAATAACAACCGGCAGTCTCACCCAAGGCATAATCTCACCAAGTTTTAAGCTGGTGCTCTGATTTTTCGTTCGAGAGTTATCGTGTTAATATAGTCCAGTGTCCACAACACGTAATGACGTCATACGTTGCGCTATTTACACCAAATACAATTTGAACCGTCGGACCTGTCGATGGCATGTTCCTTCCAAATTTGAAGCTAATCCGTCAGCCTGTTCTGCAGTTACAGTAATGACGCCAATGTACACATTTTGACGTACAAGACGTCACGCGTTGTTCAGTATAAGTCAAATATAATCACAACCGGCGGAAAAACCCAGGGCATAATCAGACCGTTGTCGTGATAACAAAATCAAGCGTCCACAACAGAAGCATATACTGCATACACAAACTCATACACACAAAAATGTACAAAAACAAAATGTTTCCTCTCAGGGAAAACAATAACGATAAAACGAATGCGCCTCCTTTGCCTTTGACAAACTCTAGTTTTTTTTGTTTTTGTTTTTTTGTTTTGTTTTTGTTTGTTTTTTTTTTTGTTTTTTTTTGTTTGTTTTTTGTTTTTTTTTTTTTTTTGCAAAACGACACACAACATGCATTAATTGGTATACATTCCTTAGAAATTTTACAAAACTAGCACCTATTTACATGTAGTTGGGTCACATCTTTACTTACCATCTAGTAAACTTATGTAAAGCCGACCGTCGCGATCAATGAGGGATTTGATGAGACTCTTCTTGCCGTCATGGATCTGGCAGTGAAGTATCAAGTATTTTAACATGGTCCAGGCAGAAACAATACATCATAAAAAAATGTACTAAGTGCTACAGCAGGAAGTTACTCTGGTAAACCAACAGGCCAAATCAGTTTGTCATACCTTATATCAAATATAGGAATTTGACAAACAATATATGTGAGATTTATGACATCACGACAAGCTATTCATCTTGTGTCTACGCCGAAATCTTGGTCATATCTTCATCAATAGGCAGAACCGCTTCAACGCCATTCATCTAACTCACCGGCACAGTTTTACTTGTATTTGGAGAACAAGCAAGCGCGATTCTTAGAAAGCACCCCTTTGTCGCGTAACACCCAATGATCTCGGCAGTTTTCGGTTTCTTTAAATGACCGATACTCGCAGAGAAGCCGGAGAATTTTGCAATCGCCTGGCATCTGCACACAACAGTTGCTTCCATTCCCAATTCCAAACCTTCAAAATGAATCTTTCTATTAATCCAGAAATACACATAAAGCATCTCCTGTGATGCCTAACTTACAAAAAGCATCACTGTTGAGCACACAATGTAAATTGTGCTGCACAATTTACAAACCTAAATTCGTTTTTAGTTTTACAAGCACGTAAATTCGAACAAGCACTTGTATTATTGATAAAATCACCTTATATTAAACAAAAGCGCACTTTGCGTAATGGCCAGCAATTGACCGAGCAAATTAATGGATAGAAAGAGAAATAGAAATTGTTCATTACCGTCTCCCATATTTGAATCTAGGTATTCAAGAAAAGGCCGCAATATTATAATCTGATGCCCAGAAAAAAAATCCGCAACACATGATTTCTAGTAACTTGTAATGGTGACATGTAAATAAAATCATTTGCTGCAGCACAATTTACAAAGTCTTCTCTATCAAACTACGACAGTAGAGTTCGCTTATGCGGGCACCACACTCACTCTGCCTTACTGTTACTTGGTATATATGTTGCGCACAATTTTTAAATATGCACCCAGGGTTCGCGCTGGGTTCTCAGGAAAGTGAGCCAAAAAAGGAAAGTGTGACTCAGTTGGGTCCAGACTCGGTGGGTTCCGAAAAAGCGAGTCATTTCGTAAAAAATGCCCAGAAAGTGGACAAAAACCCCGCCAACGCGAACCTTGTGCATAATTTATAAATTGTGCTGCACAGTTTTAAATTTATAAACGGGCTGACCATTTAAAAATGTGTTGCCCATTTATAAATGGGCAACCCATTTTTAAATGGTCGGCCCGTTTTTAAATACAATTTGTGGACAATTTTTAAATCGTCCTGGACAATTTTTAAATATTTTCATTTTTAAGCTTTTTTCTTTTGGTTTTTTGTTTTATATTTTGTCAACATTTTACTGCTTTTATGTTTTTTATCTCGGTTCTGTACATTTATCTATTCATCTTACAGATATGTCGTGGTAGAGAAAATCAATTTTAGTGTATTTCTCTTATTTGTTCTTTATGTTCCCAACTGGAATCCTGCGAGTTTCCTCCAGTTAGTATGCGCACTCGAAACCGTGGACTGGCTTACACGTATATCGTACGGTAGCTCCAAGAAGCCATCCGCTACTGAGGTTCGCGGAGGGCTTCAAATCCTCGCTATATAACTATATGCAAGTCAACTACGCTCGCTTTGAGGCACCTCTGTGGCGACATTGCAGTATATTAAGATACATACCTAGATTTATGAAGTGTTATGGAGTGCCCTCAAAGAAAATGTGTTGTTGAAGATCGTACATATCTTGATATTTTCATAAAAGAACAAGTTCTAGCAAAAACCACAAATTCCCACAGGCAGACATCTTTTGTTTTCCCCTCATGCGCATGCGTAAATTTATGCGGAAACAACAAGGAGTTGTTATAAAACATATGACCTCTGAGGAGATCTGCGTGTTATGTATAAATACAGAGCAGATATACATTACAAAAAGTAGCTCCTTCTTACTGAGTATTATTTTCGCGGAATCTCCAATGGGCCTGCCGTGTAAACGGGTATATACAGAATCGACAGATCCCTACAGAGGTCGGATATTTTATAACTACGGTCGAATGGCATGCTGGGTAGAACAAACCCGGAAGATAAACAAAACATTTGACAGCTGGCCGATGCCTGTTTTTTTTCTTACCTTTAATGTATAATTTTGAGAAACACAAGTCATAAAAAATGTGGCCTTGGTTGCACAAAGGGTACATACTGCATGAACTATATATATATTCCAACATAATATGGATTACTGTGCCGACAAAGTGCCTCAGAGCAATTAAAGTTGACCCCTATGAGCAATACAATGTAACGCGTTGTAGCTCTGATAAAGAAATATACCAAGTATAAATAATGAAGAGCCGACTTGGAGCTAATCGTACGGGTACAAGTATATGGTACTTGCACTTGTATCGATTCAAGTGCGAAAAAATGAGAAAATGCACCCTAAAGCTTTCCCTTTGACCTAAACAAAGACTTATAAATAAACCCTTCGTTTCTTACCTGGCTGGCTTGCAGTCAAATCGCAGACTTTCTCATTTTGTCTGAAAAGTGCAGTATGATTTCACTTTTATCCTTTTATCGCCCACCTGCCCACGTTTGGCCCGAGAGACAGCCAGTGAAAGGGAAACAAAACTCAACGATATCACTAAAATATCAGCACTACTATTACATGTATTATTTGCCCTGATCAGACGATAATAAAGTCAGCTGCCAGTAGACATTTCTTCTTTCCCGCGATCAACAAATTTCACTTCCGGTATAAACAGATCGTCTGCGCACAATTGACGCATTTGTTTTAACTAAGTCGTTGTTGGGAGGCATGAACGAGTTCATGAGATGAAAGTTCTAAGTTCACAAGAAGCTGTATTCTCGGCCATGACTTTCTGGATATGATTGGACGCATGATTTGAAATTATGCCATTGAAAATTGAATCAAATGCACAAAACAAAAGCAACTCAAGAGAAAAAATAAGTAAACAGCGCTGCAACTATCTTCGGGAAAACCGAAAACCCTTCAATCCACACAGGCCACTCTTCGGATGAAGGTGCACTCATTAAAAAGAGTGAGGCAAGGTCAACCAAAACTGTCTTAGACCCATTTAAAATTGATTAAGCGGTTTTAGACACATCCATTCCGGTCAGAGTCATAGCTGTATGCTGTGACTTTGCCCGAAAGCCTACCTGTGACTTCGCTAGTATTGGCCGAACAATTTAATAGGCTTTTAACTGCTAATTGTGTGTACGTCGCGGTGCAGCTGCAGTCAGAAGAGATGCAGCAGATGATACAGGGAACAAACGGTCGATGGTTGCTCTTGATGCCGTTGGAGACATTGTGGGCGGGTGCTTGAAAGCATGAATTATGCCCACTTAGATTCAAACAAAGCATACCTCTCGTAATGGAAGTTGTTTGACGCGCGCTGTATGCGGCGTAACCTGAAACTGGTAACAATTACCTCGACGGCTACAGCAGAGTTCTCCTTGTACTTGTTTGAGGAATGCAAATTACAAATGCAAGAGTCAAGAAAGCGTCAGGACGTAATCTTCCAAACTGTCAGATCCAACGGGATTTGATTTGCTATTTTTAAATAAAGACGCTCGTAGATCCAGTGGGATATGACCTTAAGGTGTGCCTTGTAGTGGACTCCGGCGATTGTCGATACCAGATATATAAACTCCTCAACAGACTGAATTAAAAACAATGTCGGCGATCTTACTCGATGTTGTTATTTCCTTTACTTCGATTTATGGGTAAAAATTATATCTCGTTGAAAGGTCAGGCACGTTTTCCGGAATTGTAGTACCTGACGTGGAGAAGGTGGACTCGTAGTATGTATTTTTGTCGCACTCCTACGGCTGCACAGCGACAGAACTTACGGATACCGCCCTCCTGAAGCAAGTTGTCTGTTCAGATCGTTTCTGAAAAAAATCAATATGCAATGTGAAAGCTTAAATAAATTTCTAGCTGCATACGTAAGAAGGCTACACTTACTTAGAAAAATGTATCAGAATGTGGCGAAACCAATCAAGAACAGCATGTTATGTACTCCTCGAGGCTGGCATCACTGGCAGATTTGGGTTTGGGTCAGTTGTTACAAACGGGTTGCTGGACGCCCCCGAATACTTTGTGTCTTTTATTTTGCTGCAATAAGCAACAAACACACTTTAAAAGCTCAGTAATACAGGTTGTATTGTAATGACATGGATGATTGTATGATAATCTTCTCCTGTTTACAATGTATTATTATCTCGGGAACGAAGTTTTATCTGGGGGTTAAAAAACGCAGAAAATATTATTCTTTGCTCTCAATAAAAACACACGACCTTCCCAGCACATAGCTGCTAAGGCAAGGGTTTCCGGGTTGGAGAAAATGACAGATGACAACAGAAAAAAAACGAAAATTTTCCAATAACTGAAAAGAGGATGATATGTGTTTAATGGAATTATAACTACAGCTAAACTATTGTCAATGCCACCCTTTCCCTGTTCCCATGGCTCACTTCTCCAGTGTTTTTAGTTAATCAAGTAATTTTAACCGGCCAACCAAATTTGTTTGCCGTTAAAGAGACCCCAAAGAAGACACCGTTACTCGCACAGTTAATGGAAATATTATGTTCAGATATTATATTTTGGATTTAAAAAATATAAACGCATAATCAAAATATGCAAGTGGTTTATCGATGCACGAATTTAAGAACTTGAGAGTTCCGAAAGAAGTCTGGCAGCCATTCGCAATTAAGTACAGCTGCTAGGTACAGCTGGTAATTACAGACGGGATCTAACACCCACAGTTTCGTTGACGTCTTGTGAATATTGGCAAACAGATCATACTCCACTTAAGCCTTTTTACTTGTATATGTACAAACCACAAGCAAACTAAAAATGGGGAATAAACTTTCCTGCTGCTGGAGTAAAAATGAGGCGGATGGTCATTCCCACAACAGGCGGAGCAAGGCACTTGAAGATAAATATATGCCATCTCAAGAGCCTGAACCAGCAATGACTGCTAGTTCTCGACAACTTTCAAGTTCTACGAACTTGCAGCATATTAGCGAGCGCGAACCAGATGGTAAATTATGCAAGTTTATTATAAGCTAAATTAAACTAATTTAGGTTTGCAGTTTGCTTGGGAAGAAGCCTGAAATGCGTTAAATACTTGAAGAATAACCAAACAACGGAAAAACAACTTATTTGTGTTGTTTAGCCAGGAGACCAAACAACAAAAAAGTCTTATTGTTCATGATATATTACAATAAATATATTTTTGTAGAACCACAGGTGAAAATGTGGAGAATCTTCCACTAACAGATCTGTTTTTTTTTTCAGAAAAGAAAACAACGTTTTTGTTTATGATATATTGCAATAAATGTATTTTGTAAAACCTCAGGTGAAAATGTGGAGAATCTTCCACCTTAACTATTTTGTTTTCTCCAGAGAGAAAAACTGTGGCGGTGATTGATAAGGTATAAGGTAGAATTCGACCACAACTAAGTTTCGATCACAACATTAATACTTTGTTTATCCAAAGCATTACAGCCAAAACTATTTGCCCTCTCACAGCGGAAGCAGTCTATCGATGCATGACATTAGCTATGGCCTCCAGTGTTCGATGTGAAAGGTTACCCAATTTATTCAGTGAAAGTGTTGCTTTCTTTTCTTTGTAGACTCCGAGTTTGATCCATCAATTCATCCAAAAGCTTCAACTATTTTCCTCACCAGATCAAAAAGTGAAATTCAACGAAGTAAGTTTTAAACTCTCAATTTATGTGGGTGTTAATTTGTTTTGGGAGTTGATGAAAGGGGCAGTCTCAAGCGTGCTAGATCGGACTCATTAAAAGTTTCATTTTGTTTTGGGCGATGTATATGGAGATTTATGGGTCATTGAATATTCCTTGTTCCATCCGTAAATTGGCCCATAACTGTTGGATTTTTTATGTAAATAGGTGCATGAGCATAAGTATTTGAATACTGTAATACTATTCCAGTTATAGCACTGTTCATGTCTAGTTTTAAAATTTGTTATCGATAGGATGTGGACCTGTCGCAATACTGCGTCCAATTTTTTAAACGTAAGGAATCGTGTTTAATCGTAAAAATTCATAGCCTGTGACCATATTTTTAACGTTAAATTGTGACGCAGAGTTCAAATTTCCGCTGCTATTTTGAAAATAATTCTGAGTGCTTGCCTCTATGCATTTGTGACGTGAACGCTGTATAAGGTTAATTTTCTTCAACAATGATTAAAAAGTTCGTACTCGGAGGATTCGGCAGTTGTCACTTACATTTAAGCACATTATTTCTTTCACTTTAAGTTCATTCAGCTGTATTGACAGGTTTTCAGTTTCAAAAAAAACTAAATTCTAGCTGTGAAACATGAATCCCTATATACATATTCTGTAGTATCCTGATATGGAGTCAAATTGATCGGTGATTGTAAGTACAGTGTACCATCTCACCTCTCTAATGTTTTGCCTCCCCCCCCCCGGTAAGCTGTATTCTAAGATTATCAATTTTCTCTTTCTCAGACAATAAAAACCGGCGAAGAAGTCAGTATGATAACCACCACCATCGTGTTGATGTATGGGATGAGTATTAAATCAATTTCTAATAATTATTAATATGAATTACCAAGGATTCTTTTGTGAAATAAAATCAGCTGCATAGGAACGATAGCTTTATGCCAAAAAACAACTTTGTTCTGTAATTTGTTTGTGGTCGAAAGAAACAAGAAAAGGAAAAGTCATGGAAAAGGAAGTAACGAGGTGAATGACCCATATTCTGGTGTATAGTCTTTGAAGCCAAAGCGAAATAACCGTTATGTCTTCTACTTTAAATTTTGCGTTCTGTATTATTTTTGTTATCAAATCTTATTTGAATGTCTTAAGTTATTAGTGCCTAAAACAAGGCTCTCTTTTTTTTATTTCAGTATTTTGAAATCGACTCCCGACTGACCAAGAAATATAGTTCATGTTCCACTATATTCATCGATGACTCTACAGTGTCCCAGCCAAATCTCAAGAACACTATAAAGGCTGTGGCTTTGGCAATTTATTTTCACATTAAAAATAGAGAAAACAGAACTCCGACTGAACTGGAAGGTCGATTATTGGATATCTTTGATGAAAGGCTTCATCCCTTGACGGTATGCCCGTGGTTTACGACTACTTTGCAAATCGATTGTGGCCGCTTTTAAGAACCAGCTCAGTTACAAAATCGAGCAATATTGATGTGTCTATTATGGTCTGAAAATCTGGTTTGCTACAAATTATGGTTCAGTTGAATCCGTATTGAAGTTGGCTGTCATCTTTAAATCATTGATAGCTATTGGGACTTTGCGAGAACTTGTGAATATGCTGTTAAAATGGTATCGTTTCAGATGCAGCACTAACACCCTTGAATTACAAAAAGATACGTCGATATTCATCCATTAGATTATTTCTTTTGCTTTTTATACATATCCAATCAATGATTGAAAATAGAAATCTACCAATCGCTTCGTCTGTCAGGTGCTTCAGAAAGTTTCAGTACTACTACTACTGATATCATTTCAGTTTGATCAATTGAGAATTACAATACAAGCAAAGAGTTTGATGTTTCACAGTAAAACTTTTCTGTGTAAAACTTGTAAGCGTTTCGCATACACTGTTTTAAGTTTATGTTAGTGCCACTTATAAATATATCCGGGAGTATCTCTGTCCGACTGCGAGTGTGCCGCTCGTGTCCTGGCGGCAGAGACTAATGACGTTAGGGCAGGGGTGCCACTCCTGGTTCCTGGAGTGCCACTCATATCGGCAGGGGTGCCACTCACCTGGGCAGTCTGTAGAACTGGTGCGACACGCGCACTTGCTTGTGGCTGCACGCCTCACACGTGTACTCTATCTCCTCGCTTTGGAAAAACTGGTCGAGAGCATCTTGTATTGTTGATGTGACGTCAGCATTTCTGTAGCACCAAACAAAGCGAAACGGTGGTATGATATAAATTTTATATCTATTAAAAATTCAAAGTAGTAAAGTTTTAATTGAACACTTTCGGATATTTATTTATGACTACACAATACATGGAATCGCATCTGGTGTAAATGCCACCGGGGGTGCGGGGAGTGATAAATAGGGTTTCTTACACGCGCTTGGGCATATCCAGGGAAAGGTCATTGAAAGTTTCCGTCTTCTTCACTTCTTCGCCACACCTGTTAAAATTAAAAAGAAACACGGACCTACAGACATTGATTTTCAAACATTTCAATTATAAAATACTTAACATCCACTTTCCTACTGCTGAAAAGGCGTGTTTATGATGTTTCGTTTAATAAATTGCTGTTTTTTATCATATCAATAAGGCAATACAAGTTAAACTCTTACTTCAGGCATGCTATAGTATGAAGAACTTCAAATTCAAAATTGAGCAGAGCGGGATTAATAAACTCGTCCTTTGTGACGTCACGAATGTCTGTCTGTGGGGCCTCCGGTGCAAGCTGCAATCAAACCATCAATTACTTTCACAGACTCAACCACAACTTTGCCATAATTTTAAAATATTCACTAAGTTTTATAGTTTGAAAGCATTAGAGATAAAGTGGTGGTTTATGCAAACAGACTCAGCGTTATTGGACAACATAAACTTTAAAATATTTCAGAATATAACATAACTTCCAACAAAATGTTTCTTTAACACCAGTTTCCCTGATCTAGCATGCGGTAACAAGAATAATGTTTACCTCCAGATTTTCAAGATCTGGCTTGGTGTTAGAAATGTTGCTTTCAAGCGCTTTCTTTTTGAAAAAGCTTTTATTTTCTTTGGTCACATCTTCCTTTATTTGGTCAATCACTTGGCTTAACAATTCATGAGCATCCTGAAATGAATTGCTTAGTTAACTTGTATGCAATACCAACTGCGTAGGCAAAACCATTCGGATTTTTTTAACAGCAAGCAATGGCACTTTGAAATGGGGTTTGGTCAACTCGGCACCTTGCCAACTCGGCACCTGCCAACTCGGCACCCGCGTTTACCAACTCGGCACCTAAATTCTTACCAACTCGGCACCCGGTGTGACCAACTCGGCACCCGATGATACCAACTCGGCACCCGAAAAAAAAACCAAAACCCACCTTGAATAAATGAACAATTGGAATCTTCCCTATTAACATTACAATTTAACTTTAAAAATAATCGAAATATCTCCCATTAACACTCAATTGCAATTTCATTTCAAAAATAATTGCAATATCTCCCGCTTATAGTGGGATTGCAATTTCATTTCAAGAACTATCACAATATCTCCCACTTATACTCCGGTGTATTTCCAACTAATTGCTTCTCTCCCGGTTTTACTGAATTTCTTTCATGTATTTCAATTAAAGGAATTGCGATCCATTGTTCCTAAACTTAAAATGGTGTCTAAAACTGAAGCAAAAAAAAAAAAACTAAAAAACCAAAAGCATTAGCTTAAACATGCATAAAAAAATGAAAGCATGAAATTAAACTTGAGTAAAAGAGGACATTCTCACGAAAAGGTGTGTAAAATGTAAGCAAAAAAAGTATGGCGAGTTGGTATAAAAGTATGGCGAGTTGGTTTCCAAGTCGCCATATGGCAAGTTGGATTTATGGCGAGATGTCCTGACCCCCCCCCCCCTTTTAATACCCTCGAGCTATGCAGCCGAACCAATCGCAATTGCTTGTCAAAGGTTACTCCGTAAATTACTCATTCAAGTGCAAACCAATCACATTGCTTGTAAAATATTATTCAAGTTGCAATTATACCCCTCAAACCTGAATTGCAGTTTACCAGGGAAACTGTGACACTTCAATACAAAAAAAAAAGGGAACCTCCGCATTTTGAACAGTTTAAATTGATAAAAGACCACTCTCTGATATGTACTTAATTGCAAGAAGAAACAACACAGGAAATCACAGACTTTTCAATTGGTCTCTGTTATTGTGATGAAAGAGATTAAATACTCACTTTTTGTACGTCATTCACGAGAATAATTGCATTTTGTTACAAAAAGATAGTGTCAGGGTTTAAAATACAAGTCTGTTATAATGGGTGCCGAGTTGGTACACCCAGGTGCCGAGTTGGCAAGGCGGGTGCCGAGTTGGTGGGTGCCGAGTTAACCAAAAAGTGCCGAGTTGGTCAGGTGCCGAGTTGGCAAGGTGCCGAGTTGACCATAGACCTTTGAAATTAATCGCTGTGCTGTGTATTCTTGACGATATTCTCAAAGCTCTGGATAATCGTCAGTCTGTGTATATACAGATCCGGTATCTTCCTCCAACGCCTCGTTGAGGTCCAGGCCATTAAGCAGGGTTTTACATCTGGGGGGTTAAGCGGTTCACATAAACCGCATGTGATGGTTTGTTGAACCGCCTTTCATTTTGGGCTTACGGTATAAAAAGGTTTCCGTCGAAACGTTGAACCGCCTGTTTCGGTCCACTGAACGGGCCGCCTTTGCCCAGCAAAATGGACAGCCCTGATTAAGGGTTGGGCTCTGAAATGGTTCGACCCCTTTCACATGGTCGAGCGTGGCGAGTTGGGAGATGTCTTACTGAGAATGCAGCAACCAAGCTTAATGGTGTCAATGATACTCAGTCGTACTGACTACTGCAACGCACTATTGGTCAATACACCACAAAAAGACAAATAAACTGCAGGTTTGCGAATTGCAGCGGCTGGTTTAGCTGCGTTCGCCCCTTAAAACCGACACATAAGTCCAGTGTTGAAACTACTTCGCTGGCTCCCTGTGAAGTTTAGGATTAGCATCGAGATTGCTTGTATGGTCTATAAAATCATATACGGTGATGCTCCCCAATACCTCAAGGACAAACTTGAAGTTTATATCCCTCAAAAATTGCTTAAAAAGCAATTTAAATCACATTATTTTGATATTGCATTTTAAATTGTTTTTGAAGTATTTGAAAGAATTTGATATGTAACTGTAAAGCGCTTTTATGGCAATTCGTCAAAAGCGCTTTATGAGAACTTGACTACTTTATTGTCTCTTCTACTTTGTGTGCAGCTCGTACATTTATCTCGTGTGCTATATGAATTATACCAGAGGCTTTGCGAATGGATTCCTTACTGCCTTCTTTCCAATATTCATCTTTCGTGTTTCTAGACCTGAAACCAGCGACTTTACAAAACCACTGAAAATTTCAGCGGTTTTACAGTCGCTGAGTGAATCAGCGACTTCAAAAATCGTTGACATTTTGAGCGGCTTTGTAAAGCGCTGATCCGCTGCGAGAAATTCATATTAAAAATACTGCTTCTTATCGATTATTTTGTTAAACTTTGTTTAAAAGAAAGTGAAATTCGCGCGCACGGGGAGAACTGACTCACATGCTGCTCATTGCCTGAGAATCTGCGTGCGGTCTTGGAGATGGCGTTCTTGATGCTCGTCAGGCAGGCCTTCTGTCTGTCGTCTGACAAGCTCTTCCTCTTCGCGTGTTGCAGTCTCGCCAGCTGGCTGCATTGCATTGAGAGACACGTGCAATATTATTAGCTAAATATATTCACATACGTGATGTGACGAGCAATATAATCTGCTAAGCGACTTGATCGTTTTTTTTTTTGTTTTTTTTTTTGGCAAATATCGCTGGTAAAAAAAAACGGAATTTACTGAATGCCCTGATTTGTGACTGCTTATTCATTTCAGTCACGGCAGATCTGTCACGACAATGGCTATAGAATCGGTGAAATTTCGTGAAATAACATAGGTGCGGAGGGGGTGGGGGTGGGGGGGGGGGGGTTACGACCACAGCCTGAAATACTAGAGCCTCAGTAAGGCAGGATCCCCCGTGAAGTAGTAAAAGTAAAATGCATGAAAAAGTTTTTTGACAGCTTTCCTCACGTGAATGTTTGGGAGATTTGCAAAGTAACAACTTGAATTTATATATTTTTCACAATCCAGTGCTAATATCCCCTGATTTACCCTCAATCCCTTCTATGAGAAGTGGGCCGGACAAAACATCGTCTCCCGGCTAAGTTCAAGCCAAAAATTCCCCATATTTGACAATTACCCACGACGTCAATTTTTGGCCGATTTTGACAATAATGCCGCGTTGCACATCTTCAAGATATCTATTTTCACCATGCAAGGTTTCAGGTTCCTATGACAATCACTTCTATGAGAAGTCGGCCGGACAAAACATCGTCTCACGGCTAAGTTCAAGCCAAAAATTCACCATATTTGACAATTTCCCACGACGTCAATTTTTGGTCCATTTTGAAAATAATGCCACGTTGCATATCTTCAATATACCTATATATTTTCACCATGCAAGGTTTCAGGTTCCTATGACATACCTTCTATGAGAAGTCGGCCGGACAAAACTTAGTAATTTTTGTGGACAGACGGATGGACGGCAAGACAGACAGACGGCAAACGGGCGGACAAGCTCATAACTATATCCCTCCGTTTCACGGGGGATAATAAGCGGTGTAGAAGGATTTACAGAGTGAACTCACAAGGGAAACAGTGAAATGCTAGCATCGTACGCCAGAAACGCAAATTAGGAGATTATAAAGAGCCGTACAACGCTACCACTGTGATAAGTCTAGGAGAAAAACAAAACCCGGCGGGGAAGCGACGAGTCAACATGTAGAATATAAATACTCACAAAGCCAGGGATAACTGCGTGTTTGGCTCTTGTTTTAATCTCGCAGCAAGAGCCATTAAATCTCGAATAAACGTGACTAGACCAAACAGACTCTGCAGAATTGCATTCATATAACAAGTATTCCCTAAATTTGAAAATCTGAAAATAAAAACAACAGCGGCTAAAGTTAAAATCCATGTTAGCTTTACATTTTTTAAAATAAAACTGGAATTATTCACCAACACGACCACACAAATAAACGATCTTAAATATTCTGGGCACCGTTTCTCAATGTATTATTGTGCTGCCCACTCAAAATACTACACCCCCCCCCCCTCCTCTACTTTTTGAATTTATTTATATGCCATTACATCTAAATATGAAATATCCACAGGCAGTATCTGTTCAAAAAGTTAATTCTATTTTTTTAAATATTGTCAAACTGGCATATTTCGCATGACAATTACCCTAATCCCTGAATCTGTGCGCTCCTATCCTTGATCGGCGTTGTACTCGGAGTAGATTTACTCCCGCTCCACGAATATGTGATACTGTTGTTCACATTCGATAATACCGAACGCCGATAGTTCACATCCAACAACCCGGGCTTTCTAGAGGGAGTTCTGTAAAAGTAGTAATGTAGACATAAGAACAATATTGCGAAAACAAGAATTTGCTTTTACTGTAAGCATTTGCAACAGGAACAGATTTCTAATTTAGATATTGGCTATTTAGTTTCTGGGGTTTTACGTACGTAGATGCTAGTGAATTTGTGACGTGATTCTTCTGGTTTTTTTTTTTTTCAAGCGCTCGGCGGTTGCTTCGACGGATAACAAAAAACTCGAAAATGTACGATAAACAGGAATAGTAGCTCTGTTCAAAATAATACACAACACTGTTTTTTATGACTAGACAGTCCATTTATCACACGCAAAGGAAAAGGTTCTTTTATTTCATTTATTTATTCACTTATTTTTTATTTATTTATTTTATTTATTTTGTTAATTTATTTTTTTTGTTTTTGTTTTTTTTTTTTTTTGCTTTCTGGACTGCAGTAAGAACTTTCATTCACAACTAAAGCACTCACTTTTTCGACGAAAATGCACCATAAGTGCGAGCCTGTGGCCTTGGCCTTTCCGAGCTATTTCCGTAAAACTTCTTCGCACTCTGTGGGCTAAACAAATTCGTGACTTGTTCGCTTTTTTCTTGCGCAGATTCCAAATATGATTTCTTTGTCTTTGTAGGGGTGCTGGCAGGTGAGCTGCAATGAATTTCAGAGTCACTCTACAGGAAGCTACAGCTTTTCACAACACAAAACTATGTTCCAATGCAGCTAAATTGGAATGGCCACCGTCCTTTATTACTTTGCTCTTTAGTGATAGCTGACTTGATTTTTTTAAATTTTGCACGCATTTTAAAAACTGGGAACGGGAGAGGGGGAGCGGGGAAGGGGTGAGCAACGACATCACCCGAAGGCGGCAGGGTGGATAGGCATTATCGGGTTTACACACGCGGCAGAGAAGGAAGACGGGCAAAGAAACCATCTGACGAAAACGCCACTAACTGAATACAGTGCATGCTGTAAGCCGTATGCGGAAGATGGAAAAATGCTTACTTTTCATCAATGTCATTTTCTAAATCTTTCTGCACTTGTGGCCGCCGTTTTACACTGTAAATGTAAACGATAGTAAGAAAACATCCGCAAACAATTACATACATGGAAACATGAACGAAAAAAACAGACGATGGTTATTTATTCACTGAACTGGGTACCGGACAGAATAACTTCAGCCACCTTCAGTACGCCAAATAAAATCAAAAGTAATGACAGTAAATTGGCAATGAATCTGAAAGTGCGTGAACTCTGGCATGCACGCATGCTTGGATATGCAAAGGACGCGCAGATTGACAAAATGCGGCCAGTAAAAGGCGCTGAGGTTGGTATTGTGATTCAGGATATTTCAATGCAGGTTTCGTGTAACTGTTCATCCGTATTTTGCTTTCATAAACCCTCTACCTTGCATACCTAACTTGCCTTGTATATGGACAGGATAAATCCTCCGGACTCGCAGTCACGTTATGTGGTGACATCACATGTTGCGAAGATCTGCCGGGTCTTGGTGTGGACGTTGCAGCCTTACACGCGGCGGTACCAACACCTGTACACAACACACGGGTCGATATACAAAACAATCAAACGTTGTTGACGTCTTGGCGTGGATTCTCCATTCAATTACTGTCATTTCATTCACAAAATCCTTATTTTTTCCAAACAAGTCAGGCTTACGCTAAAACTCACATTAACTTACGACGTCATATTTTAAAGGATTTGAGAAAACGGGAAAACCTCAGCGGAAGCCATAAAAATGGAGTTTAGTAAGGAAAGTAGACAATGCTCTGCCTTTACCTTGTGTCTGGTAAAACTTCAGGTCTCCGTCTTTAGCCTGTTTCACGAACTGTCCCAGACGTTGGAAGTCCTTGCTAGTCTTTTCTGTACTAAGATGCAGATTTGTACCTATAGATAAAGAAATCAGCCCCTACTTATCAAACATGGAATAAACTGCTTTAATTCGGCCCGCTTAAAATGCAACAAACAATAAACTAGAGCGGCCAGTGCACACCAACAACAGTATATACGAACGCGGCAACCAGCCATTGCCGTTTTGTTTTTGTAAACACAAACAAATGTGTCCTTCGACACCCTTACTCTACGCCTTTTGTATCCGGGTCTAGAATGTGGTATCTGGGAACAGGTTATGTTGTCATTTTTATACGGTGCTGTAAAGAAATCGTCCGAAGAGGTTTTTAATGAATGTCTTTTCATCCGGATCTGGAAGGTGGTCGCCGAAGCAGATTTTACTGCACGTATTTTTATCCAGTTCTTGAAAGGGGTCATTGAAACAGGTCTTTTTAATCCAGGTCTGGAAGGTGGTCATGACAGGCAGGCTTTACTGTAACTCTATCCCGATTCTGGAAGGTAGTCACTAAAACAAGCTTTACCAAGATTGTCAAATACAATAACAACCGGCAGTCTCACCCAAGGCATAATCTCACCAAGTTTTAAGCTGGTGCTCTGATTTTTCGTTCGAGAGTTATCGTGTTAATATAGTCCAGTGTCCACAACACGTAATGACGTCATACGTTGCGCTATTTACACCAAATACAATTTGAACCGTCGGACCTGTCGATGGCATGTTCCTTCCAAATTTGAAGCTAATCCGTCAGCCTGTTCTGCAGTTACAGTAATGACGCCAATGTACACATTTTGACGTACAAGACGTCACGCGTTGTTCAGTATAAGTCAAATATAATCACAACCGGCGGAAAAACCCAGGGCATAATCAGACCGTTGTCGTGATAACAAAATCAAGCGTCCACAACAGAAGCATATACTGCATACACAAACTCATACACACAAAAATGTACAAAAACAAAATGTTTCCTCTCAGGGAAAACAATAACGATAAAACGAATGCGCCTCCTTTGCCTTTGACAAACTCTAGTTTTTTTTGTTTTTTTTTTTTGTTTTGTTTTTGTTTGTTTTTTTTTTTTGTTTTTTTTGTTTGTTTTTTGTTTTTTTTTTTTTTTGCAAAACGACACACAACATGCATTAATTGGTATACATTCCTTAGAAATTTTACAAAACTAGCACCTATTTACATGTAGTTGGGTCACATCTTTACTTACCATCTAGTAAACTTATGTAAAGCCGACCGTCGCGATCAATGAGGGATTTGATGAGACTCTTCTTGCCGTCATGGATCTGGCAGTGAAGTATCAAGTATTTTAACATGGTCCAGGCAGAAACAATACATCATAAAAAAATGTACTAAGTGCTACAGCAGGAAGTTACTCTGGTAAACCAACAGGCCAAATCAGTTTGTCATACCTTATATCAAATATAGGAATTTGACAAACAATATATGTGAGATTTATGACATCACGACAAGCTATTCATCTTGTGTCTACGCCGAAATCTTGGTCATATCTTCATCAATAGGCAGAACCGCTTCAACGCCATTCATCTAACTCACCGGCACAGTTTTACTTGTATTTGGAGAACAAGCAAGCGCGATTCTTAGAAAGCACCCCTTTGTCGCGTAACACCCAATGATCTCGGCAGTTTTCGGTTTCTTTAAATGACCGATACTCGCAGAGAAGCCGGAGAATTTTGCAATCGCCTGGCATCTGCACACAACAGTTGCTTCCATTCCCAATTCCAAACCTTCAAAATGAATCTTTCTATTAATCCAGAAATACACATAAAGCATCTCCTGTGATGCCTAACTTACAAAAAGCATCACTGTTGAGCACACAATGTAAATTGTGCTGCACAATTTACAAACCTAAATTCGTTTTTAGTTTTACAAGCACGTAAATTCGAACAAGCACTTGTATTATTGATAAAATCACCTTATATTAAACAAAAGCGCACTTTGCGTAATGGCCAGCAATTGACCGAGCAAATTAATGGATAGAAAGAGAAATAGAAATTGTTCATTACCGTCTCCCATATTTGAATCTAGGTATTCAAGAAAAGGCCGCAATATTATAATCTGATGCCCAGAAAAAAATCCGCAACACATGATTTCTAGTAACTTGTAATGGTGACATGTAAATAAAATCATTTGCTGCAGCACAATTTACAAAGTCTTCTCTATCAAACTACGACAGTAGAGTTCGCTTATGCGGGCACCACACTCACTCTGCCTTACTGTTACTTGGTATATATGTTGCGCACAATTTTTAAATATGCACCCAGGGTTCGCGCTGGGTTCTCAGGAAAGTGAGCCAAAAAAGGAAAGTGTGACTCAGTTGGGTCCAGACTCGGTGGGTTCCGAAAAAGCGAGTCATTTCGTAAAAAATGCCCAGAAAGTGGACAAAAACCCCGCCAACGCGAACCTTGTGCATAATTTATAAATTGTGCTGCACAGTTTTAAATTTATAAACGGGCTGACCATTTAAAAATGTGTTGCCCATTTATAAATGGGCAACCCATTTTTAAATGGTCGGCCCGTTTTTAAATACAATTTGTGGACAATTTTTAAATCGTCCTGGACAATTTTTAAATATTTTCATTTTTAAGCTTTTTTCTTTTGGTTTTTTGTTTTATATTTTGTCAACATTTTACTGCTTTTATGTTTTTTATCTCGGTTCTGTACATTTATCTATTCATCTTACAGATATGTCGTGGTAGAGAAAATCAATTTTAGTGTATTTCTCTTATTTGTTCTTTATGTTCCCAACTGGAATCCTGCGAGTTTCCTCCAGTTAGTATGCGCACTCGAAACCGTGGACTGGCTTACACGTATATCGTACGGTAGCTCCAAGAAGCCATCCGCTACTGAGGTTCGCGGAGGGCTTCAAATCCTCGCTATATAACTATATGCAAGTCAACTACGCTCGCTTTGAGGCACCTCTGTGGCGACATTGCAGTATATTAAGATACATACCTAGATTTATGAAGTGTTATGGAGTGCCCTCAAAGAAAATGTGTTGTTGAAGATCGTACATATCTTGATATTTTCATAAAAGAACAAGTTCTAGCAAAAACCACAAATTCCCACAGGCAGACATCTTTTGTTTTCCCCTCATGCGCATGCGTAAATTTATGCGGAAACAACAAGGAGTTGTTATAAAACATATGACCTCTGAGGAGATCTGCGTGTTATGTATAAATACAGAGCAGATATACATTACAAAAAGTAGCTCCTTCTTACTGAGTATTATTTTCGCGGAATCTCCAATGGGCCTGCCGTGTAAACGGGTATATACAGAATCGACAGATCCCTACAGAGGTCGGATATTTTATAACTACGGTCGAATGGCATGCTGGGTAGAACAAACCCGGAAGATAAACAAAACATTTGACAGCTGGCCGATGCCTGTTTTTTTCTTACCTTTAATGTATAATTTTGAGAAACACAAGTCATAAAAAATGTGGCCTTGGTTGCACAAAGGGTACATACTGCATGAACTATATATATATTCCAACATAATATGGATTACTGTGCCGACAAAGTGCCTCAGAGCAATTAAAGTTGACCCCTATGAGCAATACAATGTAACGCGTTGTAGCTCTGATAAAGAAATATACCAAGTATAAATAATGAAGAGCCGACTTGGAGCTAATCGTACGGGTACAAGTATATGGTACTTGCACTTGTATCGATTCAAGTGCGAAAAAATGAGAAAATGCACCCTAAAGCTTTCCCTTTGACCTAAACAAAGACTTATAAATAAACCCTTCGTTTCTTACCTGGCTGGCTTGCAGTCAAATCGCAGACTTTCTCATTTTGTCTGAAAAGTGCAGTATGATTTCACTTTTATCCTTTTATCGCCCACCTGCCCACGTTTGGCCCGAGAGACAGCCAGTGAAAGGGAAACAAAACTCAACGATATCACTAAAATATCAGCACTACTATTACATGTATTATTTGCCCTGATCAGACGATAATAAAGTCAGCTGCCAGTAGACATTTCTTCTTTCCCGCGATCAACAAATTTCACTTCCGGTATAAACAGATCGTCTGCGCACAATTGACGCATTTGTTTTAACTAAGTCGTTGTTGGGAGGCATGAACGAGTTCATGAGATGAAAGTTCTAAGTTCACAAGAAGCTGTATTCTCGGCCATGACTTTCTGGATATGATTGGACGCATGATTTGAAATTATGCCATTGAAAATTGAATCAAATGCACAAAACAAAAGCAACTCAAGAGAAAAAATAAGTAAACAGCGCTGCAACTATCTTCGGGAAAACCGAAAACCCTTCAATCCACACAGGCCACTCTTCGGATGAAGGTGCACTCATTAAAAAGAGTGAGGCAAGGTCAACCAAAACTGTCTTAGACCCATTTAAAATTGATTAAGCGGTTTTAGACACATCCATTCCGGTCAGAGTCATAGCTGTATGCTGTGACTTTGCCCGAAAGCCTACCTGTGACTTCGCTAGTATTGGCCGAACAATTTAATAGGCTTTTAACTGCTAATTGTGTGTACGTCGCGGTGCAGCTGCAGTCAGAAGAGATGCAGCAGATGATACAGGGAACAAACGGTCGATGGTTGCTCTTGATGCCGTTGGAGACATTGTGGGCGGGTGCTTGAAAGCATGAATTATGCCCACTTAGATTCAAACAAAGCATACCTCTCGTAATGGAAGTTGTTTGACGCGCGCTGTATGCGGCGTAACCTGAAACTGGTAACAATTACCTCGACGGCTACAGCAGAGTTCTCCTTGTACTTGTTTGAGGAATGCAAATTACAAATGCAAGAGTCAAGAAAGCGTCAGGACGTAATCTTCCAAACTGTCAGATCCAACGGGATTTGATTTGCTATTTTTAAATAAAGACGCTCGTAGATCCAGTGGGATATGACCTTAAGGTGTGCCTTGTAGTGGACTCCGGCGATTGTCGATACCAGATATATAAACTCCTCAACAGACTGAATTAAAAACAATGTCGGCGATCTTACTCGATGTTGTTATTTCCTTTACTTCGATTTATGGGTAAAAATTATATCTCGTTGAAAGGTCAGGCACGTTTTCCGGAATTGTAGTACCTGACGTGGAGAAGGTGGACTCGTAGTATGTATTTTTGTCGCACTCCTACGGCTGCACAGCGACAGAACTTACGGATACCGCCCTCCTGAAGCAAGTTGTCTGTTCAGATCGTTTCTGAAAAAAATCAATATGCAATGTGAAAGCTTAAATAAATTTCTAGCTGCATACGTAAGAAGGCTACACTTACTTAGAAAAATGTATCAGAATGTGGCGAAACCAATCAAGAACAGCATGTTATGTACTCCTCGAGGCTGGCATCACTGGCAGATTTGGGTTTGGGTCAGTTGTTACAAACGGGTTGCTGGACGCCCCCGAATACTTTGTGTCTTTTATTTTGCTGCAATAAGCAACAAACACACTTTAAAAGCTCAGTAATACAGGTTGTATTGTAATGACATGGATGATTGTATGATAATCTTCTCCTGTTTACAATGTATTATTATCTCGGGAACGAAGTTTTATCTGGGGGTTAAAAAACGCAGAAAATATTATTCTTTGCTCTCAATAAAAACACACGACCTTCCCAGCACATAGCTGCTAAGGCAAGGGTTTCCGGGTTGGAGAAAATGACAGATGACAACAGAAAAAAAACGAAAATTTTCCAATAACTGAAAAGAGGATGATATGTGTTTAATGGAATTATAACTACAGCTAAACTATTGTCAATGCCACCCTTTCCCTGTTCCCATGGCTCACTTCTCCAGTGTTTTTAGTTAATCAAGTAATTTTAACCGGCCAACCAAATTTGTTTGCCGTTAAAGAGACCCCAAAGAAGACACCGTTACTCGCACAGTTAATGGAAATATTATGTTCAGATATTATATTTTGGATTTAAAAAATATAAACGCATAATCAAAATATGCAAGTGGTTTATCGATGCACGAATTTAAGAACTTGAGAGTTCCGAAAGAAGTCTGGCAGCCATTCGCAATTAAGTACAGCTGCTAGGTACAGCTGGTAATTACAGACGGGATCTAACACCCACAGTTTCGTTGACGTCTTGTGAATATTGGCAAACAGATCATACTCCACTTAAGCCTTTTTACTTGTATATGTACAAACCACAAGCAAACTAAAAATGGGGAATAAACTTTCCTGCTGCTGGAGTAAAAATGAGGCGGATGGTCATTCCCACAACAGGCGGAGCAAGGCACTTGAAGATAAATATATGCCATCTCAAGAGCCTGAACCAGCAATGACTGCTAGTTCTCGACAACTTTCAAGTTCTACGAACTTGCAGCATATTAGCGAGCGCGAACCAGATGGTAAATTATGCAAGTTTATTATAAGCTAAATTAAACTAATTTAGGTTTGCAGTTTGCTTGGGAAGAAGCCTGAAATGCGTTAAATACTTGAAGAATAACCAAACAACGGAAAAACAACTTATTTGTGTTGTTTAGCCAGGAGACCAAACAACAAAAAAGTCTTATTGTTCATGATATATTACAATAAATATATTTTTGTAGAACCACAGGTGAAAATGTGGAGAATCTTCCACTAACAGATCTGTTTTTTTTTTCAGAAAAGAAAACAACGTTTTTGTTTATGATATATTGCAATAAATGTATTTTGTAAAACCTCAGGTGAAAATGTGGAGAATCTTCCACCTTAACTATTTTGTTTTCTCCAGAGAGAAAAACTGTGGCGGTGATTGATAAGGTATAAGGTAGAATTCGACCACAACTAAGTTTCGATCACAACATTAATACTTTGTTTATCCAAAGCATTACAGCCAAAACTATTTGCCCTCTCACAGCGGAAGCAGTCTATCGATGCATGACATTAGCTATGGCCTCCAGTGTTCGATGTGAAAGGTTACCCAATTTATTCAGTGAAAGTGTTGCTTTCTTTTCTTTGTAGACTCCGAGTTTGATCCATCAATTCATCCAAAAGCTTCAACTATTTTCCTCACCAGATCAAAAAGTGAAATTCAACGAAGTAAGTTTTAAACTCTCAATTTATGTGGGTGTTAATTTGTTTTGGGAGTTGATGAAAGGGGCAGTCTCAAGCGTGCTAGATCGGACTCATTAAAAGTTTCATTTTGTTTTGGGCGATGTATATGGAGATTTATGGGTCATTGAATATTCCTTGTTCCATCCGTAAATTGGCCCATAACTGTTGGATTTTTTATGTAAATAGGTGCATGAGCATAAGTATTTGAATACTGTAATACTATTCCAGTTATAGCACTGTTCATGTCTAGTTTTAAAATTTGTTATCGATAGGATGTGGACCTGTCGCAATACTGCGTCCAATTTTTTAAACGTAAGGAATCGTGTTTAATCGTAAAAATTCATAGCCTGTGACCATATTTTTAACGTTAAATTGTGACGCAGAGTTCAAATTTCCGCTGCTATTTTGAAAATAATTCTGAGTGCTTGCCTCTATGCATTTGTGACGTGAACGCTGTATAAGGTTAATTTTCTTCAACAATGATTAAAAAGTTCGTACTCGGAGGATTCGGCAGTTGTCACTTACATTTAAGCACATTATTTCTTTCACTTTAAGTTCATTCAGCTGTATTGACAGGTTTTCAGTTTCAAAAAAAACTAAATTCTAGCTGTGAAACATGAATCCCTATATACATATTCTGTAGTATCCTGATATGGAGTCAAATTGATCGGTGATTGTAAGTACAGTGTACCATCTCACCTCTCTAATGTTTTGCCTCCCCCCCCCCCCCCGGTAAGCTGTATTCTAAGATTATCAATTTTCTCTTTCTCAGACAATAAAAACCGGCGAAGAAGTCAGTATGATAACCACCACCATCGTGTTGATGTATGGGATGAGTATTAAATCAATTTCTAATAATTATTAATATGAATTACCAAGGATTCTTTTGTGAAATAAAATCAGCTGCATAGGAACGATAGCTTTATGCCAAAAAACAACTTTGTTCTGTAATTTGTTTGTGGTCGAAAGAAACAAGAAAAGGAAAAGTCATGGAAAAGGAAGTAACGAGGTGAATGACCCATATTCTGGTGTATAGTCTTTGAAGCCAAAGCGAAATAACCGTTATGTCTTCTACTTTAAATTTTGCGTTCTGTATTATTTTTGTTATCAAATCTTATTTGAATGTCTTAAGTTATTAGTGCCTAAAACAAGGCTCTCTTTTTTTTATTTCAGTATTTTGAAATCGACTCCCGACTGACCAAAAAATATAGTTCATGTTCCACTATATTCATCGATGACTCTACAGTGTCCCAGCCAAATCTCAAGAACACTATAAAGGCTGTGGCTTTGGCAATTTATTTTCACATTAAAAATAGAGAAAACAGAACTCCGACTGAACTGGAAGGTCGATTATTGGATATCTTTGATGAAAGGCTTCATCCCTTGACGGTATGCCCGTGGTTTACGACTACTTTGCAAATCGATTGTGGCCGCTTTTAAGAACCAGCTCAGTTACAAAATCGAGCAATATTGATGTGTCTATTATGGTCTGAAAATCTGGTTTGCTACAAATTATGGTTCAGTTGAATCCGTATTGAAGTTGGCTGTCATCTTTAAATCATTGATAGCTATTGGAACCTTAAATTTAAATAGAAAAAAATATTGCTGGCAAGGTAAACGGCTGGTTACAGGTTCGACCTTCTGCCTGAAGATAATAAAAAATTCAACCCCCCCCCCCCCCCGAAAAAAAAAATTATCAATATTTCCGGTTCTTAATTAACTATGCTCTTTGTTTTTTACCTACTTTCAGAAAGACTCTATTCCGGATGACTATGACAGAAGAGATCCGGAACACAAAACTATCTACCGGTTTATCAGGACCCTGTTCAACGCCGCCCAGTTAACTGCCGAGTGCGCCATAGTCACCTTAGTAAGTCAAGTCGCCATCAGAGCGATTTTTGGCGGCGTTGTTTGTGAGGTGTACTTAAGATATAGTTACCAGTTTTATATATATACATGTGCTAAAGAAGTACTAGAACAATTTCCGATTGGTAGTCTGCATAAAATGTATGAAATCGATTCAAAATTGATGCAAAATCAATTCAGGTAATTATGATTTTAAACCCTTTCTATAGGTATACTTGGAGCGCCTCTTGACTTATGCGGAAATAGAAATAGTTCCTGGCAACTGGCGGCGTATTGTTTTGGGAGCCATTTTGCTGGCGTCAAAGGTTTGGGATGACCAAGCTGTGTGGAACGTGGACTACTGCCAAATATTAAAAGATATTACTGTTGAAGATATGTGAGTTATCCGTTTTCTCTGCAATTTATAAGGACAAGGACTAACAGTTTATTATGCACAACATCAGCTTTGTTTTAAAGTAAATAAACGCTATTTAAACATGTATTTCAGCAAAAATGATAATTAGTAACTGTAACAAAGGAAGTTGAAAGATAAGAAAAAATATGATAAATGAAAAAAAGTAAAAATACTAAAAACGCAGAGTATGAAAGCTTTTACTTCTATTTTAGGAATGAACTAGAGAGACAATTTTTAGAGATGCTGCAATTTAACATCAATGTGCCATCTAGTGTGTACGCCAAGTACTACTTTGACCTGCGGGCCCTCTCTGATGCGCATGACCTAACGTTCCCGCTAGAGCCCTTAAGCAAAGAACGGGCGCATAAATTAGAGGTTAGGAATTTTTCTTTATGAAGATTTTCGATGACGAGCTCTGCACTTGGTGCGTGTTCTATTTGGATAGAAACCTTCGTCTGTACACCCTTTACCAAGAATAGACCTGTCTGAATTAACGTTCTTTTTATTTTTTTTAAATGCATGCCCCAACCCCTAACCACCTACCCTTTGGCACAGGCTACTTTAGGTCACTAAACATAACAAAGTTTGTGTGAAATGATTGAGAAGCCTAAAAAAGGGAGACCGAGAGCCGAATATCCAAGTCTTTAAGATATGACCTCTTGTCGTGTGGTTCATCTAAAATAAGAAGAAATGACAATGGATTTGGAGCCGCTGTGGAATGTAGCAATTTTATCTGCGTTGTAGCATTGAAATATTTTCACTAACTTTCATTTGTTCTTTACGTTGCAGGCGATGTCTAATATAACTGAAGACAAATTAAAAATACAAGTTTCCAGCAAACTTCGGCGGTCTCATAGTTTAGATGGACTCTCGCATCTCAGCAGATCAAGTAAAGCAATACTGTCATGACAACAGCTTATAGACAATATCCATTACGCTCTCAAGGTCAAGGGGTCAAGGCCATCTATCTATCAGTGCATTTCTGTTCGTTTACCGAGTTCGCGGAAACATTCTGCAGTATGGTTTTTTCTGTTTCTTAAAACAAAAAAAATTTCCTGCATGAATAAGCTGCAAGAAATTTTTATTGGCTGAAAGATAGACGCAGACAAGGTGCCGATCTGTTTAAGTATAAATGCACGACGGGTGAAGATATATAGATGTATATATCTTACCAGCAGATATGTACCCTCACGAAGGCGGAGCTTGAACCCTTCTTTTTCATTATACACAGTGGTACAAAATTGATACAAGTTTACAATGCA